>CM032387.1:8879569-10079569 GCA_019049475.1 Eueides isabella
GAGATTGAACCCACAGTCTGTTGCGCTAACAATCACACTTATGTGCCCCTGTGCCACAATAGGCTGCAACATAATAGTAACTCTTAAAATTAAATAAATATTAGTATTTACTAAAGTTATTTAATATTTTCATAAAAATTGCCCGCCTCCATCTCTCTAACACCTGTGTCTATGAAAAGAGACGTCTCGACCATCCGTATATATTTAATTATTTTCTAAATTTAATACTGTTTTACAAATTAAAAGTGGAGTAGTACGGTAAAGTAAAATGATTTTGATTCATTATGTAATGAAACCTTCTAAAAGTAATAATTTCAAGAAATTTAGAAATAGATTTAATTTTTTTTATTCTTATCATTAGTAGGTAGGTAGTCTTTCGTCTGTAGGCATTAACAATATTGAATTCCACATTCCACATTAACAAATAATTTACCATGATTCTGAATGAAAACAATTCATTCACTTTGCTTAATAATATATATTAACCTTAACTTTAAATGGTTGAAGTGGCACAATAACGTAAAGTGTGTGTTATGTTTAATTACTTTTATGTTCTGCTTGTTAATTAAAGTAACATACAAACAAAATATTCTCTAGCTATTAAGAAAAATATATTTATAAAAATAGTATACGTTTTTACTCATTTACAGATTGGGAGGAACTTGTGACTAAAATACTAAAAAAACCAATGTAATTAAATAAATTTGCTATAAGTGACGTAATATATTTTTTTTGGCGATTACATTTTAAAAATAATTATTTTTAAATAGTTATTGTTTTAAAGGGATGTGACATCGATTTAACTCAGCTTCACGCTGTATCCACCACACGACACGGTAGGCAGAGGGAACTTGGGAACCTAGTGTTAAGACCCTCCGTTTCACTTCCGTTCCCCAATTTCCGCCAAATTTAAGCCATTGCGTGTTGAGTGGAGGAACTCATAAACTCACATTGATTTATTAGCAGAAATAGTTCAATTACAATGAAAATATTAATAACTAAATAATTATTATGTCATTGGTGTAAGTGAAGCGTAATAAAAGTGGTAGCGCTAATAAGTGTGATCATTTTTTATCAGACTTCCTAGTGAGGTTTCGCAAAGCCAAAACAATAAATCACAAAGGCGGGCTGTGGCTTATTATTTCTGGCCACACGGTACCGTTCTTTCTTGCTAACTAACCGACGGTACGACGCTATATTTTTCTTTACCTCGTTCTCGTAGACCAGTCCGGTTATTATTAATCAACTTCACTTTAGTTCTTGCTTCGAGCTAAATGGATATCCGAAATGGTAGAGGTCAAATCTCACGAGGTTAAGGTTGTATTATATGCAGCGTTTGCGACAAAGTTTTGGATCCTTATGAATAGAACTTTGAATTGGACTTGTGCTATATTAGTTACTGCTAAACTTAGTTGATAAGTAATATTTTTAATTTAAATCTTTAAATTTAAAGATGTTACTGACTGTGTTTGATTTAAGTGTTTTTTTTATTTTGGATTTTTAAGATAAAAATAAAAGAAGAAAACTAATATATTTTCCAACACTTGAGCTTCCAGGTAATTGTGGCAGAAAGTTTTGGAACGTGCGGGCAATATTGATGAGGAACGCCACAGCTTGCGGTCATCGGTCTAACTGACTTATTCTCTGTTAGTTTGTTATATTTTAATAGCAATTTATACGAGCCAACTGTATTGAGTTGTTAAATTGATTAGTATTTTTTTTTAAGATTGATTGTACACAATATAGTTTATTATCTATTATACTATAGGTTCATATAGTCATAGATAACATAGAAAAAACTGAGCTTTGAGCATTTCTAACAATTAAAGTATTAAGGCATTAGAATAATTAAAGTTTAGATTTCAAAAAAACTTTTCAGAAAATTTAGAACATACAAAAATAATAAGTAGAAGTAGAATAGGCTGTATAAAGATTTTTATGACTGTAACATTGCTTATTTTTTTGAATTTTACCATTTTTTTTTTCCTTTATATATGAAATGAAATAAAGAATAATTAATTTAATAACTCTAAGTCGTGTAATTATTATATTATTCTAATAAAGGATTATTACAAATACATTATGGTATATACAAATATATTAGTATTTATGAATATAAATATGAAGAATTATAAAGAATATGAGCTCTTTAGCTAAAGTTAGGCATATACTATTAAATTTTAATTGTTAAGAATAATCATATTACCTATCTACCGCTCACTTATAAATGCATCATATCTATAAACTTGTACTCTATCTATAACCGTATGTATACCTACTTTGTATAACAACGCCAACAAAATTATTTTGTTTGTTCTTTTAGCTTTAACTCACCACGGGCATAACGTGTCGTCCATGTCCTTTTCTGCTCTGGTCTCACTTTTTTTTTAATCTTGTCTTTTAATTTCACTGTGATATTATATTTATTATGAATATATCAATCAGCCTGTTGTGGCGCAGCAGCACATGCGTGTAACTGTAACCGCAAGGGTTGTGGGTTCGATCCCGACTCGAGGAAATGAAATATTTAATATTTTCAATTTAAATTTTTTATGTTTTCATTTCGTAACTCTGGTACAAGGCGAAAGCGGCGTTGAATTCCGCTACTCAACGCGCAATGTCACAAATTGGGCGGAAAGTGGGAAACGGCAGTGGAACGGAGTGTCTTAACACTAGGTTCCCAAGCTTCCTCTGCCTACCCTGCCATTTGCGGGATACAGCGTGAAGCTGAGAGAGAGAGTGAATATTAATTGGGAAGCTTCTTTGGTTGGACGACTTAGTTACCACTGAGGAACAATTGGATCGAATTAAAGCATATTTTTCTTTTCTATTTATAGAAGAAAGTGAAGGGTTGTAAAAATAACATAAATAATTTTAATGTAGCTTGATTATAGTTACGATAAGAGGTAAAAAGAAGCTACATTTAAAATAAAATGTAAAATGAATAGAAATATACTTACAAGATGCATGTAATAAATTATTTTATATATAAGATTCATTCGTCCATATGTGGTCACCTGAATCCGCAAGATCTGCACATAAATTAAGCACGGAGCCTGCACGAAAGGTCGTAGTAATTTATATTATTCCGCATACAATTCCATTTTCCTATCACAAATTACTGACGGTTAAGGTTTCGCATAACTTGCGAAAATTGCGCGTCTCAGAATTTACGGTCGTTTTGTTTCAAAACCGATATCTAGTGCACGTGAGGGGTCATAAAAAACAGATAAAATTCACACAATTTACGTTTTCGGTAAACAAATAATTCGAAATTTTACGCAAAATAAATATCTATCGGTTTAAATTGCTAAGTTTATTTGAGCATATACATAGAAATTACTACTACACGACAGGTTGTGTTGGATTCTATGCCCTCCGGAGGAAATATTTAATATTTTTATTTATTTACTCTCGTAATAATGCAGAGTTCGGTGATGATATCCGGCACTTATCACAAATTGCGAAAAAAAAAAAATTTTAAAAAGTGTGGAATGGATGGTAGTGTTCCCTCTGCCTACCCTGCCTTGTGCGGGATATAACGTGAAAATAAACATTGGATTGTAACTTTCTAATATTAGAATAAATAAAAAAAATCGTTGTGTATGCCATATAGTTATATATAAAATGTAACCAATTCACTCAAAATAAATCTTATAAGCGTATTTCGTCAACTCAGAACCTCAAAGTAAAGTTGTAAAAGCTGACAGCATATATATAGAATAAAAAGCTTGTTTTCAGGTTTACGACATCCTTTCTCTTATCTTAATACGACGATAGGTGCCGAATGAAGGATGTTAGGCATAGGACGGATTACACCGGATAAAACAACTGTATATCAGTGCAGAAAACAGTAAACAAAGGTTCAGGAGAAATATATTATACCGTCTAACTTTAGTATCGCAAACAAAATTGTTCATTTACACACTTTTATATATATATATATATATATATATATATATATATATATATATATATATATATATATAATATATATATATATATATATATATATATACATATATATATATATATATATATATATATATATATATATATATATATATATATATATATATATATATATATATATATTATTTACTCTCGTAATAATGCAGAGTTCGGTGATGATATCCGGCACTTATCACAAATTGCAAAAAAAAAATGATAAAAATGGATGGTGTGGAATGGATGGTAGTGTTCCCTCTGCCTACCCTGCCTTGTGCGGGATATAACGTGAAAATAAACATGGGATTGTAACTTTCTAATAAATCAATAAATAAAAAAATCGTTGTGTATGCCATATAGTTATATATAAAATGTAACCAATTCACTCAAAATAAATCTTATAAGCGTATTTCGTCAACTCAGAACCTCAAAGTAAAGTTGTAAAAGCTGACAGCATATATATAGAATAAAAAGCTTGTTTTCAGGTTTACGACATCCTTTCTCTTATCTTAATACGACGATAGGTGCCGAATGAAGGATGTTAGGCATAGGACGGATTACACCGGATAAAACAACTGTATATCAGTGCAGAAAACAGTAAACAAAGGTTCAGGAGAAATATATTATACCGTCTAACTTTAGTATCGCAAACAAAATTGTTCATTTACACACTTTTATATATATATATATATATATATATATATATATATATATATATATATATATATATATATATATATATATATATATATATATATATATATATATATATATATATATATATATATATATAATATATATATATATATATATATATATATATATATATATATATATATATATATATATATATATATATATATAATATATATATATATATATATATATATATATATATATATATATATATATATATATATATATATATATATATATATATATATATATATATATATATATATATATATATATATATATATATATATATATATATATATATATATATATATATATATATATATATATATACGTTTATTATCTATCGTTGAGGCCTGTCGTGGCGCAGTGTAACAAGCGTGTGACTATAACAGACAGGTTGTGGACTCGATCCCCACTCGAGGAAATGAAATATTTAATATTTTCAATTTAAATATTTTATGTTTTCATTTCTTCGCTCTGGTACAAGGCCAAACACGGCGTTGTGTTCCGTTACTCAAGACGCAATGCCTCAAATTTGGCGGAAAGTAAGGAACGGAAGCGGAACGGAGTGTCTTCCAAGTTCCCTCTGCCTACCCTGCCACGTGCGGGATACAGCGTAAAGCTGGTTATATCTATCTACATATTATACTATAAATAAGTTACATTTAATTTATATTTTGCAGAAAATATCTTCACATCTCATTATAATTATAACTACTAATTTTACTCAACTTTAAATTGTTATTATACGCCGTTGAACCAATATGTATTTAATTAATTTACTGTGTTAATTCATGTTACTAATTGGATATGTGATAATTTCCTCAATGAGCCAAACGGTATTAAATCTATTAGAGCACTTCGAGAGACCGTGACAGTTATCAGATGTAGTTACAGTTGCACATGAATTGATTAGTAGGTATACATTTTTTTTTAGTTTTCTACTAATAGGTAGAAATTAGCTATTTGTACAATAACCATTGATACTTTCTACCAATAGGTAGATACTTGATAAAGTAGGGAATAATAAAATTTTATATACTTGAAATTTTCTTTAATATTGTCTTAATTTACATTGTTTTGTCGGATACAATTTGTTAATATTTTCTTGTATTTAGAGTGTAGAATAGAAATATACATTTCTAACATTTTCTGAGAATAATATATTATAAATAAGCTTAGTAATACTATACTACTGTATTCAACAGAGAGCTATGCTAGTAGAGCACAAACACATGTTGTCCTTTTATTAGTAAATACTTTGTTTTATTTATATAACATATTATTTAAACAAAAAACTATAAGAATATGGACTGGAAAGGAATCTTGTGGTCTTTCCGCCCACATACGAACGGTTTGTCGTATGGTACGGTTGGACGCTGGGACGATGGCCTAGGGGATTTTAAAAAAAGTATCTTGTTTTTTATGTCTGGATAGACAACATGCACCTCGGAAGCGTCCGCAAAAAAGTTGTACTGCATTTGTACTTTGTTTAATAGTTGCTTTAACGTTTCTTTTCTGCATGTCTTTCCGGGCTAATACGAATAGTTTATCGAATGATTACCATTGCTGATGTATAAGAGGACTAGCGAGTAGCGCTCGATCTTTTTAGAAAATATATCATAATTGTCTACAACAATTTAATAATACAATTAGTTTATATTTTATATATTTATTTATAACTAGCGGAATCGTGAAGTTTTGCCAGCAGCTGCTTTAATTATACAAATGTTTATTTAACATTTATTAAATTCATTTTCGTTAGGTATTTAATATAATTAAATTTACTGTGTAAATGTTCTAAATCTATTTACTAGAATTGGGTGTAGATCAATTTTAGTCGATTTATATCAAAGAATCCAAAAATATACCAGGAATTGTATTGAAATAAAGGTAATCGAAATATTGCCCCGATACACGTACGCACCGAATAATTTTACTTAAACACCAGTTGTTTTCCAAGGGGCATCTGCTCAAAATCGCCCGGGGGCGCTACAAATCACGCGAGAACCTGTTGTAGGTAATTTTCTAAGGCCCGTGATCTCCAAACGCCGCACTGGATAGGTACGCTTACAAATTGCGTTTGATCTGAACCAGCAATATTTCATTTGCTTATTTATGGCTAACGTCTCTATTGACGGCTCGATATAAATATACATATATTTAGAATGTACACTTTTATTACTTACATATATTTAGAACGTATACTTTTATTATGAATTAAAGCTTATATGTATGTTATAACTTAAGATTATGTTCCTAATACTTCTCTATTTTTAGCGATATATTTAAAAAATATTATAATAGAGGAAATATCCTACTGAGCAGAGACAGAAGCACCTGTGTGGGTTCAATCACTAAACAAAGAAGTTATATATTTACATATTATTGTTTAAATGAAATATTTACCATATTCATTTTATCGCTCTGGTAACAAGGTAAAGGGGCGGCATTCAGCTCCGCCCCTTAAAAAGGAATGATATTAACTTTTGAAGAGTTAATTTATTTCGATTATACTAATTATATTTTTTTAATATGTAGACTGAAAATCTATAGCAGTTAAATTTCTGTACATGGTATATACAAGATATATTAAAAAATCACATAGTGGGATATTTATTAAAGCAATAAGGTCCTAAATAGAGATGTTTTTTTTTATCTATTTGTCTATGCATTGGAAGCGTTAATCTCTAAAACGGTCAACCAGATTTAAATGCAGTTTTCGCAATTATATTTTGGCAATTTTCCCTCAACATTTACTGTTGATTTTATTGATTAATGTATAAAAAAAACATCAATTGCTATTTTTTATTTATTTATTTGGCTGACATTTTAGTTTTCAGTTTATAGATATTGTTTTAAAACTGATAATGTTATGGGATGGGATGGGATAAGAAAGTAATTGTATTTATTAAATAAACATTTGATTAAAAAAAACATACATGCCTCGCTCTAGTTTCTTGCGCCGGTGCTTCATAGGTCTTAGGCAGTAACTTTAGTGAATCGATGGTAAATCGTTTTACCTTTAAAAAATTAAGCTTATAACTTCTTATTTCGAATAAATATACTTAAATTTGAATTTAAAATAGTGTAATTTAAGCGAGTGAAGCCGCGGGTGAGTCGCTAGTTATAAATCTATTTGAAATATTAATGCTTACAGAAAATACCTTAAAGGTGTTTACACATCAAACGGTACGATGTAGGCTTAACCGTTTTATCTTGGGATTAGTATATATCCTAGCCAATTTACGTGACTCCCTGTTACATGATGAGCCTGTGTTTGCCGGATCAGGTGCTAACTTTTGTTTTCCAGGTAAAAGTATTTTAAGTACATTTGCGACGTTTTTTTTATTTTATTAGCTACTAAGCCCAAAATTAAATATTAAATACAATTCTGTACTATAAACACGACAATTTGTCGATCCGATTCCCACTCGAGCAAATGATATATTTAATAATTTCAAATTAAACATTTAATGATTTTATTTCTTCGCTATTAGATAACAGGGCAAAGCGTGGCGTTGAGTTCCACCACTCAACACATAACGCCACAAATTGAGGGGAAAGTGGCGAACGAGGAAAGGAATGTCTTAAAACTAGATTCCCAATTTTTTTCTGCCTATCCTGTCTCTCACTCAGCTTCACGCTGTATCCCGCACATGGCAAGGCAGGCAGAGGGAACTTGGAAACCTAATGTTAAGACACTCGGCTCTACTCCCGTTCTCCACTTTCTGTCGAATTTGAGGCATGACGTGTTGAGTGGCAGAACTCAATGCCGCGTTTTGACAAAAACACAATTCTTGTTAATAGTATTATGTTTTCTAAACAATATTAGTCAATGGTTAAACTTGTTTAATGGCTAGCATAGCTGATAAGGTAAGTCCCTCAAATATAATGATCCGTAATAAATGCCATTGTAATTAGTGATTTATAAGATGTGTGTACGATATATAGGTATCTTTTGTTATATGCTTATTTTCCACGCCTAGAAGGAATTCTAGTTTACACGACAACCAGATTCGTAGTACTCCTGGGATTAAAACTAAAAATATAAAAAAAATATCAATCTATATTTGCGTTAAAAAAGAGGAATGTGAAGATAATTAATGTAGATTTTTAGGCTGGACAATGTAAGCACGATTTTCATTTCCGTTTCTCGCATGTCCTTTTGTACAAAAACAGTTGATATTTGCATAGCATCTATGGCAGTCCACACATAAAATGAGCTTAACAATTTTCCGTCCATTTTTTATATATATTCAGTGACGTGAAACAAAATTTAGACTGAATAAAAATTCTATCTTCCATAGTCCTTGCCTGCTGACATTGCTTATTAAGACTAACAACAGCTATTCCCTTTTTTTAAAGCGGACTTTAAAAATTGCAGCGCACGATGACTTCACTTTTTAGTTTTTTGTTCAAATTGCAATTAGTGAGGAGTTTGCGAATCCTCGGCCTGGTGTCAGAGATTGATGACAATGGAAATTTTATACATCGTTAGTCAGGACCACGTTAGGTGAGTGCGCTCTTTTTTCAGTTATCCTGACTGCTCAAGTTCACCTTAGCTTATTTAACGTGAAATGTTCCATATATGTCACGGAAAATATTAATTATATAAAAACACGGCCGCCGTTGCTTTTGTTGATTGTTATAGTTAACCGACTGCAAAGGATGCGGATGATATAAATTATAGCTTAAAAATATCACAAGTTAAGTAATTACAGCTTTATATTTAGTAAATAAGTATGATAAAAAAAACGGCGTGGCCCGTCGTGGCGCAGGATTAAAGCAACGCGACTGTAAACGCTATATATATTTAGAACTCTCTACACCTTATATAAAATCAAAGCTTTGTATATATAATATAAGAAAATTGGTTATCCTAAAATGCCCAGCCTTGTCAAGGCTTAATTTTTTTTGAATCTGTTACAATTTAAGTAAGCACCTGTTATTTTTGTGCGTCAGTATTAAAATGATCGGCAATTAATCGGCAGCTAATAGCCAATAAATTTTGTCACCGCAACAATATATAATGAAAATCGAAAGCGATTATTCATTTTTGAAAATAGCTTGATTTCAAACAATGAATCCGGAAAAATACTTATTCGTTTGTGCGCGACAATCAATTTTTATCCTGCGGATGGATATTATTGCGCTGGGTTGTATACCCGAACTCATTCGTTTGTGTTTATCAGCAGGGAAACCGATAACCCTCATTCCGCTCGGTCTGACGCAATGCAGAGATTAAAGGCTTTCGCTCGTAGTGCCGTGCCGTGGATATGGTGTCGGCAGGATCCACTATAAATCCAACCTGACGTACTTTTGACACTTGCATAGTAAATCTAATCATATTTTCAAATGAAAACACATCATATATGTCGAGAAGACGTTAAATTAAATTAAATATTTAGTTTGTTTAAGTTAAACACGTCCTATATCACTAATTAATTAACAAAGACATAATAGCTGGAATAGTCGGTTCGAAAATACTAAGAATGTTCGAAATAGAGCACAATAAAGAGATAGAATTCCTTGTGTCCGTGAAATAAAAGGAAACCCTTTTAGAAGCGAAAACAAAGGCGTAAATCTTTGTTGGCCAACTGGCTGACATACTGTTACATTCAGTTAATCCGGTGATCTGACTGAGGTCCTGGCTCAGTTGACATCGGAACTCTCCTTTATATCACGCCGCGTTAAGTCCTTCTGTCACATGTATACTTCAATCGTATCGTTTTGATTAACGAAAAATATTCTCTTTTATCTGAAAAAAAGCATAAGAGATTAGCTTTTAATAGACAGGTTTTTCAGTTTTATTTTACGAAATAATTTGTAATATTATATGATGACATTTTATTTCTTCTCTCTGGTACAAGCCGCAAAATGAATTCCGCCACTCAACGTGCGATGTCTCAAATTCGGCTGAAAGTGGGGAACGGAAGTGGAACGGAGTGTCTTAACACTAGGCTCCCAATTTCCTACTGTGCCATGTGCGGGAAACAGCGTGAAGCTGAGTATGTGCCGATACTTTAAATATTTAGATATATACATAATTAATAGCCATTCTTATATTTAGCGATAAAACCTAAAAGGTTTTATTATAAAATAACTTTCTATAACTCTTCGAACTTCGAAATACTGGTAATATGAAAAACTGAATAAAAATATATTTCCTTCATCATTGAAATTATTGTTTCTGATAATATTTATCTTGGAAACAAAATAATCATGGAGGCGTATCGTTGATCGTATATGTACCGCACAAATAAAGAGCTGTACCTATTTGTTTATTATATTGTCCCAGCTCACTCTTAATTTATTGGTATTGATACTGTCAATGTTTCAGATTCCAAATAATAGGTCACACCGTAACAACAATAACAAAAGTACCAGCCAGTTCAATAATAATTTTCATTGTAAAAAATAAAATATTGGACAAGAAAGACCCTTACGCTAATGAACATGAATAAGAACAAATGAAGAAAACTCTATAAAGAGAATAGTTTAAATATATTTCTGCTAAGGAGAACATAGAGATGACTGAAGTGTTTAAGACATTTCGATAAGTGCTCGGGCTATCTTTTAATTTAGTTAATTGTGAGTCACAGTGGAGAGCTTCAAGTTGTTCTTGAGATATCACGAATGTCTTTATCCAATTTATTTAACGATGGAGGCGCTCTCATTAGAGATCGTAGTGGACGAGCCCGAGGCGCCTCAGCCGTCGAATGTTGGCTGCCTTCGCTTCGCTAACGTCTTCTTAGTTAGTTCCGAAAGGTATCTAAGTACTTCTAGTACTTAGACCTTTTACTCTTGTAGTACGTGAGAAGCATGATATTTATAGATTTTCATTTAAAGTAATAATTAAGTTTTCGTTTCGCTAAGTATTAATATAAAAATTTGAAATAAAATTTGGTAAATTCTTTCCAGAAATTCATATTTGAACAACACGACTCATTGAAAAATATTGCTAACATAAACTTTTATCTTCACGGACGTCTTTTCGCCACGTGTTACTGACAATATGATATAGACAATGCCTTACAAAAGGATTGTGCTTCGTTTACACACTGTAAGTTACTTTCCTTCTACTAACTTATTTTTACATTGTAGCTGAAAAACCTTCCATACTAAAAACAGCAAGATAGCCCAGTGGGGCATATAAGTAACTTAGATTGTTCGTGATCTAAACGAGGCACAAGAGACAATGCGTTTGAAAAGGGTGAACTACATCGTCCTCACGTTCCTGAAATATGATTTCGATAAGTTGTAAGCTATTGGACAGGGTTTTTCTTTTTATGAAATTTCTACGTTATTTATTATGTTTAAATTGTGATATTATTTAGTTTAACACCGGTAATTTAACCACATACATATGTATCTACCGTAGTGATCATATTGCCTGTCGTGGCGCATGCGACCATAAACACGAAACGTTGTATATTCGATACCCACTCATGGGTGAAAATATAAAATGAAATATATAATGTTTTTATTATTTCGCTCTCGTAATAATGTAAAGCGCGGCGTTTTGTTACGCCAATCAACACACTGTCTCAAATTTGGCGAAAAATAGAAAACGAAACAGAGCGGATTGTTTGTTAATGTACTTGTGCAAAGGCAATTAAAAATATGCAATGTATATTTTAAGTACAAGCGTCTTAAATATAGAATTAATATTAATAGTTAAAATATAAAATTATACTTACTTAGATTCACGCTGTATTCTGCTCATGGCAAGGTAGGCAGAGGGAACATAGGAATTTAAGGCATTGTGTGTTGAGTGGCGAAACTCAACGCCACGTTTTGCCTTGTACCAGAGCGAAGAAATGAAAATATTAATTGTTTAAATTGAAAATATTAAATATTTTATTTCCTCGAGTGGAGCTCGAACCCACAACCAGTCAGTTACAGTCATGCGCTTGTACTACTGCGCCAAGACAGGCTTTAATATATATAAAGATTAAAGCTTTATATTGCATTTTAATTAAAATCCTAAGATCATACCTAATATGGACAAATAGTTAATAACAGACGAAAAATATATTACTTACAAGTATATTATACGTTAAAAGAACAGACGAATACGTTATTAATCACTTGATATGTTTCTGAGAAAAATATTATCGTCACATGTTCTCGACACACTGAGATTAACACGGGCCTTCGTTGCTTGATCATAGAATAGAGAGTATTAGAATGAGGATATGGTTATATACTAAACAGGTAATTAATACATTCGTAAGTGTTTAAACATAAATATATTTAGGAAAAAAATATTTTCCATTTATTATTTAAATGGATGCTTTTGACTGTGACTTATATATACTACCTATACCTAATTCATAAACGTAGACATAAATGTTCTTTTTTTTCTGATATCGTATAGTCATATATATATATATATATATATATATATATATATATATATATATATATATATATATATATATATATATATATATATATATATATATATATATATACATATATATATACATATATACATATATATATATATATATATATATATATATATATATATATATATATATATATATATATATATATATATATATATATATATATATATATATATAACTTGACGTGGTAAGGGCACAAGCGTGTGACTGTAGTCACGACAGGTTGTGAATTCGATCCCCACTTGACGAAATTAAATGTTTATTTTATTTTGTTCGCTCTAGTAACAAGGCAAAGCGTGACAGTTTATTTCTGCCTTGTCCTTGATATAGCGTGAACCTAAGATAAAATATATAAATTTTTAATTTCACAAGAAAGTAAAAAATCATATGTTTTATCTTAGCTTCACGCTATATCCCGGACAAAGAAAAAACAATTTAGGTATATATAAAACAATACAATACTGGTACAACAATGGCAATAATCGATAGTTTTTTAATTTTTCCTTATATAATTACTTCCCTTACCTTTACGTACAAATTGCAAAGCATATTTTACGTTAAAATTATTATTTTGATGATTTATGTTAAAAGTATTATGTTGACGGTAACTTACTTTAAAAAGAAAAAAGTGGTATCCTTATAAGATCACTTTGTTGTCCGTATGTCAATATTATTTAGAGAGTGAGGAGAGGCTTGAAGCTGAAATTAGTATCTAATATTCAGACAATAGACTAGACCTATACAAGTCCCAGAAAAAAACTTGATCAATCAAGCTTACCGGGAAACACAATCAAATGATACTTGTATTGACGCTTCTCTTTGCTGTATTTTATAAAAATAAACAAACCTTTTTTACTATGTTTTTAAAGTGTTATTCCACACTTAGGACAGAAAATACTTTTAACTTTTAAATTTAAGTTTAGTATAAACAAACCTATAAGATACTTCTGTCGACCTACAGTTAAAAAATTTGGCACGTGATCTTGGCAAGTGAAAATTTTAAAATTCGGCCATGGGCAATAGAAGTGTATTTTCGTTATAAAAAATAACGAAGGGAGACGCAATAGAACTTATATTCCACCAGTTCCCAGCTTAGCTCACTTAATCTAGGTACTCAATTAATTATTTAATACAAAGAATAACGATCATGTTTTGCTATATTATATATGTTTGTAGCGCGCTTATAATTGTTTCTTCGTATTTACAGTCACAGAGTACAGAAGCATTAAAAGCATTAAAATTTTTACATATTATTTATTGAGAATTTATTATATATGAAGATATATCTTTAAAATTCAATAACACCATAAATATTTGCGAGCTTTCACTGTCCAGAATTGGACTTTCATTAAATAATAGTTATTATATATGAGTACCATTTTTAATCAGTGTATGCTTTTACAGATGTCCCACAGTAATCTTTATTTTATTATTTGTAATTTCGAGATATTCCTTAGCTATTAAATAAAACATTTCTTATTCTCTGCAGTTTTATGACTTCCTAGTGACCTATCGTGGCTTCGCTTTCTTGGATTATTGTTAAATTCAATACATTACTTAACAAATTTCTGAATTATAACATTATTCTTTTTATCTGCCTGACATAAGTATGTGTTTTGTGCACTTAACATTATGGAAACAATTTTTATTTTTTTATAGAATGAAAATAAAACACCAATGTTATTTTTTTAAGTAGTAAATAAAATGTTTAACAATTAAATATATGACTTTGGACTTATTATTTGTATTACAAAAAATATGTAATATAAGTCGTTTATTATATACGTCAAAACTGGTCTCTTACAAAAGCTCATCTAAGGAAACTTCAAACATGTGAACGTGCAATATAACGAAGTATGTTAAGTGTCAATAAACTACAAAGAATTCATCACATGACCATAAGAAGTATTACGAAAATGGCTGATGATACTACTACTGTGAAAAATCTTAAGTGGAAATGGACTGGGCATATTGTCAGAGGTACCGAAAAATGAATAAAAACTATCCTGTTTTGGTAACCAAAAGAGAAAAAAGGGAAGACAGTATAGGCGCTGGGAGGACGAAATAAAGAATATAGCAGGCAATTTGTAGATACGGAAAGCAAATAACAGACTAGAATGGAAGAATTTGAAGGAGGCAAAGCAAAACTAAGAACACAGAGACAGTTGTCGATGTCATTTAAAAATATCAACTTTGTTTTTATAAAATCATGTAATTTCTCTAAAATAAAGGCTTTATTATATTATCTTTCTTTTCTTTCTTTCTTTAGCTTCACGCTGTATCCCGCACGAGGCAGGGTAGGCAGAGGGAACCCGGGAACCTAGTGTTAAGACACTCTGTTGTGGCGTGTAATGCAGTGCGTGTTGAGTGGCGGAACTCAACGCCGCGCTTTGCCTTATAACCAGAGAGAAGAAACGAAACATTAAATATTTAAATTGAAAATATTAAATATTTCATTTCCTCGACTGGGGATCGAACCCAGAATCAGTCGGTTACAGTCACACGCTTGTGCCGCTGCGCCACGACAGGCCTCAATATTATATTATATATATTTTATAATATAAAATGTCTAAGGTATTTTCTTATTGAAGTTAAATCTTTTTGAAAATCTGATAGAGTTAGATAAGTAGTTTATGTGATTTACATAACTTGCGTTAAAAGTATATACGAGTATCTTAGCTTTACTTGAGAGTATTCGACATAATTCGATTATGTAGGTAGGTATATCTATTGTTTCTATTAATTAATTATCAAAATTTCAAATTAATTGATGCTATTGGCTGTTACAGAAAATGTGTTCATCACTAGGATACAAATGAAAATCAAAATGGACTTTCCTCGAGACTATGCTATAACTTCATTAAAGTTTTAAAATATATATATATATATAGATAAGTTCTATTGTACACCATTTATATTATTAATAATAAAATGTATATTCAACTTGGTGAGCCAAGCCGAGTTTCAAAATAAAATATATTTAAATATTTGGCTCGGGTAACATGCGGTAAAGGCTTATAAGTATATAGATAGATATTTATGTGTATACAAATATAAACGCGCTCACCACATCTACATATCCAGGCACTATATGTCGCTATCCACTTACTGTAAATATGAACGAGACTCGAAACATAATGTTAACTCTTTTTTTCAGAATATTAAATGTAATATTTCTTGTCAATTGAACTATATTCGAGTAAAAAGGCTCGAATAAGCATGAAATTTCGCTTTGCCGTCGCCTGTCAACAGACAGAAATGATACGCACCATCAAGTAATTATCTCGTTACCCATTAAAACTGGAAATATAGGGTTACCAATTAACAATTGTTACTGCTGACATAAATAAAATAGGCGTCCATTTTAATACATATTTTCATTTACGTTTCATTTTCGCTCAATGAACATAAGGAATATGGAAATATATTAAGTATTCAATGGAAACAAAATAACATATCTATTTATAAATAAGGTCAGAAAATTTAACAATATGAACAATTCCTCATCTAAAAATAGCGAAATTTAATCCGCAAACAAGTTTTCAGCTTGCATATTTATGAGATTCCAAAGAGTTGAGTGACGGAAGCTAAATAGTTGCTGGTGTTATTAAAATAAATTTCAAACAACAGGATCTCTTGTTAAGTTTTATTACCTTTTTTATAGTATAGTAATATTGTGATATTTTATATATAAAAACATTTTTTAACGTCTAATTCGAGTATAAGATTAATTTAAAATTATTTAACGTAGATATGTATATGTATGTAGATATGTATATGTATGTAGATATGTATGTCATGTTTTAAATAATAATAGGAATAAATATAATAAACTACTTGTAAACAAAAAAAATACCACGTGACTATGTACAGAAAACCTAAAAAAACTAGCCGCTTAAAAACTAACACAAACATTTTAAAATTGTATTTAAAAATTCAAAGAATACAACTGAAATTTACAAGTATTCAAAATTTAATATCAAATAAAAAAGATAGTAAGTTATGTATTGTGGTCAAAGAAACTATAACAGTTTCAAAACCTCTATTGTATGGGCTGCAGAGCCGTCGAAGCGTGTTTATTGTTTTCATGCGAACAACTTGCTCGAACTTCAAGAAAAGTCAGTTACTTTGACTGAGAAATTTTTATAACCATGGTAGCTTTGCATGTAGATAGCTTAAAGAAACAATAAAATATTTATAGCCAGTTACGTAAAATCTTAAAAGTGTATATAGAGTGTATATACTAAGTATTTTATTTCTTTACTATATCGATTTTTACAAATAAGATTTTATATTCACACTCGATGTATCTAAACTGGGATCGGTGATGTCAGGAAAAATCAGCGGCGTTGACATTAAACCGTCTTATTGTCGAAGAAAAAATATTTATGTACATTTACTTTGACATATCATATTTAAGTGAAAGTTTTGCAAATAAAACATATAATTAAATAGTACGCATTGCATATCATTGAAAAGTCAACTATAGAAAACGTGCCCGCGATTATTTATCTAAGCTATCAAAATTATAATTAACCCAAAATTAAATATCAGAATGAAACAAAACAAAATATTCAAATATTGCCTGGTTTTGTGTGTTAAATTTGTATTTCTTCACAAATTAAGGCAAATAACTCTGTTGGAAGGTTAAATGGAAGGAAAAAAGTAGCCTATATTCATCCCAAGATCCAAAATAATCTTAATATGATATGTCACAGACAGACACTCAGACTTACTTTCGAATTTATAATATTAGTACTTATTTAGAAAACATCTAAAAATATTTTTTATACGTTTTCTAAATAAATATTTTGATTTATTTCTTAATCCACTATTAACAGTTTAACATTTCAATAAAAAATCATGTCTTAAAATCTCCAAACTTACTAAAAACTCCAAACCCTACAGTATTAATGTTAACTTAATTTGTGAATATGTCCTATATAACCATAAAAATTACGTAAACTTATTTGTCCGAATACATATTAAGAATTTACATAATGCGAGAAAAGACCACCTCGCAAGAAAACACAAACGATGAGAATTTTATTTTCATACTCACATTTGCGCAATTTGTATACAGAATGTAAATTAGTAAGCGCCTTATTTCAGCCAGCGGCGCCAGGTTATTTAGCTTAGTGTCGCGCTGGCGCTTGACGAATAAAAATATACTTAGACGAATAAGCTTCTCAGTCACATTCGTTACTTTTCAAATTGCGCTAGGCAAATGAAATGGTGTCTTAATACATTTCATTGTTATTAAAAAAATTTGGAATCTTTTCAGCATATTAATTTATCATTATTTTAACATACATATATCCACATACGATTCTATATGGATAAATAAATAGTATCAACTTATTATTATTTATAATATCGCTGCTATAATACTAACGCAGTAGGTGTATGCAGTATTTATTCTTAATTAGTTAAACGTTCCATTTATAAATATATATTTTTGTAGAAAAATATTCATGCCGTTAATAATAAAGCTTAGCTTCTAACTTTTAAATAAATATCAAATGACATTGATGAGAAAAGTCACGAAAAATTGATGAGAATTGATGATGATCATTGATGAGAAAAGTAAGTTAATGTTAAAAGTATAAAAGAAACACATGCTTACTTGTAGATACATACATTAAAACTTTAAAACATAATATTCACTCTCACTGCAATTAACAATTATAATATAGTATATAAAAAATCTTCGTGCAGTCCGTTACAGATGCGGAAGGCGATAATTGCATTCTAAAACAGTTTTATCGACAAATCTCTTTTAAACTTTATCTTCGTGAATTTCTCGATTCGTAATAAAATATTCTTCTAGTGAACTTTAAAAAACACCTATTTTATCGTATAAATGAATCGCATAAATAAGATAAACCGAGCGCGGCGGTTTGGTTTGTAATGTGGGCATCTGTGGGGTGGAGCTGAATACGTTTGAATAATAAAGCGATCAGGAAACCGACTTTCGTTGTTTTAATTTTGTTTCGCGTCGTGTTCACGAGTTTCTAAAAACGTTCAACCGCACACCGTTTAATTAAAGTTCTTACAAAAAAGAGCGCGGCGCAGAAATATTTTGGCTTTTCCACGACACTCGATTTGTTGTGTGAAAATAGTATATAGTCGGCGACATTGTATTGAATATACCAAATGGAATCCGTGTTCCCAGTGGGACGAATGGAAAAAATGTTTTGTAGTGAACGCGTCCCCGTTGCGCTGTCCAGTGAAAGATTTACAACGTTCTATTACCGTTGTATAGCGTATCCACATGTGTTTTCGGCTATTGACTGAGATCGTAAATAGATCATGAGATATTTTAACTATATGATTTAGGTATGCTTAAAACAACTCCGCAATTAGCTCGATAAAGACTAATATTATCTTTCTGAGCTTATTAATTATAAATTTTGAAGTTACATAGAGGATTTTATACAAGTTTATGGGTGAACTGAAAAATGAGTGTTTAATTTACTATCAGTTTCCTTTGGCTATTAATATTAATTTATAATAAGTTTTTGAATTATCTTAAATCAGCCGTATTTATTTATTTTCCAGAATGTATAAAAATAAAAAAAATCTCTGAGAGAGTCTAAGCCATAAAGTTTAGTGAACTAATGGCATTTGACGGAAAAAAACCTAGCTTCTTATTTTGAATAAAACTTGATAAATAATACTCTGAAAAATATAATTGTTCTTTTTTAACACAACTCAACTTGAAGAAAGCTTTACTAAGTTATCGGTTTTCTACAAAAATAAAATCCAAGCATAACTTGCTCGAAGAGCGTTCCAAAAATAAGCAGCACTACGGCCGTGTTTGAGATATGAGTTTTTCAAAAATATCCTAAGACACGGATCTCTGTGGAGCTCATAATAACTTCAACTAGTTCTTACGTTACTTCCTTCATTTCTTTTTGAAGTCGAGACTTTAATTTTAAAGTAATTACGTTCTAAACTTTTCTCATTGCTGGAAATAGTAAGTTTATGAAAGGATTTGCGAACACTAATAGATACGGAATACGCCTTTGAAAGTTGCACTGCTTCCAAATAGATTTCAACTCACGTATTTAAGTAAATACATACATAGGTCTACCATAGATATTTTTAAAAGATATGAAATATATTAAATTCCAAAAGTTAATTATTAAATTGGAGCGAGCGAGAAAGCTGTGTATAACTTTTGAAGAATTTCTGTTCTGTAGTACACGTTCTTTATCCTACATCTAGTTGATTGTGTAGGCCACTCACGATGCCAACTCGTTTGTGAAGGTAACAATGTTGAGTGGAAAAGAGTTAAAAGGCTGCGCCCCTCGCGGCTTCAAGTGTGCCTCGGGTTTCGGTTACGGATCATTAAGCTTATTACATTTGCGGGAAATTCCTTTTGTGTGTTTTATATGGTATAGATGTAATTTTATTTCTATTTTTTGTTTTAGTATTTCTTTGAACAGAATATGCAAGTAACGGTGAAATTTATATCCATATATACATATCTCGCCATATTTGTTCAGTCATAACATTTCAACCATTATGTATAATGATTCATTATGTATAATGATTCATGTCATTATTAATTTTGAAAAAAATAAAGTTTAAAAAAATATATTATTGATATATCATTGTAAAAATAATTTAGTTAATTATTGTATAATACAATTATATTCATTTATCATTTTAAAGAGAAAATGTTTAAATGCAAATACAAGTATAATATTAATGTTATTCAAACGGTGCTAATACTGGGATATAAGAGTAACTAGTGTAGCTATCCATGTATCCTACGACCTTTCTAAACTGCAAAGTTGTATGACAATCAGTTGAGTAATTGTAGCGTGAAACTATAACAATTCATTTGTAATATTAGTATAGATTTATATGTAGGCATTCTGCGCCGAGTTTCATATCTCGATAAATATGCGGAATGTGACAAACCAGAGTGTTTTTAAACGAATGGAGTGGCTTCATTCTAGGTTCCCAGGTTCCCTTTGCCTACTTTGCTATGTATATTTTTTTTATTACTGATTTGCCCGTATTATTTATTCTGCATGCTAAGTCAATATAATTTAATTACTTTAACTCAATAACTAGGATTTTTCTTCTCGGCTTCACGGTATATCTTACATGTATAAGTACTACCGTTCTTACGGTGAGTAAAGAGAATTTAGTATTATGATAGTCTGTACCCCCCTTTCTGCTTAAACTCGATGTCTCACTTTGTGCTTTCGCGTCTACCTCCACCTCAAAGGCCAGCAACGCACCTGTAGCTCCGCTGGTGTTACACGGGGCCATGGGCGAAAGTGATCACTCATCATCAGGTGACCTGCACGCTCTTTTGCCTTGTCTTTATCCATATAAAAAAATTAAGAAAAAATAAAATGAAAGTAATTTCGCAAACACCTTCAAATAGGGATTATATATCTTTAGTAATTGTAATATAATAAAAATAAATATTTATAAATAAGCAAATCACTAAACTATACTAACAAAACAGCCTAATTATGCTAATACAATTACCATTTATGGAATATAATTAGTATTTATGAAACACAAAGATTGTTCGCTTAAGGCAGTATACCTTAGAACGGATCTTTTCTTAAACTCAATTCATTATCAACTTTGTAGCTATGTAAAACTTCAATAGGCGCTGAAACATCCGAAGCAAAGGCCAAACGTCAACTTATTCATTCACCGTTTGTCGCCGGAACGTAAACACAAATAGGAATGGTCGCAACTAAATCGCATCGCAGGTATACAAAGGTAAACAATTGAAGCTTATGGAAATCAGGGTCCGTAGTATTTTACCGGATTAAATATACTAGCAATTAGTGCCACCCCGCCTTACCCGGCCGGCTAGTTATTTATCGCGAGGTCTTAGACTTAATTAAAACATCTTAGTTTAAAACACAGAACTATATGCATGTATATGTATCTCTTTTGGGGAAATTAAATTAGGGCCGCTTAGGAGTCTCGAACAATGAGTACATAACCGCTTCACCGAGCTTCATTTTGTATTTAAATGGTGTACATTTTAATGGTGGATTTTTTTAACTTGTGTTAATATTAACGTACCGTACCGTACGTAGTATGCTATTTTTTTAATGTCGTAAAAAAAATTTTTAGTTGCCGCACTTTTAAATATTATCTAAGAAACGTTAATTGTTTATAGCCCAGCTTTTGTTTTCTATAAGATAAGTCACGTTAATATTTTTTACTTTCTTAACTGTATTTGTTCTAGGTTTTTTGTACTTACAAGCATTTTATAGTAGATTTACTTTCCATAAGTATATGACATAAAAAAGGAAACCTTATTGACATGTACAAACGAGGTGTGCATTTAAAAACGCTCGAACTAATTTAAAAATTCACGATCAAGCAAATTTAAAAGTTTGGAATAGAAGAATCGACTTTGTTTTAATTACTATCGTGGGAGGCCGGATCAACTCGGCGTTTGAATGTGCACCTCTACTACGAAGAACTCTAGCAGAATGCAAATTTAAATTAAAACTCACTTTCTAAAGACTGCTCGGATAATTAGAACATGTTTGGATAAGCTCATCTTGCAAATTAATTAACTAATTTTACATTTAACCTCAAAGTTCTCGCGCGGAATATGAAAAAATTAACTTAAATTTTATAAAACTCCATAAAAATTTCAGCGTAAAATATAATTTTATAAAAGCTTATGCTGTCAACCACCAATATTTATACGAGATAATATTATATTAAGCAAAAATAAAACGTCTACAATTTTGCTTATATTTGGAATACAAAAATATCGATAATATAATTTACCATATTATCCCGCGGGTGTTTAAAGGGTACACAATAATGTCGTTATTCGAATAAAATAGGGGTTGGCACGGTTATTTAACCGTAAGTACGCGTGTGGAAATTTCGCGTACAGCCTATAAACAATTAAACAGTCTGCTTAACTGCGTTGCTGTATGTAAGCACGAAATGTACGTATTTGGTAATTGTGGTGGTAATATAACGGAGAGCCGCGCGTGACTGTAATACGGTCAAAACAAAAGGGGCCGTTTTGTTCTATTATAAATTATGATCAATCCGGAACATCTAAAGCCTTGGTTCTTGCCTATGCGTAGTAAGCTTCAAAGGGTCATTCTTACCGTGTTTTTATAGACCTTATTTCTAAAACCTATTCCAAACTACAAGTTATAGAACAAAAATGATTTTTACAAATTATAGCTTTCTTTCACTATATTAAAAGAGGTCTAGATTGAAATAAATGCGGTTAGGTATTTAATATAAATAAATAAAATCTTTTTGGTAAGAAAGTAACAGCAACACGACCTGGCATTCAGCCAAAGCTAAATTAGATAATGGAGTTTGCGTGCAAAAATATAGGAAACGAGAACAAAGACAAATGGGGTCGACTTTGACTCTGAAATGGTGAAATAAAATAACAGGAGAGATTTCAGTGAAACCAAGCCGCCAGATATCCTGTATCATACTTAAGCGTATGATTGCATTCGTAAAGATAGTAATTCTATTTTTTTTTCTATTTCACATAGCAGGGTTGGCAGGAAGAACTTGTTAACCTAGTGTTAAGACATTTCCCAAATATTAATTTATTTATTTAATAACTTGAGGCGTTGTTAGTTAAGTGGCGAAACGGCGGATTTAATATTTTATTTCCTCGAGTGAGGCTCAAACGTGAGTTCGAACCAAGTCGCTTTTACAAGTGCTTGTGTTCCACTACAGGCCTCAAATAATTGTAATGGATTCAGGGATTAACAATTACCTAGACTTTCATACATGTACATTTTTCTTCACTAATCACAGTCAGTCTTAAATTTAAAGTAATATCTAAGAAAATTAAATATTTGCTTATAAATCACTTTGTAGAAATATATATATTTAAAAATACAAATGTCTGTACATATTATTATGTAACAATATTTTATTTGGAAAATATTAAAGATCTTTCTTGATTGCTTTATCGTCATAGACTTAATTTTACATGTGGCAAAAATCATCTGGACTTAATAAAGAGGCCGTGATGTTGGCAACAATGATTTATTATATCGCTTTTCTCGGCCGCCCGAATGAACCGCATGAAAAATGATCCCGGTTATTGCTAGCAGCAACCCTGCAGTTGACGCTTTGTTTAAGCACAAATGACTCACACTGTGGAGTTGTTATTTGGACTTATGTTTTTACTGAGCTACGTCGTATACGTCACCGTTAATGATAGATTGTTCTTATCCTAAGTACTGGCTTCTCCCAACCCCTGATATTGGTCTATTTCAAGAACACTTGATCTCTATCTCTTTAAAAACTTAAGAGAAATTATTTGAAATAAATAAAACATAATTCTTAATTACTTTAAACATAGAAAATTCTATTACTAATATGATATAAAAATTCTACATACATTCAAGTAACTTTTCTTTCAGTTTAAAACAATATTTCTTTTGATCTCCACTCGGGGAAACTATAATTTCTTAGGTCTGTTAGAAGCGTTGGCCGTTAAATTTCCACCAATCAATACACGTATCTCAAAGACGTATGTATCGCCAAACCAATTCAATATGATTATAATAAGAATTTGCAGTATTTGAACCCACAACTGTATTATTAAATAATTTAGTTCGAAAACGCCAAAATATTCATACTTTTAATTATTTACATTGCAAAAAGGTCCACTTTCAGATCCAGTTAAAATAAAGTATGACATACTGCCATAAATTTATACTGATTAATGATATTATTAAGAGGTCACTTTTACGAAAATTATTTTAAATTAAAGCGTAATGACAAAGGATGTTTATAGTAAAATGTTGAAGCAAGCAAAATTTTAAACAGGCGAATGCACGGCATACTTTTAATTTGATTAACATGTTGGTAGGGTTGCCCTGTCGTGGTCACGACCATACTGAATATGCTTGGTAAATAGGGAAATGATCCGCGAAAAATTTATTATAAGGATAAACTTTGAAAGGGTTTAAGCAAAAATAACAACTTTCATTCATTTATTTTAAATTATACCGCGCACGATTACACTTTTACCTGTTTATTTAATATTATGGTATTTTTGTGATGTATAAATAAAATGTTATAACAAGCTTATACATGAAATCTGATATTCTGATACTCTGATATTTCTGCTGAGTGTAATATTAATATTTATAATGATTTAGAATATGTAGGATCACCCTGGTACTGGTGGTGTCGTAAAAGGAGACAAAAGTACGTGTGCGAGAGTCACCTTGTGAGCAATGGCTACACGCATGGGTAAACTCGACCGGATTACTACTACCCTCGGCATTTAAAACTGGTGTTAAGTAGTGGCTTCGGCCACTGTGTTTCGCATTGGATAATGCCGGGCCCCGATGCCCATCCACCTTACAGACCGGCAACGCATCTGTAGCTCCTCTGGTGCTACACGGAGCCGTCGGCGGCGATGATCACTTACCATCTGGTGACCCCTACACCCGTTTGCCGTGTCTTATCCATAAAAAAATATATATACGAATAAAAACTTATTTTAAGGGGAATATATTTTTTGAAGTTTTTTAAGTAAGTGTGCATTAAGTTGAATTAAAACAAAGAGGTACCTATGTTATATATTTAATATAATGGATTAATACCAAGCCTGAGACTACCGTGAAATTTATAATGTCAGCTTTATTCTGTTTTATCTCGTATGAGTATATTTTGTTCTGGCGCTGACTGCATTACCTACTGATACATTAAAACAAAGCTGTGGAGCTATCGTCTATCTCAACTGGCAGTTTAAAATGATTATCACACACCTCATTTGACATGGCTTGGTATCGCATTGCTAGTTCACTTTGTGATTTATTAATATTTCATGCTAAAACCATTCTATAAATAAACGATATATGTCACATTGGTTAGGACATATTGACTTTGAATTATCTATTAAATTACACTGATTCAGTTCACCAAATAAGCATGTTTTAAATGAAATAGTAGTATTATGTAAGTTCAGTATTATAGCAATATATTGGAGTAACAAATATGATATCATAAGTAGAAATGTCCATAGTAGAAATTATAAAAAAAAAAACTATATTGACATTTTTTTCCATATTTCATTTTGACAGAACCTTATAGTTTAGATCGTTTTGACACAGTGATGGCTGTTGGTACTGTTCCTACCTGTCGTGGCGCAGCGGCACAAGTGTGTTATTGTAACCGAGAGGTTGTGGTTTCGGTCCCCACTCGATGAAATGAAATATTTAATATTTTCAATTGAAATATTTAATGTTTTCATTTCTTTGCTCTAGTAGCAAGGCAAAACGCGGCGTTGATTTCCGCCACTCTACACGCAATGCCTCGAATTCGGTGGAAAGTGGGGAGCGGAAGTGGAACGGAGTGTCTTAACACTAGGTTCCCAAGTTCCCTCTACCTACACTCCCATGTGCGCGATACGGCGTGAAACTGAGTGAGTGAATATACTTTTTTGTCAAGGGGCGGAAATCGAAGAACCGGAAGTCTTGTTTCCAGATTTTATCTATCTAAAAATATAATAAAAAAGAAGACAAAAAGTTAAGATTTACTTAATTCTTGTAATCTTTTTTGTCTTCTTCAAAAGCGTAAAAATGATTGCAAACTTCTCTGATAATATAATATTTGTACAAGAATCAGTTATAATATAAATTTACTCGCTAAGTTTTTTTACAGCTTCACTCTGTATTCTGCACATGACAGGATAGGTATTGGGATAGGAGGGATATTGTGAACCTACCGTTAAGACATTCGGTTCTCATAAAGTACACATTCGTTTCTCATTTTCTGCCAAATCATCTGCCAAAAAAACGCAAAACCTCAGCGTTTCGGAACTCAACGCCGCATTTAGCCTCGTTACCAGAACGAAGAAATGACAAAATTTCTTCGAGTGAAGATCGACACCCCCCGTCGCGTTTGTAATGACAAGCTTGTGTCCCTGCATCGCCACCTGCTTATTCAGTTACTACGTAATGTCAAAAAGAACTATTACTTAAGATACTTTTAATAACTCAGTATTCAGTTAGCTCTCACTTCTTTTATGAGTAAACCAGGCATTGGTTCTTCTTAAATTAAGTATTTTTGTACAAACTTCGCCTTCAACGTACGTTGTTAGCGGGACTCTCTTTTATATCATATGAAGTCTAAGTCAACAAATTCTTCTGTAAAGAAAGACATTAGAACTTCACACTGGAATTCATTCAGACGCTAGAATAAATTTAGTTACTTTTGTAAAATTTGTGATGATATGAGCAAAACATATTTTATAACGAGAGTTTTTAATTAAATAGTTTCTATACAGACTTGTTTATAAATTGAAATTTTTGTCATATACGTGTTTGCATTGCGAGTTAAATTGTTATTAATTAAATATTGTTAACGAAAATTCTTTGTCTTTTAAAATTGTTCATTACCAACTGAAAATGTAATTATGTTTTGTTTAACGGCATACCTCATTGAAATCAAATGTCACTCTTTATTAAAGCTGTTCTCTAGTTTATTTAAATAGAATTAACTATCTAAACATCTAATTAAATTTATTATTTTCACTTCACCTAAGATCATCTGAGATAAACTCTAATGGAATTTAAAAATACAAGGCTTTTTTAAAATTTGTAGCCTAAGAGTGCGTTCAGACGCGACAAATAACAAAAAAAAATATGAGAATTACAAATCTAAAAAATAATATTTCTTTAGTTACATCATAAAAATAAAACATGTAATTTATTAAAATTTAACTTATAATAAAAGCTTACAATTTATATACATATAGTGGCAAAAATATTTGTTTTATTGTTTTCTATACCTACGAAGTATCTACTATTTTTTAAAATAAATTTTCACAAGGCCTATCATGGCGGGCACGGTACGAGGCACAAGCGTGTGATTATAAGCGAGACAGGGTGTTGGTTCAATCCTCACTTAAAGAAATGAAATATTTTATATTTAAATTTGTTCACTGTGGTGAAAAAGCACTCGCTTTGCTTTTTCACCAGAGTAAAGTTTGAATTCCGCCCTCAACACGCAACGCCTCAATTCGGTAGAAAGTAGAGAACTGAAATGAGTGCCTTAACACTACGTTCCCAAGTTCCCTCTGTCTACCCTTCCGTATGTAGAATACAGCGTGAAGCTATACAAATAAATATTAAACACAAATTAATTGTGATTCTCAAGTCTACATAAAAATATTTAATTACTTGAGTAAGTGTGAACACCTCTTATTGCCACTTTTGAATGGAGAGCGAGGCAGCAGTGATAAGGGTTTTCTTTTTCTGCTAGCCAACGGAAATTAATTGTCACCGAACGGAAAATAGGGTGAAAGTCCAATTAATTATTAGTCACTTCATTTATTTAATCCAAGGGCCGCAGGGTTCTTTTTGATATTAATGCTCAAAGTGCCACACTAATCGTAAGTCTACTTTACCAGTTCTTTATTACATTTTTAAAACTGCTAAAATCGCTTTAATTTACACCCAAGTATTTTTTATACAATTAATAAAAACTTTTTTGTATTCGAAGCCTTTAAGGTTAGGGTGAATTAATTTAATTGAATTATTTGTATATTGGACAAAGGTCACCGTTCCCTTGTGAGGTTTAATAAAACTATGTATGTTACATTACCATTTCAAATGTGTGCAGTGTGTACTATGAAAATATAAGCTTGCTTAAATGGAAACCCTGTTTCTGTTATTTTATGTACCACCATGTAACATTTAAAGTAAAATATTTTATATAACAAATCCATTTATCCACAAAGGCTTCCTTGACAAAAAGGACTAAGCTTGGGATACAAATAAAAGTTTCTTAAAATTGGAAAAAGTTTTGAATTAAGTGACTTGCCTTGTAGCGTTTAATGCCATCAGCTGTGACGATCCCATCGCTTGCGATGTTAGCTGATAAAAACAACAATCACCATAATACACCGATCATATCGTTGTGACATAATATTTTTTTTGTTACAATATATATTTTTAAAATAATATTGTGATTTAACAACAATAATATTCCTTTATATATTGATATATACCTGTACTAATAACAATTATTCAAAATATTTATAATCATTAATTTGACAGCTTCACATAGTAGGCAGAAGGAACTTGGGAATCTAGTGTTAAGCACTACGTTCTGAAAGTAGGGCTTTCCGCTGAATTTGAGATGTTGCGTATTGGGTGGCGGGCGGAACTCCAAGTGGCGCTTTGCC
This sequence comes from Eueides isabella, assembly GCA_019049475.1. NCBI lineage: Eukaryota > Metazoa > Arthropoda > Insecta > Lepidoptera > Nymphalidae > Eueides > Eueides isabella. The sequence continues at coordinate 8,908,832 of CM032387.1, forward strand.
ATGTTGCCGGCAAAGAAATGAAAATATCGAATATTTAATTTGAAAATATTAAATATTTCATTCGAGTGGGGATCAAGCGCACAACCTGTCGCGTTTCAAACGCTTCTGCCACTGCGCCATGGAGAAAAGAAATGCAAAATGCTTACATATTGAAACACGTTATATATAAATATATATATATATATATATATATATATATATATATATATATATATATATATATATATATATATATATATATATATATATATATGTATATATATATATATATATATATATATATATATATATATATATATATATATATATATATATATATATATATATATATATATATATATATATATATATATATATATATATATATATATATATGAGATGTGAGGCCTGTATGACTGTAACCGACAGGTTCTGGGTCCGATCCCCAGTCGACGAAATGAAATATTTAATATTTTCAATTTAAATATTTCATGTTTCATTTTTTCGCTCTGGTAATAAGGCAAAGCGCGGCGTTGAATTCTGCCACTCAGCACGCAATGCCTCAAATTTAGCGAAAAGAGGGGACCCTGCCTCGTGCGGGTACAGCGTGAAGCTGAAAAAAAATGTATATTATAAATGTTAAATTTTCATCGCTCTACAAACAAGACAAAGCGCGGCTTTGAGTTACGCTACTCAACACTCAATGCCTCAAATTCGGAGAAAGTAGTAAACAAAAGAAAGTAAGGCTACTGGCAGAATATTCTAGTAACTCTGATATGACATTATTTAACAGAAAAAATGTATATAATATTATTCGAGTGAAATGGGTTCACTGACTGGTCAAAACTAATTAAATGTTATAAGAAATTTTGAAGTTAACCAGAAAAATAAAACAGGACACGAATTCTACGTATACATTCAGTAAACTGAAAAGTTTTACTGCTCCAGCGACAAAAAATAAGAAAAAAGAAATAGTTAGAAATAAATAAAATGCCTGTGTTTTAAGAGCTACTAAAGGTTTTTACTATGGTAAGTTGGTTAAAGGAAAGGAATTAAATTTCGAATATCAAAAGAGAAAGTCCTTTAATCTACAATAACAACCAGTTATATATTATTTGTTTACTCAGCTTCACGCATATGGCAGGCTGAGGGAACTTGGGAACCTAGTGTAGTAGTTTCCTACTTTCCGCTGAATTTTAGACGGATTTCGTTTTGAGTGGTGCAACTCAACGTCGCGCTATAAATTATTACCAGAGCGAAGAAATGAAAACATTAAATATTTAATTTGAAAATATTAATTATTTCATTTTATTTCATTCCTCTAATGAGGATCGAACCCACAACCTATCATTTCGTTTACAGTCACACGCATGTCGGCACAAGCCCCGACAGGCCTCAAATTTTGTTTTACTGAACAAAAATGATATAAAACATCGAGATGCATTTGTATAATTTAAGGATGCCACAAATGCTTGTATTTTGACCAAGACGTCTGGAAAGTTAGCAAACAAACGATGTTAGCATTGCCTAATCGACGCCATGGGAGTCGCGCAATACGAACTCTACAAGCTATTTTCCATTTGGATTTCTCTTTTACTTTTAACCTGAGCTTAAGGGATGTTTAAGTTGATTTGTATTTTTTTTTTAATTTAACATTTATTATGAAGTAGTCAATTGAAACCTAATGTTAAGATTGCATTATAAGTGGCGGAAGTCGGGACTCAATGCTATTGTTCATCTTAAGATAGCGGAAGGATGAAAATACGGTTGAACTTACAACTGCTTAAAATAAGACGTTAGTAGAAAATACAAATAGGTATGTGGCTTTTATTCTAATATTGCGACAGTTATATTATATCTAAAGCTTCAACTAGATTCACCTTTAAACCAGGGTCTTGTGTAATCGTATAGTAATTTATTACTATATTAACGTTAATTACTTTCCTAAGTAATTAAGCCATCTTTGTATATTTTTAGTATTTCGATGAAGTAGTATTTTTATGAAGTAGTTATGTATAGTCATTAATTATCATAATAAATATTATAATAATTATGATAATGTCAGCGCACACTGCACACTGTGTCCCGCTCATGGCAGGGTGGGCAGTGGGAACTTGGGAACCTAGTGTTGAGACACTCCGTTCCACTCCCGTTCCCCACTTTCCGCCAAATTTGAGGCATTATGTGTTGAGTGGTGGAACTCAACGCCGCGTTTTGCCTTATTCCAGAGCGAAGAAATGAAAACATTAAATATTTAAATTGAAAATATTAAATATTTCATTTCCTCTAGAGGCGATCGAACCGTCAACCTGTCGGTTACAGGCACACACTTGTGCCACTGCGCCACGACAGGCCTAATAATTTTAATATGATAATTTAAAAGAATAAATATTGTTCATTGCGTCATTATTTCGAATCTGTCTAAGAGGCATGGATACAAATCCCGCTACGTCCAAATTTTTTATACGTATACCAAATAAGTAAATTTATAATGGTTTTTAAATGTATATATTTTTTTATTTAAGGAAGGTAAGAGTAAATAAAAAGCAAAAGATTTAAAGATATATATATTTAAAACACTATGCTATGTGTTAATTTCCGCCACTCATCACGTAATGCCTCCAAAATACAGCAGAAAGCGAGGAACAGGAACATATAACAATCTAAAATGGAAGAAATATAATTAAATTAATAAAAATAGTTAGATGACATCTTTTTTTTAGCCTTTATATATTTTACCATCTGAATCTTGTAAAACATTACTAGCATATACCATGGAAATTTGTAAACATAAAAAATTATGTAGGCTTAAAAGAGCAATGTTTGAAAAACAACAATATCGGTGAATTTTATTTCGTATAGCTTTAGTACTTTAGGGAAATATGTCCCCTTCAGAAATTTCTTTCGGATCCCCTACTATTATTGGCTTCCTGCATCTGTGTTACCAGCTTTGTTTACGAATCAAAGTTTAGTTGGGTTTGAAAGTTTTACATCAAATGATTTTTATTCTAATTTTATTTATATTGGAAATGGTGTAACTAGGGTGCATAAATGTGAATTCATGTGAAGTCTAGTGGTAGAATCAAATATTTTCATACTTTATTTTAGAATTTATCTAATATTTATAGCATCAAAGAGTAAATAATATTACTTATGAGGAAATATAATTAAATAACATCCAAAAAAACATTTAAAAAAATAAATATTGCACAAATTAATACCAAACTTGAAATAAAAATTCTAATTCTATCAATTATTTTCTAGTAATCAGATTAAAGCAAAAGCTATATATAGTATTCTTGAATCAAAGTACACGGAAGCGTTTGAAAACCGATATATTTATCACGTCTCACAGAGAAGTCAGTTGTTGCAGTTGGATATTTTAGGTGTAATAGGAAAATCGGCGGTAACCCCCTGCGGTTCGGTCTTGCGCCTCGGGCAGAGCGTTCCGACAAGCTATAAATAGGGTGGCAGGCGCCCACTCCGATTAATCACGGCCACCACCTGCGCCCGCTTCACCTGTGAGCCACACTAAGGAAATGCAAGCAAAAACATTACACCACATTAGTAACGTCACAAAACTAATCTTTTCCCGCCTTTTTGCTTCTTCTCTATTCGTATCACCTAAAAGCCACGTGGAAAACGCACGCTAAAGCCAGGATTTGGCGGACTTTTTTCAAATATATTTTTTAGTTTTAGTTGCTGCAATTTACCTTTACATTTCCACTAATGGTACGATAAGAACGGGCTTACAGCTGATTCTAAGAAAATGCGAGGGGACAAATTCAAATTAGCTTATCGTCTTGAATAATTTATATCATCAAAGTGAAATTGCAGCATTTGAATGAAAATAATATGACTAACATGGTAGAACCTATAGGTCTTCTGGTAGGTTGTTCTTATTTATATGACACTTCATGCGTTCCTTACGCTTTTTAAAAGTTGGTACATTTATTTAAATACGTATATTACGGGAATATAAATATTTTAAAAAACTAAAATTTATTACATTAAGTATTATTGAAGTACTTACAAGAAAGTAGCATATTATATAGCAAAAAGTATATAATAAACTAGCGACCCGCCTGTGGCTTGGCCCGCTTTAATTACACAATTACTTATATACATACTCATCTAATTTACTTTTGTGTTCTAATATCTGTATTATTTAAATTTTTAAAGTCCAATATCTGTACATTAAAAACTAAAGATTCAAACGACTCAGTAAAACAGTTATTTTGTAGCATTTGTATAACAATATGTTTCATAGTAATATAACGTTTTTTTTTATGAACCAATTGAAATAATATAATTTGATCAATGAATGTTCAATTTAAAAAAAAAAAACTAATAGCAGTCGTGGGACTGCCGATAGAAGCGAAAACAGAACTTAAAGTTGAGAGTAATTAAAACTATATGCAAAAATTATATGAAATTTTTTATGTTTTATTTACTAGTAACATATGATGGGTTAAACAAATCATTAACAAAATATAAATACAAAGTGGTTGAAAAAATAATTAATACACAATTATCTTAATTATACATAGTATTTATATTTACACGAATTTCAATGAATTCAAGTTTGAACATTATTTTCATTATTTACATCATTGTCATCATTAATTTCAACAATACTTAGATTATCTGTTCGTTCAATCATTTCATTGTATTCTAAAAAAGATACAATAGGTACTGCTACGTATTGGTAACGTGACTCACAAAATTATACTTATCCAAAAAGCGTCCAACGCGCACATAATACAGTCAGAAATACTCGAGTGTATACGTGTACACAGGCTACTGCGCGTGCGCTAGTCTGGCTCTCCATAGCTATAGATATACTATTATCATTAGCATGTCGGTGACGCGAACCGAGGATTTTACCCTCTACCAAAACGCTCAACGCGCCTAAAGAAGTTTTCACTTCAAAATTGCATTGGATAGCCCAGTTACCTATAGTGAAATATTACATGACGATAAGAACAATAGCAGAGTAGAAAAATAAAAAAAAAGAAAATACCCGACTAACTTGAAAACTTCCGTGTGAGCACTGCTCAAATCTTTGAGGCTATGCAAAAGTCGTGTACGACAGAATTGTTAACCTTTAAAAGTTCTAAAAAAAACCTTCACGGCATATAACACGATATGATTACGATATGAATTTTATATTTTACAAAAATTAATTAGATCTATCAATAAAATATGAGTAAAGTAATCGTCGTGTAATGCGTGATACGCCGTACGAATCGGTCAAAGTGGGCGTAAGCAGCGGACGCGACCGATGTTCGATTATACCTATTATCTATATTATTTATTATAAAAGTTATTATTCTGAGAACATACTAGTTTGTATGTTTGTACATATTTATTTGTGTGTTGTTTGGATTGACCAAACATCTTTTGTGTGATAAAATCCATTTATCAAGGACTTTGTGGACTATGTGCGTATCGACAAAGAGACAACAAAGTTAAGTCGTTGCTGTGGGTTCTATTGCATTGATCAGTGACTTTAACAAAAGTTTTCAAACAGCGTTCAGGAAAAAAATTCTCCATACAAAATACTAACAGTTTATTAGCTTCAACGCGCTAATCGCTGGAAATATTTGTTTGATTTAAAAAATTAAAATGAATCATCAAAAAAACTCCTATTTAAATTTTAAGGCTTTATGTAACGAAGATTCGTTCGAACAATACACACTATAAACACAACAGCACGTACGTCCCAAAAAGAATCTCTATGCAAATTTTGAGACTCCCAGTAGTTGTGTAACGAAATTTCATGCAAGCTATCCCCAAAAACAAAAGAATCCCGTCTTAGTGAGCACCTATGTCCGAATCCTCGTGCAAAATTTTCAAACTCTAAAAACTACTAGCTCTTGTTGTTTGGGAAAATTTTATATATGTAGGTAGGAGCTGCTAAAGATAAAAAAAAAACTTTAATTTATAATGAAAAATAGAAGCCGTAATAAGGATAATCACAACACGTTGTGGCGCAAGAGCATAGGCGTGCAACTGGTTGTGAGTTCGACTACCACTCGAACGAAATAAAATATTAAATATATGTATATCGTATGTAAATATAGTTTATATGTAAATATTATGCTTTATTATAAATAATTTTAATTTGATACTAAAAATTGTCAATAAGAACATATGTAAAAATTTACATTTTGTTTCATTTATACAAAAAAAAGCTTTCAAAATTCTAAATTAACAAAAAAGAACATTCCGGCCAACAGAATAAAAGGATATTTGCAAATGATATCAGATTTGCAATTAGTTTAACGCGAACACGGCGCTTGTCACGATTACATGAATAACCGGCGAATAAATGTGCCTCCTAATTATTAATTACTTCACATATATGAAGATCTAACTTTACATTTATCGTAAGCTGCAAAGCTAAAATTTACAGTAAATCCTTAAACACAGCTTGATAACTTTTACTAAGTTTTAATAAGCCCTAGTTGCGGTTTTAGTTGTAGCATAGAAAATTTAGTTTATACAAAAGTAGTTTACTTTGCCCAGCTGTGTGTCCTTTTTAAGATAAATTATAAAATATTAAACGAAAAATATACTTTAAAAGACTGTAAATGGTTTTTTTTATTTCTGCCTATTCCATCCGATACATCCACTTCAACGTAATATACTTCAATTATAATTTTGAATGCATATTTTGTATGAATAATATGGGTTGAATATATGGCTATGGGTCGAATTTTATTCGGTATATACATTTATATGTTTCCCCATGTTGATACAGAGTAGTACGTTCACTTTGTCCTCTATCCATTCACATCAAAAAAAAATTTTTTTCTTTCTTCTATAATATAAATTGATTAACCGACGATTTAATGAAATATTATTCGCTCATAGAAATACAAATACAAATCTACATAAGCAAATAAGCAAAGCAAACAAAGCTGCGTAATGTGTAATGATATCAAATATTTCTACTGATTTATAATCTATATCACTCTCTGATTCTTTTCTGTGTAATAATATCAAATATTTCTACTGATTTACTTTTAATCTCAATTTCTATATCACTCTCTACACGTAACAACAAAGAAAGAAGAAAGAAAAAAAAAAGAAATATTATTGCTTTTAGTTGTAGATCAAATAATTTAAAAAAAGTCTACATTTTTCCCCGAGCGGATACCAGTCAAACAGATTGTACTAAAACGACGAGACACATACGCCTTTATACAAATAGCCTACCGAGGCCAATTAATCACGCGAACCACCTGCTACTATACAAACTGCCAAGGGACGTATAATAGACACAAGTGATCCTTAACAGATAGCTTCTTATTAACAACGTGATGCCTGATTGTCAATAGATATTAAGAAAGATGAAACCGTTGTAGCCAACTAATACAATACAGAGTAAATAGTAATATTAATTTATTATTCAATCTTGTTCCAACAAATAAAAGACTGTATTAAAATTAGTTAGGTATATTTTAAATAGGCCACCATGGCAAAATTGGATAGTGTCGGCTGTAAAGACACTCGAGGAAATTATTATTTTCATACAATTTACGTTTGGTATAGCTATAGTGTATTAGTATGGTATAGTGCTAAATTTCTCTTTAACTATAGTAATAATGTGCGTATTTTAGTCTGATTTATAATAAAGTTAAATTTAAGTTACATGAAAAATAAAATTTATAAACAATTTAATTTATGTATGTGTCAAAACGCTATGCATAATGGGAAATTAGCTTTATAAATGAACAATATTGCACATAATAGCTGTTCCTTTGTAGTGACGTGTTCTCGCTTGTATTATATTAACTGTGATGACATGAATGTCACTCAAACGGTCAAGTGTAATTGTATCGTGATTAAAATAATTTATGCGTACTATATCACTTTACGAGAATTTGAATAAAAATTAACATTACCTTATTATTTAGATTAAAATAGGTATACTATGAAAAGCGTACAAAAAATAACGAAGCAAGATTCAAATCCTTATTTTTTTACTTATTTTGTAACTAACTCATTGGATTATTTTTATTAATGTTAAAGTAATGATAGCTATGATACATGTTTTACCTTTATATATATTATTAAAAAAAATGTCTAAAAACTTATTGTAACGTCACCTGTGACTCTTGTGCTAAGCAGAATCTAGTGAAATCTCAATTATGTAAGTCCGTACAGCGGTTCTTATCAATGAGGTAATAAAGAATTCTACATACATTGGATTACATACAGGATATTAGAAAAAGCATAACGCTTCCTTGCAATCAGTTAAAAAACAAAAACAGGCGCATATTTAATATATATTTAATATAATTATTCCATTTATAAATATTCATCTGTTAAAGTAATGCTTATAAGTGTTAATATAAATGTTTATTTCCTTAATAGGTTCATAATTGTGCATATTAATAAAAAAGTAAAATATGCATAAATGATATATTTTTTTTCAATATTTTGATGAATTCAGTTGGAAGTTTCATTTATTGCACATAAATTTATTTTAAATTGTTGACTCATTTGTTCAGTCTCTTTGGGTAATATTCTTTAATTACATAATGTATTGATCATATCACGTTTCAAGTCGATTGAAGACAGATTCACGGAATACTAAACAGGTACGATCTTAATTAGTTGGAGTCAGATGGCACAATCAATAACTATTAGTGTGAAACTTCTTAGATTAAGGTGCTATTGGATGTTTCAGTATATTTTGGCTTAGATTAGACTAATTATTGCTATCGCTTTATACACACGGAAAATTAAACATAATCTATAAAAGATCGACGAGGGAAAGCTACTGCTTAATAAAGCATAATACAATACAAATGTCAATCACCTATATGTTGAAAAAAATAAAAAAATCCATCCATAACTTTAAATCTAAATACATAAACCATCGTTCAAATTTAACCAGTTATTTACAACACAAAACTAAGAAAAGCTCGAAGATTTCCGCAAGATACCTAGTTAAGATTCAAATGTAAGCAGGTTATAGCTGCATGTCCATCTGCATTTCTGCAGCGAGAGCGCAGACGCTCGTAAATAATCCTTTGGACCTGAAAAACGTTTCAGTGAATCCAATAAAATACGTATCCGCAGAGACTACGCCGCAGTGAGCTCGTTACCACGCCTAGACGATTTATTGAGATTTGAAGGTTGAAATATTGTAGGTATTCCATTTTAAAATCTTTTATGAAATACTACTTCAGTATCCCCCTTGTTTCAATATAAGATGCTTATGCATCTTTTGTGAACACGTCTAAGGATGGTACTTCTAAGATTGTTTTATATAAATACGTACTGATATTCAAAGGGCAAAACAAATGTAATCGCACTTAATGGAATATCGGTGTTATCGATATTTTGCTAAGACAAAATTACTGCGGCTATCATATTATTAGAAGGCATATTTTTGTATATTATCAGACTTATAATAAATCGATATTTTCATAATATTATTGATAGAAAAATAATATATGATTTAAAAATTTAATTTAACATTCAGAAATTACTATTAAAATTAATATAGAATAGCTATTATGTTGCTAAATCGTTAATTATAATTTAAGTATACACATACATTTACTTTACGTTAAAATTTATTCCTAAGTTATGTGTTTTACTCAAAGCCACATCAAAACGCTACCATATAATTCGCGTCTTGAAACTACTACTATATAATTTTTTAAGGAAAATCGTACTACTCACATACAAAGCCACTTGTAAATTAAACATGTTTTCAGGTCACATATAGTTATATAGTATAACACCGTTTTAACATTTCGTTACACAAAACAACAAAAATAGTATGAAAATTTTACGTTGACGCGATAGATGCGGTAACTGTTGTCAGACGATCGTCAAAATTTATACGAATGTCTAATCTATAGCTAGATTCAGAAGTTTCAGGTCACGCCATAAAAGAAAATTGCACTTTCCTTGTTGGAATGACAGTGAGGACGAGTTGGTCTAATTTGACAACATAACGACTTTTGAATATTGTTAGTTAGGGGAATGAGTGAAAGCCTGTTAAGTTAAGTATTGATTTTTGAATTAAAACCATATTTACATTTAGATCGAACCGTGCTTTTGTGATGTGACATAATTTGTACAAAGGATATACCTAAATAATCTGGTTAATCTTTGTGAATATGAAATATTTTCATCGCCGGAGGCTCGCGTTCATATGACATGGGACACAATGTAGTAAAGATAAGGTGTTCCCTTCCAAGCCACTGACTCTATTGTCAGTCTCTTACGCAGCGCGGTACGTCGAAAAGCGCCAATGGCACTATTGCCATAATGCCTGAGGGCCGTATTAAAATGTTATTATAATTAAACACAATTATAAGTCTTATATTAAGCAGAATTTTAGAAAAAAAAGTTTCTTGTTATTTTTATATAACCACCATATGGCTTTCGAAAATGATTTAAGAATTTGATACTTCCGTGCAAGCAATAAAATGATAAGCGGAATAAATTTTAGACAGTTTAGTTCTCCTCTAGTGAAAATGGCTTCCTTTAGATAGAGAAAACGTATAATGGAATGCAATAACTCTTGACCGGGTGTGCGAAGAAATAACAGTGTGTCATATTTCACAACCCTCCAACATTTTTATAAAAGCGAACCATCTGCTTTTGACCCCTCATTCTTTTTATTTCACGAATTATTTCTATATTAGTAACGTATATATCTTTAAATTAATTTTATTTCTAATTTAGAAACTACTCAAAATAAGAACGACTTTGCCAATAGCGACAAAGAAGTCATTACGTGAAGTGCTTCTAGCAAATTTGTCTAACAATTGTAGGCCAAAAGGCCGACACTATAATATTCAAAATTTTGTTGAAAATGTGATATTTTACACATAAATTTGATAAAAAAGAAATATAAAGGGATTTATGTTGGATAAAAAAATCTAGCGAGGGTAAGTGTTCACTTCGTCCATAAAAACTTTGGGGAGTGAACGTGTAAGGAATAAACGTCACCAGACCGGGGTGACTGCGGTCATTTCGCTAAACGAAGATCAGAATCGCAAGCTGTTAGCATAGAGATTGCGATCGAATGAAAGCCGCCCAAAGTATTCCATCGCTGAATCGAGGGGCACCGAATATTGCGACCCCGAAACAACGCACTTCTGACTTCACTAATATTCTGCTACGCATTTATCTACTGATCCCCAGTTTATTTTACCAATTGCTTATTGGCCCATCCTCAAATAAAGAAAAATCTAAAAAATTAAAAATCCAATGGACGTGATCTATTACTAACATATACGCTTCTTAGCATTTCAAATTATAAAATTTTTAAAACAATCTTTTCTTTTTATTCGATTTTGTAAATACTTTACAAAATAAATTGCTCCAATATTTATTGAATAAATCTCTTTAAAATGTGAACAACATAGTCAAATGAAAGGAGAAAAAACGCCTTGCGAAATTTTCAAACCCATCAATTGTTTTGTATTGGGAAAACTTTCTTTGTCATTTGATCGATGGCCCCTTGTCCATTAGGGCCTTTAGAAGTTGTCCTTTTATTTATTGTATATTTTAACAATAAATGTAAAGTTCGATAAGAAACTTTGAGCTTAATGCAAAATAAATAACTATTAATCATGTAAAAGCCTTTTTACTTGAATGGAATTTCTAAAATTAAAGACTATTTGGATGAAACGAAAAGTGCGTTATCTTCAAAGCAAATATTACAATAGCTACACATAGCACATAGCTATAATTTTGCATAAGCTATTTTTGAACGTTGAGAAATTGAAATTGAACATTTATTTATTCTATAGTAAATTATAAAAAATGTTCATGATAACTTTATAACTTGTTGGTCTCTGACTGCTTTCGGGTTTGATCCCACTCGCGAAAATTAAAAATATTTCTGATTTTCATTTCTTCGCTCTTGTAATATGGCGAAGCGCGGTGTTTAGTTACACTCACGACAATCTTTTAATCACTAGATTCCTTAGTTCCCGATCCCGAAATTTCAGTATTTTTGCCTATTACTCAGAAAATTTTATAAATACAGTAACATTTTTTATTTTAAATAGCCAATCAAAGAAAGATTGCAAATGTAAGATTAGTTGCGGACACAGCGATGGCGTCGAGGCGGCTAGGCTTGCTGAAGGTGCCAATATATTTCCTGACGCTTGAACGGTCAGGTAATTGTGGCTGAAACTTATCTCAGTGAGCGAACGTGAAAAGAATACTAAACAGCCTGTGGTTCTTGTGCAAATTATGAATATTTCCAATGTTTACTTTTATACATTAATAAATATGCATATAGGGTGATTTTTTGTAATTATTTCTGAAAGAAAAATATTTGAATATAAGGCTTGATTTACTATTTCATTTAAGATTGAGTGAAGATTATTCCCTCTTCACTCAATTTCATAAACGATCCACATATAAGAACCTTAGTGTTAAGACATCATGCCTAAAATGCCGGAAAAAATAATACATTGCTTGTCGATTAGTAGAATTTAACGCCACGCTTTGTCTCCTAATATAGAGCAGGTACATGAAAACAAAAGTGAAAACCACAACCAACGTAAATATTGCTAAGCTATAATTATCTCCCAGCAGCACGGTGTAACCTCCTTGGGCGGGATACAAGGTAAAGGTGAGAGATAATTAACAAGCAGGATAGGCAGAAGAAACTGGGAACCAAGTGGGTACACTCCATTCCATTTCCCATTTATCACCGAATTCGAGGCATTGCGCGTTGATTGGCGAAACTCAACGCAAAGAGCAAAGTAATGAAGACATTAAATATTAAATATGAAATAAATTAAATATTTCATTTCCTTGATTGGAGATCGAACCAACAACCTGTTAACTGCGCTTACTGTCACCCCTGCGCCACAACAGGCCTCCAGGGGCTATAATTATCATTAAATAAATAGCTTTTAAAAACGTAATTTACTAAAAGCAAGAATTATAAAACACAATTTTATGTCTTCATAAAAATACTGTTAAGGTTAATACAGTTCAGATTAATAATAATCCAAAGTTATAGAAAATATTTGCAACTGACATAGGAAGCTTACGGCACGCCACTGTCATTGCGAAAAATAAAAGTAAATTCGTGCCGACCACGAGGTTTTCCAATGACCCACACAACGATATTCCACTCGGTGAAATATGTGAAGTATTATTTTTTTCATTTTATGCAATACAGATATATATATACTGTTGTGGTGTTTCACTTCTAATGGACGTCTGTATTTCCGCAGTCTTTTTTTTTGAAAATAGACAGAAAAAGAACACGGAATAAATGGAAATAAAAAGTTTTAATGTTATATTAAGTTTGAGTCTACATAAGAATGCTGAGTTTGTGCCAAGAAGCGATATTTTTTAGCTTTTTTCACAAGTCGCCGCGAGTCTCTGTTAAGTATCAAAGGTTGCTCGAATCTCTCTGACGTAGACTTTGTTCAAGTTATTTACTTTAGAGCGCGCTCATTAGCTAAATGACCGTGTCTTATTGAAACAGTAATCAAAAGGGGACCTAAATTAGTAATGATTCTATCTTTTAGGAAAACTTGCCAATTAAAAATACTTATAATAAAAACTGAATAGGAGGCCAATTCGATTTCAAATATTGAATGTCTTAATTTTACAGCCCGTAAGATTGATTTATTTATTTTTGTCTTTAATATCTGAATAATTGTTTTCAAAGGTATTTTGTATAAAAAAATAAATGATCACATAATACGCTTAATTTATTTTAATAAAATATCAATATTGCGGTTACAGCAGCCGTGGTTCCCGTATTTTTGTAAATGTAAATAGATTTATTCATTGTAACTTGTTTATGTCGAATAAATTCAATTCACAATGCAAATCTATCAAGTGGAATTTTCCTGTAAAAACAACTATAGAGTGTTCTCTCTGGATCATGCACAATTGTAGTGTGCTTCGAATTTATTTGTATGTGGAACAGTTGATAGTTTTTAATAGCGTTTGAAATGTTTTATTTTTGCACCCACTGTGAAACAATATTGTTTTACCTTTACTCTAAGCTAGTGTTTAGACATAGATATTATTGTTCACAGTTCACACTGTTACAAAGCATTGTTTATTTATAAAATACTGTGTACTACATCTGACTTGAAGTTATATAAGTGCATTGATCCAATGCGAGATCAAAAACAGATTTAGGAAGTTAAGAATATTTAATATATTTTTTACTTTTATAAAGATAGTTTGTTTTTAAAAATGTTTTACAAAAGAATAGTCATTACACTCAAAGGTTCAAGTTACAAACGATTCAACTTGATCTTTGCTTTTGCTGAGCAATGGCTATAAAGCTCTTTATATTCATAGTAACAATTTCACTTAATGTTTCTGACTCTCAATAAACTTAGTTAAGACTTTTATAAAATACGTAAAACATACTGTTATATTTGCCGTAGTTAAACGAGACCAGTACCTAATGTAAATTGTATTTTACAAAACTTAAGATTACTTTTATGTTATATTATATACATATTAAAAATAATTTCATTTTAGGTTAACCAATCAGAGCTATATGATATTACGTAACATTTATATTTTAAGTTAAAAACAGCAAAGCAGTTTCCCCGATCATTTATTTCCTCAAAATATAAGGCTTAAATAAGTTTTTTAAACGAGCAGGATGAAATGGCTTTTAAATTTTATACTTCTATACGAATGACCGCGGCTGTAACGAAATAACTGAATTCAATACATGCACAATATTAAATCACATTTGTTTTAAAAAACAATTGACTTTTATTTACAGAGGAAGTTTCAGCTGCTATTATTTTTCTTATGAATATCAATTATTTTACCATTATTTTTAAGTGAGCTTATTATATATAATTTAAGCTCGTAATCTTATTTAAACCGTTTAAATAAAGGTAAAACGCTTTAAAATTAACTCGAATTCCAGCAGCCGCAACGAGCTGGTGAATTATAAATCAATTTTATTACAACGAATAAACAAGACAAGAAACCGCCTTCCTATTTATCTGAATGCAATAAATTAGAGCGGCAATGAAATAAATAAGACGTAATGCCGATGCAGGTTAGATTCTCCCGATCATTGCTTAGTTGGCTTGGCAGTGATTGTGGTAATTATTCACTTCACCGCCTCCCCTCTGCCCGGCCTGTGTCGCTTCTTTAACGGCGCCGCTTAATACTGACACCACAGTAAACAAACCTTCATTACCTTCGTAAATTACGATATTTTATTCATATGAATAGGTTAAATACCTAATGTTATATTTATTGTGATAAAATTTAATTATATATCTTTTAGGGTAAATATTTATTGCAGTATCTGGCGAAGAATAGCAATAGCAGAACTAATGGTATATAAAGTTATACAATAAAAGAATTAATGTCCTCGTAGCGCGAATGTGACAATGTTTAATAAATCGTGTCTACAGTCAGTAATAAACGCGATCGCCATGGGTTCAATATACCTCTACTGGACAATACTTTGATACTACTTAATATACTATTATTATTTTGAGAAGCTTTTCATTTATCATCATTTACTTGTATCATAAGCACCAACACAAAATTCATACAATTTACCAATATTCTCTTAAATGGAGGATTTTTTTTTTGACAAAATATAAATTTACGTAATTGATTTAATCTCGTTACAAGTATTTCGGCTTTATATTTCCAAATATGCGAAATACTCGTATGTACGTGCTCTGAAAATATGATCAACTTTTGAATATATATCAAAACAGAGATCTTATGGTAAAAACGAACAAAGGAATAAACTAACCTTCGAGTGCATCGTATTGATTGAGCTTCAGTTGGCCGCAATATGGAAGATTTGTTGAGAATAACGGTTGAGCAGATAGCTCGAGTGGCCATTACAGATATCATGAGCTTGCTACGATCGAGCCCACCCATACCTACATCTCGCTCGAGTTTCTCCTCTCAATGGATCCTGAGCGTATTGCACACCGTTACAAAATTAAAACGTAAATAAATTAAGATGTTACAAATTTTACTATGAATATTAAATAATAATATTATATTTAAGTTCATATTTTATTTCTTTTCTACATTTAATTTTTATTTTTGTTTATTTTTAAACATATAAACAGTTTCGTCATAAAGTAAAAGGTAGCAACGTTTTATATTTTTATATGTTCAATTTTTGATCTAGTTAGACCGATATTATTTCTCTCACTCAGCTTCACGGTGTATCCCACACATGGCAGGGTAGGCAGAGGAAACTTGGAAACCTAGTGTTAAGACACTCCGTTCCACTTCCGTTCCCCAATTCCCGCCAAATTTGAGGCATTTAGTGCTTAGTGGCGGAACTCAAAGCCGCGTTTTGCCTTGTACCAGAGCGAAGAAATGAAAACATTCAAGATTAATTTTTGAAAATATGTAATATTTCATTTCCTCGAGTGGAAATTGAACCCACAACCTGTCAGTTACAGTCACACGCTTGTGCCGCTGCGCCAGGAAAGGCAAATTTTGAATATTATTACTAAGCTTATAATTTAAGTCTAAAACCACTGAGCGTAACGTACAATAGTTACGCTCATTGGTTTTAGACTTAAATTATAAGCTTAGTAGTACAATAGTAAAAAATCTGTAGAAGTATGTTTTTTTTGTGTTCTGTTTTTTTGAGAGAAAGCGATTTTAATTTTATTATGAATAAATAATTCATATTAAAATTATAATCGCTTTCTCTTTATGGAAAATATATTTCAGTTTTAAAAAACAATTTAATAAAACACAAATTGTTTTTTATCTTCTTTTTCAAAAGTTGTTCAGATCAGTAAATATATAAATATGAAGCCGAAGCGAGTGAAGCCGCAGTTCGATAGTTAGAATATATCATTATTATTTTTCTATTCAGTTTAAACAATCTCTTACTGGCATATAATATTTTATTACATTTCATAATGTACAAGCTGTTAGTACCTACTCAAAACTGTTATGCTACATTTAAAATGACTCCCGAGTTAGTGTTTACGCCCGCAATTTAGATATGCATATCAGATGCACTATTATATAAGGTCTGTTGTATATTTTATGTATTATATATCATAACCTATAAAAGGTTTTGGTACTTCTAGCTGTTTACAAGAAAAGCGTAATAATTTGACCTAATGGAGTAAAAATGTTCTGAAATTAACATTTGAGTAAGAAAAAAAAACGGAATAAAAAGCTTTATTTAGTACTTTTGTTGATAGTATTACGGAATTCAATATAAAATATAATGTTATTTAGAAATACTCTAACGGTGTACAAGTTAGTGGTAGACCAAGACGCGTTGTCTCGCATTTATATGATAGCAATGAATGTAAAGTGAAACGCAATAGTAGCTACGTTGATATCTATTTTATTTTCGATGTATGCGATTTCAGTTTTTAGTATCATTGCATTGTAATCATGGATAATGATATAACTTATTGCTTATTTAAAATATACATATTGTAAAATAAATTAAAATAGACATATTATACTGAAAATAAGAAAAATACCCTATGGTATTTGGGTTTATTGTTGACTTGAAGAATAAATAACTTCAATATTTTTTTAACAACAAATTAAATATAATAATCATTCAATTATGATTGGGATAAAATTTATTAATAAGTTTCACGTACATCCATAGATTTGTACCATAATTATAGGATTTAACATGAATAAAAAAATCTGCCTATTGTGTAACGTTTACTACGATTAAATACTTTAATAGCCCGGATGGTGTGAACCTCATCTCTTGTGTGTAGCAAATATTATTAAGGTTCTCTATATATTAATATGGTAATATCTTCATGTTGTTTCCGTTCTCGACTTTCAAATGTCACAACCGGAAGTTATTTCATTTAACATATGGCGAAATCTTACGTTTATCGAAAAAATAAAACTTCTTCTAGTTGAATGGACTGAAGACACCATAGTGTTTAGTGAATCAAGCAGTATGTATTACTACTACGATGATATAAAAAATACACATCATAAAAATAAAAGTATTAAAGTACATTATAGCGAAATAATTGAAACGTTGATGCTGCCGGCATATTTAAGCAATAGATATATACATATAAAGGTAAGCGGTGAGCTCCCGGGAATCGCTATTTTGCGCACGTTCGACATCCGATAAAAGTTTCCACCACAATCACCTAAGAGCTCAGCTGTCAGGGAATAGCCGTATATCGGTTTTGTTTCTGTGACCTTAAGTTATGAACATCGGGAATGGGCATTAATATACTCGTAGGTATGATTATTTCAATATTACGGTAAATAGTTTTGTCTTATTTTAAAAATACAGCGAAATTTTAAGTTGGTGATAATCATTGGGTAATCTTAGTGACAACTGAGTCGATTAGAATACTTTTTGTTAATATGAATTTTCGCAATGTCAGAAAAATGAGCTACATTGCACTGAGATTAAAGTTAAAAAATATATTTTTACCAAAATTATCTGAGTAGCTAGTGTATGAATAAGATTTCAAAGTATGAAAATTATGTACTCTGTAAATGTTACTGCAGATCCAGTCTAGACGCTCACTAAATTAGAAGCAAAAGTTATGTGCCAATCATTATTTCGTATTTGCAATATTTTATTAACATAAATAAGTTTTATTGTAGATATTACGATAATGTTAGATTAGGTTGTGATTTATGAATACGAAAAAAATATATAGGTATATTTTCATTATCATATGTATGCTTTCTAATTTTAGTGACTGTCGTATAATATTAAATGAACTATAACTACAAATGTTAAAGTTTTCTTTTGTCGCGTTGCAAAGTCGGCGTACTTATGAAAGCTTGAACGGGAAACTTTGCCCGTTTACGCCGTACTAGTTAATCGAAGTACTATGTATCGTAAATATTTTACCAAGAAAAATAGCTTCATCTTGTGCTATTTTTAGATATTAAGTTTAAAATTATAAGCAGACTTTACTATTCCGCAAAAGAATCTTGCAGTAAAGAATGTGGGCCAGTACTAACAGAACCCTAATAAGATTTCGTTACTAATATTATCGGTGATTGAAAGCACCAATAATATTTATTTAAATCTTTCCACATTCTATAATATAATTTAAACCGTTCAATTGCGAGTCAGACTCACCCACCGAGAATTCCGTATCAACTTCAAGGTTGTAGGTAGATCAACGGAATGTACAATTTATAAAAGTTGACTAGCCTAACTTATGTATGAAAATTAAAGTTGTATGAAAACTAAAAATAAAATAGGTACTACAAATATAAATTTGTAATGATTTTTTTTAATAATTATAACTTTGCGAATCTTTTCCTTTATTTATATTGTAAGTTCTCACTTTGTTCTAAATTTCCATCGGAAAAGGTCCATTGAAATTTAGTACCATATAAGTTTTGATATCGCGGTTCAATACATACAAAATGCGGCAGTAACGATGTTTAAATGCTTGTTTCAATGATTCCGTTGACATAGAAGCTTAACTTCTTCCGTGTTTCATGGGAGTGAAGACTTGAATATTTAATTTTAATCTCAGCTTCACGTGGAGGTAACACGTGACCTCAAAATAAATGGTCTTGAGAGATAGACAATACGGTGACGTGATTATATACAGGTTCCGTTTTTACGTGAGAGTAATGGAACCCTAAAAACACTCAATTTAATCCGTTCAAATGGCAATAACTAGTCTCAAAATAAACCAAACAAAGCAATTAACACACAGTCATTATTAAAGGCTTACTTTAATCTACTGAACCGATCCTACATCCCTCTGTTATATAAGAAAACCTTTCTAAATGAAAATAGGCATTCACGCCCGGAACGCCTTAACAACATTCAGTCGCACTTTATTGAGCCTGTTCGAGCAAATAAATCGACTATTCGACAAATATTCCAAGAATTTGCATGAATTTTATTCTATTTGGTGTATTAAAATACAATATCCATTAGATTTGTAAAAGTATTAAATATAAGAAATATGTTTGCATAAGAAATCTTTAAAATACATAATAATCTTTGTTTTTTTAAACCTCTATGTTTTTTACAGCAGTAGCAAGCAAAAAGAGCTATTCTATTTAGTCAATGTAAATGTAATTACATCTTCAAGTCTGCTAAGACGACAGTGCTCAGTTGGTAAATTTACAGCTGGACCTATTCCCCGAGGAGCACGATAAATGAGATGCGAGGTAGCGATACTAATTATCCCATAGGTAACTCCCGTCTCTGGTTGCGCTCGCACTACATCTTCATGCTGCGACGAAATCTTACTACTGATATTAACAAATGATTTATACATTACGTAACTTACAATATTATAAGGGAACTGTTCCGTGTTAATCAA
This sequence comes from Eueides isabella, assembly GCA_019049475.1. Lineage (NCBI taxonomy): Eukaryota > Metazoa > Arthropoda > Insecta > Lepidoptera > Nymphalidae > Eueides > Eueides isabella. Next base: position 8,929,114 of record CM032387.1, read on the forward strand.
AATTATAATATATTAAGTTTTCAAATTCAACACAACATTTCACAGCCACGGCATTCCACATGTTTGTATAAACAGAACTGTATCCGTTGGTAATGGACGTATGGATGCCATAATTGAATCAGGTTTGCAAAATAACGTAGCGTCAGATAACTGTGCAGCTATTGAAATCCAATAGAAAATGTTCACAGACAAAGCTTAGTTTAACGAGGCTTTCGGAGGCGACAGAGTTGAATAATTGCGGGAAACCCAATAACGAGTGATGTACAGTTATTCCCCACTTACAAAATATATTTAGCAAAAATTACTTTTATAGGATTTTTCAACTGTACTCTGTATCCAGCAAATGGCAGGGTAGGTGGAGGAAATTTGGGAACACTCCGTTCTGTTCCCTACCTTCCACCTTTTTGAAATATTGTGTGTTGAGTGGCGAAACTCAACGCCACATTTAGCCTTGTTACAAGAGCGAAGAAACTAAGACTTCGTTTCCTCCAGTGGGATCAAACCTAGAACCTGTCAAGTTAACAGTGACAAGCTTGTGCCCCTGCGCCACGATAGACCTCAATAATAATAATAATAGTAAATGCGTCTATATAGTGTCGTCTTAGCCAACTTGTGAATGTTTATGATTAATATTATTGTGATTAAAATATACCTGTATTATGACAAAGCCAGGAAAATAAAAGAGCTTAGAAAATTCAAAGTCACTGTCTAATATGTGAAAATTTAAAGTAACAATGACGTGTCGTATTAGTTCTCTCTATTTTGTTCCTAAATTAAATACCAAGGGCCTAAAATTGTACAAAACATTTAAACTTTAAGCCTTAAAATATAAATTTTGTTTCTTTTGTAATTACGCTAAACAGGGAATAGAAAATATTACTAGGTAAGGTGTCAAGGGAATCCAATTCCGTCCCGGCGCCAACAATAGATTTAATCAAAGTGAAATATAGTTGCGTAAAAATAAGATAGTTATTTCTTCTGCCAATAACAGCTGTAGAAGGGGTTTATTGAAATGATACTTTCTTATTAATTAAATATCTTAAGAGATTGGCCGCTTTTTTTCTGAGTAATGAAGAATTACTGAACGTAATGCAATTTGTCTATATATGGTATTACTAGTTGTAATCTTATATTGGAGTTTTTTTTTTATTTTCATGGCAGATAGATACGTAGGTTAGGTTAGATGTTACTTTTTTTACCAGAGCTGTATCCCTAGTGGGGTACTCTGAGAGAAAGGAATGCCAAAACTACGGTCACGGTATTTTTCTTTTAATATAAATAAAGGCTTTGCATTCATTCTTTACATATATATTTGTGTTGTTGTTTTTTATATAGCTTTAACAAAGACATTTTTATCTTAACAAAACACTTATAAAATGATCTAAAAAAATGGCTTTTATATTTTTATTGATGCTTCTTCAAGTTCTCTGAGTACGTATAGATTAGCACAAAGTGATTTTCCTTACAAGAACAGCATTCTTTTTATTTTAATGCTCGGAAGCCTACAAAATAGAGACATATATATATTTACTATATATAGATATATTTCATAAATCACTTAAGGAGTAACTCGCATTTTTGGAGTTTGTGACACTGACTTTTTATTTTAACTTAATTTGCACGACTGACTCGCTAAAGAAGTGCTGAGTAGTAAAGATGAAGAATAAGTAAACATTTATTATTATTATAATAGTATTAGTCTAGTATAAGTTTATTCACAAATTTTAAAATGTTGGACTACTACTACGCCAAACTTTCTTAAAGTTGTTTAAACATCGTAAAATGCATATTCACGATGCCTCGGAAATGCTCACGTACACAACTGTTTTAACGCGCTCATTAGTGGTATAATATTAACCTGTTTAATGTTTTATCTCAATTTCTCTTTGAATGAAACGTATTTGTATTAAAAATAATGCTGTATATTGCTTTTGTTTTTTGTAATATTGTAATTGTAAATAATAAGAATATATTTTTAAAAATACATCATAATATTAAATTAACTTTATTCGAGAATTTATTACACAATATTAAAATTTCTCTTAGAATGATTGAGGTATTGAAAAACGCTTACCTGTTATTTTATGTAGCTACGTTCATAATAATAAGGAATCAGGGCCCACGCACAGAATAAAACAAGTTATTCAGTGCCGGCGGTTTTATTCCTCGGCCTAATGATGTTGAACGATGCGACAGCCCCTGCATATTCAAGATAGCCCCCGTCATTTAAAAAAATGGTTTCTCTTTCAACTCCCTTTCCCTTCATAAAGAACCCCTTCGTTATTCAGAAAAGACTTTCGACTGTAGTCGTCGACGACACTATTTTATTGGAGTTTCTAACAAAATTTATTAAAATTATCTTCATTTAACTTAGCTAAGTTAATAAATCACTTTAGGAAATGCTCATTTGTCCAACCTGTAAAGATAATTGGCATTAAATGCTTAAAGTATATTACAAATATAAAGAAAATACAAAAGCCAAATGATTCATCAGTATGCAAAAACCACACTGTAAGCTCACAAATGTTGTAAATATAATTGACTTGTACAACTAAATCAAATATATTTTAATTGATATAATAGCGATGCGTCTTTGACTTCGCCTGCTTGAAAAAGTTAAAATCAAATGTTATAACGTGTTTGTAATGTCATACATTACAATATTATTATTTTGGGTTCATTTTCATATATAAAGGAAAAGATTATGTTACTTTGAATTTTTTGATTGAACGCGTTGATCTAAGGATCTATGGTATAATTTTATTTTTTTATTTGGAATAGTCCATTTACCTAGGAAGCTTATATATTACATGACAATAAAATCTATAGGAATGGAAAAAAAAGACCGATGAATTTGAGAAAGTTACAAAAGTTCGTAAGAGCATGTCTATCTCCTAAGGACAGCCTACTGTGATCATTTTTACGTGTTACAAAGTACAAAAAAATAAAGGATTTTTATATTCGAGACAATTTTAAACTACACAGTTTTATTTTTATTTCAATTAAAACAGTTAAATATAAATTAAAATTGCGTTTTACGCCATAAAAAAAAACGAAAATATCACCGTTAAAAAATATAAGAGCATAGTGATCGACGCGTTGTGCGTGTACACCGCACGACTTGCAGGCCTCGGCGCTTAGCGTGTGCTTATTACAACACATAGGTGTTGTAAGTGTAGTTAGGAGATAATAGTATCTATTTTAGTGGTAAGAGAGGGAGGCGGCGACCTCGGTTAACCTTCGAAAACACAGTATTGACGATACTGGAGGAAGATCACGTAAAAAGCATGAGGACCACCGGAGGGCATGTATAAAGAGGTATATGACAGTGGACGAGGCGAAACAGGCATGCCGAGACCGTAGCGTAGCTACCTCGATTGGGATAAAGCGTGAAGCTAATTTAATTTAAGTTGAGTTATTAATGATTATAAAGCGCTTTAATCTGTGTGTGTGTGGGTGTGTGTCTGTGTGTATGTGGGTGTGTGTCTACATGTAAGTAGTTATTTCAATTAAATTATGCGGGTGAAGCCGCGAGCAAAAGCTAGTATACAAATAAAAGAAATAGATTACAAAACTTAAAAAGAAACCTTAAAGACAGCAGGGTAGATATAGAAACTAGTTTTTATTTTCTCGGAACGGATTCCGAGAAAATAAAAATATTAAAGATGTCATTCTTACGAATAGGGATTATACCCACAACAGTCACGCTCACATTCGAATATTTGTGCCTTTGTGCAATGAAGGCCTCAAATATAGTTGTATATTTTATTTATTATTTAACTATAAATTTCTTACACCGCAAATTCCTACTAAGTTTCCAAATTTTATAATTTCTAGTATAGGAGAAATTTATCCTATAGGTTTTGATGAACGGATATGCAATCCGTTCATTCTATATTGATTGAACTACATGTAATTTAAGTTTGTAATGTTTTCTGTCTCATATAAATTTTCACTATTACAATATTTCTCACTTCATGTCATATTTCATACCTGTAGTAAAACCCGAACTGGGCTTGAGGTTATGATTACGTGGATATGCTATATGACACTTAAATGCTTGCCGTACCTTTTGATTCCGTTACTTAGTAACTTGATTTTCTGTGCTACGTAAGAGCCGTAGACATGAATATTTGGTATAATTTTAACAACACACTTCACGCGATCTCGAGAGATATTGTCTTGACAGACGCATGGATGGGCGACAATTAAAAATATCAATTATAAAAAGCAAAGTAAGCTAAGAAACGTCTCAAACAGAAAACACTACTTGCGTATTGTGCTTGTATGACAACGGGTGTTCCAATTGCCATGGGTTGACTCATAAACTTCTGCTGGCATTCCAGAATATTTGACGCCTATTTATGTCCTCATTCAAATATTTTTAACTAATTTTAACTACCGGATGCTGTCGCCCGGGCCTCGGGCTAGACTCTGTCTGTCAGAGTAGAGGCAGACGCAGGCAGACGCAGAGGCTGCATCTATTTTGTTTTTTACTTTGTTTCGATTGTAATTGTTGGTCATTTTTTTTTCCGTAAAAACCTTAAGTGTCCGCCACTAAGGAACTTTCCCTAACTTGAACTTTCATCTTTTAAGTGAAGGTTAAATTAAATAAATTCTCACAAAAAAACTTATAAGAAGTAATTATATTTTTTTTATAAAACTCAACACGATTTAATCGACGTATTTTAGCTGTGTTTATTTTTTTACAGGATTGCATTGAAAGCAATTAATTCAGTGAATGTTTAGTATTTTATTTAATTCGACTTCATAATATTTTTTATGTAAACTAAACTAGGATAGGATATAAGTAAAAAACGATATACTGGAGATAGGTCTCTAAGTTTACTATCACAAAAATTAATTGACGAACAAATTTCTGTATGTTCATTTTCGTGATCTTCAATGGCAAATAATGTGCCACATAAAAAAATAAAGCATTTAACTCTTTTTAATAAAAATATTTGATTTTATGCATTGAGATTTTATATTAATTATTTTACATATAATATATATTCTATGTAGAGTAATTAATATTAATATGTAATCTCAATGTACAAAATCAAATATACACAAATGTGTATGTGTATCTCAATAGAGTATATTACAGATACGAATATTAAAGTAAAATCTGTCAAAGGGTAATTTAAATTTATTTACAAAGTAGCAAAGTTGCAACAAAAATAAAACATTTTAATTAAGCTGGTTCGTATAATTAAACATATAAACAAATCCATTTAATTACTCTTCTACACCCCGCTTGTAACTAAGTTTCCGATTTCAAATAATCAATTTTATTCTATTTCTTGTCTGATGCTATTTTTAGTATGAGATCTATCGACTCAATACATATTATAGCTTTACGTTTAAAACGCGTATTTAGAAATACCAGTTTTTTTCTCAATTTAACTTTTTGGTGAGATTTTATAAATTCTATACTCCAAATTACCAAAGATAACTTGATATTTGATACTAATTAAAATTGTATGCATATATTTGTGTAATTTTTAAATGCTTACAATTGTGTAAATGCCATAGTAAGTCGTGGTTAAGACCACGAAGAATATTATTATAGATGTATTATGTTATAAATATGTATTTTTTTTATGACAAGAGGAGCCAACGAGCTGAAGGACCACCTGCTAGTAAACTGAACCTCTGTCCCTGATCATTTACATACTGAGGGGGTTGCAGGTGCGTTGCCTGCCTTTAGGGTGAACTTGAAAGCTCTTACATCGGAGCGCTCAAAGAACACCTCAGGAGGGACATCATTCCACAGCCTGCACGTAAGTGTAAAGAAATATCTTGATGCACGCACATTAGATGCCAATAATGCAGGTGGTGCGGATGATTTTTACCCCTGAGGCGGAAGTAACCATGTTAAAAAGAGGATGGTGGCACTAGGTGGAATAACTCACGGGAATACTCCCCATAGTAAAGACGATATAACACAGAAGGAACCAAGGTTTCTCCGTATACTTAACGATTCTAAGCAGTTATTAGTTTGGCATCATAAACATTTTGAATTTCCTGCCGTTTAATGAAGTGAAGTCAAGAGAAAATAAATTGAAGAATTGCAGTTGTTACTGAAGGGCGCCTGCCCATAAGTGGGGGAGCAATATTCAACATAAGTACGCACTTGAGCTTTACAAACTGTTTCTTACTCGATATGTCGACTCAAATGGGATCGGCCCGATCCGTTCTTCATGCGTCGAAGGCAATTCCGAGTTTCATCAATTATTATTGGGGCAACAAGTCCGAGGCTAGGCGGTGGGTCGTAATGAAGACTGCATGGATGCTGAGAGATCAGCAGTTCAGCAGCTCCTGGAAGTAGGTTCTCCATCTCTCCTTCAGAGAAAAAGCGTGATTACAGAGCAACATGCCCTGGAAGTCTTTGACACAAAGACATTTTGCGATATTTTGCATCGCTTTATTCCGGGTATGTGCCAGTTTGTATATGAGCTCTCCACAGCTTCAAGCTTATCATATATGCGAGCTCTGGCTACGCTCTTTTGCTGGCACGTTTTGATACTATGTATTCCAATCTGTCTTCAGGAGAGTTAGATTTCTGCCACTTCTTAAAAGTAGCCTTCTTTTCACGAGTCACCTCCTGCGACTTGTCATTCCACCACCATGTCTCCCTGTCACCACTATATCACCATATCTCCCTGTTGATGACACGTCCTTCCTTAGCAACCCAAAGAACTCGTCTTCCCGCCGCCATGATTGCCGACTGACCTCGATCCCAAGCATCCTGAGCAGTCTCGGTGTTAGTCGTAACATTTCGACTTTTTACCTCTGCCAGTAAATTAGTCCATTTAGCAACCACCACTTGATCCGAGGCCTTCGTTTCTCGGCTACTTTTCTCTTTTGAGTGACGCTAAAGTCCATGACGAGAAGACGATGTCGGGCCGTCGAGCGTTTGCCTGGGATGACCTTACAGTTAGTATCCCTGCCCATATAGACGGTGTCCGTCTGGTCAACAAGTAATCAATTTGAATTCGTTTTTTGTATTTCGATTGTGTAGTATGCTGTTGACCCTATTCGCCTTTACATCGTCACCGGGCTTTAGGAGGCCGAGCTTAAAGAGCTCTAACCTTAGCTAACAATTTGAGTTGAGTGGGACCCATTTTTATACGTGATAAGGTGCTGTGGATTCTTTTGGAATAACGTTTTAACGTTTTAACGTTAATTCACGACGGCCAGATCAGATTCAATACAGATTCTTAGAATATTTTCTACTTCTGTATTGCGAAAACCGTGTCCAAAACCACCGTGAACACGTTCAAACGTCCCTGCAGCCTTACCAACGTAGCCGTTTAAGTCACCCCCAGCTAGAATTACTTCGGTAGACGGACTCCTTTTCGGCTGCACTACAGCCAGCCTGGAGAGCGTAGATACTTTTACGATCTCAGCGACGGTCAACTTCGAGGAGTCCTTTCTGAAGCTCTTCAGAAAGCACTACCGCCACACCTTTTTTACCAGAAGGTGACCCAATGTATATAAGCCGGTAACCCTGTCTAATGTTACGAGACTGATTGCCCTTCCAGCGATTTTCCTAGAGGAAAATGCACTGGATCTGACGTCTCAAGAGTACATCTACGAGTTCTCTGCATCATCCATTAAGGGAGCTAATATTCCACGCTGCAAAGTGGAGTTTCCGTCTGGGTACTCGCGTCTTTAGCCGTGCCCGTACTTGACACGGTAGCCCTAGCCCACTTATCGCAGATGTAGGGCGATGTGCCTGCGCGTCGTTTAGCGGCGTCGCCCTAACCGTACCCAGTTTTGTACTTTTATTTGCCATTAATGTGGCGGTTGGCGGTTTTTAAATGAAGCGACTGCCATCTGACCTCCAAAACTCCTTTGCATGGAAAAATCGTAAGAAAGAGGGATAGGATTGGTGAAAATGGAGGAAGGATAATTAGAAGGGAGAGGACACCACTTTTATGGACTTGATGGAGGTATAACAGTGGTCCTCGAGGATCCGTACCCGTATGCCAAAGAACATATATCGAACAGATATATCATAGACACCCTCTGGAAATTCTTATATCCTTGTTACAACTTATTTATATTGTTAGCACTTTTATGTTGTTAAACCTTTGGCTTAGTGACAGATGCCAAGAGGCGTGGGTTGAAATCTCGCTATTTATTTATTTTCTTATAACATTACTAAATAAGATATTTTTTTCAAAGTGTAAATTAGTGTTAATCTACTCTTAGAAAAAATAAAGTCAAATAAATATTATCATCGATCTTGGACAGTCGTTCAGATCGATCACTTTTTTAGAGGCGCATATTGCCGACAGCCGATTTACGTTGCTTTACGTTGCTTTTTGGAAATTAGACAAAACGCAGTGTCGTTAATACACTTTATATACTGACATGTTTTCCACTTTTAAATATCAGAAATAAATGATGAATGGTAAAATCGACAGACTAGCCAGTTTTTTTTATTTCAAGAAAAATTACTATGTAAAATGTGACAACCTTCGTAATAACCACTCAAACGACTTAATTGCTTTACGGAGCAACTAAAACTTGAAGTGAAGATTATGACTTATTTTTAGAAATATATCATCACTAGAAACTCATTTATATCATAAAGCGCTCAATCAAACTAGAAACTCAAAAAAAAATATAAATATAGAAAAACCTTCCAGGCGTGACCTAAAATATAATATAAGTAAACGCCCGTCGTACTTTTTACACACACACACAGCACATTCTGCTTCATTTGGTATTTTACTGATCAATAAGAAATTAGGTATATATAAAATGTGAAGAAAAGGTATTATAATTATGCACTAAGTATAGTTAGAATTATCTCACAGAATGAATATAAAAATTGCAATCAGTGGATTATACTTATGTTGTTCTGTCTTATTTAAATGTAATACAGAAAGATTTGCAGCACTTCATTAATTGATATTTTTTCCAAACTTTTTTACTAAACTACTTGTAGCTAGCTCGACAACAAATTAATTTCATTCAGAACATAAAATAATTTACGTTTTTTGCAAATCGGGTCGAAGCGGGTATCCGAAAACTAATTTTGTCGTAAATTTAACAGCACAAAGGTGTTTCTTTTTTATTATGTACTCGTAAGTCCCTATGTTTGATGATACCTGTGGTTTTTTTTTACTTGAAATATTTAAAAATCTGGATTAAGTCGGGCCACCCTAGACAAAAACAACTATCATATTGGTGTTTTTTGTTTATAAGAGATGTTGTTTAATATGTTTAATAGATTAAGATAAAATCATATCATTGGTTAAGATAAAATGATTTCTCGTGTCAATAATATTTTCTAACGATTATTTAACGGCAAGTAGCTAAGAGTAAGTAAGAGTAGTAAGAGAGTGAATATATGACCAATATGTGAGAAAAAATAAATAGTTTAGTACGCAACGCAACATTTTTATTCAATAATGAACTTGGTGAGTTACTATTTAATACGAGAAAGGCAATGAAATACGTATGTTACGAAAGCTTATAAAATATGAAGTGCCTTAAATTCCAATACATTTTACTAAATGTAGTGCAAAAAATGGTAAATCAAAAATAATTATTTAAAACACATAATAATGGTTAAATATACCAGTTGATTAAAATTAATTAAATAGGAAACAAATTTGTGATGTTTTAAAAAAGGCCGTGTTGATAACAAGCAAATATGAACTATGAATAAATGACAAAAAAGACCTACAATCTGCAAAGTTTCTTTTTGTTAGTCGCATGTCCGAGTACTTAAGAGAACTTGACAGAACTTTCTCTGTCTGCATTGACTTTTGGCTGCAGCGAGTGAATTTAAATAAAGAACAGTTTTAAAACACCTTTTACGTAATTAAATATTTTTACTAAAATACCTCATTACAAATTATTGTAAAACTATTCATTTGTCTTCCTTTAACTAATTTACTGATAAAATAAACAACTTTAGATAACAAGAATGAAAGTAAACGGCAAAGTTAAATTTAGCATAACAGATCATTTGAAAGTACTGTAAAATAAATAGCCAATGTTCAAGTAACGGTCGGTAAGTCACGGAAGTTGGAAAGTAAATGGTATTAGCATCGTCTAATCACTATCAAGGGAGCTTTTCATCTGGAGCGTTGAATCTAAGTGCTAGCGTTACCTTTATACTCTTATAGGTTAAGCCAAAAACGGAAATATAGTAAAATATATCCGATATCATTTTTAATAATAATTTAGTTTCTGTTGCACAAATTTCGGATAGCATATTTTTATGGTTATTTTAAACTATGTGTGTATACTTACAAAAAGACCGACAATAATATTTAATGATAATGATGCCAAAAATGAATAAATGATAATAACAATATATCATTATTTTATTTCTTTTTTTTTTTGCAGCAATGAACTTTTAGGCATGATGTAAATGCAGTCCAATCAAAACATTTGCAGAATCACATATGTAAAGCTCGCTTGAAGCTATTTCACATGTAATTTTTATTTCTCTGAGATCTTAAACTGCTTAAACATGTTATACATTATATGTAATGAATAAAATATTTTCTATTTTTATAAATATCATTTATTTTTTTATAAATCTAAATATAAAATTATGAGCATACAAAAATTCGTGACGCTATATATACTGCTACTTCCTTCTGAAAAAAATATAATAAGTATTTTTTTCAGAAGAAAGTAGCAGTAAGCTAATGAAGCTAAGTAAACCATGTATATCGAAACGGCAGCGACCAAGGCGTAGCATGTACTGATAATACGTATTACATATATCAATTATTATAAAGTACGTTAACGTGAGAACTACTGGTTAAGATTACTTTTTTTCGTCGAAGACTAACTAGTAGCTTATCGAAGTCTAGTTCGTTAGAGAACAGTCGTGGGTTCGATTCCCACTAGGATATGAAAGATAAAGCGCGGCGTTGAGTTTCGCCACTTAACACATTCAATTTCGTTACCTTAAATTAAAGTGTCTTAACTATCTAGTCTATTTATTTAGAAAGGCTATAGGCTATTACTACAGGCACGGTTTAATTTTCGATGTAACACACAACTCTTAGTTATTTCCATTTGACCACGCGGGTGGAGACGCAGGTGAAAGCTAGTCGTTTCATAATTGTAGTAAAAATAAAGAAGGAATTTATAGTTCCCAACATCATTTACTTATCAGGTACATCGTGCCAATAAACATGCGATTCAAGAGTTGGAAACTTTCCAAATTAAGGAATACATACAATTCTTTAAAATTTTACTGCAATATCATAATTTTTTGACGATATCCAAGTATGCAAAGCGTTTTTCGTCATTCTTATAAAATTTAAATTACAAATATGTACTTTCATAAATATTACACAACGTAGAGCAGCTCGAATCGTTGGAGATCCATTAATCTATGAAAGGTTGGATATTTTGGCTTTGCGTAAAGACGTATACTCGCTATGCGTTCTCTTCAGCATTTCTCACGGTAAGTGTTCTGAAACTGTTTGACCTGATACCTGCTGCTAAATTTTATAACCGTAAATGTTAATCATAGGATCAAATACCATCCACACCATCTGGATACGTGGCATTCTACTACATTGCGGTTTCGTAGGAACTTTAAATTGATGTATTAGATTCTTTTCCATTTTAAACTCACATCATCACGAAAGTTATACATAAAAGAAACAAGACTGTTACAAATTAAAAATAAATAAATAATAATAACCTTAATACTCAATTCCTAGACTAAATAAATCAGTAATGAAATTATAAGGAAGCAATATTTAACGTACAACAGTACAGCACATGAAAACCATGCTGTTTTTATGGTCTAAGTTACACAACATCTCACAATGTACCAAGTGAAAACTAAAGTGCAAGTTCTCTTGTAATGCGGTAAAATTTCTCGCGGTCAACAATTCGTACGTATATATAATATAGTTGGTACACTCTTTATTTTTACTACAATTATGAATATTATAATATACATTAGGCTTATCATTAATTCTTAGTATTTTATTTGAATGGTTTAATCACTCAGCTTCACGCTGTGTCCCGCGCATGGCAGGGTGGGCAGAGGGAACTTGGGAACCTATATACATATATATATATATATATATATATATATATATATATATATATATATATATATATATATATATATATATATATATATATATATATATATATATATATATATATATATAAACCGTAATTGTAAGTACATGATCAATATTATACTTATTAATCTACAATTAGGTAAGCTACAGTAAGTAAGTATAATATACTTTACGTAATGTGTTTAAATTAAACAGCTCTGTTCGTGAGTAATCTTGAGGCGCATGTGAATATTCATAAGATACTCAAAAGTACTTTAAGAAACTAAAGTTTTCGATTCTCGTTTAGTTATATTACTTATGGTGGATAACTTAAAAATCTCTATTCCGTATACGCATTAAAACTTCGAATGTTTTGAAGTAGTTTTAACATTGTTTCCAAAGAATATTTTTATTTAAAAGCAACGAAAGGTTTGCGACGATTTTGTTGAGAATACCGAAGATATTTTTGAAGGAATGAAATTACAAAGGTTATTTTATTAAGTCCTCGGTATTCTAAACCATTGATGAATAGATGCTAAAATTTGTAGAGTCAATTATTGCTATTCATAATAACAATTGGTTTTGTTCAGGATTTAATAAGATTGATTTAGCGCTTTCTCTTGTATAATTTAAGATGTCTATATTTCGAAATTTAGAAATAAATAGGTACAGATAGGAAGTAGTAAAATTTTAATCTTAAAAACGACAATTCTTATATATATATATATATATATATATATATATATATATATATATATATATATATATATATATATATATATATATATATATATATATATATATATATATATATATATATATATATATATATATATATATATATATATATATATATATATATATATATATATATATATATATATATATATATATTTTATGAGGTTAAGATAATCATATCTGGGTATGCCACACAGCATACAAAATAAAAGAAGTATATATTTTGGTGCCATAAAGTAATAAATAAATAAAAAAACCTGGCAAGGGTAATATGATAATCATTAATGGCAAAGAATAAATTAGACAAGGAGTGTTCACATGTTTAAGGCTAAATTTAAAATTTGATTCAACATAAAAATGTTCATCAACGATAAACATTTTTAATTAGAATAATACTATTATCTTAAATGGAGTAGCTGTGTTCACGTGCCGTTATAAACGTTAGGAATGTATATATTTTAGAATCATGTAACGACTTCTAACGCAGTATCGAGTGTCTGGACCTGCTTGTAATAGCTTCGGAACTCCTTTGTGCTCTTGCTATTTATTAGTCAGTCTTAAACAATTTCTCAGATACCTGTTAATTAGTAATTTGGGACATTCAGTCTCTGAGTTTAGTCATCTGTTAAGATTCAAGCAACATAAGCTAGTAGTCAAGACGACTGCTTAAATTAAATCCATTATTTTGACCATTTGCAACTAATTTCCCTTTTCTATATATATATTGCATATACGAGCACTACCTACCATAATTATATAACGTTCTTTCTACCTTGAGTGTTTACTTATTTTCTTAAAACAAATAGGACATAAATATAATACAGACGAATTTTTGAATCTTTAAGCTTGACATGTGATGAGCGAATTTTTTGATTAGATAACTAACACAAAAATATTAAAAGTATTTTTTTATATTTCAGAAGTTAATTTATTACCCAATAACTTGACCAAAATAAACAAAATTACACTAGTAGTAAATATAAAAGTATTTGAAATTCGGAGCAGAATTTGAACCTGTGTCTTTTGAAAACCGCGCAAGCGTTCTGGGAGATTTTAACAAATTTCCGCTACCCGCTAGTAAAAATATCTCTATAGAGACACAAACAACATAAGTAAGTTGTAACAAGCGTATAAAAATTTCGACGCTTGATTTCTTATCAAGTCTTAGTTGGTCAGAGATTTGATTAGATATATACCGATTAGATATATACCCACTTATGTACAAAAATCAAATAAATGTAGATGTAAATTAACGTGATTTTAAAGTTTGTCACTTCATGATTCTTCTAATATATTATGTCATAAATATTATTGTACCGTTACCAGAAATACTGTAGAGGCCCTTCGTGACGCAAGGGCTCAAGCCAGTGACTGTTAAGGCAACCGATCGTTGGTCCGATCCTCACTCGAGGAAATTAAATATTTAATATTTTGAAACTAAGTACTTAATGTAATTTCATTTCTTCACTCTGGTGATAAAAAAATGTCAGCGTTGAGTTCCATTCAACAAGCAATGCTTTAAATTTAGTGAAAGTAGAGAACAGAACAGAGTATCTTAACACTAGGTTCCTAAGTTCCCTCTGCCTACCCTGCCATAGCGTCAAGCTTCACGCTGTATCCCGCACGAGGCAGATTAAATTGATAATATTAAATATTTCATTTCTTCGACTGGGTATCGAACCCAGAACCTGTCGGTTACAGTTACACGCTTGTGTCGCTACGCCACTACAGGCCTCATAGCGTCAAGTTGCAAATAAATTTATTTTAGTAGTTTATTTAGTAAAAATAACATTTAGTTTCAATCGCGATCACCAGACGACGGTTCATGTTCAGATCAAAACAATAAATTGTATGTACGATGTATCTGTTTCATTATTCATTAAACTTTGCTTGTATCGCAATAACACTAACAACAATTTATGAGGACATATCTAATATTGTTGCCTTGGACGATATATTGATCGCATGAACCAACACAACAGATGTTTTGCCATATAGTGGCTTCATCTAGTCTTTTATGTTCGTTCTCTCTCTGGAATACCCTATCAGATTTAATGATGTCCCGATACAGCTTCTACCCACAAGGTTACTCCAACACATAAAGATGTTTTAACCCGTTTTCCATATAGTGTATGCATGGTAACAGTGTTTATTTATAATAAAGATGAAATTAGGATGGTTAGTTGGAAATGTGACAATTACAATATTATATTGATTATACATTTTTTTATTCTTATATTTAATTTCACATTAAATTTTGCATAAAATAGTATATTAGTTTGTCCCTTAACTCAAGCCAATCCACTTTGAATCGATTGCAATTAAATATAGTTTTAAATGTAGATATTATTAGTTTTATTTAGAATATTGATTGAAACTCACATACTTACTAATATTTCATAAAATATTACATACATATGCCTTTTTTATTTTACATTCATCCCGATTTATTTTTTCCTTATTAAAAACTATTTCCTAAAAATCTACGTCCTATAGAATTCGTTATATGAAAACCGTATTTTTTTAAATTGGTTCAGCTATAGAGAAGATTAATACGAACGATGGGACAGAAAAGAGTTATTGTTTATTACTTGATACCGTGCAATTTCTATTATATATGTATGATGTGTACCTGAAATGTAGGGGTTATTTAAAAATGTTCTGTTTTTTTGTTGTGTTAAAATAGTAATTATGTTAAAAAATACAGTTATTCTTTAACTATGCAATCATCACTGCTAATTTAACCTTAATACATTGCGGTTCAAAGGTTTTATACCTATCAAACTATACAGGTTCTAAGAGCAGTGATATAGAGAGGCGTAAGATAATGTCTCGCCCCTATTAACCCAATGTGGTGGATTAATGGTCAGAACCCTGCGGCGGCATTTATTGGACACTTTTAGTTATTTACGCTTTTTCTAACTTTAATCTTAGTTCGCCTTTATACACTTTAATTTTCATATTAGAAAACTAAAGTGGAATTTTAAAATAAAACTATGAGCACAAAGCAATATTAATAACGTCATAACAAAAAGCAAACGTTGGAGTATTGTCCAAGAACCGTTTTTCAGTATTATTAAAAAATATTAAACTGGACGAATTTCGCGCTGAGAAGCATTTTAATAAACTAGATCGATGTCATAATATTTTTTACGGAAATATGAATTTTCAGCAGGTATTATACAAATACGTGACACAGTAATCACCATTAAAATTCAACATAGAATGTTTACAGCCGCTCGGCGCTCGCGTCGCCTCGCGCATACAGATAAATTGAGTACAAAATAGTCCCAGTAAAGCGGATATACTTCTCGCATGAAACAAACAGTCGAGGTTTATGCAAATTGGGCTCCTTTGTATTTTAGCGGATTAAAATATAGAGGGAATTAGTTCCGTGTCAGATATCCGACTGGCGAGGGCAAACCACTTGATTTTATTATATGCTACTTTGTTCAAAATGCAGTCTTATCTTATGTTTCTTGTCTTTAAATATATTACACTTTTTACAAATAATATTTTATAATATTATGAATAAATTACTAGTTCATATTTACACATTTGACACTTTTAGCTTGAATATTTACTAATCTACAACACCTACATAATTTTTAAATATTTTAACGTGCATTGAAAAAGGGAAAATATTTTTTTTTCATAATAACGCGAGTAAAAATTAAACATTTTAATGTGCAGTGAAAAATAAAATATGTACATATTTTATTTATAATAACGCCACTTATATGCAATATTTATAAATAAAAATATTATTTATAAATAAAAATATAATTTTGAAAAGATAAAGAAGAATTTGCATTCTTTGTTGTAAGGAAAAATCCCCTGCCTTCTTGTGAGCTAGACGTCCCATGTGTCAATTTAGAGCACAGCAACTTCGTTGTGCAGTTTTACTAAATAAGGCATGATATGCCCCAATATGTGAAATTTGCTTATTTATTCTTGTAATTTTAATTTTGAATATTAATTGCTTATATAAAATATACCTTTATGTATGTAAGTACTTACAGTAACTACGATCTATTATTGGAGTTTATTTTGACTAATTATTATAGCTAAAGTTCATCGGATAATTTGCCTCCGATGTAAGATATTGGTATTGTTAACAGAATGGTGTTCAAATTATTTAAGGGTGCTATAAAGGTTAACAGCCGAGATATTGACTTTCCAAAGTCTAAAATTATAACATTTTTGCTCCTTTCGGATTATCCAAGCTTAATCTTTTACGTAAATCATGAATATATTATTTTTTTCTTATTTTAAATTAAAAAAAAATAAAAGTTTCCTAAAAATTTTGTTGATAGTAACAAAAAATATATATCAATGGACGTTCGACAACTATTTAATATAACTTCGCTCTGAATACCAAATAAAGCGCGGCGTTGAGTTTCGCCATTCAACATGCAATGACCTAAACTCGGCGAAAAATATGAGAGCGAAATGGCTTTACACTAGGGTCCCAAGTTCCCTGTGCCTACCCTGCTGGATGTGCTAGATATAGCACAAAAAAGGATTATGCACGTATGTAAACAATTTTTTTAGGTTCACAACTTGTCAATCGTAATATCTTTGGTGATTTGATCTTCATCCAGGGATATAATTTCGTTAAGTAAGTTTAACAATGTATGAACTATATGAACTATACTTCGTCATCTTAAATGCAATTAGTAATGTCTTTATTCAATAGAAAGCGAAAAAAGGTGAAGTTTTTTTAAATTTAATATTTAAAAAAAAATTGTTTTTCACTTTCCTTTTAAATCTTGTATGACAAATTCTAAGTCAACTAGACTAATGAGTACCAGATTATAATACGCATGGTCTTATTACATAAAGTTAACTGGCGATAGTGTAGAATAATTATTTATGAAAGTACTACCAACGAATTTCCTTAATATGTTGGTAAGATTTGGTTTGTATGAAAAACCATACTTAAAAATTAATAAGATGTTTAGCGCAAGAAATGCGGTTTTCCTTAAATGAGGTCTTAATATTCCATTTAACTACAGCCAAGGGAGCCTTATAATGCTAAACCAAAAAGAAAATATGATATTACCCATCTCCGCAATTTAACCTGCAAGCAATTTTTTATATTTCTTTTAAAGGAAATAAATAAATTAAAAAAATATTTGTTTTCATTTCCTAAAAAAAATAAAGCTACTGAGTAATCTTTTTTAAAGAGTGCATCAAAAAGAGAGTAACATTTTTATTTTTTTGTTTCTATATGATTGCTACTTTACTAATTAATTATTTATATGTGTGTCACTGATACTGCAGGTTGTTATGAAAACAATGCTGTCCATGTCTACTTGGCGATAAAAATTGAGATCAAATTCATTCAACATGAGTATTTATATTTTTAACATACAATAATTTTAGCATGAAAGTGCATTAGCTTTCATTCTGAAATAGAAGATGAAAGAATCTAGCTCCGCGCTGCTTCATGCAAAACCTGAACAAACAGTTAAAAAGTCTTGAAGTGCGATTTACCCACCCAGGGGTCCTGTGTTACTTTATTTATTTTTATTCAATATTATTTAATTTTTAATAAATTAAGAAGGTATAATTAACATGTCGTGGGTCAGTCGTGGTGCAAAGGCGCAAGCATGTGACAATAAACAACGGTTCACTTATATTTACGCTATATTGAAATAACACAGCGCAACCAATGGATTCAATCTTATATGATGTTCAGTAGGTATATAAGCGGGCAGAGCCACTAGTTTCTTATTATTTTGCTGAGCTATGGCAGTTCTACGTCACATGTTACATTCTTTATCTTTATTATTTATGTATCGTTAATAAATGTCTACCTTGAATAGGTTTCACTACAGTAGCACTAACATTTTTTAGAGTTTAGCTGGCGTTAGTTGTTTAGCACGATAATTTAGGTCATCAGACATTTTGTTCATCAGACGTTGCAAATCTTTGAATTTTATATGTCAATGCAAAATACTCATCATATTCTACAATATTTAATTATCTTTTAAAGTTAAGCTGGTTCTGTACCAGTCTTTAAATTCAAATATGGCCTAGATTAGATTAATATCTATTAAGTCTGGGCAGATCTCTCTCTATATATCGATCGATCGATCTCTAGCTATATAACAAAAAAAGTTTATTCGAATTGGTCTATTTAAAAAGATGTTCCTGTACATATATAGATTAATAGCTATTAAGTGTTGACAGATCTCTCTATATATAGCTATATAACAGACATTTTGTTCAAAAAAAAATTCGAATCGGTGTAGTAGTTAAGAAGATGTTCCTGTACAAACAAACAAAAATGCTCGTATTGTTTCATTGTGTTGATTCTCGGTCTTGATTTTTTTCTATGCTTCAAGGAACTAAAGACTTGAATGTTTGATATCAATTCATATCTTGATAGCTTCATGCGAACTCGAGATAAATTGTCGCGACAGACGGACAGGCGAACATCATAGTAACGATCCTATAATGGTATTATTTTTGCTCTTGAGATACGGAACCCCAAAAATAGCATTAAAACTTTTTCGTTATTAGAAGACGTTATTTCTATTTTATATTTTCATCTCACATATAGAATTCATAGCACTCAAGCCAGGCTAGTAAAATAAGTAGTATGAAACTTGGCGCCTTTATGTCTGGTTATTCGAAGACATTTTATTGATAATGAAATTCGACACAGAAAGAAGTTATTTAATTATGTCGAGTAGTATTGATCGCTTTACTTGAAATGTTTGCTTTGGTGATATATAATAATACGTATGTGGGCTAGTACCTGACTTGTTTACAATTGAGTTTATTGCTTCGTTAATAATTGTAAGTGGCTAAAGAAAGAAATATTCTTTGCTAAAGATAATATCAATTTAATAATACTCAGCATGTCTTAACTTACAACAAAAGTAGTAATAATATATCATTTTATGTAAGCTGCCCGACATTCAATACGCAATGTCTTGTTGTAAGGAGAGATCAGAATGTCTCGATATTAGATTATTTCTGTCTTCTTATTTTTCCGCCATATCTATGGAAAAAGCGTGAGACTGTCAAAGAAAGCAAGAAAGTTATTAAAATTTTCATCTTTGACAATATTTAGCTATAAATAATCGATATTACGTCGCTGCGGCAGCACATGTAAATGTCATACTGTATTCAAGTCTCATTTGGTGGATTTGGTGGCTCTTTTTTTACTTTTTTTTATGGATAAGACACGGCGAACAAGCGTACGGGTCACTTGATGGTAAGTGATCACCGTCGCCCACGGCCCCGTTTAACTCCAGAGGAGTTACAGGAGCGTTGCCGGCCTTTAAGTTGGATGGGCACCTGGGCCCGGCACTACCCAATGCGAAACGCAGTTGGCGAAGTCACAAACGCCGGTTTTAAATGCCGGGTGTGGTAACAATCGCCGGTCGAGTCTGCCCATGCGTGCTGATATTGCTGACAACGTGACTCTCCCACACGTACTTTAGTAGCCTCTTACAACACCATCAGTACCAGGGTGATCCTATTCTAAGCCGGAATCACACGGCAAAGCCGGAACCACGCGACAAAAAATCCAAGTTAAATAAAATGTGGGATAAATTCCACCAGTATTTTCTCCCACTTTCTTTTCACGTATATACGTGAAAAGAAAGTTTGCGATAAATATAAAACATTTATCAAACATTTACATAATAATTTAAACCTAAAAATTAAGGGACTATGAAAACATTAAATAATAAATCAACTGCGTGCAAACAGATTAAAGTGTAGAAACTTGCATTATTTTCACTGAGCCAAAACAAAACACATAGGTATTTACTGCCCGTGCCGAGCTTGAATGGATGGCGACGCATTTTTCTTACTAACACTGTAGCATTCGCTATAAAATATTCATGGATTCTTAGAGCAATATCTTTTGCGTGTGGATTTTGTAATTTTGTAATTACAATAGAATATTTAATTACGTTGTTCTCAGCCGAAGGACTCAAAGAAAACTGCCTAACGAATTTACTTTAAACTAAATTTATTAACATTAATTAAAACTAAATGTGACTACATGTGTTGAAGTAGTAACACAGAGTGAGTAATGAAGTCCAAATATCGTTTAATATAATGAGGGAACTTAAACACTAAGACACAGAGTTATTGGAAATAGATGATTCGGTGTGGTCTGATGTTGAGCAAGAGTTGCCGGTACAAGGCCGCTGTGGGTGGTCTTAGGGTTGCCACATACATAACTATCTATACTTTAATGTTTAAACTGGAAAATAAAAAAATATGAATAAAAAAAAAATATGTTTTTTTATTATTATTATTACTTTCAGCTTCTCGCTGTATCCCGCACGAGGCAGGGTAGGCCGAGGGAAACCGGGAACCTAGTGTAGGACACTCCGTTCCACTTACGTTCCCCACTTTTCGCCGAATTTGATCACAAATATGTGTTGTGTTTAAAGATCTTATTCACAAAAAGAAATACAATTTCACTTATATGAGAACAGCCAAATAAATGTTGCAGGTTAAATCGCCTAACAAATCACTACGAACCCAGTTAACAAAATTATAATATTTTAATGCAAAATAATATATAAATGTATAACGTTTTAAAAATGGATTTTGTCTAGAATATATTTTGAGAGTTGAGATTTAAATTCATTAACTGTGTTTACATTTTTCATAGATCTGTAATATTTTTTCTAGTAAATTTTGTTCTAATTCTTGAAAGCACCAGTAGGCCTGGTCTACGGGTCTTTACTGCTTTCTTTTATAAACGTCAAATTGGAATGTACTGCTTTCCTAATTATTTTATATATAAAAACACAAGAATTATATATATAAAGTTGTTGCAGGTTCATGATGTTTGTTTCCTTGTAAATTTTAGTTGTTAGTTTTAAGTGTGGATAATGAAAAAATATTATATTTTTTTTGTTTTGTTTTCTTTGAAGTGCTTGCAATTTTGATTTTCCCATGTTACCCAAAATTTCAATTAAGTACAATAAAAGTAATTTCAATAAAGAAAATTTTGTAAATATTATACTTTATTTTCTTAGGTATGCATTTTGAAATATTTTGAAATATTTATTAGTGACTATTAAGTAAGAAATTTTTTTGTTTACGTCTTCTATTTGAAATTGAAAAGTTACTGGATTATCTATACGTAAACTTAAATATTTTTCACAGATTTTTTGTTCGATTGGAAAGTTATCAATAGTAAGTGGGTCATGTGATGCAATAATTTTATTCTTAGTTTTAATTCTTAGTTTTGAAAGCATTAATAGTTAGAAGGTTATGGTTGAACCATTTGTGTAAAACATCTAGTTCATGCTGAGCTTGAGCAGTTAAATAATTTATGCTATTACCAAAATAAAATAAACATTTGTCAACTGCGTATAAAGATGACCGTTTAGTTTTAAGGTTGCATTATTGTTTATGTAGATTAAAAATAAAAGTGAACCTAAAATTGAGCCGTGTGGGACTCCACAGGTAATAGGCAATGCAATACTTTTAGTTTCATCAACTTTAACGATTTGCATCGTGTTTGTTAGGTATGATTTTAACATTTCAAGTGCCCTTTACACCAATTTTTTGAAGTTTAGGTAATAACAGTTTATGACTTATTATATCAAAGGATTTTTAAGTCAATAAATATGCTCAAAGTTATGTTTTTTTATCTAGGTTTTGTCTTATTTTTGTTACTAAGTTATTAGTTGCAGTAGTAGTGTTACTTTTAGCTCTAAAACCATACTGACGTTCAGTTATGAAGTTAAAAGAGTCCAAATATATAGTCAAACGTATTGTAAATTAATTTTTCCAAGATTTTTGAGACAGCAGTTAGCACCGATATAGGACGGTAGTTTTCTGGGTTTGTCAAGGCACCGGATTTATATACAGGTGTTATTTTTGCTACTTTTAATGAGTCTCGGAATATCCCTTGGGTCATAAGCTTATTAAAGCATTGTGCCAAACATTTTGATATTATTTTGGATAAGTATTTTGATGTTTTTGAGTTTATTTTGTCTATGCCAGTACTTGCATTCGAATCTTAATTCCTTATCAGAACTTCAATCTCCCCGGAACCACATGGCTGGAATGCTAGAAGATCAAAATAATTGTTAAAAATGTTGCAAATATCTTTTGTATCAGATATTATTTTTGATTCTACTATTACTTTTAATGGAGGACCACTTCTACTTTTCTTATTACTAAATAACTCATAACCAAGGTCCATATCTTTTTGGGACTTTTTGCGTTACTCGTAGATAAATAGTCTGCAATAGTATAAATCTTTTGTATTTCACATTAACTCAATTGTTTCAGTTCTCTTTAAATGGAATTAATTTATAAATCTTCGTTGTTTATTATTTTTATGTTGTGTCTATGTCTATAGATAGTTCCTTTGACTCAATATATCGATAATATCCTTGTTAATGCAATCGTTTCGTATGCTGTTCAATATTTTGGTTTTTGTTTCCTTACATTTAATAGAATGTTATTTTGTTATGTTTTCGAAGTCAGCGTAGCTTTTTATTGTGTTAATCAATTGTGAAGTTTCTAAGGATTTGTACAAGTTTTGTTTTGTTTGTTTTTTTATATCACAAGCTTTGTATACCAAACCAGCATCCATTGAACATTGTTTAATATGTACCCACAAGTAGTTGTTACCACCTCGGTAAGTTGACTCAATTAGACTGTGTTATAGATTGTTATGTACGTAAGCTGATACTCCATCTCCCCTTACGTCTGTCCTGAAATTGTAGTAGTGTGTATAATTTTCTATTAGTTATTTTTAAGGCTTGATCTTGAGATGTCATCCAGGTTTCAGAGAGCAAAACGATATGTATGAAGGTTGCCAAAGATTTTAAAATGTACTTTCGTTCGTCTAATTTACCTTTTTTTTTATATTACGAGCATTTAAATATAAGAAAGATAGTCGTGATTTTTCAGTCGGTAATTCTCGATAATCATTTATGATTTGGTTATTTATTGTATCAGTTTTATTCATATTTGCTGTTGTTGATTAAAGCTTTTTTTTGGTTAGAGATTTGTCGATAGCCGGTATACCGTTCAAATATTTTATTGTTATAATATAAACCAGCTGGTGCCCGCGAACTTCGTCTCGCCAAGAGATGTTTATGAACCAACAAAAGATAAAAAACTATTATAATAGAGTCATTTCCCTATGTTTTTAAAGTGAAGCAATTTAGATTAGTAAATCTCAATTACTTTTTTGTACTACGAGACGTAATTTATTAATAAGATAATATCCATACATGAAACCTAAAATTTCAGCCAAATAAGTTGAAATCTGTAGTAATTTTGCTAAACTAAATAATTTAAATTAACGACACTGTTTCGTTTATTGGCTAATAAATTAATGTTTAAATTTTATTTATTTAAATAAATTAACAATACATTTGGAGCAAACGCATTAAGTTATCCGATAAAAACTTTCTCCTTTAAAATGAGACTGAATGAATGACTAAGAGAGGAAGATATAACGCATATCATTTAATATTTTTGATTATCCATAAAATTAACAAAAATGGACAATTCTGAGTGATAATAAATATGCGAGTAAATCAATTTGGCAGAGTTAATGAAATATTATTAATAAATATTATTAACTCTGCCAAATAGTTTCAATAAAATATATAAATAAATAAATAATAAGTAAGATTTTAATATTACAAAAATGAATGCTATTTCTTAAATACCCATTTATGAATTTAATATTTAACATTTATCTGTGTACATTGTTTATATATGTTAAATACTATATATTATAGGTATAAGTTAAATAATATATGCATATGTGTTAAATATTAAGTTGTAAATTCACAGCGAATTGCAAGCTCGACAGGTTGTGAATTTGACTCCCACTCAAGAATTTTTTTGTTTTTAATATTTACTATTTCAATTTCCTGGCTAAGGCAATGAGACCAAGCTTGGTGTTCAGTTCCGACACTTAAACCGCAATGCCTCGACAATTCTTCGGAAAATAGGGAACGAAAGTATCTCGATGTGAACAGTGTGCCGTAGCACTAAGTTCTCAAGTTCCATCTGTCCACCGTATGTGCAAGATCAACGTGAAACTAAAAAAACAGTAAGTGAGTTTAAAATTCAAGACAATATGTATAAAATTGACTATGTATATCTGCTTAAATATATCTATGTACATACATATTCCAAACACCTATGGCGAGTTTGCCAAACTTCAACGCGGACTAACGCTGCGAACTATGCACGGAACGAGGACAGAATGTGGACAATTTCACAAAAGCCCACTGAGTGAGACATTTCCTCATGATAGACGTAAAGGAGGCTAATAAAACTGTACGCAAAGGTGGCGAAACCAAATGCGGTAAGGTGGCAATAACAAATGCCAGCTGCGGCTTTATTGCTGCTAATATGACGCGCCGTAGGGAAAAGAGATTGTGTGCTGATGACTTCAATATAGCAAATAATTTGGGTTTCATTATGTTACTGAGGGATAATTATTACCCTTCTGGTATAAAATATTCGCATATATTTTAATACAACTAATATGATACCATACTTCTGAATTCCTTTGAGCGATTAAATGATGAGAGAATGAGAGTAAACAGCTTAAAGTAAGTGTTTTCAACGCAAACATGTTCAGACGTCAGATTTATGTTTTCTAGTTCCATCTGCCGTGCCGTTTCGCATAATATTGCGGTCGGACTTGAAAAATAATAAAGGCAGAGATAAGGTTTTCGTCTGCTCCAAAAGAAACGTTCAAATTTACTTGGGACAATTTTATTTTTCATTTTCCACAACGCAAATATGAAGGAAAGCGTACAATTGGTGAGTTATATGAATACGCGGTTCCATCTAGATTCATAACATGGATATTTAATATATGATGTCTCGTATTAAGTGACTACTATTTCAAGATTTGTTTCATGCTTCATAAATTATTAAGATTGTATTCATATTCACAAAATGACTCAACACTGAAATTTCTGAATTATTTCTCAAATAATTCATTGTTTTCATTAAACATATACAGAATATTTTACTAGCGTCATTACGATAATTAATAATGGCTGCTGATATATTTATCAGTATACTTACTATTACAGTACAATTAGCTACAAATTATTACAATTCAAGTTTCTACGTATGTACTATATAAACTAAATCAGAATCCATCACTCAACGAAATATTCATACGTAGAAAATTGAATTGTAATAATTTGTAGCTAATTGTACAGTAATAGTAAGTATACTGATAAATCCCGCACATGGCAGAGTAGGCAGAGGGAATTTGGAAGCCTAGTGTTAAGACACTCCATTCCTTTTCTCACCACTCAGCACGTGATGTCTCCGCCGAGACATTATGTGTTAAGTGGCGGAACTCTACGCGACTTTTATCTTATAATCAGAGTGAGTAAATGAAAATATAAAATTATGCAGTTCCTCGAGTGGCAATCGAACCCACACTTGTCGATCACCGCTGCAGCATCTGTCGAACTTACAGTCGCACGCTTCTGTATCTGCGTGATTATTAATTATATTGGGCCAATTAATATAATTTCTTAAAATATTTTATATACTCACACTGTTATTATTTAAATAAAGTACAACTGTACATTTTACAATCTTATATAGAACTAAATTTTTATTATATCGAAAGAATATTGTTATATTCTCAACAATATTGGACAAGAGATTAAAACATCCATAACATACCAAAGTAAAACGAAATAATAAAAATAGGTTTTACCGTAGCAAGTTTCTTCGGGCAGTGGAGCGGCAAGAGGAACCAATTTCTGAGCCGATGCGAACCGTTTTGTTGGAAATAGCTTTCCTTCAATCTGCATTTTCTTGCTGATTTACCAACTTTCATATAGAACGAGAACTTTCATGAGATATATTCAGAACAGACAGAACTTCGTCCGAGTCGACACATTAGGTTATTATTTAAAATTATGGTAGTTGAAAAGAATTTATATTTTACATAATATTTTGGTATTTATTTATTTATGATTCTCCTGAGGCTTGTCGTGGCACAGCGGAACTGGCTGTAAATACGATAGGTTGTGGGTTCAATTAACACTCAAGGAAATGAAATATTTCATATTTTCAATATCTATTATTTCTGATAACAAAGCAAACCGCAGAGTTGAGCTCCGCCACTCAACACGCAATGCCTTGGCGGAAGGTGAGAAACGGAACGGAGTCTCCACACTAGGTTCTTAAGTTCCCTCTGATTACCTTACCATGTGTGGGATATAGCGTGAAGCTGACAGAAATTTTCCTAATAAAAACATTACAGATTACAGGTATTTCAATTTCAATTTAAACAATTGCTTAACATCATTTTGTAATATTGTTCTGAACATCATTACGGATTGTTTGTTCAACTTCATAAATTATTTAAAATTAGAATTTTAATATCTTAAATACAAACGTAAAAAACGCCAACCTCTAATTACTTGTAAACGGAAAAGGTATAGAGTTTCCTCAGTAGATAGGTAGGTTTAAGCCTCCTCTCGAATCACTCAATGGAATGAACGTGGGAGGAATTTATATAAGGGTAAACTATAAAATTGGATTAACAACTATAAATTATATCAAAATTTATACTCAACGGGTCAGTAAAATTTATTTTAATTAGGTTGTGTTTATGTCAAACATTCAGTCAAAAATAGTGAACCAATTGATGCGTATTTGTCCCTTTAATAGCACTATAATATACACATATTGTCAAACTTATAACAATTTGTTATAAATGCATTGTTTAAAAAAAAATATTTTAGCCTACTGCATTCTTCATATATAAATAAGCACAATTATCACCATCAGCCTACCAAATCACCAAAGCACAAAGCCAAGTAGCCAGCCAGTCAACTAACAGCGATTTTGCGTAAGTCGTCACTTCACCTATTTGGAGGACGTCCTACGTTACGCTTGCTGAAGCGGCCCCCACTCCTAAACGCGTTTACCTCAACGGTCATCGATTCTGCGATAAATGTTACCAGCCCACAGCCACTTAAGCTGAAGTTAACTTACCGTTTTAACTTACTATGTCAAATATCTCGTTACAAATCTGATTCTTGAAAAACTTTTGCGTACTTAAAAGGCGTTTTATCATACTGGCCACTTTAATCACAACTTTCTCCTCTTAAGTTACGAATTCCAAATTCAAATTCATACAGTTATTTACACATACATATGGGTTTTGTAATCAGTCATTCATTTGTTTTTTTGTATTCCAAATGGAAAACTTGATAATCGGTTATTTTCGAGTAATGATGTGTATGGCAGTCGTATCGCAAAAAAGAATACGGTAAATTTCAACCTGCAGAACAAGCCCCGTAGATGGCCGGAAGGCTTCTGTAGAAACGGATCCATCGCAAGCCACGTTTTTAAAACTGTTTTCATCCACTTAAAGCTTCGAAGGTACCTCGCGAATTGAGTGAAGCAAAGCAGCAAACGCACGTTGACTGCTGCGTTACTTAATCTTCAAATTAATGAACGATTTTTAAATCAAATGATTACATGTGATAAAAAAATGGATTCTCTACGACAATCAAAAGAGCTGATGGCAATGGCGAGAAGAGTCCCGTCATTATGATTGCCAGGGGGCAAGCGAAAATTGACCCAAAAAAAATACTTGTAAGCTTTTGGTGGGCTAGTGCCGGTGCGCTAAAAGACAACGCTAGTACGTCACACACTGTACAACAAACGGCTCCAAATTAAAAGAGCTTCCATAAGAATACCTAAAACATTTACCATATTACTCGGCCAACAGGTTACCTTTCTTTCGCAATTTGAAAACTTCATAAAAGGAGAAAAATCAACTCCGATGAGGCACTCCAAACCACCTTTAAAGATTTTATTGATTTCGGTTAGAATATTTTTTTTTCCTAAAGGGATCAATTAACTACTTATACGACGGCATAATATAAATGCATAGATAAAAATGGATCATTCATTGTTATCTATGCACTTTCAGTTAATAAATAATAAAAAAATTTATTATATTAAAAATATTCGCCTTATTCTTCTTCCCATACCAATTCATATTTCATACTTTTCTGACCGTACAATTGTGTAAACATAAAACAGTCTATGAACTAATATTGACGATCGTTATATCATCATTTCTCATACATTAACATTGACTAATTATTTTAAACATGATTAATTATAATTTCGCCTGTAAAGTTCAGAAAACAAAAACGTCTTAGAAAAATCTTTGTTCTTAGTCGAAACGAGATAAGTTTTTTGTGAATATCCTGTTATTTGGTTAGCTTTGATGGCAAAGGAGACTGGTCGAGTGATTCTGTTCAAGAGTTTTAGCCTCTTGGCTTCTTTTTCTAAGTGCCACACAAATAATAACGTGTAAATAATAAAAGTGTGGATAAAGCCGTTGTTGAGTAATCAGAAAGTATCTTTGTATTGTTTTGATGGTTCAATTCTAGTTAGGGGGAATTATCTAATTTAAATTATTTTAATTGAATTTGATATCATTAATTAAAATTTGACTTGACGTCACAACTCAATTTACCATTAGGGCTCGGTAAGCTAATGTTCAGTTCAAAGTAAGCAAGTAAAGTAGAAAACACAGTATTAAACATTAGTTTATTTTTGTCTAACCTATGCGTCAAGTATAATTTCATATTACTGAAGGGTGTTATAACTGTATTACCCTCACGGATATGATATGAGAGGGCACTTTGTCATTTCACGTTTCCTGACAACGCAGAGGAGTTTTATTGTGAACAATACTTGTTCGTATCCTGCAAGAATTATATTTTTATTTTAATAAGAACTAAGCTAAAAATCACATATTAAATTTATATTTCTTAAAATTTTATATGTGATTTTTAGTCTATTTAAATAATCTCAAAAAAATTACAAAGTTGAGACGGGACCGCTAGCTGAAGAAAATTATAGGAAAGACACCCTTCGAATAATAACGAAAGCAAATTTCTACATGAGTATAAACTGCAGTAAGGTTTTTAAGTTAAAAGTGTTCAGATGTAAAACTTAAAGCTAACTGTAAACTTTGTCAAAACTATTTTACCAATATTAAAGTTTTTGATATCTTAAATAAACTGAGGTTTACATGTATTATATATATAATAACAAAACCTAATCGACTATCTAAAATTTTCCCAGAGGGGAAAGCCAAACATCTGCAGTGCGACCATAATTCATTTATCATTAGTACTTGATGAGTACATTCAAGGGCTTCTCTGAGACATATTTTCACAAAAATAATGTAAGTAATAATAAAATATTAAAAAGGAAAGCTACTTTATTTAATTAGAGTTCATATATTACGAAAAATATTATAACTACTTAAATGAAGACATGTAACATGATAAATAGTATAGCTTAAATTTATTTAACATTGAGTGAAAAACTGTTTCAGAGAATTTTTGTGTGACACAATGTAAATTTTATAATTAAAATATTTAAAATTTATTAAAAGCTAGCTTCTACGTACAGATTCAACCGCGTTATGAAAACAGTTTTGTTTCAGATGTAGTAATATGAGTACCCAAAGTAACTTTGATGGCACTTACAGTAAGTTACATTAAAACTATCACTGTAATGAAATAAAAACTGTAGCTTTTCTTGATAAAAATAATAATGGATTTTTTTTTTTCAGTTTAATAAGTAGTTGTTTCCGAAATTGACACTCTAAATCAAGGTAAATGGTAAACCCCTTTTTTCTGACGTGATACCGTCTAAAGCTTTATTTTATATAAACAATAAATAAATTTTAAATATTTATGCCTCATATTTGAACGTAAAAGCTCTCTCAACGAAAAGCTTCCAAAAACAAGCAATTTTCTTCTCTAATTAGACTTAATGTTTTCGAAGGACTTAACCACATGTGTGGTTTTAATAAGCTTACGATTGACTAACGCTTTTATGGTAAAGTATCATTGTTTCCTTTCTTTGTGCTGTAATAATATAATGTATCAGTTCAACATTATTTGAAGTCAGACAAATCCAATTAGAAACATTAATTAATGTCGTTACACATGAGAAATTTAATTGTAAAAACTGCCCACTCACTTGTTTATCCCATATATACAATATAATTAGATGAGGCCGTCATGGCGCAACGTTTAGGATTTTAATGCAACCGTGATTGGTGTGGGTTCAGTTCCCGCTCGGAGAAAAATATTTTATTTTTTTCTTTTGTAGTAAAAATGCAAAGAGAGGCTAGCATTTAGTTTTACCATTAAACAGAGAGCTAAAAATTTCCTACCATATCCGGAACACAGCATAAAGTTAAAATAAATATGTTATAAGATATCTATTTGTCGGATAGATTTAATAATAAAAAAAAAATACTTTATAAACATAATTGAAATACTGAATACTAATGTATTTATTTTGTAATTCACCTTTGTCTAGACACAAGAGAGACATTAACAATTACTATACTAAAATATACTTTAAAATCATCTCATTTCTTCAGAAGTGGCTACGAATAAATAAACGAAATAATGAACTTTAAATTGAGATTTATTGGTAGTTTAAGTATGTACTCACACAATATTGTTAGGTTACAACTAGCAATTATTTTAAGCGCATCCATTGCTACGGAACTACGTTAAAGAGACACTGGTGGTCGTAACAAACGTCGTTATCCTACATTTTGGGGTCAACAGACGAAGCGGCATCGGCGCGACACTGAGGCGGCAGCCCGCCGGTTCACTTCAGGCTATTACTTGATCAAAGCACAAAGTGTTCACAAAAAACCGATTGTTCATAAATTTTCAAGTCATTCTATATGTAAAACTGATCCAGGGTAACTGTAAAAGCTGGCATCGCCAAAGACTTATAACTGAAATAAGTGTAACTTACGTAACAGTACAAATAAACATTACATTTCATTGAGGCGTTTGGTTTTTCATATCGCAGAATATATATTTAATATATCAATACAAAAAACAAATGTTTAAATGTTTAAAAACCTTTTAAAATCAATAAAATATTAAATTGATTATCCATATAACATGGGTCACTCACTTATTTCACGCAAGCTGATAACTACGCTGTTTCACTACCTTTATAAGAGCACTTGGGCACGGGTGAAGCAGCTACACTTAAGAAGAGTATTATTGCTTACATAGAGAATATTTTCATGTAGGACAGCTGTTGTGAGAATTCAATATTCATTTTTAATTTATTATCATGTTTTTATTTAATGCCGAAAAATTTCGATAATCTTTTTTAATTTGTTGAGATGATAATATTTAAATGTATATGAACACTGTGGCTCGTTTGCTTCATAATCATACTACAAGGTGTTATATTATAAGCAAATTATATAAATGATAATTAATAAATTGCTAAATATTCTTTATTAAATTTTTAATAACAATTTATAATTAAAGAAAATTATAACGAAATTTCGATTACTCATTCAATAATAATAAGAAACAATCGTTTAAAAATAAATTTTAATTGTTTTAAAGTAACTCTTGTAATAATTGCATTCTTTAGTCCGATGCGTAGGACCGTACAACAATAGTTATAGTAAAAAAATGTAGTAAACATACGAGTATTAATAGGTAGTAGTAAATTAATCTTAAATCTTATATTAAACGATAGTAATTTATTGAACACATTATTTTAGGAATTTATATTAACAAGTCAACGTGAAATATGATACCAGCTTTTTGAGACGTAGTTTATTATTCAGATTATGCATATTTGACAGCGAGCCGTCTACATCGTCAGATCGCTTGGTTATTCGTCTTTTGTCTTATTTTATGATGCCATTATTCGGTGCCGGCTATAAAGGCTAGCGAGACAGTTTGTCTGCATGTTCCGGGATTTCTCGCCCTTGTTTATCTGGTTGGGGTAGTTAGCGCGGAGGCGGCTCGCGCCCCGCGGCAGTGCTTCCGCAGGCCGCCCAGCGATGGCACGCGTGTTGTACGCCCGGCCAATATTACGTGCACTCGGGGAAAAACATAGGTGAACTTCTATATTAACGAACTTAACGCTTTTGGAATTATCTTATAAACAATGACTCTTTTTATACATTTATATTGTGTAATATGGATATCGTTACTAACAGCCTGCTGCAGTACGACAGGTGAGCACTGAATGCAATTAGCATTTTTATTGGGTTTACCAGTAACTTGTGAAAAAGTTTTTATCGATTGGAAAATAAATATTGATATTCTGTTTTGTTGTCAGTTATTTTAACTTTTCAAAGCGTTATCTTTTGTAAGTTCTACGTATTACATTAATAAAGGAATCTTTATGTATGTATTTACGTATATATAAATATATATATATATATATATATATATATATATATATATATATATATATATATATATATATATATATATATATATATATATATATATATATATATATATATATTATATATATATATATATATATATATATATATATATATATATATATATATATATATATATATATATATATATATATATATATATAATTATATATATATATATATTAATTCATTATTTTTAAGATCTATATTTATTATTTCTATAGGAATAATTATGAGATGCTTTAACCGAAACTGAAATAATTATATGGTAATTTTAATGCTATTTATTATAAACAATGATTAAAGAGATGTCTCTTGCTTGGTCTTATCTAGATAGTGTTTCAACTTTAAGATCTTTGACTCTATATAGCTATGTACAAGTATAGTGCAAATAAGTCGTAAATTTTATATAACAAACAACGAAGATATTAATATAATAATATTTATTTATTAAATACTGATATTAAGTATTCGTATGATTCTCAGCATTATAGTTAATTCTGTTTATTTAATTAGATACCTCAAAATTTAATTTTATAAACATTACGTCGGTGTATAAAGGTGGTCTAAATTATAGCCCAAAGATGATGAATTCTCTCAAGGAAGGGAGGATTTCTTAAAAGTAAGATTTATTCGGAGGGTTCGAGATAAGAAGCTCTTGTATTTCTTTAATATAATTCAGTTAACAAGGGGAGGCAGCACAAACAAAACGGACAGGGGTCGATCTGTGAGTCATTCGCGGATATCTCCTGGCGTATCGACAGTGACAGATATGGATGTGCTTTATTATTGCTATATATGTAACGATATTACGAGCATTATTTAATGCATATACGCAGTATGTAGTTTTCACTCACTGGTTATTGTTTGATCATACGTTATCTCGACACTCGTTATTGTTAGTATTTGATATTTTTAGCTGATTCTAATAAATAAATAAAGACTTTTAAAATCGAATATATATATATATATATATATATATATATATATATATATATATATATATATATATATATATATATATATATATATATATATATATATATATATATATATATATATATATATATATATATATATATATATATATATATATATATATATATATTCGTTGAGTTTTGTTTTATCATTTTGTGATCAATCGGAGCGCCATGATCAAAGAACCTTACCAAGAATTATATTATAAAATTAATCATTAGCGAATACATTTTGAGCTTAACTGGCATGCTCAAAAAACTATTATTATAGGACTAAACTGAACAAGAAATACAACGCGTTTAGCCTTCATTACGCCACATTAGGACAAAGTCATATGTAAACTGGTATACATGTGTAGGACTCTACTTTACGTAGCGCCATTACATATTACCATTTAATTAACAGGTTAATATAATTTGAAGTAATCAAATTTATTCAACAAGACAACGTTTAAAGAAGTCCAAAGAAATTACAATAAAATAAAATGAATTTAAAATTTCATTCCAATATTACATCTTGTGGGTAATAGAAATGTTATTCTTATATTCAAATTTTCATATTATGAAGCACTAGAAATGTATTACTTAGATACTATATATGTAATATAAAATGCAAAATTTTCATTTTATATTTCATATTCATTTTCTCACCTTACAACGTCTTCGTAGAAACATAACATAACAACGTCCTTTTATTATTCTGCTTGAATATTGTTTTTTTTTTTTTGATTATATTATTTTAGAAAAAATATTTTAAATAGAAATTTACTATTGCAAGTGTTAATTCACATTTAGGAAAGAAATATATATATATATATATATATATATATATATATATATATATATATATATATATATATATATATATATATATATATATATATATATATATATATATATATATATATATATATATATATATTTCCTTAATGAGCAATAACATTTTACACATAGTCAAAATACAAAACAATTATTTAAAAAATGTATGTAATATGATTTGTAGCGGGATTATATATATATATATATATATATATATATATATATATATATATATATATATATATATATATATATATATATATATATATATATATATATATATATATATTCTCTCTCTCTCTCAGCTTCACGCTGTATACCGCACTAGGCAGGGTAGGCAGAGGGAACGGAAGTGAAACCTAGTGTTATGACACTCCGTTCCACTTCCGTTCCCCACTTTCCGCCGAATTTGAGGCATTGCGTGTTGAGTGGCGGAACTCAACGCCGCGCTTTGCCTTATTACCAGAGCGAAGAAATGAAACATTAAATATTTAAATTGAAAATATTAAATATTTCATTTCCTCCTCGACTGGGGATCGAACCCAGAACCTGTCGGTTACAGTCACACTCTTGTGCCGCTGCGCCACGACAGGCCTCAATATATATATATATATATATATGATGACACTTAAATTTTATTACACTTAAATTAGATGACACTTAAATTTTATTATTGTATATATATATATATATATATATATATATATATATATATATATATATATATATATATATATATATATATATATATATATATATATATATATATATATATATATATAAACAATAATAAAATTTAAGTGTCATCTGTGATTTCAAAACAAACAGTTTTTTCAAGTCCGTGTAATTAATACACCACTAAAACTATTAAGTAATGAAATAGAAGCGGGTAAAGGCGCGCGGACGCCACTAGATATCTATAAAATAATATTACACGACGACATAGCATAAATATAGCATTTTGTGAAACAAGAATAACATTGGTCACTCGTTACTTCAAACATATTTTATATTATGTTTTTAATACGAAAAGAAACTGACATGACAAAATAGTTAAAAACTTTACTGCCCAGAGGGATGGCAGATACACAGTACATCCACAGTTACATTTTTTGACTGATGCATATGTATAAATTTAATATGAGAACGTTTCAAGCGCATTTAAATAATCTGTATTTGTTTACTGGATTTAGCGATTTATTTTGTTTTTATATAAAATATATGTTTAAAGCATGTAAAAAAGAATATAATGAGAACATTTGTTTATACTATATACTTACACAGTTATTTATTTTATTAATTTCTGTCTTTAGGCTGACTAGTAGTATATTTTTTTAACAACAATAGTGGCCAATCCTATTTCTATCGATCTTAGTAAAATCTGTAGTAGCAATAAAATAATTGGTTGAGACATATAACGTTCATATAAATTCTTATGTTTATTTAGTTGTTCAAAGTGATTTAAGTTTGATTCGGCAAATAATGTCATCGGTTAGTCGGACAAAATTTTATTACATTCTATTGATAACTAAGCCAAAATCACTTTTTCACTTTAACCAAACAACATCAAAGAAGTTCGCAACCTTTACAATTTACTTAAAATGTTTAATATTTACTATAAAAAAGAAGTCGAAATATTTATGTCGTACTTTGGACGTATATGTACGCATAAAGAAAAGCTTAAGTAACATATGTATTCTTATGCCATAATGTACGCTTTAGTTTAGAAAAAAAAACTATTTTTAGTTTCACGCTGCCTGTATGGGTAGGTACAGAGAACGGGACGCCAATCGCTACTGGCTCGACATACCTCTTTCATCTCGTCCACTGTCATCAATATCTTCACAAACCTTCCTGGAGGTCTACAAGTTTTTCACATTTACTTCCTACAGTATCGTAGACATATTATTTTCGAAGGTTAACCGTGGTGTCCCTTTACGTACCGCTCAGTTTTCCCTCATAAGCTTTTGGCATTCTGTCTTTGCCTAAACTACCTGAGAACGTTCGTTTTCATTCTCACCGTGACTAACTCTGGATATCCTTCGAAAAGATTTCATGTTCACAGTATTCATCCATCTAACATTCTTCTTCTGTAATACCCACGTTTCGTTGCTGTATAACAGAGTCGGTGCAATATCTACGACCAAACGTGGAGCTGCGCTGACGTTTCGCCGTCTCATCAATGCAGCTAAGGCTGACCGTTAACTCTGTTAGCAGCAGCAATACACCTTTCCACATCTTTTTTTATTTTCTGCTTCTACTAAACATACTTCCTTGATATACCACTTCATTCACTTATTCCAATATCTTATCATTTACGCTGATCTTACATTCCTTCCTTTCTTTTTTTCTTTTAAATATCAGAACCTTTGTCTTATCTTATCTCATTATTATAGTGGTAACCAATTCTTACTCACTTTCTGATGATGGAGTGTGCACACTGCATCATCTACTCGTAGTGCAGTTGGTAATTTACATTTAAGTCACCTACTTTCAATCCCCTGTCACTCTGTTTTACTATCCAAATGTGAATCGAACTTGCAAGCTGGCATGGCAAAAATTTGTTTAACACCAAATTGGATGTCAAACCAAGGAAATGCCAGCTCCTCCACGCACGCACGCTCAGTGAGATCTATAAAGAGACTTTACGGTCTGCATCAAAAATCCGCTCACACTGTACTAGGGTAGTATCTACCATAATTTCATTCTTATAACCCTATAAAACGTCTTTTTTAAGTTCACAAAAGCACAACAAATTGAAAAGTATATAAATTTTTAAAGTTAATATAAATTAAGTACTAAAATAAATAGTACTTACCTCTGAACATTATAATATTTATTCACTAAAGTCACCATCCTTTAGCGTAACAAGTTCAGAAACAAGTGAATTGTACGTTTTCTTACTTTGCATAAAACAAAACTTTTCTAAATTGGTTTTAAGGTTTCGGAACTTTTTCCATAAATTAATCATGGAATTGTTTTATTTTTTATATTTTTCTTTATAAATATATACATCTCAATTAAGACAGTAAACTTAAATGTTCAAATACAATAGGGTTTACTTTGGGACAAAACAGTGTAATGGGATTTCTATAAAATACGAAAGGCCTGACAAAGGTACTTTAAACTTCAATACTAAACTGTACTTAAAAGCCTATCCTATGTAACACATTTTATTTTGTATTGCTTACAAAATTGTAGTTCACTTGTTATCAAAGTGCAAGAATACTTTTGATCTATTATTAAAAAACTTTTAAAAGAAATATAGTGCAAAATTGCTTTCTATATAAAACATGATCATGCTTTTATAGACTTAACTGAAAATTTCA
This sequence comes from Eueides isabella, assembly GCA_019049475.1. Taxonomy (NCBI): domain Eukaryota; kingdom Metazoa; phylum Arthropoda; class Insecta; order Lepidoptera; family Nymphalidae; genus Eueides; species Eueides isabella. The sequence continues at coordinate 8,967,329 of CM032387.1, forward strand.
AATTCTATTTTGAAAGTTGAGTCGGACAGATTTATAGACAGAATAAAGTCCAAATGTAAAGTAAAATTCGCAGAGCTGTACCGGCTTTTGCCAATTACAATAATGCAAAAGAAAGATTTATTATATATTGCAAACTTTAACCTCAGGCTTGCAAATGCTTAGTTATGTATTTTTATAATATTTTATCATATCACAATTGAGAATACTACTATGCATACTATGCAACTTGAGACCTGTCGTTGAGCAGGGGCACAAGAGTATGACTGTAAGCGATAGGTTTTGGGTTTGATCCCCATTCGAATAAGTGAAATATTTAATATTTTCAAATGGTAACAAGGCTAGGCTGAGCTAAGCGCGGTATTGAGTTTCGCCACTCTACACGTAATGCCTCAATTTTAATAAAAAGTGGAGAACAGTGTCTTAACACTATATTCCCAATTTCCTACTGCCTCTTTGCTGTATACAGGATACAGCGTAAAGCTGCAAAAAAATGTTACTAACAAAAGCTGCATATTTAAACCCTATTCAAAGAATATTTTTACGTTCGCTCTGATTGTAGGTTCAATGTCTACTTGGAGAAATGATGGCTTTGAAAAAAAATTTATTTCCCGTCTATATTAAATTTTCAACCTAAGTTAAATATAAAGCATGTGATGTATCTCTTCAAATTTAAGTGCAAAACTAAAAGTAAAGCGTTTTGATACTATGTAAGTTCTATCTGCCTTCTTTGCTAAGCGTCATATAACGTGCAGCTCCAATTCAATATATACTTTTTAACTTGACCTGTCATTTCGACCGGTCTTTTGTCCATCTTGATGTTATTTAAGCATTTCTTTATGGTTTTCTAAGATAAAGCGTGCATATCCATTGGTTCGGCATCCTAATATACACAAAATTACTGATTTCTCCTTTGGTAAAGAAACAAATACAAAATGAATAATAAATCACATTTGAAATTAACGTTCTTTTTTAATGTTAAGACAGGTAATTTATCTTAAAATAAGGACATCATCAAATTGAAACTAAAACACATACGTAAGTTTTTAGAACATGTTTGTCTGTCATATATACAAACAACAAAGCCAAGATACTTTCGATAATCAGGATAACTGAGTTTTAGGTGATAATCTTATAAATTTATGTTTGAATATTTTTGGCATTTTTATAAGGTATATCAATTACTAACTTCAACTACTTTATTTAGCAAAGCATATTAATAGATATTTCCGCCGGAAGATGAAAGTATCATAGCACCGCCACCCACATTTTTTCTACTTACAAAGAAATAAAAATTCACTCATTTATTACTGGCTTCGAAATAGATTTCTTTCATGGTTTATAAATAACAAAGAATGTTACACGTATTTATCTACATTTATAATAAAACTGAACAACACATAAAAAATAATGATAAAAATTATAATAATTTTAAGTAACATTCAAAAATAACTCCCTAAGCCGTAAAGCGTTCAAGAAGAGTATAAACTCAAAAGCTCTACTGCATTCAAGGATAATAGTAAGTATCAATTATTCATCTGTATCGATAATGGAACAACCTTGTCGTCAGAAGTGTGGTTGTCAACGCGCCCGGTAATGGTATATATGTGTTCCTAAAACAAAAACCAATCCTTACTAATGTGTCGATAAGATGATAGAATATGTTACAGTTGATTGGAAGCGACGTATATAAGACATAATATTGTGTGTTAAAAAAATACAAGTACACATTTATATTCTAATTCTTGTACTTCCTACACATCTTTTACGTACTTCTTACACATATAAAAATATTTATTTTACTTCAACAGTATCGTTAGTAGCTCTTTAATTATCTTTACTTTGAAGTAAATGAAAATATTTCAATTACTTTTTCCTTTAAAGCTTTCCTTTTAGTTCTAATTTAAGTTTCTGTATAAAATTATGATTTTTTTTTTTTTCTTTACGTGGGAAACGGCTTTTTCCTATTCACAGTTATTTTATATACTTAGCCTGTTGTATACATGGGACACATCATGAAATAATAAATATATAAACGTTCTTGTTGTATTTCTCTTATGTATGTCGTTTATCTATCTACATATGTATAGTTCTATATTCTTTCTTAGTGTTAATAGATCATTTTTACAATGTGGAACAAAAAACTACGTACATTCTATTAATGAATACAAGAGGATGAAACAGTTTAGATATAAATCATTTTATCCTCTATTAGTGTTTTAGCTTGGTATATTTTGTATAATAAATTACTTTGTATTATAAATACGGGTTTACCTATTAAATTATAAGCATTATTTTAATAACGCAGCGGAGCGTATATTAAACGCTCTAAGTCCCTAGAGCACACAATGTTGACGTATAAATATCATCGTTGTCCATCATAATGATAAAATTATCGGCGTAGATAATAAAGCTATCCTAGTTATATTATATATATAATCGTGTTAGTAAAATAAATATGATGTAAGTTGACACAAATTTGAAATTATTTGAACTATTCTGGTATGCTTCAATTTGGGCGAAACATGAGTAACAGAATGGAGTGACGTGACACGAGGTTCTTAAGTACCCTTTGCCTACCCTATTATGTGCAGGATACATCGTGAAGCTAAAATAAAGATACAACATCGTAATAGGAGATTTACCTTCATTCAATTAGATACGATTACAACACTAAATAAAATTATATAATTAAGCATTTACCTTTCTATAATCTTGTATTAAAATGTCTTCAATCTTGTATTAAATATAAGGTAACACTGGATATTATATTATCACAAAATGAAAAAAGAAACATTACCTACTCTATTGCAAAGTAATAAATAAAAAAGAGATATTTAATAGACAATAAACTTCTGCGTATTAAAAAAACACTTAACAACTATTTTAATATTTGACATCGCTAAGTGGACGACGTTTTAATATGATAATGATTCGTTTATTCTTGGCGAAAGTACTTATAGGTGTGTTATCATAAAAGTAAGGCGGTTATTATCTCCATACTAAGCTTCAATTTAATAATTAAACCAACTTTATAGTTTGAAATTAGTTAGTAAATTATAGCGCTTATTGGTTTCACAAACACTGTACATAATCATGTTATGTACATGATTATGTAAGTATTTATATAATAAATAACTTAATTTTTAAATTAATATTACTTTAAATATTCTCAGTCTCACTCAAAGAGTCTACTCTAGGAACTGACAAAGCTTAATTATTATTAATCATCATCAATTTACTTGTACTTAAAATCATTATATTCTAAGTTTGAAGAAGTTTAAATCTCTTCAAAGTTATTTAACAAAAGGGATAAAATATTGATCAACGATTGAATGTACCTATTTAAAACATTGCCGCCTTATTTAGAGTTTATAAGATATACATAGCGTAACGCTGTATCCTGCACGAGGCAGGGTAGGCAGAGGAAACCCGGGAACCTAGTATTAAGACACTCTGTTCCACTTCCGTTCCCCAATTTCCGCCGAATTTGAGGCATTGCGTATTGAGTGGCGGAATTCAACGCCGCGCTTTGCCTTATTACCAGAGCGAAGAAATGAAACATTAAATATTTAAATTGAAAATATTAAAGCATTTATAAGATATATTTGTTTAAAAAATAGTTCTTAAAATAGATGTAGAAATTTAACTTTTTAGGCTTCTGTAATATATAAAAATGACAATAAAATTTGTATAACACAGACAGGTATATATATAAGGTTTCCATCAGTCAACATGCAATGCTTCAAATTAAGTGGAAAGTGGGGAAAGGATCGGCATATCTTAACACTAGGTTCCCAAGTTCCCTCAAACTACCATGCCACATGCATTGGAGTTGGATGGCAAACGGTTGGAGCTTCAATTTAAAAACATACGAGGCTCTTTGAGTAATCAACCGAGTAAAATTAATTATTTTCAAATACTGTGCCGGGAGCGGATATCTAACCAACAACCAGCGTTTGTAAAATAAAAAAACTCCATAACAGCGTCATAAAGGCGTTAAAACATATTACTCAAAATTAAAACAATTACTAGATTAGTATAACTTGAACAAGAAACACCAATTATTTTAATTTAAGCTCGGAAGAGCTTGTGCATCACAACTAATTGGATTGAATTGTCGTGGCAAGTAAACGGGAAATGACTGGTTAATAACGTCTCTTTTAGCACAAATTTTAATTTGCTCAAAAGTTCCAGAGTCTTAGTTGTTCTTGAATTAAGTCTATTATATAATACTGTTTTTGATATCCTTACCCTTAACAAAACTGTTTTTTTGTCTATATTATTGAACTTTGAATGTCTTTGGTAAAGCTTATAATTTGTGTACATTCGAATAGTAACACAAAAATATGATTAATAACTTAAAGACCGCCGGCATGTAGATAGATATATTAAAATTATTTTTACTTTATATTTTTTAAGTATCAAGTATAAAAGAGAGTTTTCATAATTTCAATATACATAATATATGTAATATATAATAATGAAATTATAAAATCTGTCATTATATATTTCATTATATAAATAACATATAAAATATTTGCAGGTCGAGAATTTAACAACGGACAGAATGTTGTATCTGTAGCTCCTATAGAGGTAACTGACGGTAAGTCAATGCTATTTTTATATAGGTAACTTCGTTCATTTTTTACTTGACTGCAATATTTTCATAATGTAATTTTCATAGTTAAACGACTATCTCATGTTATATGAGATAGTCGCTTAACTTTAAAAATCACAATACGAAAATACTGCAGTGAAGTAAAAAACGCTAACATGATTTTAGCCGTCAGATCGGGCGATTACTAGATATTTTGTTTTTAATGAACATTTACCTCTACTTAAAAAAGCAAACAATAATAATTATTCTTATTAATTCAGAAACGTATATCGAAAACTAAGATTCACGTTGTATCCCGCATACGGCAGGGTAGGCAACGGGACATTGTGAACCTAGTGTTGAGGCACTCCGTTCCACGTCCGTTCCCCACTTTCCGCCGAATTTAAGGCATTGCGTGTTGAGTGGCGGAATTCATCGCCGCACTTTTCCTTGTTACCAGAGTGAAAAAATGAAAACATTAAATATTTAATTCGAGAATATTAAATATTTAATTTCTTCGAGAGGGGATCGAACCCACAACCTGAAATCACACGCTTGAGCCACAACAGGCCTCTGCCAATCGAAAACTAATATTACAAATTCGCAAACTAATACTACAGAAACGCAACCTCTTTAAAATTAATACTACAGAAACGCAACTGTACACGTAAACGCAGCTAGTCCACCTGCATCTACTCGAATCCGTTCAAGAGCTGGTGGGTCCGCCTGAGACTGGAATATTATATTTTCATTTCCTCGCTCTGGTGATGGGGTAAAGCAAAAAATTTAACCAAATTTAGAACAGTCAACACGCAATTTATAAAGGTTTTTTTTCTTCACGCTGTATCCCGCACATGGCAGAACATCGTGTTAACACACTCCGTTCCTCTTCTGTTCCCCACTTTTATACGTCACTCCTCCACTGTAAATAACTTTCACTAATTGATGTAAGTTTTTTACTGGTTTAAATGAAGCAAGTAATGCCTCGCGCTTTAAGCCGTCCTCACACGTTCACTATTTATTTTCACCAGCAAATGCAAATCTCAGCTTACGACTCGCGGGTTTTGCTTAAAATATTGAATATAATTTTCAAAATGATTTCAGCTATAAATATCATTGATATTGTTCTCCTTACTTTATTTCGTGCTAATATAATACAATTTTAAAATAATTTTTAATTCATAACATTGTTTAATAAACGGTTTACGAAGATATGAATAAGATAATTTAAAATAGACATTAGAAATGTGTAAATTCAACATTTAACTTCATAATTACATTCAATTTAATGCAAACACAAAGCAATTTTGTTAAACTTATTTGAATTTCTAAGTAGGTCACCCTAACTAATGAATAGGATTATTATTACTGAAACAGTGTATTTATCATTCGTGTGTCGGAAATGCACAGCTGTTTTCTTCTCAACATTGATTATTTAAATAACCGCCAAATAGTAATCTTGTTCAACCTACAAAGCCACTATCAAACAACCGCGACCCCGTTTGTATTTAATCTCTTATGTCCAAGCTTTACAAAAGAGTTTATAACACAGTTCTCTTTGTGATAAAACTGCATAACACTGAAAAAAGCACTTCAAGTCCTTTCGGCACTTTTGCGTGACGTCGTTAAAATTCTACTGAAACGATTCTAAAAATAATTGTGCTCGCCTCCGCTTGTGCTACACGTCTTTAAAATAGAAAACTTTGAAATAATGAATGGACAGTGAAGATAATTTCTCAGCTCTGACAGTTTACTAAATAATTATAGTTAAATATATAAATAATAGTAAAATTAAATATAATTCTACACAACATAGACATTATACATACAAACGAGTATATATGATGTATGAGATAACGGTCATATTATCCCCATACAACGGAAAGCCTGTCGGCCTCGGTTATCAGACATCTAAGGATAATCGCTTAACGGTTGATCCAAATTGATCGGGTTGGAGATATCCGATGTCAACCACCGTAGTTCTATTCTGTTTTAACAACAAAATCATTTTAATATGAAGAAATATAAAGTTAAGGATATGATAATATAAAAAATGTATTGTTATCGAAATAATAATGAAATGATATACATAAAATTTTAAGTAACATGTTTTTTAGCGCATATATTTAATAAGTATTACAATCATTTATTATTTACATTATTTAAGCATAGGCTACGCGTTTAATATTTACTAGCAACCCGCTTGCGGCTTCGTCCGCTTGAAATACACAATTATTTATTTACTCACAAGGACTATTTAATCAGCTTAAACACAATAAATATATACACAAAATAAAAACACCAGCCAAGTGCAAGTACCACACATAAAAACAACAAAATGACTTTTCCAAAAAATAACTTTGCAATTCTTATATAGAACCTCCCTTCATCCATATTGGATTGGATATATAGCCATATTGGAGGTATCCCCCAAGTACTAGTTTTCAAGACAACTAACTTACAATTTTGTTAGTTTATGTCAGAAAATGATGAAAGGAATAAATAAATAAATATTATCATAGAACTTTCGGATATTTATACGCATAAAAACAGCAGAAATGTTACTGTAAGAAATATTCTAAGCGTTCCTGACCGGCGATACATTATTTTGCCGGGGAAAGAGTGATACACCGACAAACCGCTATTTGTCGTGGCGCACTAGATATAAATCACGCACCCCTCGCTGGCAGACTCGGCGGCACCTAACAATTGTCGTGTCCTTAAACCTGTGAACACGGTATGAACGGACGCGACTTCCATACTAATGTCCAATTTAATGTACATTTGTTTTTAAAATTCAGTTAATTTTCCGAGAATTTCTTTATATACGAAGTTGTTTAATGCCATTGTGTGTGGTGGTAATTAAGACAATTAAATGTTTTGAAACAATAAATAGAAACAAAAAGAAACTTTTTTTTTTATTTGAAAGTAATTTAAATTTGGAATTTTAAATTTATTTTTTGTTTGAAATAATATTTGCTTAAAACTCTTATCTGTTTTAAATAAAATATAGCGGTCTAGCTAAAATTCATCAAGGTTGTTTTAACATTTTGCTTTCAATAAAAAAATATTTCTTTTTTATACCTTAAATTAAAGCAGTACTTACGTGCTTTCATGATTCTACTCTTGTGCCATCAATTCTCAAATATAAATAAAATTTGAATTCCTAAAAACGAATGCCACACAGCGCGATTATTCTAAACAGAGAATAACTAAGTCATACTCTTTCTAATATATATGAACTTGGTTTATAATTCATATTTGTACAAACAATAACATGATAATATTGACACTAGTTATAATATGAATTAATATATTTATAACTTTCACATGAAAAGTTTATTTCAGAATCGATGTACCCAAGATTCGCCGAGCCAATACCAAATGTTACAGCTACTGTCGGCAGAGATGCTTTGTTAGCATGCGTCGTAGACAACTTAAGAGGCTTCAAGGTATATTACCATTTATTGAAAGTGGTGTAGTTATATATAATTATCATATCATATTATGCTGCTATTATGCGGCTGGCTATCATACTATGCTGGTCGAAGAGGCCTTATCAATTAACGTCGTATTATTTTCACTGTGCAGTGTGAATATAAATAGATTTGATACGAAAATTAACAGGAAAACCAGAACAATGCGTTTGTTATCTATACATTTTATTACATTGCGAAATGTTGTTATTGTGCATTGGTAATTTATCAGCATTAATTTATATTTAAACTTATCGTATCGTCTGTAGAATTTACGTATTTTACTATAAATGTATTTTTAAATTTAAATTTTAAATTCTATTTTAATTATTTCTTCTTTTTCTATTAAACTAGGTGGCCTGGGTCCGGATGGATACACAGACTATTCTGACCATCCATCATAATATCATAACGCAAAACACTCGAATCAGTTTGTCGTACAACGATCATCGCTCATGGTTCCTACAAATAAAAAACGTTCAAGAAGTGGATCGCGGTTGGTACATGTGTCAAGTCAATACAGATCCAATGCGCTCTAGAAAAGGATATCTGCAAGTAGTGGGTAAGCATTGATGGGGAAAACAAAAATACATCAAAATTCTTATACCCTTGTCACTACTTATTTATATTATTAGTTCTGTCCTAAGTGTGGAATAACACTTTGAAAAAAATAGTAAATATATTAAATAAATAGCATTCTCTCTTGCCAAACGATAATTCTTACGAGTTGTCTTTGGGTAGCGGAAATTTGTGAAAATCTCCCTACAGAGACGTTAACAACATAAATAAGTTGTAGTTGTATCAAAATATTATTAATTTACAAATATTATAACCATAGCTAGAGCTTAGGATAACTTAATATTTTAAATTACTTATCGGCTTGCCCAATACGATCATCTATCATCGGCAAAGTGACGTCTACGGAAGCGGCAAGGAAAGGCAGAGACGTGACCTTGACATGTCGTGTTTCGATGGATATTCAGGATCTATCATATATCATTTAATATACTACTTACGACTGTTCTTTGAGCTAACTATCCTCAATACCAATTTTTAATAACCCACGTAAAAATATTTCTAATGTAGTGTTTATATTCATGCATCATACCATAAAGAAGAAGGGTAGGCAGAAAGGATCTGATGTTAAGATACATTTTTTCCACTGTCCACCCAAATTCGAGATATAACAGGTTGAATGGTGAAATTAAATATTTTTGTCTATTTTGTTACATAATATAATATTTTTTGATATAATAAGTAAGCAAACAACAAAGGGATGACTAATTGTTATAATAAAATTTCAGATTTAGAGAAGGACATTTTTAAAAAATAAAAAGTTATTTTAATGCGGACAAAAATTACATGATATTCTTTATGAAACATTATGCTGCACTCTATTCGTGGAACACAGCAGTTATTGATAAAGACAAATCAGCAATTGTTTCACCATTAATAAACAACATATTGATGAATATAATATTTATAATTTCATTAAACATCATAAATACAATATATAATGTAAATATTTTTAATAAACTATAAAGCATTTCAGTATTTATAAGTAATTACTCATCATTGTCCAGTGCCTCCATCAATCATCGACAACATGACGTCCACTGACATGGTAGCGAGAGAGGGCACGGACGTGACTTTAGTGTGCCGAGCTTCTGGATACCCTGAACCGTATGTTATGTGGAGGAGGGAAGATGGGCAGGATTTCAATTATAATGGAGAATCTGGTATGAAATACATATTTTAAGCTGGAAATTGATTTATAAATATATTTTTTAAGATGTCAAAACAAAATATTTAATTTTACACCATTTCTAAATCAAGGCTTTAAGAAATACGTAACTAACGTATTAAAAACTGGGTAGAAGCATCAAGTCACGTCTTTTTACAAAAAAATCAGTGCTTTAAAAAAATCTTTCTAATAAATCTATTGATTGTTCTCAGCTTCATGCAGTATCCAGCACAGGCAGGGTAACTTGGGAACCTAGGTTCAAGACACTCCATTCCTATTAAACCACTTCCGTTCCCAACTTGGATTCAGATATTGAGTGTTAAGTGACGGAACCTAACGCTGTGATTTAACTTGTACCGAGAGCGAAAATGTTACATATTTCATTTCCTCGAGTATGGATCGAGATCTTTCACGTTTACAGAAAGGTTTTTCTTTTCAATCGAAGTTCCGTTGTGTTATATATTGTATGATATTATGTATTGGTTGGAAAAATACAAACTTTCATTTTTTGTTGAGCGCTGACTTGCTTTTTGAGAAAATATAAAACTCTAAAACAATAGAAAGAATTAGAGCACTTATAAAAAACTAATAATCTATATTATATGCATGTAAAGTAAACGTCTTTAATAATGATAAGATATTTATATAAACACATATATGTATGTATTTTCTTATCTCCTATAAAACTAACAATGCCATTTTTGTTTGTAGTAAGTGTAGTTGATGGCGAAACGCTCACCATAACAAAGGTATCTCGTCTCCATATGGGCGCCTATCTCTGTATCGCATCCAACGGCGTTCCTCCATCGATCAGTAAACGCATCATGCTTATGGTTCAATGTGAGTAGATAAGCTGATCTGATCCAATAAGACCACAGACTTGATGGATAATCCTTGTCGAATAACGATTATTAGTTTATTAATTAGTAACCGATTTACATAATACGCGTACATGTAGTGTCTATTATTAAAACAATATTGACTTGGTTAGGAGGTCGTTAACAAATCCAATTTGTGTTGTATACGGTGGTAATTAATTAGATTGATGAATTTACTTACTATTGGTATTTATTTAACTGATAAAAATGTTTATATAATTCTGAATTACTACAGCAGATTTATCTTGTGCCTATTCTGTAAATAGTTCCACCAATGTTATCTATACCAAATCAATTGGAAGGGGCGTACATCGGTCAAGATGTGACGCTGGAATGTCACACAGAAGCCTACCCATCCTCAATCAACTATTGGACCACGGATAAAGGGGATATGATAATTTCCGGTGAGATATGTTTGATTTTTTCCATTCAATATGTGCACGAATCACTACTCGTAATTTTGGTGTAAGTGATTGCTCAATATTTAGTTCATATGATATAAGAAGCCTTTCATGGCACAGGGGCACAGACGTGTAACTGTAAATGACAGGTTATGGGTTTGATCCTAATTCCAAGAACTGAAATATTCAATATTTTCATTTCTTCGCTCTGGTAACAAAGGCAAAGCATGGCCTTGAGTTTCGGCACTCAACACGGCGGAAAGTGGACGACGGAACGGAGTGTTTTACACTATGTTCCTAAGTTCCCTCTGCCTTCAGTGCCATGTACGGAATACAGTGTGAAGCTGTGTAATAAGGAAAACTTTTGTTATTACATTGTCATGTTGTACTTACATATATATATTAATGATTTTGTCATAGTAGCATTGTAATATTAAGTAGGTTACTGTAATTAGTACGTAGAATTAAACTACTAATAACTATAATATTACACATTCAAGTTTGAGAACGTAAATGCCTACGCTCAAATCTCAACTTTCGAAGTACTAATCAGAGCTACACAATAGAACTGCCACAACATTTATCATGTCAGCTTAAATAACATGTGTCTCTGTCAAATATAATACCGCACAATTCATCATTGATTTATGAGCTGATAATGAAAATAGTTTATGTCGAATGGAGGAAGTGTACGACACAATTGGTAGCAGCGCTGTCAAAGGTAGCGTATAAAATGGAAATGTACAGCTTCGTATTCCTTTGGGGAGTAAAAGTTGTAACGTGCGGTAAATTTTTACCTTATTTTCAGGTAAAGCTAATTAACGAATAAACTAATATATTTTATTAGAAATGGCTTCTTCTCGTAGCCTTATAGATCGCGTATTTATATAAATTAATGTTTTCACTAAGCATATCATGGAAATTATGATTTTAATATTTTATATTAAATTTATTGAATATTATGTATTGACAAGATCAAAGAGAAAACTTACATTTAATGATTTCTTTTATTTACTTGCGACGCTTACGCAATATATTTTTTTGAAGTTTCAAAATAGATATAGAATTATTTGAGACATGTACGAGTAAATCTTACGTGGGCAGCTTTTTGTAGTTGATATATAATTTGTTTATGGTAAAAAATATCTTGACTATATTTTGAACAATAATTATATTATTTTGAGAGTGCTTTTGAATATATAATTTTGTTTGAAACGTTTTTAAAGTATAAATAAGGTCTTTTTTATAAAAATATTTTACTCAAAAGAAACCTCCCTCGCCGACTCTACATATCAAAATACGTTGATAAATACAAAATGTTGATAAAATCAAAATCAGATAAAAATATATACTGAACTGAAAATATATTCAAATTGCATTAAATTTTAATTTAAAAAATATTTATTTTTAAACACTACTAATATAGTCTTTATATTCTTATTTGGTTGTTATTTTGTTATAAGGGTTCTAAAAATGACCCTTGTTTTTTCTTCAAATATTTCTTCTTTTTTCTTTAAAGCAACTATATCTTAGATAAAAATAAATGCATTCGATATTTTACGATAAATGAAGAAAAGAAGTTTAGAGGTACCAGTAATATAACCTTATTTCGAAAAGCTTGATAAAAAAATAATTAAGAGTTAGCATTTTTATGTTAAACGAGAGCCGAACTTCACTCATTGGTCAAGGTTTCGTACCAATTTTAGTATTGTAGGTCAACGGAACGTACAATTTATATTCGTTGACAAGCTTTTTTTTAATCTTTGATCCTTAATATAAATATAAACTTAGAAATAAAAAGTTTTAGGTTTTTTTTAATTGTTCAGCAAATAGATAAGCAAGTAAGTTCTGTAGTTCTACGTAAGTAAGCAGTATTATAATTCTACGTAAGCAACTAGTATTGTAATTTTACGTAAGTAATGCTGTAAGTCTAACTAAGTAAATAGTATGTAGGTCTACGGGAAATAATACAGACGGACACGTCTGCCCATTTGTCACAGTGCTTCTATGAACGTACTGCGATTTCTTTTTGCGAATTGAGTAACGGAAGCCTATAAATAATTCTATAATTTACCACGCATTATTTCTTCAATGGGCGTAGTCTATAGTACAAGATGAATGATCACTATGTTAGTCCGGCTAACTTTGCAATATATGAATCACGTAAATACCAACAAACGTAATATCACTTGCTTATTATGTAGTTATATATACGTATAGAGTATGATATATACAAAGGTAAGATCGTAATCTCTAATACCTTAGGAACTCGATTAATCTAACCAAACTTTACTAGTTTACTAATCGGTTGAATAGGTCAGATACCAATCATTCTTTAAAAAAAGTAATTTATTGTCGTTAATCATCGACTTATGACATAAAAATATTATGTTTATTTATCCAAAACGTTTACATAATGTCATTAGAATTTGACAGTTATATTTCGTTTTATTTTATCATGAATCTACGAAACGCTATGCCTGGACGCATTTGGAAATACGTCTATTTCCCATTAATAATAAAATTTAGGAAAAGGGGAGCATAAAAGTAGGCAAAATAAAAAAAAATGGAAAATGATATATTTATTGCATATAAAAACTATTATATAGTAGTTCATTTTATACAAAATGAATGCTTTCGCCGTAAACTGAAGCTTATCAACTTTTATAAGTTGTTTTCCGTTAACATACAGTCGTGAAATCATTAGTGAGATACACTTAATAGCACCGGATTTATCCGTTAAATAGGAAATCTATAAATATAACATACGGTGGAGTCAGGATTACCGAATTATCCCAGTATGGCCTCTTTTGCACATGAGTAGCAACATAAAATTATTAAATGTTAATGTAGTTATAAATATTTTGAGATCTTTTTTAACATACACCGTTCATACCTCTAACATTATTTTCCCTCTTTAATTGATATTCCGATATAAAATTATGAAATTCATTATGAGTGTGAGAACCTACTGTAAAAACACTCTGCTCCTTTTAAGTTAAATTCGTTCTCCAGTATCCACCGTGTTTGAAGCATTGCGTGGGGAGTGACAGAACTCAACGCCGCGGCTTGCATTATTAGTTGAGCACAGAAATGATAATATTAAATATTTAATTTCTTCGAATGAGGATCGAACCCACAACCACATTTACAGATGTACGCTTGTGCCGCTGTGCCATGATAGACATTAGGTCTACCTTTTTTGCTTTATGTATGATCACCGTCTACTCTTGGAAGATATATTAAAAAAAAATCTTATAAGGGACATTTATTAATGTTATAGGGCTCAAAATTGTTTAAAATTGTCAGTTTGTCTGTTTATCTGCCCCCATCACCGACACGGCTTTAAGTAAAGTTTTGGCCACCTTGCCTCAACATTTAGTGTATATTTTATTTAAATCGATTAATACATAAATAAGGTACATCAGTTTATATTAAATTCGCCATAATTGCTACAAAATTTTAATTGTATTTCACTGAAATTTATTTTTCAATGTATATTGTCTTAAAAATGATAATGTTATATGAACAACAAAATTAAGTTAAAATTAGTAAATAAAATAGTTAATTCAAGCGTGTGTAGCCGCGGACAGGACACTCATTACAATTAACTTTCAATTAATTATAGTAACCACAATATATATTTACTTATATAATATAATAAAATTATTAAAACGTTATTGTAATTAGTTCTTCTACCTCGTACAGGTTTGTTATTTGAACTTGTTTCCAAATTTATACGGACTATAGTTTTGGCCGGCGTCCGCCCAACTTTTCACTTTACACTGGCGACGTCATATTGCCGTTTGCAAGGGAAATTAACTTTAGTAAACTCTGTTCTTTTTTAAAACTTTTCTTGTAGCTATATTTTATTTATACAGCATAAACCTTTACCTGTATTATTAACGTCATTTTGCATACATATATATACATATATATATATAAATATATATATATATATATATATATATATATATATATATATATATATATATATATATATATATATATATATATATATATATATATATATATATATATATATATATATATATATATATATATATATATATATATATATATATATATATATATATACATATATATACATACCTGAATGATATAAAATAAAGCACATTTTTGTGTACAACAGAAATAGTAGGTAACAAATGTATATACTTTTTTGTCAGTTTCACGCACATGGCAAGCTAGGCAGAGGGAACTTGAGAACTTAATGTTAAGACAATCCACTCTCTACCCCACTTTCCGCCGAATCCGAGATATTGCGTGTTTAGCGGAATTCAACGCCGCGCCTTGTTACCAGAGCCAAGAAATAATAATACTATATTTCATTTCAAAATATTTCACTCGTTCGAGTGTGCATCGAATCCACAACCTGTCGTTTGCAGCCACACGCTTATATTCCTGCGCTATGACAGGCTTCTAATTCATCTTATATTCTGTAAATTATTATAAAAAAAAACAAATACATAAAAATACTTCTTACCAACATTATAGGGACATAAAATATTTTATTTAAAAATATTTTACTATTCACCCCTCGATATGAGTCGACATTCTTTAAGATCAAAATACGAAAACAAAATCTCGTGTTCTATTTCTCCTCTTATACGTGATTTATTGTTTTGTCTATCGGCTGCGATCGAATAGCTGGCTAAATTGGAATATAATAAAATAATGTTTTGATATTTCTTCGTCTTTTGTTTTATGGATCAGTATTATTGTTAAATATTTATTTTGGAATGTCTGTTGATAATTTCTTTGGTAATAAAACTAATAGAGCTGAATATGAGTGTATGTTTACTTGCTACTACTCATTTTAAAACTTTTTACACATACCCTGTACACGTCCCGAGCTACATGGCTTCAAATATTTATATAAGATTTTTATGTGCACTGGTATTTTTTAATTAAAATACGTTTATACAATTTTCGTATAGAAGTTAAAACGTGAAATTTAAAACTTCTGAACTTAATTCAGAATGTGTATGTCTAAATTTCTGCTCCCCTGTATAATATATACAACAGGCACGGAAACTCTATTCACAATATAACTTAAACTTGTCCACAACATAATAAATCTAAAGACAGTAAATTTAAATGGGTATCTACGTTCTGAGACCGCAAATTCTCCCCTTAGTGAAATTCACATCCCAACTCGTACCTATAACATGATCACACACCATTTATTTCCTAACAGTCCATTTATCTCATAACTATCAAACACGCTCACTGCTTTTGCGTCTAGGAACAAGTATACAGATTTTATATTTTAGTAGAAATGGAAATTGTAGGTGGCAAGTATGAAGCGTTCCCCGTGGATAGCGGTTATAACAAGTTTATGATGCTGAAAATACGCAACATCACCAAAGAAGATTTTGGCTTCTACAAATGTATTGCGAAAAACTCCTTGGGTGAAACCGATGGCATCATCAGGCTCGATGGTACTTGAAACTCCTTTAGAATGAACTTAAGTGTTTTAATTTAATTTGTCTGTGTACTAAAGTATGCCGTATTTTTAGAAATACCAGCACCTCCGTCCGCTTTCACTACTACGCAAAAATCTATACTGGATAACCAAACAATTAGAAAGAAAGGTTGGTTAAGATAATAATTTTACTTTGAAGTTATGATTTTGTTTACTATTAAAAAATACCATGACTTATTTTCCAGGACAATTGCAAATATTTCAATCAAACGAGGCAATCAGTTCTACATTCCAAGGTGAAGCCTATGGTGAACAAATTCGCGATTTTGGTAACACTACTTAACTCTATATTTATAGCATTTCACGGTGCTCATAGCCAATCTAAAAACGAATGTGTAACAAATGCGAAAAATCAATCATAAACCGCAAGCTTGTCGCACTGAGTTGGCAAAATAATATTTATGGGGCTTCATTTGTCAATTGTTTTACAAAGCTAAAAACCTTAACACGTCAAAAGAAATTCTCGTGTGAACATTAAATAGATTTTAGAATAAAGCAAAATAATTCTAAATATACTTTATATAATTATATGCACATAGCAGAGTAGGCTGAGGGTACTTGGATAGTATATGCCAAGACACTCCGTTTCAATTAAGACAGTTTCATTCACCAATTTCCACTGAATTTGAGGCATTGCGTGTTGAGTCACGGAATTTAACGTCGCGCTTTGCCTTGTTACCAGAGTGCTATTCATGAAAATATTAAATATTTTATTTTTTTGAGGTTCAGTTCTCAGAACCAATCTGTCAAGTGGTGATGGAACCTGAAACCTAGGCTTACAGTCGGTGGATTGTGCATCTTCGCCACGACAAATCTCAATTATAATCAACGCTTTATATAACAAAATATTTGATCTCTGCGATGTCCATCTTATACTTAAACTTAAGTGGGATAAAAAATACTTGGTACATTGAAACGATGTCCAATTAGGAATAAATTATGAGTCGCTAGACCGCTTTGTAAAAAGAATTAATGATCACTACTCAAATTTTCTAGCAATAATAAAGTACGATTATATATTTACTTAATAAATATTTTTTACAGATTACTATGAAAAAGAAAACTCGGCAGTTGCACCAAAGTTAGAAAACATTTTGTACGTAACACTTTTAATTCACCGAGTAATACTTCGTGTACATTCTTGATAAATTAAGTGTAAATTAAATAACTGTTTTAATTATATATAACCCTATAAGTTTTTATAATAGATTTTTTTGGCTGAACAGACAATAATCACTCGTACGAGATCAACATTCCATTTCAACTTCATATTTACCTGTTAATTACGCACATTAGTGTTCTAGATTTTATAATACTGTATTTCAATATGTAGAAGTGTTTTTATGCAAATCTGCTTTATGAAATAGCATGAATGGTTTTGCAAATGAATGTTGATCTAATAAAGCTTTGCATAAAGCCAGACGTTTTAGAGCCTGCCTATACTAGTCATTCAACATGCTTCAAAAAATATAGTGAATTTTAAAATAATTTGAATATTTTATTATTCTTTTTAGTTAAACTTTTTAAATATATTAAAATAATTTTAAGTTACGTATAACAATTGATAATCTATTGTACATATTATATAACTGATAAAAAACACTACTTTATTTACAATATTTATTACTACATAGTAAATTATTAATAACTCAGTCAATTCACTTTTGTAATAAAATTAATAGAACAACAAGAAACTGCTTTAAAATTTAATTTATTAGGCAATAAAAATTGTAATACACGAAATTCCTGCCGTTGTTAATAAATGTTTTCTTAACCTGACTTAAGTACCTGACATTTCCGGTGAAATCCCGTCGTAATAATTATGGTATCTTTACCGACCCCCATATTTTGTTACGCGATTCTCTAAGGATTCGCAACCTACAATTTAGAAAACCCGGACTGTTAGGGATCTCTTTCTTTTATGCAATGATACATTGCAAAAGGTACAAACCTTTTAAGATATTTGTTGCCCATATCTTATTTTATTGTTTTGCGTTTATTTTTATTAAAATATGTACATACACAAATAATTATAAATAATATATCCTAAAGTCACCTCAGTATAAATAATCCGGTCCTGATGATATAGATATTTTACCGGGGTTGCTTATAATTTAAATATAATAATTACAACGAATTTTTCCAGAAGTTACCACATTCTTATTCATATGACATAATGTGTAGGCTTTAAAGAAAGTAAAGCCTATTAATTTAGATTAGAAAATCTATAGTTTATTTTTCGACTACAGTTAATTTTATACAATATTTTCCTTTCTCATTTTACCAAAACATTTTCTAAAATAAACATTTGTGAAAAAATACCCACATTCAAAAAAAAAGGTTCTGTAGAAAGAATTTAAAGATTTCAGATTTTTTATATGATATGAAAAATAATAAGATACACAGACATAAAACTCACCAAAGTTCTTGAATCCGCTATAAATGTTAGACTTAGATTTATGACGATATTCATATTTAGAATGTTTTGTATTACTTTACTTGCTACAAACGGAACTGCCAAATACTGTATAAATAAATTGATGCTTAATTACTAACTTTGTTTTATTTAAAAATATTTGAACATTAATTGTCATACATACGTACTCTTGTAATACTTATATTAGGAAAGTTATTATATTGTTAATGTAAAGTTTAGATACAATTTAGAATATAATTTATTAAACACTATATTTAGTGTCTTAACACTACGTTTCCAGATTGCCATGTGCGGAATAAAGCGTGAAGCTAAAGAAAAAAAAATCGATTTTTTTTCATATAAAACTAATAATAACTAATAACAGTTAAAAAGTTTGGACGAAAAATTCACCTTCGTAACTAAAAAGAGACATCGATAAGAAATGAAAGTAAAGGTAAAAGTGAAAATGTTTTAAAAAGAAATAATTACCTAAACAGTAATTAGATAACCGGAAAATTGTTTCTCAACGATAATAAAATTTGTTTGAAAACTTTGATTATAACTAAACATAAACACTGCTTAACTGAAACTTATTTTTTAATATTGTCTCATTAAGCTCAGACTTGTATCATAATATATTTTTTAAAATTTATATATTTGTATATTTTGTATCTATATATATACAGTACTTAAAAATTATAGAAAATTTCATTTTATATAAATTGTATCAAAATATATCGTTCGCTCGTGTGCTACGATAATATGTCGATATTACAACAGGCACTGAGTTCTTTGACACATTTACGAAAGCAAGGTCAACTTTCCTACAACACGAACGTAGTATCATAACGCTTTCCGGCCTCAAAAGATTACTGATCAAATAGCCTTACTTTTTGCGTAGGTATTTGCCTCGCAAACGCTATGTTATCCGGAAAAAACAAAAGTTTCCCGAGGGATGAGGATGTTAAGTCCAGAGCGGCGCTGTAGGCCAAAAGGCTAGTTTTCATTACATAATCTTGATTTACTCTTTCATTTATGTTTAAACATATTCTTTTATTTCTTAGCTTTCTTCCAACTAAAAATAGTTTTGGATAAAAAAATATGATTCGTTGTATTGATGCGATGCACACCACGCGCTTTGTCTTGTTACCAGAGTGAGGCAAAAGAAATATGAAATAGTTTATTATCTCGAGTGGGGATAGCACCCACAACCTGTCGCATGTACACTGTTTGTGCCCCTGCCAAGATATAATAAGAACAAAGAACAGAATAAACGCTATAAAAAAATACTGAAACACGATAAGTTATCGTTTTGTTAATGACGTCATGTTTGTCGGCCTGCAACTACGTCCGATGAAGAATCGCCTTGCCATCTGTCAGCTTATTGTTTTTGTGACAGAATAGACAGGTAACATTTTGTTGCATTTACTTATAGAAAAAGAACCTAAGTTTTCTAACAAAATAAAAAACAATAAAAATATAATATAATAAACATTTCACAAACAAAAAAGCTAGGGAACAAGAGACGATCGTGTTCCATAAACTTGTTAGCTCCGCTCACTTCGCTTGTTATAATTATAAAATAGGAAAAAAAACGCCTTAAAGGAGAGCAATGTAATTTTTTCTCGATTATAACACTAACGTATAAATAAATTATAACTCCTCCTCGCACAGGGTTAAAAAATATGTTTCGTTTGCGATGAAGCAAAACTTTTATATATAATAGAAAGAAATGCAATTAATGTAAAACATTACGTCAGGAACTCTGTGAGTAGTGAATTTCTTTGAATTACATATGCACAATGGTCTATGTTCCTGCTACGTTAAAACCGAACAATTCCTAGTTACACGTTATACATAATGAGAAAATTTTTGGCCTAATGCCAAAAATTCTATCTAAGTAGAGCTTATGTTGAAGATTGGGAGATTAAAGCACTTAAAATAAATAAATAGCGCCAACCGTTTTGGAGCGGAAACTTCGAAATTGGATTCCAAATGTTTTAATATTTTGCATCAATATCGTCAGTATTATCAATTATATGTAAAAGAACGAAGAGAAAAGTATATGATATGTAAGTAGTATTAGGTGTGTATTTTATGCTATTTCTATAGATTTTATATTAAAAATGTTTCCTGTTTTCACAGAATAAAATCTACTTAGCGAATTCTATTATTATTATTATAGGTATTATTATTTCTATATACACAAAAAGATAGTAACATTAATGAACTTACTTAGATACATTAATGAACTTATTATTCACCTGTTATGTTATGAGATTAAAAGAATCTCCCAAGTCATGGTTTAAAAGCATACTTTTAAAATGTAGATCAGTAAAAAAATAATTAAAATTTAATAAACGTACCTAAAGGTGAAATTGAAGTAAAATATACACGAACACGGGAAAATAAAGCTTACAATTAAATTATATTTAAAATTTTAACTAACAAAGAAATCTATCCGGATATAAAATTAGCATTGTCAATTTTTTTTAATGAAACTTCTTTAACATTTAAATTGACTGGTTCCACCTCGGAGCAATTTAGCTCGTTGCTCTTCTTGAAATGGTCCCTGCGGCCTGTAATAGGTTTCTTAAAAGGAAATCGAGTTAAACAAGCGTGATTGACTTAATTGTAGTAAAGTTTATTATCCAAGATTAAAGAGTCTGTTCAAGATCGAATAACTGGATATTCGATATGAATCTCATTTAGTTTTGACAATATTATATATATGCTATTTTTTTATCATAAGCCTATAAAAATCTTGCGGGCCGTAAAATGGGCGGATTTTCATTTAACGGCTAGCACTTCGAAATTGAACCGCTTAATCGCAACAACGTAGAGCAAGCGAGAAATCATTGGCAGCCCTAACTCGTAATTACGTTGAAGCACCTTTGATGCGTGGAACTCCCTTGAGATTGAGCGATTTTCGTCGTTAATTCTCCCTCTTTGTTTATCTTATTTAATACAGTCATTTAAGTTCCTTTAGTGGAAATAGATTTGGTTATTAATAAAATAATCTGGATTTATTACCTGTGTGTAATTGTAGATTTATACAGCATAATTCTTATATAAAAAAATATATTTTAATATAATTTAGTATAAATATATTATAACATCTTTCGCACCAAACGACCACGAGTATAGGATGGCAATACACCTTTTATAAGGATCAGTTCAACCAAGTACCGTGAACTCGAACACGAACAAGAACCGCTATTTCCATTAATATATAACGAAGACCAATCTCAGTGCACTGGCCTTTATTGTCTCGACCAAATCGATAGCCCCACTTAGTTATTTACCACATTCAAGTTTTACATTATTATATTTCCAATCATTTCATTATTTGGACCCGTTATGACAATAAATTTACAACTGATTTTTAATTAATAATGACGTTCCCCGTTTGAGTTTATTAATAATTTAATTGTGTGTATCTACATCATGGATTTATGGAATTAGATTGTTACAGTTAAGTGACATTGGACAACCACAAAATTATTAGAATAAAAGTATAATGCCTTTGTTAATAATTTTGAAGTTATATATTTTATTTATCTCTAATTTCTCCCAGAGTTGGAATTGAACCCACTACCGTCGCATCGACAGTCGCAGCGCCACCACGGTTGCGTTGCCTTTAAATATCAGGTATAACCAGCGACTCCATGCATTTTACAAGAGGCCGTTGAATTTGACCGTAGATACAGTATATACACGCTACGAAGTATCACGTCCTTGGTGACGAGCACTCTGCTCCTGTATTTTAAAAAAATGGGTTAAAACCAAGATTGCGTGGAGATATCAAGCTGATATCAACATTAAATATCCAGGTCTACGGTTCTTTGGTGTAAATAATAAAATCAAATTTACAAGTGAACTCATATCAATTGTGAATCATTTTACCTGAAAATTGCTGCGTAATCAAAACTAAAAGTTAGAACTTATAATACAATTGACTTGTAATTGTACCTTATTTCATATAAATAGACTGCATATGTCTCACAACTTAAATTTGTTAATATTTGTCAATTACTTGACCGATGCTTTTGACATGCCGTACAATATATAACATGTTACTGTCCACGTGTCTATAAAAGTCTGTGTATGAATTGGGGACGGGAACGGGAATGAAAATGAGACATTAGTAATATCATATTCTGCTAAAACGGCTAGATCAAAATGATCTTTATACTATTTATCTTACACGTATAAACTATATGCTTCACGCTGTATTCCACACGAAGCAAGGTAGGCAGAGGGAACCCGGGAAACCAGTGTTAAGACACTCCGTTCCACTTCCGTTTCCCACTTTCCGCCGAATTTGAGGCATTGCGTGTTTGCCTTATTATCAGAAGAAATGAAAAATTAAAGATTAAAATATTAAATATTCATTTCCTCGACTGGGGATCGAACCCAGAACCTGTCGGTTACAGTCACACGCTTGTGCCGCTGCGCCACGACATAAACTATATGCTTACCTTATATATTTAAGTTGATTGTTACTCCCATACACAGAAATATTATTTTCACAGATATTAAATTAATTATCATATTTAACAAATTGACCTAGTTTCGTGAACTCATTACCAATGTATTAAGCTTTTGTCTTGTTTCTAATAAACTGACACTTTAAAATCGCTTGATTGCACGATAACGAAGCAAGGAAAATCACAGCTAACTAATTACTCCTAATATCTAACATGGTGGCACGTTATGGCATGGGGTCGATTTTCAAATATATTTTTACGTTTTGTTCGTGAATATATTTAAAACAGTATATTCAATAATGCAAATGGATAATTGAATAATATAAGTTAAATGATTACAAAGAATTTGTTACATAAAACTAAACTACGTATATAAAAATAATATAACTATTTAATAATAACATTAGACTTGTAAACATGTTTATTCCAAAAGTCTAACGCCACGCTTTGCCTCGTTACCAAAGCGAGGTAACGAAAACTTTAAGTATACTTATAATTTCCTTATTCAAAATGATGATCGACCATAACCTATCGCGTTTAGAGTCGAAATTTTCAATAGCTACGGCTAAATTGGTGAATTATATTTATAAAATAACAAAAATAAAGGTTTTTTATAGGTTATAGATAAGTATTTAGTTGTGTAAAATGTAAACTATAGCTGTTTACTTAGCTGCAATCTTTGAACCATTCCTGCCAAAGCCCTATTAAAATTTTGGAGGAACGCCAATTTCTATTATAAATTTTGTAATTTATAAAGTACTACGTAAATTGTTATTTTGATATTGTGTTTTAGTACATGACAATGTAGAGGTACAATTACAAGGTATAGCCGTTGTATATGTAAAAAAAATATGAACACCTGATGACTATATTTTTATGTAATAGAGATGTATTACAGAAAGGCAGTTAATATACGAGTATGTCTTTATAAGCTAGTCACTCTAAAAAAAATTATGTTTTTTTAGTTAAAGCCTAGTAAAAATATGCAGTAAAAATAAATGTAATTGTATGTATGTAATGTAATGTGTGTGTGTGTGTGTGTGTGTGTAATTATTACAAACTTATCATTCTTCTTCATTTCATAGAAATATATACTTAAGCTCGTCAATTTTTATGACTTCCTCTTGGCATTCAATCCCGAAATTGGTACGGTAGCGACGACTCGCAGTCAACCGATTTTTTAATTGTAACATAAAATATTGTTTGATGTGAAAAGTTATTACATAATTAGAACAAGTGTTTCATATGAAGGAAAAAAGATTTATAATAATTAATAGTATTTCTTCAGAAACTAAGTTTTTACTTAGTTTCTTATATTATACTATTAATTATTATAAAAATGATATCTAGAATAATTTATAGAGAGAGGTAAACCTCTCTAACTATTTAAATGAGAAAAGATAAACTCTACTCTACTAAAAAAAACTAGACTAGACTAGACTACTGCAAAGGAACAAATCGGCAATAAACGAGCTTATGATGTATACGGAACGTAGCGGGACCATAGCCATATATGGGCAAGGGTTAAAAACTATGGAGCAGCGAGGATCTTCCAGAGCACCAGTATAAGAGACGGGAATGTAAAAGCTGCAATAACGATATTTCACTAAGACCTAGAGGCGACACGGCCCAGAGCACACTAACAACATCATTGTAGTAGTGCGGATCCGAACTTTATTCTGGGAGTTCACCATCGTTTCGTATTACTTCGACCCAAACCGCCCAATCTCACATTACCTAAATCACCTTGGAAACATATGTCAAAGAAACAGACACAGAAAAGTCTTGATAGGTGGTAACGCAAACTCCAAAAGTTCAGTGTGAGGCAGTGCAATGACGGGTGAAAGAGCAGAAGAAATGCTCGGAGCGCTCGAACGCTGACCCTAAATCCTACCGCCTGGAAAGATTCTGGAGAAACTTGTCTGGAGAAAGTCTGTTGATCACACGCATTAGATAGTACTTCCGAAACTTAGTACTCGCCAGTAAGGGTTCATGCCCCAAAAAAGCAATAAAGATTACCTCTACGACCTGATAAAACATATTAACGGCACGCTTTTTCTGAAGAAACTGGTAGTAAGTGTTTCTTTGGACATAAGGGAGCCTACGATCTTGCATGGTAGCCAGCCATAAGAAATAGCCTGACAATTGCCTAATAGTCCGGGAGCCAGTGACAGATTTTCATGACCAATTTCCTCCCAAGTAAAATTTCGTAAAATGCAATAAGAAGTTGTGTTATGAAGCTTCGCGATCGTCAGCTGCGACTCCGGTAGTGGGACAGGCAGTAGCAGCCTCCCACGCACGACGAAAAAAAAGTTTTTTTAGTCACTTCCTCCCGTTCTAAAATTTCTTGATTAATAGTTTATTTAATATCTTGAAGGAAAAATAAAGTCAGCTGAACATAACATGGCGGATTATAAGTCAGCTGGGCGCTTGAATATGAAAAAAAAAAGTATATTTTCAATGATTTCCTCTCAACTAAAAATTAAACTGGTGATAGTTATAAATTTTCGATTTTTAATTGATAGCTTATAACTTTTCATCCGGGAGGAAATCACTTTTCTCTAGTTGTTTGGCAGTATATTAGATTTGAGTACGTTGATAATAAATATACCGTTTAATAATGAAGAAAATATTATAGTTGTAACTAAAGTAATTAATCAATGATTGATTGAAGCATAATTTTATCAATTAATTAAATTTTATTTTGATATAATGAATAAAAATAATAACAAGTTATTCATTTTCGCTCTCACTTTGGCTTGAGTCGCTTTCAATATTCTCGAATTCACTGTCAGAGTCGCTGTCCGAGAAATTACTTGCAATCATGTCATCATCATCATTATCATCTGTGAAAAGATGAAAAAAAATTATTAGTACGCATGTATAGTAAAATATGATCAATATGAAAAAAGAATTGATACCTTTTTAGGGTGAATAGTGATCTCCTCAATCGACGTTGGTAACTGAGTCCCAGAAAACCAATGAAATTCAAATCGGTTATCAATTTCTTCCCAACCATGTTCTGAAGGTTCATCAGTTGATGGAACTTTAAGATGTGCATGAGACCAAATTTGAGCAATGTAACACGCCCTTAAATATTGATTATAAAGTTCCGATTCACATGGGGGTAGCGAAGAACCGTCAATACAGTATTGTCCAAAAACTTATAAGTTTTTTGAAACATCGCAACCCTAGCGTCGTTAATCTTTTTTAATCGATTAAAGCTATACATTTCGCAAGTGAACTCTTAGATTTTGGCGAATACATCTTCCCTGTTCATCGATGGCTGGGACATTTTAACAAAACACTCGGTAAAAGCTTCGGATTTTGACATAATGGTAAATGGGCGCTTTTTGCCTTTTCTAAAAAAAGCAGGGTTGAAATCACATCCTGTGAATGCATGGAATGCCGGGAGTGCTGCGCTCAAACTCGGTCCCAAAGATTCGTAAAGTTGAGTGACATTTATGAATCTAATATGTTTTCCAACGCCAACTTCCATAGAAATGTTAACATCGTTTGAAACATGAGCCATATTAGCTAGCATTATAACCACACATCTGTGTCAGAACAACGGATCGTTACATTTGCTTGAAAATCGATTTGGCAAGCGTGAAAAATCATTTTAGTATCTGCTTCTTCATGAGCTGGACACGAAAATTCATTTTGAACAGTTTTTACAACTTTTCCATCAATGACCATATATCTGTAACAAGCATCTGTATTCACGTAAATAGTTTTATTGCCCATATATGGCGCCATAAAATCTTCCTCCCAATTTTCAATAATAAACTGAATAAGTGCTTCCTTGAAGTTAATATTTTTCAGCTCAATTGAAAACTCTTTTTTTCGTACTTGATCAGGACCATCGATACAAAAGTTAACTTGCTCCATACCTCGAAGTTTATGCTCAGTATCTTTGATTGATGGAAATATATACCGATCGAAAGCAATTACGATAATCGTAGCCCTGTTTGCACAAATCATCTGTAGAAGTCTTTTGGAAATATTCCCAAAGCTAAGAGGCACGTCTTTCATTTGATAAAGCATGAAATATCCATCTTATATAATTATATCAGTACTTTGAGGTTGCTCAGATTGTTCCTGCTTCTCTAATAAAGCCATCAACGCCGATTTGGTTGTTTTGCAAATAGTGCCGTCAAGGTGACAGAGAGATAGTGGCACTGTTGTTAACGGATAAGAAAGAACTTTATCCAAATCAAGTTCTTTCTTCAAAGAGATTTGAAGTAGTTGCCCAAATAAGTCTCGCTGCATTCGAACTTCCACGTCTCCTCGGCCAACTTTAATTTTTTTTTTCTTGGTCATATCAACAAAAATATGGCATTTGACTCTTTTAATAGCCTGCTCAAACTTTGCCGGATCATTTACGCAATTGAATATAAAATCCTCACGTTTCTTACGACCTTCTCCCTCAATATTGAGTAAGAATTTCTCAATATGTTCGGGTGCTGCTTCACCAGTAGAAATATTGTATAAGCATTCTTTATCCGAACTCTCATCAAACGGGTTGATATTACGATTAATACCGTCAATAAATCTGTGCAGATGCTCAGTACTTTTTTTTATTTGGCTACGGTTAAGATCTTTTGTCACATTTTGCACAACGCTTAGTCCAGTTTCTTGCATTGTATGACTAATAATGGTTGAACGAATGGTATGACTACGACACCACCGTTGCCTAGCTGAGATCGAATTGGTAACGTGAGAAATTCCAGTCAGCTTATTGGCAGCGTCAGCGTTAATTGTTTGCTCAAGAGTGAGATCAATTGGTTGTTTCGAAAAAGGTTTTTTGGTCCGCTTTATACCAAATGATCCCTTCTCAAAGTTTTCACGTAAGCCTGGATGAGTCTCGTCAACTTTTATTAAATTATCAAGATACTTTACTAAATAACGTGCATAATTTGGTTGATTAAAAGTAAAACACAAATTAACATTTTTTAATAAAGCCATTTGAAACATTTCGAAGTTACTGGTACGGATATTCGAAGTAAGCATTATATAATTAATCTGTGAAAAGTGATCGACAATTATCTTCAGGACCGAAAGATACACCGGGGTAGAATATGCAAGGAAAACTACGAGAAGCTATATTCAGGGCTCGATAGGAGGTCCTACACTCTGGAATCTCCTTCTCGATCCTTGCTCCAGGTGCTGGAGCGCAAACAGATTAACTGCCAAGCAACCACCGACGACGTGGTCCTTGCCTTCAATAGCGAAACGAGTCTCGAGATGTCTCTGCAGATCAATGCTTACGTGGGGTTCGCGCCACACGTGGTTACCCACAAATTAAAGTATGATAACCTGCAACTGAACATGGGCGGGATTAGCATTGGTATCTTTAGAGATATAATAATTCTCGGACTGTGATCGACGACAAGTTCACCTATAATTCACACTTAAGTAAGTTAAGTGTAAAAGTGAGCAATATCTTTAAGCAAGTCACTACAGTGGCGAGAGAGAGTTAGGGTCTCCAGTCAGAGGTCCTTGAAACCATATATATGGCAGCAATTGAGCCGATAATACACTACGCCGCAGGTGCATGGGTCCCGACATCCAAAAAGCTGGGAGCTCGAAAGCAATTAAACGCAACGCAAAGGGGGTTTCCCCAAAAAAATATTATTGTTCACCGGCTCTGTCTCTCTGAATGCCTTTCTGCTATGTACCGGATTGCTGCCATTAGACCTTAGGGAGCAAGAGGCAGCCGCTCTCTATGATTTGCTTAAAGACAGACAGTTAGAACGTAGGATTGAGCCTTACAGCATCAAGCATCCGGCAGAGCAAATGGCTCTAGAATTCTCGAGCCTGGTGGACCGAGAGCAAGTAGATAGGTACAAATACCAAACGGTGCGAATTTTCACGGACCGTAGTAATCTTGAAGAGGGGGTCAGCGCGGCCATTTGGAACGACGTCGCGAAAACCAGAGCCTTCAAGCTAAAGTTAGCTTCGCACTGCTCTTTCTACCAGACCGAGTTGCTCGCCTTATACAAGGGTACCACGATGATGCTGACACATTTTCCTTTAGCTTGTACTGTAACTGACTCAAGATCATCGCTTGAGTCAGTGATAGACCAGAAATCTCTCCACACACTACTCGTAAAAATTAAGAACATCCAGAGAGCTTGTCACACCCAAAATAAAAATGTGACACTATCTGGTTCTAAAGCACATGCGGGGTTGGATGAGCAGATAAGCTGGCAAAGCTAGCATCCAGGCTCAAAATGCGGCTAGACTATGACGCATGCCTGATCTCAATCGTCAAACGACTTCTCCGTCAGAGGTCAATTGACAAATGGAATCGAAGGTGCCAATCTAATGTAACAGCTGCGATAACCCTCTTCCCGGACGCATTCTGGGCCTACGGAACCCTCGGCAAAATAAAAATGGGTAGCACCCTCACACAAATATTGACAGGTCGCGCGGGTTCTCTGAGTACTTGAATTGGTTCAAGTGCAAGGAAAATCTTTCATTCATCGGTTCAAGTGCAAAGAAAGTCTATGAGCCGGAACCACCATCGAAACAATAGGTCATATCTTGTGTGAATGCCCAGTAGACTCTAAAGAAAGGGCTGAAGCCGCTGAGAAAGGGCGGAACTGAAAAAGGGCGCAATTGGCTCTAAGAATATCCCATGAAAATTTAGAAATACTTATCAGAGACCAGAAAACACGGGAACTATTCATCAGTTTTTGTAAAACGTGTAGGCGACACAGCCATAAAGAAGTCGATCAGTCTAGTCAAAAATATATAGAATTTTACTATTTATCATACATTTAAAAAAATATCATTTATTTATTATATAATTAAATATTAATTATAATAATTTATAAATTATCTTATCCTTTTATTAAAATAAATATATTAATATTGGAATTTTAGACCGAATTATCATTATAAATCATTTTTATAAAAATGGATGCATAACTTATTGGAATTTTAAATTGAATATTTTTTATTATTTTATTAAAATAGATGCTTTACTTATTGGAATTTTAAACTGAATTATATTACCGTTTTTACTGTAAATTTTATGAAATCTACAATCGAGTTATTCTATTGATGTTTTTATTGAAAAAATGTTACCTTCCCATGAGAATACTTAATCTTACCCAAAATGTATACAAATTGCTTTAAAGAACTAATTAAAACATGAATTAAAAAAAGTCTGATTACGTCAGAGGGATGCGAAAAAAAACAATACTTTAACGTTTGTTCGTGTAACTCCAGAGGCAAATAATTAATCATTTTTTGGAAAATTTACTGTTCAAATCTATAGGGTATATCTGTAACTTTACAATATCAAACACTGCACCTATGATATTTAATAAATGTGTTAACAAAGGTATTCTATCGACCTTATAAAGGCAGTAAAGTAATAATAATATTGAGTTTGTATCTGTATCTATTGCCATATTTGCAAATTCGAGTAATTATAATATTTTACATAATGAATCGTATGGTTTTACTAGATGCAGATTTACAACAGATGGTGGAGTTGTCTTCCTTAATCATAGTTATGAGGCTTGGGAAAATTCCCAGAGTCGGAATAGTTTGTGATTTAAAAAGTTTTTGACTGCGTAGATCATGGTATGTTATTGCTTGAACTTAGCCATTATGAAATCAGAGGCAGCGTTCGCGATCACATTATTTCGTATAAAAGTAAAGGATTCGGATAGTACTGTAAATAATTTTAAGTCATTCCGTTGTTTTCTACAGATAGGTTTAACGCTAGGATCAATTTTATTGTCTCTCTTATTTTAATTTTGTTTTTATAATCTCCCATTTCATTTTTAAAATAAGTTAAGAATTTATGCAATATTGTACTATTTGCTAATGATAATTCTTTAATTTTTAAAGTAAATTGTATTGAATTTTTAAAGTAAATTGTAACAAAGTGAATACACTATCATAAATATTTTACTGGTTTACTGTTAATAATTTAGTATTAAATCGGAAATATCTAATATTTTTTAACAAAACGGATATCGGGACAGTATGGTGATGGTATTGCTGAATTGCTCGCAAAAATACTTGAAAAAAATATTTAAAGAAAAGAAATAGACATAATATTGATAAAGGTAACTACTATTAGTTTTCAGCACCAAAAAAAATATTAAATCTTTTATATGATATGCTATAGACATAACTAATAAAATTACACAAATAATTTTAGACTTGTATCAAAAGATTAGTAGGAAAAACTTATCATTCAATCATAGACTACTATATTAATATAGCATGTAAAAGTAAATGCTATTGATGTTCAGTCAAGAAGCCAAAAATAATGATATATTAATTAGAAAAAAAAAATCGTTTGATTGATTCACGGACAGCAAAATGATCCTATAAGAGTTCCATTTTAACATTTGAAAGTACTTAGGCTTTAAAATTAAAAGAATATCTGTGAATGTCATATATTATATGTTCGTAATTAGATTTATAACATAATGGACTCTAAATTTAAATTAAATAGATAGTAAAGGGTAAATAAGAAAAAATATATATAGGCCCATGTTAGAGCACTGCTTGAGGCGCCGTGGCAGCCTGCGGATAATTGCTTTTTAAAATCAAATCTCGAAGCTACGTTAAGCAAGCTTAATTGTCATAATTATAAAGGCTTTCTTATTCGCTTATCTCAAACAAAAGACTAAAAAAGCAAAAAAAAATCCGCATTATTGTAACCTACTATATCAATCTATGGATCAATCTATGGATTTCTTCGTCGGTCCATTTGGTCCCCCGTGCAGTGGAAAATAGACTCCAAAGGCTTTATTTAACGCTTAGTACTTCGCAAATTGAATCGTTTAATCGCACTAACTCGGAGTAAGTAAGAAATCATTAACAGTCCTAACCTTAATTATGTAAGTGAATCATTTATAACAAAATTATGAAATTGAAAATATTATATCATGTGACTCTAAATATGTAAAATAAATAAAAATTAAACCAACTTAGTTAAACTTCAACTAGGGTAGAAGTTGTCAGACAATTATTATTTTCGAATCTATATGCAAGTGATTAATTATATATATAAACGTATTTGCTGATGTACACTATACTTAATACTATGTCATAAATTAAAATATATTTTGTGTTTGTCAATTAATGCAGCCACAACATTAAAATATTTATAAATATAGCTCTTACAAAAGTAATAATTCAAGCAGCAGTTTCGCATTATTTTCTCCCCACAAAATATATTTTGTTATTATGTTTGGTCGTGACTGATTTATTCATACATGAATGGACGAAGAAAATTGAAAATTTCATTAACCGGTGAACGTTGAAAAGACTAATGTAAAGCGTACGAGGTAGTGCCACTCGCTGCTAAAAGACCAAAAATTTTTTGTAATATTAAAGTAGAAGTATATGACATGGCTATTTTACTAATTCATAAAATTTTTAAAAATTTCCACGATAAAAGTATTTAAATATAATAAACATTTAAATAATTTAAATAATTAATACCATAAAATCTTATATAGTCATGTGTATTAAAAATCTTTTCATTACTTACTAGTATGAACTTACGTTAATTTTTATATCATAATCCACAAACGGGGACAATTAATATTTAAAATAATGGACACATGATTGCACCTAACAAAAAATATCGATACTGGATTTATACTATAAATATACTGATAAGGCACTCCGTTTTTTAACCAGAGCACGATAAATAAAAATATTACATATTTCATTCCTCCGAGTAAAAATTGAACTCACAACAGTATCGCTTACAGACGCTTATGCTCATAATCAAACACAGTTCTATAAGATATTTACAATATTACTATTTTTTTAGAGATGTACGTGTATATCTGGTAAAATGATAAAATGGTATATAAACATATATTATATATTTATATATCACTCTTAATTTTAGAACAGACAAAATATATTTTATGTCACACAATTTATAAATTAGGTTAACCTTAGCAACCTCCTTCATTGATATAGCTGATGTAATTAGATCATAAAAAAACATTTTTATAGTAGTATAAATATGTTATTCATGTTTTATTTGAATATGGCATAGATCCGAATAAAAATTAAAAAAACAGTGAAATGCGAGTCAGACTTACCTATTGAGTACAATTTATAAAAGTTGACAAACTTAAGTTTGCAGGTGTATGCACTCACGCGATATGAAAACAATTACAAACATAAGTTTGTAATATTATTTTTTATTAAATACCTATGATTTCAATGTTTTCGTTTAATTGTACTATAAGTCTTTATTTAGTGGCTAATTTATAAATATTGATCTACGAAAAATATCCCAAAGTTTTGATTCCGCGGTGAATTTCATACAAAATACAGTAAAACGGAGTTGTACCTTCTGATAGCGTTGACTTAGAAGTTTGTTTTTTTTATCTTGATCTGTGCTGCTAAGTACCGTGGACCCGAATATTTCATATTTATTTCAGCTCGATATCGCCACGTGATCTCAAGATCATCGATCGATCTTGTAAGACGGAAAGCAAAGTATTCCTTATAAAGATTCCATTTTTACATTACGAGGTACGAAAACCTCAAAAATCCCACAAACGCGCAGTATATATTTGACTGTACACGTAATTACGTGTACAGTCAAATATATACTGCGCGCCGTGAATTCGATATCCATGCCACATATCTTTACATACAAAATGTATGCAAAAATGCTACGATTTCACTTAAAATGACTAAAACAGTTCAATACAAACTCTTCTTACTTTTCATCCATCACGAGAAATCCCTCTAAGTAAGGCATATTTAATTAAGTTAAACAATCACAGCTTAAACAAAAAAAAAACATTTAGTCTTAAGTAAATGAAGCTCATCTTAACGTCGTTTATTGCTAATATAATTGGCACAAACAGACTTCATTTGTGTAAATACGATTTAATTAACAAAGTGGTGTTTGAAAATGGGTAGACGGTCATCATACTGCCGCTTTAAATTCTGAATAAGTTAATGTAATAAAATATATCCACTAAGCCGTTGTAATGCCTCGGATTTGACGTGGCTTACTGACGCTTATAAAGGCTGCATAATTCCTCCCATATGCCTACAACCACTGTCTCCCCTTCCATACACTCTACACGATTTGAGCCATTCACAATGAATGAAAAAAGAAAAAATGTAATATGAGAAACAAGATTAATCTTATGAAGATTTGTGAAACACAATGTGACATTTGCGCTGCTCTTTCTTACTTTACTTCCTTATATTGTATATTTGATGCATAGCGATTTCTTAAGTAGGTATCATTAATATTATAAAGGCTATCTAAATATATATAGGAATAGATATATTTGTACAAGTGCCGCTATAAAAGGGGAGATGAAAAATATTACAGTAAATATCAATACTAATGAGACGTAAGAAGCAAGAAGCTGTATACATTCATCGTGGGTCCATACACGCTCTCGAGTTTGTATCTAATGAACCGTGAACGATGCAACTTTCAGAAATGTAAGTATAATTCAATGTAAAATTTTCTTCACAATACCGTATGAAAGAGAATATCAGCTAACATTGCACTCAAGAAATATGTATAGAGTATTTATTACCTTACGAATTAGAGTTTCCACTTATTTTATCTTTATAGCGCAGGCAGCTTAATTAGGTGTTGCAGACCGTTGACCAGACTTGATCGATTAATACTTTACAACTTTGAGTGCAAAGAAAGTTCGCCGGTCTACTCAGAAACGTTAAGAAACTCCAAAGAAAAATCTCTTGGCCACGAGAAGTCATCCATCAAATACTTCATCACTTGCACCATTTATTATAAACGCTCACTTACAATAACATATTGTGTTTATGTTCAGTGCACGCACCTTCATCCCTATATTACAATAAACGGTTTAATAAAAATCGATGAGACTAAGATATAAAATATAATACAAAATACGACTATTTAATATTATTAAATCTACACGCTGTGTCGATAAAAATTACCTTCTTTATATATATATATATATATATATATATATATATATATATATATATATATATATAAACAAATATATATAAATGCTAATTATTCATATAAATAAAACATTACTTATTGATCCTCTTGTTAGCCTAAGGATAGTACGCTTGAAGGCTGACGTTTCGACTTCGTGTCCATTGTGTATAGGACGAGGGTCTGTGATTTATGGCAGGACATTGACAACAAACAAACGGTCGGTCTGTTTGTCCACGATGGCCTACGAACAAGGATTACTTTATATTAATGATAGTCCAAAATTATTTATAAATTTATCATAATCACGCCACACATAAATATATAAAAATTAATGAGAAAACAAATAGAAATATTACAATAACATATTCCAGTAGTGCCTGCGTACTTGTGTGGTTCTATTGTAGTCCTTTATTAGAAACTCTAGTACGTAATTTTTTAAATGTTAATAATAAAAAAATATCACGTTAAAGGACTTTCACTGTGGCTTGTGCCATATTTCATATAATTGCGATGTCCTTTTATAGTTTTTCATCAGATGTTCTATTTATTGAGTTTGCTTATTTTAATGGAAATACCTTGCCTGGGTCCGTCGTGGTGCAGGAGCACAATCGTGTTACTGTACGCACGAAAGGTTGTGAGTTCGATCCCTACGCGAGGAAATGACTGAATGATTTCACTTAACCTGGTGCTTGCAAAGCGCAGCATAAAGTTCCGCCATTCACCACGCAATGCCTCAGAATGGTTGGAGAGTGAGGAACGGAGTGACTTAACTCTTGATTTACAAAGTACCTCTGTCTACCACACCTTTGTGCGGGATACAGCGTGAGGCTAAAAATAAAAAAATATCGAACACACCAAATAGTTTCAATAGACGAGTTAAGGGTACATATAGACAAATAAAAAACAAAATTTCACCATTTTTTTTACATATATATTTATAAATAACTACTTGCAAAGCGCAGCATAAAGTTCCGCCATTCAACACGTATTGCCTCAGAATAGTTGGAGAGTGAAGAACGGAGTGACTTAACTCTTGGTTTACAAAGTACCTCAGTCTACCACACCTTTGTGCGGGATACAGCTTGAGGCTAAAAATAAAAAAATATCGATCACACTAAATAGTTCCAATAGACGAGTTAAGTGTACCTATAGACAAATAAAAACAAAAATTCACCATTTTTTTTACATATATATTTATAAATAACTACATTTAAAAATAAAAGACCCAAATTACATATCCCAATTAATTTGAAACGGTAAAAACACGTGACTGAACATTAAATATTTTTATGTTATGAAAAAAATATGAAAAGCATTTTATGTAAACTCACGTTTATTTTACCGTTTCATGTTATTACATAAATTTAAAAAAAAACTTATATAATAACTTTAGCCATAATTTTTACGCCAATTTATCACTTTCGACATCTATTCATAAAGTTTTATAAAATATTTTTATTTCGTTCTCCAGTTTCTGTCCAAAAATACCTATATATTAATATTATAAAAATAATCGTATGACAGTAAAAGTTCGGTTCGATCCCAACTCCCAACAGGATATAAAAAAAATAATTAATAAAGAAATATTAATATTTATTTTTTTTCACTTTGGTAACAAGGCAAAGG
The DNA here is from genome assembly GCA_019049475.1 of Eueides isabella. NCBI lineage: Eukaryota > Metazoa > Arthropoda > Insecta > Lepidoptera > Nymphalidae > Eueides > Eueides isabella. Next base: position 9,004,434 of record CM032387.1, read on the forward strand.
TCTCGGATTCGGTCGAAAGAGGATAGATTCCACTCTATGGCATAGAGTCTTTACAGTAGGTTCCCAGTTGCCTCCTGCCTACCCTGCCATGTGCGGGATACAGCGTGAAAATGCCATAATAATTCAATATTCGTAGAAAAATTCCCGAGGAAACGGATTTTACGTAACTAAAATGTAGTTTCATCTGGGTGTTAATTAATTGGATTACAGATTACACAGCATTTCCCATTATACGAAATAGGGGCTATTTAGCGAATGGATTTCGTACGCGTGACAGCGTAAAATCAGTTTGTTTTCAGGGTAATAAACGTTACTAAATGTTTTATTATAATTTTTAGTATGCCTATTTACCGTTAACATATTTAAATTGTTGTATTTGCTGAACTTGCTTTTATTATACATTAATTTAACATCCTTCTAGGGTTTAAGCGATTTAAGCGATCCCCAAAGACGAGAATATGTCATACTCTATTATATTCTCTAGACACCACGGAGACCTTCCAAATGAGTCTATTATTTCATTCAGTGAAATGGAGTGGCAGTGAAATAGGGCAAAGGGCGAATAAACGGGCTACTGAAAATGAAGACGCCGTTTGTTCATAACCAGCCCGTTAATTTCATTATTACAAGTCAGAAGAGCGAAGCAAAACGGTAACAGATGTGCCACTTGACTCGTGAATCTACCGCCTTGAAAAACTTCCCCAGTTTTAACGTCAAAATTTCGACAGATGAGTAATTTTTCTCGGTAAAGACAAAATATTCAACAGTAAAATTTGTTTTTTTTTTTCCTTTTTAGTATTAAATTAGAAATTTCGCCGCGGTTTCGCGCCGTGCAAATCCTATCATTTTATATGCTGGACATGAAATGCAGGCGGGTAAACGCAGTCAGAATTTGTTATGTGGCATATTAATGGAGATGGCTAGTCTCGCAGACAAAGTAAACTGTCATGCAAGACATGACTCTGGCTTTAAACTGTATAAAGAAGATTTTCAGTTATTGACTGGTATACGAAACGGAAACCTTTGACAATATTCTTAACCTATATAGTAAGTAACCAGCGGTCCCTGCGTAGCTTCGCTTTTTTGAACTACACAAATATTTGTTTTATATAAATATCTTTCAGTAAGAATCCAAAAACAGTCGATTGAGCTGTTCCGGAGCATAGCTTAAACAAACAGAAAGACAGATAGACAAAAAAATATAAATTCTTTGGTTGTGTTTTGGTATCGTATATCGTATAGATTTTTAATAAGCTAATGGGCTGGAGCACCGAAGGCGAGTTAACACTCGCACAATGCATTAACTTGCATTGTAAAGAATCTCTGAAGAATCAGCGATTTCCATGAAGCTTACACTTGTGGGCGCACTCGCGAAAAACTTGTCATGAAGAAAGAAATCATGAATTTATGTATGTATTTAATAGGCTTGCACAAAGCGCAATATACTATTATTTATATTTTTTAGCTGTAATACTTGAATTTCTAATATGGTCTTGAAATGTTAAGCTGCTATCAATTGTGACTCTTTTCATGCAAGGGACAGATTATGATTACGCATGAAAATCAAAGAAGTGCACAGAAAATCGTACTGGACATACCTAATAATGAATTTATAATAGATAGCATATGTCTTCTGGTTTTTGCAGTTTGGAGAAAGAAAACAGTTTGATTTTATAAGTATTTCTGTTTAAAATATTTGTGTTCAACCAATTCGAGATAGAGTATCCTATCTGTGCTAATGCACAGACTGCTGCTGGTGGTATTCTAAGGTTTTATCTTTTTATTAGTAAGACAGTATTGTCTGCAAAAGATATAATAATAATAATATCTTTATTTTTGCGATTGTTTTACATTTTAAATAAAATGATGTTAATCGGATTAATCGTATATGTTGAATGGTAAACATTTTTGGAAACCCGACGTTTCGAACGCTTTTCAGTCGTCCGTGGTCACAAGTAGACTGAGGTGGCATTCGTCTGTCTATTGACATAATTATTATATCAAACTACCGCCAACGATTTCTTAATTGCATCGCGTACTGCCCTGGATTCTTGCAGAATGAGCTTATTGCATGTGGTCCTCTGGTGTGGTGTGTTTGAGACTTAATTTTTTTTAAGAGTGGATCCCAGGTGGTAGGCAGTTTCCAACCATCATCTCTATGGAAATTATCATGTTTTTGTATTTCAATAGCGTTGGTCCTAATACAATTTAATGTGAAGGATTTCGCTGATTTTCCCTTATTTTTGTGCTAATTGAAATAATTGGGCTATAACACTTTTTTTTAATCTATGTCATTGTAATTATTATAAAGATAATGAAAAATATTCAATATCAAGGGCCTTTACTAAAACTACAAAAATACTTAAAATCAAATTTTGGCGCTATTCAGTGAGCTAGCTATAAAGCTTATCGAGTCGTCAACAGCATCAGACATAACTCTTTTAACTTGAAATACCATATTAGGGCTGTCATATTAATATTTTTGAGATATCCTATAAGTCGAGAATTTATTATACGTTCTTGTATTTTGAATAAGGCTGTCAGAATTGCAATCGACAAAAAAAACTTTCTCTATTTTTTTCCACTTTTTTTAAATAGGACGAACTATTGATTTTTTAAATAATCTATTCTATTCTATTTTATTGATTTTTTAAATAATCTACGTGAACCTAAAAATCTAGGTAAAGTAATAATTATTATCTTAAATATTTTTGAAGTTTAGTAATTTCATTAATTGGAAATGGAATTAACAATTTTAACATCCTAACATTCTGTTAACAATTAGATGCTGTCGAATTTGTAAAAAAAGTCGTTATACTTTTTTTACAAATTGCCTTATCTAAATGCCTTTTCCAAATATTTCTTTGATAAGCATATCACGACGAGTAATACATACCTAACTAAACAACTCTCAATGTCTCTTCTAGTTCAGCTGAGGTATCATAGTTCATCATAGGGTATTCGAAAAATATTCACAAACAAACACACACACACTTTTTTCACACCGTTATTATAGTGTAGATTAAATATCTGGGTATAATAAAGCAATACCGAAAAGGCATTAGTTGATTTATTTGGCTATTACAACTGTTATAATCATAATATCACCATTTACGAGGTCAGTGAAATGAAAAATTGGACATTGCTGAACAAAAAATGAATCTAGACACGAAAAAATGAGTTATGGTCAACGCCTGATACCATCTACGCTAATTGTTTACGGACGGCCTAATAGTATATTTTAATAACATACTTTCAGTGTTTTAAGTAAATTAATATTAATACTACTTTTGTTTTAACGCGTGTTGTATTATTAATATATGTAATTACTTTTAATTAATTTCCTAAGGTTATGTTTGTGCTTGAAAATTGTACAACATTTTAAGATATTATAAGAACACTTGTACATATGTTGTTCAATAAACTACAGTTACTGTATGTATATTTTAATATGTGAATCTTACAAGACATTCTTATTTTATGTCTTGTATATTTGTCGTAATGCAGCGCCACAAGCGTGTGACTGTAACCGACAAGTTGTGGGTACGATCCCTACTCAAAGAAATGAAATATTTAATATTTTCAATTAAAAATATTTGATATTTTCCAAATCTTCGCTCTGGTATAAGACAAAACGCGGCGGTGAGTTCCGCTATTCAATAAGCCTTAAAATTCGGCGGAACATGGAGAACGGAAGTGGAACAGAGTGTTAACACTAATTTCTCAAGTGAATCTGAGTTTGAAACGTAGAATAAAAGAATTTCATGATGACCTAAGCTTAAATAAATAGTGGAATTGTAGATTTCTATCGATTTTTACCCATCGGTAGAAGTTGTTATATTTATTATTCAACGGAATTATGGCACGGGTAGGGAACTAAGGGGCGAAATCACATAGAAATTTTTAAAAGACTGCACTGATTTGAAAATCAAAGTACCTACTGTTAAATTAATTGAACTAAGCTCTCTAGTAGGATTTTATATCTTTTATTATTTTTTTTAATTATCAGCACTCCAAACAAATATAAAATATATCATTAATTTGGCGTACCTACTCGTTATTTTGGTCCGCTATATTTCATCATAAACAAATTTGAGTCAAGAGATTCCATGTCGCTCAATGCAACATAAATCCTAAGAGATGAGGGTTCTTCACTACAATATCTGGATGAGCCAATTAATTTCGATCTTGGGGTCTACCCTTAATCTGATGGTCACTCACGCCCAAAACTTGTAATTGAATTTCGGCTTAGAATATTCAGCATTTGGTTCAAATATTGCTATATTACAAAGCCTCATTTGAAAGTTTACGCCAATATTAACTTAATAACTGTATTGTAAATGTTATTCGACTGTCAATACTAAAGTAAATATTATGTTAATTTATGCTTAAAATACATATATACAAAATAAAACAAAATAAAGGACATATAAATATTTTTCATTTATATGTTTTAATATTTTAATTAATTGTATTGCATTTCTATATGTCATATCAGAGTGTATATATTTATTTATAATTTATTTGTTCTTGAAACTGTAATCGCCATTATTGTTTTTCATATATGTTATGATTGATTTGAATTAATTTTCATCTATTTTGCAAAAATCAACCAGTATAATATATTTATAATATCTCTTCTCATCTAAATGATCTAGTAAAATAAAATCTGTCGCTCACATACAAGATTGATTCGAAGACGGCAAATTAGACTTCATGGCATCAGTGAACCGATCACGTCGATCGTTTATGTGAAATCGATTCTACCGTTTTATTTGATATTCCGAGGAATTTAATGGCCGTCGAGATGACTGGACGAAAGCAATAAATGAAATAACTATTTCTACACATTAGCCGATAAACATTATTGCTTAATTCTGGCGCAGATTTCTATGTGTATATTTGCTATTTTTGTGTTCAGTACATCTAATAAATAAGATATTATTTTTATTTTAATATATATATATATATATTTTCATATTATAAGATATATAAGTGCATATTCTTCACAAAAATATGATTATTTTGACTTAACACCAATAATTAGTATTGGCTTTATTTTTATAACATTAATTTCTATATATGTATATATATATATATATATATATATATATATATATATATATATATATATATATATATATATATATATATATATGTAAATTTCTATATATATACATGTATAGAAATTAATGTCTTAACCTGACTAAGTATGAATTTATAAACTATAATCTTAAGCAAAGCTTAGGCTTATAGAGAACATATTCTCAGTGAAACAATGTGAAAAACTATATAATAATTACAATAAAATTAAATGCTATGCTTTGATTAAGCTACAACCCTCACATGCACAGTCAAACGCATGTACGGTCTCATTATACTTCAATATTTTAAAATAATCAGCTTGAAGATAATTTTATTTTTTTATAAGTTTTTTTTCGTTTCTGAAGAGCTTTTATCAATTGTTTCACATAAAAAGAAAGAGTTCTTTCTATAAAAATATAACGATATACTTTCAAGTGCTCTACAGAGTTGATGAATTGGCTACAATAGTAACGGATCTAAGAGTTAAATGAAAAGTAAAAATATATAAAAGAGTGGATCATATAAGACGAAATTAGATAAGTATTATATTGTAAAGTTTATAAAATGTCCGTAACATTTTAAGTACTCGAATATAAAACAGCTTCAAGAATGAATTAGCATAATTGTTAATTATAACAATATTATAAAAATTCTTCTTGGACACATAAAGATAGCACACATGAATTATAACGTTAAAATCCGATGATTTGTCATTAGCGGCGAGCTGATTTTATAATGAAAACACCTGCTAAAATAACGGAATTGATTAAACAGAATCACCATGGCAGAGTAACTAGTATAAAATTTATGTAAGTAAACAGGCTGTGTTAATTGTTTTCACACGTGTGGTATAAATTTATGGTCATAAAAATTTTGATACATACAAAACCTTATGGTATTTTGCTCATCTAGCGGACGTATAATAAAAAAATATCAATAGACAATATTAACATTATCAAAAGCAATAAATATTAGATTTTTAAATAACCTTTATATAATTTAGTATTTATAATTACAAAATCATCACAATCATGTAATTCCTTATAAAATGAAGTGTTGATATACCTAATTTATAAATTTTAACAGTAATTATAGTTCAGAATTGAGTGCTTGCTCCTAGTGTGGTCTGCGGTTTGTAGAACGGTGGAAGAGGAATATACATCTCAGGGAAGACACTTTAATGTGGAAGGCGAAAATACATTAGCACCAAAACATGTCTCAAGTGTCGCAAAGTAAACTGTAAATAATAGAGTACATAGGAATATACTAATTAATTAAATTTGATTTTTATTGTGTTATATTTTCTTTATTATATAAATGGATATATAAATAGAATATGGTCTATAGTGGCGCAGGGGCACAAGCGTGATACTGTAAACGACACAGGTTCTAGATTCAATATCCACGCTAGGTAATGAAATATTCATTATTATTAGATTATGGGAAACGGAACGGAGTATCTTAACACTAGTTTTCCAAGTTCCCTACCCGGCATGTGCGGGATAAATTGTGAAGCTTAAAACAAATATAAATCGATTCTAATGTTAAAAAAAGATAATTAATTAATTAAAAAATATATTTGTAAATTAAATGTATTAAAATTAAATGTACTAAATATAGGTATGTTATTAAAAAAATACATTGTAAAATTAAATAATAAATATATTAATTTTATGTTATTGTTCTCACAAAATGTAATAGGATAACATTTATGTATGAACAAAATAAGAAAATATAAAAATCTCAAACTTTTATAAAATTCAGTAAAGTTGATTAAGATTTGTGAGATGATGCAGCATAACTGGCCATATCCTTTAGTTTCTTTATCACTCAAAGTTGTCGTCTACCGTCACTGTAATGGGATTGTTTTCGAAATAAAACGAAGGGCTACTATATTTCAATCCAATAAGGTAGATAGTTTGATAAATAATTCAGAAAGTTGTAACATGTAAGTGGCACTCCCGCGTAACGGTCGTCCCGAGAGCGGAAAATCTGCTCGCGCTACTCCAGAGATAAGTGGAAAAATTATATAAAATGTGACATTAATTTGTTTGTTGTTTTATTGTTGGATACATAGTTGTAAAATATATTTTGTAAAAGCCTTATCATAAAGATTTAAAATTGTTGTTTTTTAAGGCGTTTAAAAAATATTTATGAAGAGTGAGTGGAAAGAGAGAGAGGGGAGACTTCGGTTGATCTTCGAAAACACATTTAGATGAAAACGAAGTAAAGAAAAAAGTACAATTTATAAAAGGTGACAAACTTAAATCTGCGATCGTATACACCTATTTTGTATGAAACGAGGCAAAGTATATCATTAAGTTCCGCCTCTTACACGCAAGTGACACATAAAAGAACGATTTGCGGGAAAGCATGGAACGGAGTGTCTTATCACTCGACTCCCAGGTACCCTCGATCTGGATATAAATAATCTTGAAGCAAAGTTTTCCTATAAAAGGTACCATTTTATTAAGGTACAGAACCCTAAAAAAATATTACACATTTGCTAAATTTGCTTTCTGTTATACAAATCTCGTAATCTTAATGATCGTTAACAAGGATTTATGATTATGCATTCATATATCAACACAAATATAATGTAGGGTAAAACCGTGATAGATCATTCATCTTCACCATCCCACATAATATTTTCATTTTTGAGCAACAAACGTTTAGGTTGGCTTCTATCACCAAAAAAGGGTTTAAGAAAAAGCAAAAGCAAAATTTTGCAAATTCGACATAAAGGATTTTTTCAATACTATCTGTTACACCACAGACACTTGGTCCGTGTTTTTTTTAGTTTATTGTTGTATAACTATAAATAATGATAGAAATTAGATTTATAAAATTTATATTTTTAAAACTACGAGGTTTTTTCAAAATAAGGGGTATGTATCCTGGATATACTAAAAAGGGTATAAAGCTAGGTATAAAGCTATAAAGTAAAAAGCCTAAATTAATAAATGACTATTTAAATAGTTATACTCTAAGCATCCACTTTCCGCTCACTACAATAGAAAACCTAAAAGCTAATAAAAATATAGCGAAGATAAATATTCTCTTAAAAAGCGTCCTCTAGAGACCAAGCAGAGATTCTATCAATCTAATAAAATATTAACGCAAGGCGACACGTCCCGCGTCACGCATAGCCATTATGCCTCGACGGGATCCCCGGCATCGTAGATAAGCTTATTACTAATGCAATAGGTTTTTGGTGCGCGCTAATAACTTTAAGTTTGCATAGTTCGATCTTGAAGTAGTATATAAAAGAAATTGAGGCATGTGGAACTATCATGACGTAACTGCGACGTCTACTTGCGAATTTCAAATTTACTGTTTTCCTAATTGAAGCATGGGAATAATTAGGTACGAGTAGCATCATAATAATCAGAAGTTGTTAATATTTACCATTATATGTGTTGGGATTTTTTTTATGTTTGCTTTATTATACTTGAATTTTTTTTATTATTCTTTTCATATTTTCAGATTTTAGTCAAAAAGATATCTATAATAAATGTTGATATCAATATATTACAATTTATTAATAATCACTCGAACAAAGTTATAATTATAAACAACAATTATATAATGATTTTTAGCTTCACGATGTTTCTCTCAAATATAAGGGTAGGCTGAGAAAACCCAGTGTTGCAATACTCTTTTCTTTCGTTTCCGCTACATTTACATCCGTTAGGGGAAGTTGACACTTTGGCTTTGTGTAGAGACGTATCGTCACTGTGCGTTCTCTACCGCATTTATCACGGGGAGTGCTCTGGAGAACTGTTTGACTTGGTACCTGCTGCCGAATTTTCTAGTTAGTGTACCAATTAATCTGGACACGTGGCACTCTAGTACTGTGCGGTTTCGTAGAAATTACCTTACCTCCGCGCCACAAATCTCTAGAACGACCTACCCGCGGCAGTATTTCCAGATCGATACGACATGAATACCTGCAAACAGCGCGTCTACCTCCACCTAAACGATCACGATCAGCCACGGTGATCACTCACCATGCGGTGACCCGTACGCTCGTTTGCCTTGTCTTTTCCATTAAAAAAATGAGTCTTTACGAACTATGTGGCGAAACTCAATGTCACTGTAACGAGACAAAAAACTTGTTAGCAGAATAAGTAAACGCATATATTAAATCGAAGCCTAAATTGTCGCGACATGCTACTGCCACAATGGTCTCTATTATATAATTTATCAGCTTAACGATATATCCCACACATGGCAGTATAGGCAGAGGGAAGTTCGAAACTTAGTCAAACAAGACACTCGGCTTTCCCTACATTTCGCCGTATTTTAGGCATTGCGCGTGGAGTCAATAACGTGTTACCAGAACGAAGAAATGAAAACATAAAATATTTAATAAGAAAATATAAAACGTTAAATTTCATTGAGGAGATCAAACTCACAATCTATCTCGCTTACCAGACGCAGTCACACGCTTATGCCTCTGAGCCATGACATGGCCTCTGTTAATAATTATGATATTTGTTTTTCGTTTTTTTTTTAAATATTATATTACAGCGCTAACAATTTCATCGAAAGTCTTAAATTAAACTTGTTATACTAATAATTTTAAACATTTATTACTTATGTTTATAATAATATCTACCGTAAACATGTTTCTTCAAGAATAACAAATATTGAGGAAGGTTTCTACAAAAGCACTTATTGCGAAATTAGTTCCTCGTTTCAATGTTATTCAAGTTAGTTGGGATTATCCCATGTGCCGATACGTAATTTAGTGGAAAAGGTTGCGACCCCGCTAGTTTGTATTACCCCGACAGTGATATAGGGTATTAAGTTCCCTTCCCTGCCTCCCTTAACGCGTAAACAAGACAGAACCTTTCTACGTATCGCCTTTACAGAGTTAATATTTTAAGAGACTAAGCGAAGGATCCCTTCAGTTCGCATTTTGTGCGAACTAACAGTTTGTCACTTATCGAGTCACTTAGACGTGTTGGAATTTATAATTTTATGCTGAATATTATTTTCTGTCTACCAATAGACCAATTATTACACAAATATACTTTGTCAAAGTGTAAAAAGAAAATTTAATTGGATCAATCATGATGTAAGATCTTAAGTTTTGAAAATGCTTAACATCTTTGATGAAACTGATTTTAGAGTACATTTTCATTTCAGATACCACCTGTAAGTGGCATTCGTATGCAATGTTAATGTAATTAAATATTGTGCATTATACATATAGTATACATCCGTGTATACTCTCACCATTTTTTGCTAAATTAATTATATATCCTTGTTTAACTATATAGGTATCCGTACCTTCACACTTGAACAAGGATATATACCATAGTTCTCGAATTATATAATACCTAAAAAAAAATTATACATTTGAAATACTACATAGTATGATATAACAACATTATAATACTTCATAATTTAATGATGGTAAAAGTCATAAAATTTGAATACAACTATTATATTGAATATTCGAAAAATATTTATATCCGAGAATGCATATCCTTATGTAACCTTAGTAAAATAGACACTTCATACAATATAGTTAACGAAGCGTAAGCCGATTTGCAAATTCGATAAGTTAGGTGAAATCGCGTGGACACATCCCAAGTAAGCCGGGTTTGATCCTATTAACGCACGGCTAACGGGGATCCTGTGACAGTACCGTGATCTTTGTGTAGATCTACCAGAGGATTTAACTCGTTTTCCCTCTCATCACTTTTTGCTAAATTAATAAAACATGTCACACGTTAAATGAGCATGTACGTAATATAATTTGTTTTTACAACCATAGTTGCGGTTATTATTTGTTTGCTTATAATATTATTGTTATTCTTATAGAGTTAAATTGATGGTCTGGTCCAATAGCTTGTATTTTTATTTTTAAAACCAATTCAACGTCACTCAATGAAAGTGACGATTTCAAATAATGTTTATTGCTATTGCAACGATGTTGATGAAATTAAATCTATGTAGTAGTAGTGTCCGCCTATTCAACAATTATCTTACTTAAAGTGTTGAAATATTAGAAACATGACTGCGGCTTGCATGCCTGGCATATGTTTGATATATCGGCCACTTTGCAGTAGTGCGCGCTCCAACCAACTTCTTATAATTCATCTCAGAAAATCAATGAATATCATGAATAAAAAAAATAATACTGTATTAAGTATTAATATAAGCAAACATAACAAGTATCATCATCATTCATAGAAAATCTATTTTCACTTTGCGTTGTTGCAATGTACGTCGTGTTTTTTTGGAACGTAACCCCGACGTAAAGCGAGGTATATATGTATATATGTATATATGTATGTATGTATGTATGTATGTATGTATATATATATATATATATATATATATATATATATATATATATATATATATATATATATATATACATATATATATATATATATATATATATATATATATATATATATATATATATATATATATATATATATATATATATATATATATATATATATATTTGTAATTCTGGTAACTCAAAAGAAGATTTAACAAGACAGGGAATCCAACGTAGCTTGATGACTTTTGAAATTACTTTTGAGAAATTCCTACAATCTTACGCGTAGGTTTTGTTAGCTTTTATCCAACTGTTTCAAAAGCAGTTATTGTGTTTATTGTTTATTATAATTATTTAGTTCTTAAAATTATATATTTTACTAATATATTATTTATTTTGTAAATATAATTTGCTTTCCTTAACATCGCTTGTGATTAAATTAAAAAAATATCAGGTACAAATAGTATATTATAGTAGGTAAGTAATAGTAATTTAAGCAGATGACAAAAAGGGTTATCGTTTCAATCTTTTAAACAATGTAGTTGTTTTTTTTTGTTCACAGAAGCCTTCTGTAATTATTGAAGGACTATTATTTGTATTCAATGAATTTTATCATTACATAAGCAATGAAATTTCTCTAATTGGTCATCGTAGAGAAGTTACGTCAAAATATAAAGAGGAGACAAAAACACAACACAACACATTTTATACTTTTCCAGAAGATGAGATGAGATTGTAACCAATAGTACGCATTTATCTTATTCGTTTCATTTGAAAGCGACGTCAATACAAGAACAATGAAATAAAACGCACTTAAAAAGCAGCGAGTAGGTAATGGATCCAAGTTACAAGCGAATTAAGATATATATTTCAGTGTGAAGTCGAGTATTTTTTTTTTAATTTAAAAGTATTTCATAAAGTTCAGACCCAGTATTTTAGTTTATATTTTTATCTCATTCAAAAAGGTACATATTTTATAAGTAACAATAGACAAGGCAAATATTATATAATTTATTAAACTAAACACTTGCGGTTAACTATTTCGTGGACTAGACCACTTAAACAAATCTCAGTGAGACATCTTCAAGCTCTCAAGTTTGCTAATACTTTAAACTGGTAATGAAGACATTAAGGCGCGCTGAATGCATAAGCAATGACCTGCCGCCACAAGCTTCTTCTATATAATTAGCTTCTTTATTACATTTTTCATAAAACGTTATACTTTTAGGGGGTCTCTAAACATTTAATTATATTGTGCACATTACATTTATCGCTTTATTATGGTAAACAGGAAGCAAAGAAGAAAGATGATTTTTGAAAATTTATATTTCATAATATTAGTGTAAAACGACATTTTTTGTGTATTTAAACATATTATATAACATATAACTATTACTATATAACATATAACTACTTATATGTAGTTAAAACTTAGAAATTTTGTGGAAAAAAGGGTTATTTGCTTTGTACATAGGCTCGCGAATATTACGTAGAAACTATAATTAATTTATTGATAAGATTTATGTGTTCTTCATAGATATTCCATAGTGGTGGACCTTAGCGTGGTGTTTTTGTAAGCTGAACGTAGAAAAGAAAATATTTAAAAAAATAATTCTTTCCTTGTTCATATCCTTCAATCTATATAGAATCTTGCAACACTACCTAGATAGTCACAAGTCATTGCAACTATCAGGAAAAATACTTTTAAGGTAGTAAAAACAAAATAGTGAATATAATTGAAAATAGTTACATACATAAGTATTTATTTTAAAACACCGCTTTGGATTTACTTTTTAGACACACTGAATGTTTGCGTTGCTCTTAATACGCAAGGGCTCCGGTACAGCAAATGGCAATCGCTCTCTATAAGCTTAGTGAACTAGATAACTATAGAGAATTTAAGTCTCGTTTGGAGGCAAAAGGTTTTCAATCTGCTTATATTACATATGCGTATACAGAAATTAAATCATCCATTACAATTTTGGTTTATTGAGATTCAACAACGAGTATTCAATGAAACCTTTAGTATGATATATATATATATATATATATATTATATATATATATATATATATATATATATATATATATATATATATATATATATATATATATATATATATATATATATATATATATATATATATATATATATATATATATATAAAATAAAACATTTTGTTGTGTCTGAGTAAGTCTAATTATTTATTTTCTTGTTGTTAAACGTTGAAATACAATGCAACTTAATTAGTTGCAGTTTATATTTATCATAACAAAAACTTTAAGTCTAATAGAAAATTTTATTAGTTTCTGAACTGAAACTTGACTATAAGTAAAATAGTTACTTTAAATAAAATATGCTGTACCTTTTAAACTTGAAAATTAAAAAAAAGGAATTTTAATTATACACTCATTATTATTATACCTACTAATAAAAATAAACCAAATGATTTCGTAGGGGCTAAAGAACTAAGAGTTCAAATATTGAGTTACACTTAATGTAGTGGTGACTTCCACTTATTGCCTGTTGGTATTAAGTGAAAGTTACCGTTCTCATTTCGTCAAAAAATATTTTCAAATAACAACTCGACTATAGAAGTCAATCGAACCCACAATAAGCTTATAAAATTATCTTATCATACGGCTCCCCGTTTATTGTAATATGTATATAAAATAATTATTCATATATTATTGTCATATATCTTGTAAAACAACAAGACTGACAAATATTGTTTTTTCAGGTTAGATATTTGAGTAGAAAAGGTTGTTTAGATAGATAACATCAAAAAACGTAAGAAATTCAATATAAAATTTGAAGCAACAAGAAAATTCTACCGAATTAAACTTTATTGAAGTTTGATTTTGTTTCACTGCAGACCAGGAAAACATTTCAGTTAATTTGTGTGCTAAGTTTAATGATGTCTTAAGAGCCGGGGTGTACTTACAAAGGGGAAGGTTTTTCTTGCCCTTCGAACGGCAATTGCGAAGTGTTAATAGCCCGGTATTAGGGCCATGCTTATGAGTTTCATTAGTAGTGAAGCCACGAGCGATTCATATAAGAACGTGCCTTTATTAAAAGCGACGTGGCTGTTTTGAAAATTACCTGATAAGCGTACAAGGTATGGACCGCTTCGTGATAATGCTGAAATCTTAGTTCTGATTTTATAGTGACGTTAAAGTTTTTTTGGTAAAGAAATTTGCGAAATTAAATCAACATTGGCACTTTACGGCTAAGCGGTAATTTTTCGTTAAATACAATATATTTTTTTACTATTCCAAAGGACTACATATGTTTAATACAAAGCTTTACACATAATGATTTATTAAGCGCACGATATAATAAAATTCACATTTAATATTTTTAAGGAAAAGAAACGTAGTATAACAGTCAGAACCTAATGCGTAAAAAGTGACTACGAAGGAACTTGATTTTCGGTGCGCTTTCTTGTAATTTATGTATGACGGCGCAAATGCCAATTTATTGCTGAGTAATGGCACCGTTTGGAGATCTGCAAATGGGCTAGCCGAATAAGAAGAGAAATGGTTTGAAACGTGCGCTGCTAAATGTGTTTATAATTTATTCATCGGCTGATACAAATCCGAATTGTTATTACAAGAATTGTACCTAAAATGCTTCTCGCATGAGTTTTGTATTTGGATGGCGGGACGAAAGTAGAAATATAATGGCTTTAACCACTTACCTGAACATTTCAATTTTCATGCAGAAAATGTTGCTGGCTTTGAGTGCTGATTGTTGGAGAAACTAACATACTTATAACTATATTGAGTTAGATATAGCAACTATGATAACTTTTAATATATAATCTATATTATAATTGAAAGTTTTTTCCAAATCCACTGTATGTGTTGTTGTAGAAACACCACTTATTAAGCATGTTTTCTCTTCTTCTGCTTCTTATTGGAATGTAACCATTGCTTTCATAGCTGCTGTATAGAAATTAAAGGCATACATTTATATTCCAATCTTTGCTTCAATTTAGTCATATAAGCTGCAAAACATGCTCTTTATTGTAAGAGAAATAAGTAATGTTACAATTAGAAGAGATTAATGATAGAATGAATATAAACACAAAATTATTATAAATATATACTCAAAAGTATTAACTTTATATAATTTACACAATTTAAATAAATCGACATCCTATAAATAAAATATATCTTAACAAATTTAACATCATTTATTTAAGAAAAAACATTTTATCAGAGAGATTATTTGCGGTTCCTTATTACGAGTCGTTATATATTTACTTTAAATAGAGCTAAAGCCAAGAAGCAATTTATCCAGTAAAATGAAGTTTCAAATTTTAATAGACTGTGCTAGTACATCGCGAGAGCCGTACCTTTGAAATGTTGGCCGATTTCGAATTGCTTTTTGACAATTCCGATTCACCTTTAACAAGTGACGTAAAAATTGGCCAAATTAGTCAAATGTTGCGACTGGTTTCGGGACGCCGAGCAAAAATAAATTATTTATAGCAATTTATTTATGTAAGTGAAATGAGTGTGTATAATTAAGTACGAATCCCTAATAAGATTTTGGATTCAATATTCTTACTCGAACGACAATAAACATTATATAGATAACGTCAAGTAATTGTCGAGTATAGTATATTATCTTAGTAAAAATATAGCAGACTTAGTCATTGCTTAACCGCAAAGGCATAAAGGTTTTATCCGTGGCTATGCCATTATTAAGCTCTTTATAAGTTTTTTTGGGAACAAATATACTAAATATCTGATGATACATATATCTGGTGCTGTAAATCACACTTTCACAACTGTAGTCCCACATCCTTGTAGCACTACAGTTGTCAATGTGTTGTTAGATATAATGATTTAATGTGACTAACAAATACACCGTGATTACGTATTTAAATAAATATAAAGATTTATTGTAAAAGATTGTATGAAAAATATTCCATTTTACAATAATAAGTATAACAGTACTTAAAAGTAATGCAAGACTTTGCTTTTATCATTTTGTACCAGATTAGTACAAGTAAAAGGGTTAAGTAGAGAACATTCCAAATTTTTCTATTTGGGAACGAGATTACTTCTACAACAATGATCGCACTTCTGCTGACTTTATTACAAAGGTAGAACAATGAGCCTGTTTTAATCTAACTTTCTTTTCTTCCTGGGAAATGAAAGAAGGGCCACACCCATGCAACGGTAACACGGTGTCTTTAATTAATTAGTGAGCATTTCTTTATGGTGCCTACGTTTGCTAAAATATGGCCTTCTTATTATAGTTCAATATATAATATAAAAATGTTATATATTAAATACACATACATCAGTTAAATAGTATAGAAGTGGCAGTTTTAAAGTTATTAAAATATCAATTAATAATATCAATATTGGTAAACAGTTTTGATGAACAGTTTAATATTAAAATATTAGTGCTACATATTATTTTAAACGTCTTTATATACATTTTATACCAGAGAGACCAGAATTATTTTTTCTTCTTAAATAAATTAATCTTATTATCCATCACGCTGTATCCCGCACTAGGCAGGGTAGGCAGAGGGAACGGAAGTGAAACCTAGTGTTAAGACACTCCGTTCCACTTCCGTCCCCCACTTTCCGCCGAATTTGAGGCATTGCGGGTTGAGTGGCGGAACTCAACGCCGCGCTTCGCATTATTACCGGAGCGAAGAAATGAAATATTATATATTTAAATTGAAAATATTAAATATTTCATTTCCTCGACTGGGGATCGAACCTAGAACCTGTCGGTTACAGTCACACTCTTGTGCCGCTGCGCCACGACAGGCCTCAAACCATGTGATAATATATCTAAATTTGTCGCTCTTCTATATAAAGTGCAACCACCAGAAAAAATAAAGTATTAAAAATATTTGTCATCAATTGAAAAAAAAACAATTAACTATTCTGTTTAGAGTTATCCTGTTTGGACTTTGGGAGGTGACGATTATCTCTAAAAACTAACGCGCACTCGTCACGTGTCGCAAACAACAATGAGATTTTTATATAATCTACATTATGACACTTGCGTCATCCAAAGAACTTAGAGTTATTTTAAATAGTTATTTTTAAAAAAAGAACATATGTTTATAACAGATTCGTTTGAGGTAAATTTTTATTTAAAAAACATATTAATGCCACTTTTCTATTTAGCTTGTATATGTAATTTTAAAAAAATAAAAACTGTGTACTGTATTACTATACATACACTATGGTATATAGGGATAGCGCCACTGCTATCACTAGCGACGCACGCCTACAAATATTTATTCTTTTGAAAGCCCTTCACGCCAAAATAGGGTTATATTTCCTAACACTTTGATGTTCATTCCTTGATCAAGATTTTGGAATAAAATTCTTAAATAATAAAACTACGTTACGATTTAAAATTACTGTAAATATATGCCTTTCAAAATACCTACAGTCTTGAGGATGACAAAGGTATGAGGATGTCCATACGTTTGCCGGAAGGCTCAAAAATGTATGTTATAAGATTATTATCTCAACCTGGCTGACTAATTATAAAAATCTTTTTAAATTAACAATTTTGATTTAGGGAATATAATATATTTAACTACCGAGCTCTAAACCCGTAAAAAAATAAAAGTAGTATAAGTTTTAAGGACGCAACGAGTAAATTATAGAGAGAAAATAAAAGCAACAAAATTGTATTTAAAGAATTGAGTAAAAATTGGAACCTAATCTTACATAATTAAAGGACTCTTTGATCTATGTTTATGTTTTAGCGCAGACAAAACAATAGGTAATTAACAATAGCTGATATTGTATTATAAGGACAGTGTTTACTCAAACCTTACATACATCATGAAAAATAAGTGTATGGCTTTGAAGATTACAAGCAATAATTGTACAGTAAATGACCTAATGTAGACATTTACTGTGCTTTACCAAAAAATATTATTAACGTGTACGTTACAATATAATTTGTAAAAAAATATATTATAAATTTGTTTACGTTACAATATAATACACTGATTTTATTTCTGCTACCTAGTGTTAAGACACTCAGTTCAATTTTCTATCTTCCGCCGACTCGTAATTGCTTATTGAGCGGAACCCAAAGCCGCGCTTTTGCCTTGTTTCCAGAGCGAAGAAAATGAAAATATGATATATGTACTTAATTTCTTCAAATAAAGATCGAACCTAAAACCCCCGTACTTTGCTAAGTATCGATTTTAAAATGAAATCGATCACAACGACCAACTTTGTATAAAAGTATAATTCTAATATAAAATCATATATAAATAAAATTTTACTATTTTTAAATTCCCTCAACATTAAAATAGTTTCTTAAACCGATTCTAATAATAATTGACTGAACATAATTGAATACTGAACTGAATTGTATTTTTATGTGTTAGACACTGCAGAATTTTTACTTCATATCTATGCTGCCCTATATATTAAGTATAGATAATATTAAGTACTAGCGACGCTCGCTGCCGTATATAGGACGACGCGATGACCAATTTGCTTCTGTATTATTAAATTGTATTTTTTTTTTATATCTTCCAAGATATTCATTCATTGATCGTCATATGCTGACAAAGGCAATTTGGATCTATATGAAGCGCACGACGTTTCTGATATATTCATATGGACAACGAATAATACTCAGCTTCACGCTGTATAGAGCACATAGTAGGATAGGCAGAGGGAACTTGGGAAGTCGCTCCATTCTGTCTCCTTCTACTAGAGTAAAGAAATGAAAATATTAAATATTTCATTTTCTTTCTTCAGTGGGGATCGAACTAACAACCTAATGCGTGATTTAAAAATAATCGTGGTTATTTCAAGTGTATATAGTAATTTACATGATACTTAAGCTAATAAAAAAAATAATAAGAAAGATACGTGATGCGACGTGTTTGTAGTTAAAAAAATAATCGTTTCCCTTTGTTTTAAGCAAGTATATATAAATAGATACTAATTTACACAATAAAATTTTTGCAACGGTATAACACTAAAAACTGCTTATCTTTATCTCAAGATTACTAGAAAATTAAATAATTAAACATTTTTCTAACAAATATGTCAATCTTTGATTGAGCCAAATCGAATAAAATTTCAAAAGTTTTTATAGCTATTTATTTTATTATTAATAATTTGTTAGGTAGAATTGAATAACGATCGATAAACAATTTTCTCTAAGCATATTTGTGCACAATGTTGATCTATAAAGATTATCTAAATTTTATTCCATTCCATCCAATATAAGTAAAATATATAAATATAATATTAATTATCTAATAATTCTCCTCTTGTACTCAGAGTAAGTATATACACTCGGTTTGTAGTATGAGGATTGAGGACGCTTTCTCGTCTGTCATTGACGGATGCGGCTGCACTGTGATCGTTATACCGTTGGACATTCCATCAATACCACGGCGCTCTAACGAGCTTTGCTCCTGGACCGTACATTTTTATTTTCGAAAAACTACAACCCATCAATCTGTTGCACTTCATGAAAGGAATTTACTATAAATTGTCTTATAAATAAGTATGTATTATTATTATACTGTAACTTAAAATGCTTTATTAAATAAATATTCCTATATATAAAATACAGAATTTCACCGTAAAACATACATCTTAAATGATGCTTGTTTAAGGCAGCTTTTAGTTGTATTCCGCAAAAGGCTGGGTAGGCACAGGGAACATTCGGAACCTAGTGTTAAGGCCTTCCATTCCGTGTCCACTATCCGCATTTAAGGCACTGCGTATGTAGAGTGGCGCAACTCAACGCCGCGCTTTGCCTTATTAGCAGGATAAAAAATATTTACATTAAATATTTATATTGAATATACTAAATGTTTTGCCGTGTGATTCCTGCTTAGAATAGGATCATCCTGGTACTGATGGTGTCGTAAGAGGCGACTAAAGTGCGTGTGGTAGAGTCACGTTGCCAGTAATGGCAACACGCATGGGCAGACTCGACCGGATTATTACCACACCCGGCATTTAAGACCGGCGTTAAGTAGTGGCTTTGGCCACTGCGTTTCGCATTAGGTAATGCCGGGCCCCGGTGCCCTTCCACCTTAAAGGACGGCAACGCTCCTGTAGTTCCTCTGGAGTTACTCGGGGCCATTGACGACGGTGATCACTAACCACCAGGTGACCCGTACGCTCGTTTGCCGTCTTTTCCATAAAAAAAAATATATTTCGTTTCCTTAAATGAGGAACGAACCCACAAGCTATACACGTTTACAGTCAAACACTGGTATCCCTGCGCCGTGACAAGCCTGTGTTAGGCTGTAAAGGTATATACATTTAATAAATACATGGGAGATCTGTATGTATCTTATATCTTTGAACGAGCAATTCTTGTAAACGTATATATGTATTTGTAAGATAAATCTCAGAAACAACAATTTTCATCAAATTTAGTTTGCTGGAATAAAAAGATCTTGCTAGATTTCATTTTTATACAATGCCGTTTTATTCGTGTTTTCAGGCAATGAAGAATTGCTACAATATCATTAGAGAATAAGAGTAAATTTTGCCACTATCTACAATGTTACAACTCAGGTGGAATATCAAGCTGTCGCGGATCCAGATAATCCCAAACCAGTAGACCCCGCCCGGTTCCAGTCCTAATGTCTCCATGTCAGATTTTTCCCATATTGTTAGTGAAAATCTATTACTGCGAGCCGTATACATATCAACGCATCTAATTCATATTTAAATATACCAAAACCACACTTTATGAAAATAATCCTATATATATAATCGCAGATACTAATATATAGTGCGGAAAATTTAGTTCATTCAAATTTCAGCTAATGGCATGTTAAAGAGTTTATTGAACCTCATGACCGCGTTCATCAAACACAAGATGATTTGCAGCTTATTTAGGAATATAATCATTTATATGTAAAAATGTCTTGTATATTGAACGAGCAGACTCTTGGCATAAAGGCTGCTGTAAGTGAGCCAAACGGTCGAATCTTGGCAATGAAATGTTCTCAGTTGACTGCTGGCCTACATTCTCTTAATATAACTACAGAATGATATAAATGATTTACTAAGTTAAATAAATGTTGTAGGCAATTTTTACTACATACCTAATTACGCTTATGTATGTGTATGTAAACTTTATATAACGTCGTAACTTGCATCCACCTTGGTCCAGTGGTATGATGGTTGTTGGCTTAGTTCGCATGCGATATGATAATTCATACCGTTAATAGTTTTATTTCCTTTCTTTGGTGAAAAAATGTGACATATATTGCAATTATATTTGATCGTGTAGTTCTGCTTTACATGTAACTTACAGTAAAATCTTATCTTATTCAGGACGACCGTTTTAGCGTCACGTTGTATTCCACCTGATAACAGAGTAGGCGGAGGGAACTTGAGAACCTAGAGTTAAGACACTCTGTTTCTCGTTCTAATTGGAAGTCGTGAAACTCAACGCCGCGCTTTGTTTAGTTGTGTGAGTGAGATATTAAAGTAGTACGTATTTCATTTCCCCCAGTGGGCATCGAACCCACAACCTTGTGTTAACAGTCACACGTTTGTTCACATGCGCAAAAACGTCGTCTTTTTCTTAAGAAAAAAACTTAATTAAATGGGAAATTATAAGTACATGCCATGTTTGTGCCTATTACTTCCTAATTTCATTTATTAGACCATCTCGATGGTACCATATTATTGTAACGTGGCTTATGTAAATGCCAGTTCTCATGATTAATACAGATTTACATTGGTTTCTTAAAATTGATTACTAGTAGTAGTAGTTATAGAAATAATTAATAAATAGTGGAAAATATGTAGAAAAACGAAATACAAATTGACATTCTACAGTTTAATCAGTTTATCATCTTATGAAACTTTATGTATTCACTAAAATTTAGGTACGAAAACAAAAGAAATCTCTCTCGTCTATTAACGCATTGCATTGTGTATGTCGTTCACAGCACTGCTTAAATCGCGCTACAACTTGGCATACAATGCAGTATCGCGTGATGTAAACATCTGCTAAGGATTTTTTGGAAATCCTACTCACGAAAAATAACTATTATAGTTTATATACGAGAATATGTACGTAACAGTCAGTCTTATTAGACATGACATACTTTCAAATGTATCAGTGTCATTTCATATTTTTTGTTAATATTTTCATAAGGTAGGCAGGGGGAGACCTCGATTGACCTTCGGGATCACACTATAAATGATACTAAAGAACGGTCACGTAAAAACACGATGGACCCTCGAAGAGTATGTGTACAGAAGTTGATGACAGTGGACAAGGCAAAAAAGGTATGAAAAAATTGTAGCATCTAAAGCTTTGTATTTGGGTATCACGCTAGAGATAAAGCGTGAAAAAAATATATCAGTTGACATAAAAATTTCCTATTGTGTAATACAATTTCTTGACTCAGTTTAATTTAAAAATGTAATTATAAATAATATAATAACAATTTGTTTCGTAAATATGAAGTAATATCCTTAATTAAGGCCTACCTAGCGTATGAAGTAATTTAAAAACTAAGAAATCTGCAAGAGCTTTAATTAAAGTTGATCAAAGCGTTTCACGATGTTTAAGGTAAGGCATAAATGTTGACTCAATTTTATTCCTAAGAATTTAGAATATCAAAAGTCTAAAGCATGGTGCCATATATATAAATATAACAAAGTATTTCTTTCTGACTATTTTATGACTGTAAGCGTAATGGTTGTGAGTTCGATTCCTAGTCGGGTAAATTAATTTCCACGCTGTGGTCATATGACAAAGCGCGAAGTTGAGTTCTGCCACTCGACCCTCCATGTATCGAAAAACAGAATGTGTTTTAACTACATGCAATACAGCCTCAATGTAAACTCCGTATATCTGCTCCTTATCAGCTTCACGCTGTCACCCACACTTGGCAGGGTAGGCAGAGGGAACTTGAAAACCTGAGCTTTTAAAATCTTTGAAGACTGTCGCACCGGAATAGGTTTTTTTTTTGCAATAATTCATCCAAATTTTAAAAAAAATAGTAATCTATTGGAGCAAGGTGTAAGGATGTCTAATTTTTATTGCATGTCTCCTAATTTCGTAGCCATCTTTTATGTAGTGCAGGTTTAGTGTGGACGTGAAGCAGCAATTGCGATAGATCAGTCTCGGTTGTTTAGCAGCTTCCTTTTCCATCTATTGCTGAGGAAAGACGTCTGCCGTAATCATCTGGCTAGATTACAGAAAACTGTTATGAAAGACATCGGCACTAGTACACCAAACGCTTTAAAGTAGTAAACGCGTAATAAGTTTTGGGTCAATTTTCTCCTTGTTTGTGAATCCACTTTCATCACAGGCAATGATCGATTTAAAAATCCTCATTATTGTACCGGTTAAGTAATGTAACGTAGTAGTCGACGTGCGTTAGCCGGTTGCAACTCTTTTAGTCTTCCCAATTTGCTTGCAAAGTGAAAAGACAGTTTTATCACTATTGCACTTCGGACGTAGTTTACTATAGATCCGCTTTCACAATATCATTTCAAATAATAATAATAATATAATTTTTGATTCTTTATTATAATAACTCGAGACACCGGCCGTCAACAGGGCTTGTTTTGCAAGTCTAAATTTCTAGAACGAAAATGTTGGAACCAAATAAGCCTTACCCTTGCGATAAGACCGCCATACATATCATTAACTCTCTAAGATATTATGTAAACTGTAAATCAAGTTACGCAAATAGAAAAAACCGTAAGTAAAAACTAATGAATGGCGGTTAACGAAACTAAAATACAAGTATGAATGGCTGTATAAATTTGAATTCGCAGTTCTAAACCAAATAGTTGAGAAATTTATTATTAAAGTATTATTATTTATTAGCCAGTACGACAAAACGCCAATTTTATATGTAAGGACCAAAAAAAATTGTTTGATACTGTAACTTATCAATAGTTGTTTTAGGATTATAGGTTTTAGGTTCTTAAGTTCTTCCTACCCTCCTTTGCCGACCTTGCTTTGTGCAAGATACTGCGTGAATTTAAAAAAAGAAAACACGTATTCAATATAATTCAGGTTAGCTAATACCTAGAACAGTGCATGTGATTGAAGTCGCGAATAGGTCGCTAGTTTAGACTATATCCCCAATACCTATTTAGAAATAATAATAATAAGTTGCAATCTTATTGAGAACGTACGGCTTGGAGCTAGAGAGTGTTTTGACGGATTCCTAAGACACGCGGGTTCAAATCCTGTTCCAATTTTTGATACGTTTTCCAAGGAAGTCGTTTTTTAAGTGTGTAATAACACTTTAAAATTATCAAAAATATATCCTCAATTGTTTCGTGAAATAGTATATATTATTAACCTTTAAGTATTGACGTGGTTTAGTGGTATCATAAACGGTGACGTGACGTATCTCAGACGGCTTAAGAAATAATCGAAAAGGATTACTTCTGTTGACTAATATGCACATTATTTACTTGTATTATGATCCGTTTATTATTATTCTATAATAATAGGGTAAAAATAACAACATTTTCAAACAAAATCAGTTTTTATTTGGTATAAATTATACAGCCTGTATTTCGCTCACTTAAAAAATATATATGTTATAATCTGAGCTACAATAGAATTATTTGGACATTTTTTGGCACTTTTATTACATTTTAAACATCAGTCTTAATAATAGTAATGCTGAGATTGCAAATGCTTCTCAAATCACGTAAATATTAAAAAAAAAAAAATTGTTGTCAACACAGTCCACGCATATTGTTTTTGAACAGCCAAGACATATAGGCTTGTGGCATTCAATGCAATTGTACTTAGTACGTCTTTTGAGTCTTGATGGGCAGATTTTGCATGCTTCATTCACTGCTTCTATACTTTCAGAAGGTATTATTTCAGGCTCCGGGGGCTTATTTGGACCTAGTACGCGTGCGATTGTCAATCGACAATTCCCTCGGCAATCGGTCATTGTATACTCGGCGTTTCAAAAGCGGCAAAACTAAACTGTAAGCAAGGTTCTGAAGAAATTGTGCTCTAGGAATATCACGAGCAGCAGTGCAGGTCTTGTACAGAGCATAAGCGTTGACTCCACTCAAATCCAAGACTCTGAAAAAAATTGCGAGTGGCCAACGCCTGGTTCTACTGGAATATGTCTAATAATGGAATGGATAATTGGAACACTTTTTATCAATTTCATCAACATCCTCTTTTGTTTTATTATAATCTATTATAATTACCGGTTTTTTTGTCAGTGAATCCAATTGCTTGGTGTGGTGCATAGATGATATCAATAATACTGCTTTTGACT
Organism: Eueides isabella; assembly: GCA_019049475.1. Lineage (NCBI taxonomy): Eukaryota > Metazoa > Arthropoda > Insecta > Lepidoptera > Nymphalidae > Eueides > Eueides isabella. The sequence goes on from CM032387.1 coordinate 9,030,105, forward strand.
TTTTAGGGACAAAAGAAACTATAGTGAAATCTTTCGTGAAACCGTGTAACGATGATTCTGGCTGGCGAGTTTTAGATGCTTGAAATTCCGGTGGGATGTGCCTTTCTTTTTTTTAAAATGCCAAGATACGTCAGACCCCTTTCTTTCAACTGTTCCATCAATTCTATGGAGCTAAACCAGTATAATAATTGTCGGCAGTAATATTTCGATTGGTATTTTCAAAATCCTTACACAATCGTAATATAGACGGGATTGGCGTCAAGAGGAGACAAGGTGGTCGATCTGTTTTCTAACTTATTCTCATTTTCCTTATTTTCTTCGTCTTCTGACTGCTCCGATTCCGTTTCATGATCAGATTGTAAGAAGAAATTTGGGTCTGCCTGATCATCGTCAACATCTCTAAAATCGCAATTTCAGTTTCTAACCAATATTGCAGAGTACTTTCGAAATCCGGATCAGTTCGACAAGTCATTCTTTTTCTTTTGCGGCTACTTTTCGAAGTACTTGGATGATCCATCTAAAACAATACGATAAATAATGAGGTTACGTGTTATAGACACTTAGAAAGATACACACGAATAATGATCTGACGTCTAACAGACCACCAACACTAATACTGACCTTACGTCTGAGAGACACTGCGCAGCTCCACAGGCAAACATATTGTCGTGCCGCTAGTGAGCGCTTGACTAATTAATCGACGTGTTCAATCCCGAAGGTACAGGGAAGGGCGCGGGGATATCTTTAACAGCTTCGAAATAAGGCCCTTTTTTGTTAGCTCACCGTCTACGAGACACCCACGTCAGTACTTAAAGGTTAATCAATTGGCTGTAGATTAAAAATCTAGTAATTTCCCATCTGCCACTTACAGGAATCTATTGCTGGTACATTTTATAAATTTATATGTTATTGAATTCTGAAAGTCCATTTAGAAAACTTTTTTAACAAAAACTTTCAGAGACATTCATAAACTAGACTTTACGAGCTATCGCAGTCATGCGATAGTTTTATTTAGAACGTATGGGGTCACGCAAGCGTCTTAACTGTTATCGTTACCTGGCCGACGACGTCAAGTTTACAGGAAGACATAAAAATGTTACGAAACGCACTTTTCTGTTCTTTTGACACATTTACCTATATGACTTGCTTTAGAGTTGAGGAGCAATTTATATTTTTTTAATCTACTCACCGCATTCAAACCTGCGAATTTGGAAAATTGGAATGCTTACGTATAATACATTTTCTGTCATTTAAACTTGTGTATAATTCTAGACAAAAGTTTTTTATAATTCATAGATTAATAACTTAAACCACTTAAAAGACTTTATATTTACATTCTACTGTTACTATGATAAATTAAATTTGATACGAGATTATTAAATGTATCAAGGTTGTCACTTCTTTATAACAACTGAAATCATAAATATATGTAGGTAAGACGTAACTAATCTTCTAAGGAAAGTTGGTAAATTTGTTTACCCCAGCGAACATTTTCCCCTTTTATGTATGGTAGGTGCGTTATAAATGAATGTCGTTAAATCGTCTCGCTAAGAAGACAAAATCAACATATATCATTTTTCCCTTTCTCATGGTGTCATATTATTTATTTTTTAATATGTGTGATATATAAGATGTTATATCAAATTTATGCGTATATTTGTCATGTTAAATTTGTTCTTAGAAATTACCTATGTTTTTTTACTTATACAGTTTTTCATATGTTATTACACAATCGCATTTCATTTTGTTACCGTTTTCTTTCTTACTTTAATTTCTCAAAGTGATGTATAGAAATAAAGCTGACCCCTATAATAATTGATTGCTTTATCTTATTTTTTTGTTTTTTAGGGTTCTATATCTCAAAAGGACAACAAAATCCTGATAGAATAACTACATCGTCCGCTTGTCTGCCTGTTAAAACTATTTATCTCAGAATCACGTGAAAGTTACAAGTTGAAATTAATATAAAATATTTAAGTCTACAATCCATGGAGGGCGTGGAGCACACGCTCGTGGCAGCTCTATCTTTTTCTGTAAAAAAAAATATATACATTTACACGGTTTTACAGCATTCTATATGAAATTCACCACATTATCAAAGTCTACACGGTGCACTCCTTGGTACACACTGCGTATAGTTCTAAAATTTGGCATCACGACATAACTATTAAATCTATAATGGTAAAATCTATGGATGTTTTCTATGAAATATTTATAGAAATAAAAAGTATATTTCCTATAAAAAAAACGTATTATATAATTTAAATACTTATAAAAGTTATCTTTTGGGATTTTATTTAATTTCCTACACTTGCAATATATATGCATTTCAACTTTTACTTGGTGTACTTCCCCTTTCAATTTTCAACGGTATGTGTAAAAAATGTACAATTTTACATGGAAACGGCAATCCCATTCATTTTTCTTCGAAGCCAAGTAAATCCTAGCGTTCAATGGAACCTCTTGGCTGCAGTCGTTATATAGCAATTTCTAAATCTACGGATCTTGTAAGCTTTATATGTTGCCTTTCTAACCTGCGCTGCACCGACAGTGCAACCTTTTATACCTATATATAATAATAAGATATGAATATTAATTCTGAACGTTAAAGAAATAAAAATATATTTATTCGTTCCCTATATACATGGACAATTCTTCTTTATTTTAATAAAGAAGAATTTTAGTCTTCCTGTCTGTCAGTTTGTTCAGTGATCAGGTAAAAACTACTTTACAATAATAAATATTTTTTTATATGGTAACAGCCTAGTCTGATTGGAGATTTTTTTAAATTTCATCTCAGAATTCTTTTAAGTTTCTGTCGGAAAAATCCAGAAAGAATTACTTGAAATATTGATAACTGTTGGATACAAGGGAGTTAATTTTGAAATCCTAATAGATAAAGCTTACAGCAACTAATAGCATAGTTTTTATCCTCATGTTCAATGCTGTTTTTACAAATATATAGTGAAATAATTTACAAATATATAGTGAAATAATAATAAGCGAAAGACTCTCAAGTAAAGTTAATTTATATAAATTTAACAATAATCTTAATTAAGTTTTTAAATCATTTTCATTTTATTTTATCGTATATTGAGAAATATACATTTTTTATGTATATTTCTCAACATACGCGATAAAATTAATTAAAATTACTTGGAATACTTTGCAGTAGTATGTGGTCACGGGTAGACTGAGATAGCATCCCTCCGTCAGTTGACTAAATTATTATATCAAACTACCTCCAACGATTTGGCAATAAGGCAAAGCGCGGCGTTGAATTCCGCCACTCAACACGCAATGTCTCAAATTCGGCGGAAAGTGGGGAACGGAAGTGGAACGGAGTGTCTTAACACTAGGTTCCCAGGTTCCCTCTGCATACCCTGCGGGATACAGCGTGAAGCTATAAAAAAAACCTCCAACGATTTCATAATTGCTTCGCATCCCTTACTGGATTCTTGAGGAATGAGTTGAATATATTTTGCCTTCTAGCGTAGTGGGTTTGAAACTTCAATTTTCTCATGAATGAGTCCCAGGTGGTAAAAGTTTCCAACCATCTTCTAAAATATTTTTGTATTTCAATTAACTCACGGATCATTCTAGATATAAATCTATTTTCCTGAATGCGGAGCTTATCTAACCTGATGTAGTGGTTTGGTTTATTTGCTGAAAACTCACACGCTGGTGAGCATACATTCCCATTCTTGCCCAATGATATCAAAGATATGTTCCTTCACCGTAATGCCGATGGTTTGCTTTGCATTTGAACAATATATGATACGCCACACTCGAAATTTAATTTGTATACATTTGCTCACTGCAAAGGAATATTACTTTTGACTAGTCCTAAAAATTGACTCACTTTGTTGGTAGGCTACAAAATTGTTTTAATAGAAGCTCTTTTTAAGACGTTGCTAATCCTGTGTGCGATTTCCTTCAAATATAGTAAAAACCGTTTGTTCTCCTCTGGCCGCGGCGTGTTGGTCTTCTAACGACGCAGACAAAGAGCAAGCAGCTTCTGAAGTCTCGTTTTATAATAATGAAGAACAATCTTCACTTATCGAAGCTCATCCCCTAGGCATAGTAAGCTCTCTGAAACAAAGATTGGATAATGTTAGATAATTGTGTAGGGTTGAATTGAAGTTCATTATTGATTATTATTGTCTATTAGTGTGCGTGCGTTTCTATACTGTGAAACCTTCTGTGCCTTTTCGATTCCCTATGACTAAATAATCTTTTATTCAGGAAACCTTAAGGAAGCAAATTTTAACTCTATTTAAACTCCTCTCTAGGGGAAATAGGGAGTCGTACGGTCAAATGTTTAATGTATTTATTAATTAAGTATATAAAAGTTGATTTCTTTGATATGTATTTTATATTTGAATACAATTTCGAAAACTATAATATAAATATTTCTTAAATTCTATTTTTTTTAATTACCTATAGGACAGGCCTCGACTTCTACAGAATACAATACAGTTACTAATATAGTATTACTATAATATAATTTTCTACACAACCCTTGTGTTATAGATAAATTTAAAAAATCCGGAACAGATTCTAATTTTTTTTTTTACAATAAGCAAGACTATATTAGTCTTATTTGAGAAATTAATTTACTCGTCTTAAATTTGTTGATAATGTTACTAAAACTAACATATTAGTGTCTTAAAATATAATTATATAGTTGAAATGAAATCAATAATTTAAAATATATAAATAAATTAACAGCCACCGCGCGGCGTCGGCTTGTACTATAAGAATATTTATTTAAATGTACTAAGGGAAAATTAGTTGATAACTGTTTTGAGTATTATGTAAAAATTAAAATTTTTAATCTTTTGGGAATTTATTTAATTTTGGCTGCAAAATATGTTGTATTTAGTTTAATAGTAAAATGTTTTTATCTACCTAGATAGTCGTTATGTACGCGCTCATGTTAAGCAGACACAAACAAAAATTTTGAAATTATGTATTTGTAGTTTATTTACAGGTAAAAAATCAAATTCCAATTAAAAAAAACATTTTAATTTGGAAATCACACCCAGGCACTTTCATTTTGTTCACATGTTTAAACGATAATTGCAAATAACACAAAAAATATTGAACCTATCGATGATCATTATAATCTGATCATTATAATCAAGTAATCTACACTTTAAAATTATAACGGGCGATGCCGTGAGTCGCTAGTATGGAATATAAGTAACATTGGGGATTTTTATAACGTAAATATTCTCAAACACATCTCAAAATATTTTTAATAAATTTTATCAATACATTAATCAAGTTCCAATAAAGAAATGTTATTGAAAAAAATCAATACAAATTTAATTTGTTACCACTAATTAAAATCGTAGCATAGCGTAGGTAGAAAATTTCTTATTTCATTACCGTAAATTGAACGTCTGAGCAAAAGCATCATGTATTTTTCTATGGACAAACTAATGAAGATAGTAACTCCATTCATGGTATGTTATAAATTTATTTATAAACTGCCTATATACAAAATATTGCTCTTTAATGTTTTTTTATTTTTTTTAGCTTAACGGTGTACCCCACATACAACTGGATAGGCAAAGGGAATATTACGTTTCCTTAATTTACGTTTCGCCGAATTCTTGAGATATAATGTGTTGAGTGGCGAAACTCAACGCCGTACCGTAAAGCAAAAGAATGTAAATATAAAATGTTTCACTCCTTGAGTGGACATACGCTACACGACTGCGCTTCGACGGCCCTATTATAGTTCTTATGATTTTTTTTTCAATATTGAACCTTCACATTTCAGGTAATATTGTCATGGTATTCTATATCAAGTCAGGTTCAAGATGATGAAATGTGTAAGTATTGTTATTAGTCAAATGATACGCATATATAAAATGTTAAAATACATAGAATTTGTTTAAGTTGAACTTACAATTTTTTTTATTCAATTCATATATTTTTAGTAAAACTTAACCCAGGAATTGATTTAACACAAGAAATAAATGGAGTACCATCCCTCCGAATAAGCAACTTTGAAGGTAATGTTTGACTTTGATTAATGTGCTATTTAACAGAAACTATGCACATCACAATAGTTGGGAGTTTTATTTTTTTTACTTATTGATTAATGATATTTATCTACGGAGTTTGAAGTATCGGGTTATATACATGCCAACAATATTTCAGGCGACCAAGGGAAAAGAATTTGGAAAAGATCTTTTAGGGCTGAGTCATCAAGTGAAAGCGAAGAAAAAGAGACTGCAAAAAGCCGAGACGTAAAGAAACCAAATCTTAGAGATGTCCGGGAAAGTGAACAGTCTGAAGGAGGCGAAGGCTCAGGTTAGATATAAATAGCAGCCTATATTTCGAATTATATTCGCTATTAGTAAAACTAAATTCATACCGTCTTATACTTACAGCTTATTACATACTAGCGACCCACCTGCGATTTCGCTCGCTTGAATTACACTATTTTATAAAATTAATTACATTTTTGTTTTAATAACTTTACAGTTATCACTTTTAAGAAAATAACTATTCATTAAAAACAAAAAATTCAGTTTAATGAATAAATAATTGTAACAATTTTGTCGACAAACTTTAAGTTGACGTAACTTTATTTATCAACCTTTTATCAAATGTTGAAGGAAAATTGCTAAAAATTCATTTAAATCCCAGTCAGAGGTTTACGCATTAAAATGCACAGACAAAAGTTTAAAAACCACTATTCTGGGCCTAAAGGGGGGTATCATTCGATTCGGGTAATATAAATCAATAACAAAACGGTAAAAAAATAAATTATATATATTAGTAAGATTTCCCATATCAAAAAGACTCCTAATTGCAATGTTTAAATACAATGATCTATTTATCTTGAAATTAATAACAGATTCAGAAGGAGAACGACGTCTCAGCACAAAAGGTTTTTACCTACCTGATGATTTTGAAGCCGAACGTAAGAATAATAATTTTAATCTACTAAATTGACGTAAATTTCAACTATTATACACAATGCATATTTTTTTTCATCTTACAGGTAGTTCAAATGTGCAGGATAGATTTGGTAAAGACTCTGATTCAGAATAGCGTATTATGTATTTTTGTCCATCTTAGAAATAAACAGAAAATATATTAAAAAAACAATCATACACTTTTTTATTAGTTTCCGGCAATGTAAAAAGTAACTAACGTGCGTATTTCCTGAATAATTTTACATAGCAAAAACCTATCTCATTAAATTCAAGGAAGTTGAAATGTACAAGGGAACCACTGATAATAATTATATTTTTTTTTCTATTACAAATTCCGTCCGGTACCGTTTATCTGAAATGTATGAATAATTCAGTTCCAAGATTCCTCGTTCAAATTTAACTTATTTTATTGCATTATGACAAAGTTTTTTAAGTTATTTTTACTCAAGTTAGTTTGTCAACGAATGGCAGAATAAAAATTATAAATAGCTAAATTGCCTTATAAAAATTACAAAAACCTCAACAGTGATACATCACAAGCACTTATACTCGTTCCAATATGATACCTAAATACAAAGTACATAGCTGTCTGTACTCTGTTTTGCACTAGGTGACCCCAGATGAAATTCGGTTGAGATTTCTGTATTTGTTTTGTTTGTTACTGTTATTTAGAAATTCAAAAAGTAGGGGGCAAAGTTTTTTTTAAAGTTTATAGGTTTGAAGTCGTTTTTTATCATGGCATAGTTACTGTCATTTTAGAGAAATGACACATTTCAGTCACAGATATAAAAAAACTGGTTAAATGCGAGTTGGACTCACCTACCGAAGGTTCTGTACCAATGTTAGATCGCTGATCTGCAACGAGAATTACCTTCCACTTTAAAACGTGGACGAACTTATATTTGCCGCTAGCACTCATTTTATATAAAGTGAACTACAATAATAAGTTCGGCTATATCTGTAATATAAAGTTAAATTTCCATTTCTGCCAAATTTGATAGTTGTAGAAATACAGGAAATTCACCATAATTTATTCGTCGCGCAATCGAACGATTACGCGGCTAATTTAAGTTGTTTTGTCGTATACACGGTACGGTAATTTTGTATGAAGTGCAGTTTACATTAAAAAATAATTTGTAATTGTATATGTAAAAATAGTATAATATTTTATTTTTTAGATTTTTCATTTATTTAAATTGTAAGTTCTCAATCGACTGGAACAGAATTTATGGGTGCCTAATGAAATTATCTTGTTTTGAAATACAAATTACTATAATATTGTTGCATGTATCGATGATTTAAAACCTTAAAAAAATATTCAACCGATATTAATACAAATGATTTGACCATGAAGATATTATTCTCGGGTATCAATTTTATTTCTTAATGTTTTTTTCTTTCTTGGTCTTTGTCATTAAATGTAGTGTCTGATTTTTATTCATTTAAGATGTTAAAGTAAACCGCAAAATACGTGTATACGAGTATAAAAATATAGAGTATAGCTGAATGGACGTTTATTATTTCAAAGATTTTTTTTTAATTATAAATTTCAGATTAAAATTCGTTAAAAGATATCTTTAACGATTTATAAAATAAATAAAAAAAAATGAGTCTCAAAAAAAGTGATGTCATCTACATGATACAGCGTGAGACTTTTTTTGAATTAGGGTAAGGAGAGACTGTGGTAAATACTTAACTTGCACTTAATCTTTTAGCAATAAGCTAGAAAGAAGTAGAGTTATGATTATTGATGCCTTTTAAGGCGCAGGAGCACTGTGCGTGACTGCAAACGCTAGAGTTTGAGGACCCCCACTCGAGGAAGTAAAATATTTAATATTTTCGATGTATATTATATTTTATATTTTGAATATTAATTATTTAATATTTTTAAATGTTATACTATTTTCGTTTCATCGGTCTGGTAACAAAACGCGGTGTTGAGTTCCGCAGTTTTTCCAGTTTCAATTAGAAAGTGGGGAATGAAACGTAGTGTCTTAACACTACACTACATACAGCGTATAAAAAAATAAATTGTGTTAAATGTTAGCAAGTAGTGCTTCTAAATTTTAATGCGTTAACTGTAGTGTTGATTTTTATTTGTTGAGATTTTGAAACTTTAGTAAATAAATAATATAAATATAATTTTATGCCTGCTCCGTTGAAATATTGATCACTCAATAAAAAAAAACAATTGACTAGTATGAGTAACCTCCTCAAAGACACCAAGATGTTTGAGAATTATTAAATGCAACCAGTAATCCAGTAGTAGTAAGTTGAGTGGCGGAACGCCTTATATTATCTTAAATTGTCGAGTTCCGCCATTCAACATGCAGCGTACGCTGCTATATGCGAGATATCGTTGTAGCGTGAACACGCTAAAATAATGACTTAAAAAGTAAGTTACTAAAGAAGTCTAACAGTTAACAGATAATGATTCAAAGTAGGTACAATTTAATTTAGGCACCGATGCGCACCTCAAGCAGCGGCGGCGCGAGCTCAAAACTTATAATTGAATCTCCAATCCTTAATTGAATAGTAGCAGTCAAAGTCCAAATGAATACGGAATTTATCTATTCTTAGCAAAAGATAAGACCTTTAATGAATTCAAACCAATTATTTACGTCTTTATTACCTTTAAATCTATCTTTCTTTGTATTTTATTTGATCTTAAATAAAAATGCAGGAGAAGAGGATACGTATAATTGTTTTATGTATTAAGCATAAATAATTTAACATGTTGTAGTAGATATAAAACATATAACCTATAAAAAAAAATTTTTACATGCTAAGAGGTTATTTTCCTCGCTTGTTGTACCCCGCAATCTCCGGCTAACCAAGAGCTTCTAAAAAATTACAAATTATGTTATTATAACACAGTGTTATAATAACATAATTTGTAATTTGTGTTATAATAACATAAGTTGTGTTTGTGTTGCAGGCAGTCTTACAGGCACGACGGCAATATGTGCATATAAGTATAGATTTGAAGTAGATTTTATACTATTGTAAACTGTTGAATGCATCCTTTTTTAGCACTAAAATTAAATCCTCCCCTCTACCTCTTTAATATAGACATAGACAAATCACAAAAATAGAACCCGTAAAACTCTACATAGCCAGGCAACTGAGGCAAAAAACTTTTGTACTCGAAAGTGCCTGGATAGTGGTCAGAAAAGTTACGCCCAGAATACATATTCATACAATCTAATAGGGCGGTCTCAATGAATGCTGCTCAGGTACTGAGCAGGGATAATTCCCATCGACATGAGAGTACAAGAGACAGCACAAGTATATGAGCTGAAGCGAGGAAAGTTAGTTGACAAGACCAATGAAGTCAAGAAAGATCGCTTCCGATCCGATCTGACAGCCGCATCCATTGCAGAAACATAGAGTTTATATATATATATATATATATATATATATATATATATATATATATATATATATATATATATATATATATATATATATATATATATATATATATATATATATATATACGTGTGTATGTGTGTGTGTGTGTGTGTGTGTATTAAGTAATATATATGTGTATTAAGTTTCGGGTACTATTACAGAATGTTTATGAAAATTTTATTACAAATATGTAATTATAACTTGCAATGATCTTAAAATAAAATTAATAAAAATCTGCATTCTTGAAGATGTTTTGACATAAATTTATTTTTAAGATAAAATGATATACAGACAGTACTACTACAATAACTTAAAAAAAAGTCGCGATAATAAAATATGTTTATGTATATTAGAAAGAAATGTTTTAGTTGATATGCATAAAGAATTATCCCAACAACCAATATAACTTTTAAATAACCACAAAGTATATTATTATGATTTGTTTATTCTGTTTACACGCACACGATGTAAAATATCAGGTAGCCAAATCCTTTAATTATTCTTGTCTTAGAACAAGTTGTAAAAGTTATTTAATCCCAACAATTGTAAAACTCTTTAAGTCCCAAAGAGTATTTAATCCTACCAATGAAGGTAATATGTTCTATGTTTTATCTTTAAATGTTACATGTAACAACAGAATAAATATATAAAAACATTAAGCATCACAAATCGATTTACAAATTATATGAAATAAACGTTATCTTATTTAAAAGTAAAGGGGTTTGTTGTTTAAATTTTATGACATTTATATATTATTGCATTATTTTTAAATAGATATATTTATCAAACGATTCTAATAAGTTTATGGTCTTAATAACTCTAGTGCACAGCAGTAATTTTGACATTACTTTGACAGTATGTCACTTGCGTTAAACGTCAATTTGTCAAAAGTTTATTTACGAGTAAGAAAAATGTTTCTTTACGTTTTATTGATATTATAAAAGAACCTAATTTATAAAATATTCTTTCTAAAATTACAAGTCGTATTTAGTACTAGCTAATTATTGTTAAATATCTTTATTTTTGTCATGACATCTGTTTGTTTTGTTATAAGACCCTCGAAAAATATTTAAAATAATTCATGTAATACCATTTAAACTTGAAAATGGAAGGCGGAGATTGGAGAAATAATATAATAAATCAAATTCAGAATCGCAATAAACGTGAAACTGTAGCATTTCAAGACATCATAGCTTTTCGTAAGTAACATAACCTACCTGAATCTTTGTCTTCCTGTTTATATTTTTATAGGTAAGATATAACACTTATTTGTCATAGTAAAACGAAGGATATTATTATCTTAGTTAGTTACCTAAGTAAACTATTTATTATAAGATCAACAAGGTTTGATATGAATGTTTATTTTTTGTTGTTAATGTAAGATTGATATTGTAAAAGGATTAAATATACACTATATACTAATAAACAAGATAGTTATAATTATATTAAAACATTTCAGAAAGTCGGCTTTTTGACAATGTCAGCACTTTGAAAAATGAAAATTTGCAGCTCACATTGTTGAATGAAAGAATTAGGTTCTCCAATACAGAAAGTGTTTTAAACAGTGGAGGTATGTACATCCATTTTTCATAACTAACAAATATTTAAATGTCTTTCACATAGACAAATCTATTAAGATATGATTTTTATATATTTTTCCCCCTTTTTTCTTCTAAATATAAATTTGTAATAAAATATATAATCTCTGAAATTACAATTACTTTAAAGCCAACTATAACTACAAAAAAATATATTATGTACCTTTTGATTGTGTATTTTTGATAACATTATCGTGAATTTTGACAGTATGTCCTAATTTTCGTCCAAAATTCACTGTCTTTAGTGAGGCTTTCTCACCTTGTCCTGCTTTGACAACAGAATCTCGACTTTTAAATTATTATTAAAAATGCTGGCTTGGACAAGTATACAATTAAGACATAATACTTAGGGCAACCCTATTCAGGTAATAAACTATATTAATATTTTCAAGACAAAGTCTGATGTTGTCATTTTTCTTGAATTTTGAATCTAGTTCATTTTAAACAAGAAACCGAAGAACAAAATAACATGTGTTATTGAAATAATTTGTTAATTATTTTAACTTTTCAGTTGGCGGTACAAATGAAAGAGTACAGGCATTAGAACAGAAAATTTTATCTCAGCAAGAGGAACTTACTTCTATGCACCGGAGAAGGAGTGAAAGTTCACAACAAATTATAAATCTGAATGCCAGAGTTCATGATTTGGAAAAAAATGTACAGTCCAAGGATATAATGTAATTACTTTTTTATTTTGTTTTGTCGTTTTGCAAGAGTATTTATTGTACTCAAATTTATAATTGATAACTTTAACCCAAAAAATTTACATATTGGTAGCAATATGTATATTGTAAATAATTATATTTATTGTTATTAAATAAGAATAAAAAGGAAAGAATTACCTTTTGTAATGTAATTAAGGTATAATGTTGTTATACTTTTTTATTTAGCACAAGATAGGTATATAGGCCCACTATGGTTATCATGAAAAATGTTTTACCAAAGAATTATTATTTAAGAAATATTATTTACTAACGGCCAGTTTGCAGCTTTGTCTGCTTGGACTACAAAATCATTTTATTACTATTTTCTTAAACAAAATACTTAATATTAATACTACCTTTTATTTGTAAATGGATTTTAACGAAACAAACATTAAATCTTAATGGAAGGCTACCAAATTATAATAGTGAAATTGCAATGAACTTGGTTAAGCCATTTCTGGAATCAAAGCTATTTTCTTATATATCCTCCATATTCATACAACAATAAAATACAATTTTTTGATATATGCCTCAGCCAACTACGGAGCTGATTGAGGCTCTCTATACTTCAGTTCAAGTATGTCAAAAAGATCAAATAGCTATTATTCAAATTCAAATATTTTTATTCAAAATAAGAAGTTACAAGCTTAATTTTTTGAATGTCAAACAATTTACCACCAGTTCACTAAAGTTACTGTCTCAGACTTGAACTGAATGATAACATAATATCTTATCAAAAATGTACACCTTCTTTATTACAATATTTATAGATCAACTATATGAGTTAATTCATAGACAATTTATTATTTTACTACATATTGTTTACTCCGTGTAAAAAAGTGTTTGTTACAGACTTTCAAATGATAAATATCAAATGATTTAATAATTAAGATATTGGTCTTTATCTATTTATTTATTTATTTATAATTATTTATCTGGACAATTACACATCAAAAATATTAAAAGCACATCAGTGCAGCCTTTTAACTGTACATGCCATATTTGGTGTTTGAATTTCCCAATGGTGAATATATTATCTTAATTACCTCATGATAACAAACAAAGCATAGTGTTGGGTTTTGTCACTCAACATGCAGTGTCTTGGAAATTAAACAATGATTGTTTTTGCTAACATTTATTTTTGTTAATAATAAATTTATTTTGTTAGAATTTCAGAAAATACTGCATTAATAGCTTCCCTCCGAGCAGAGATATTAATGTATGAAACAAGCTTGAATGAATTGAAAGGACTTAACCAAATGCTAAGAGATGAACACCAAGCGTTACAAATAGCATTTGCATCTATTGAGGAAAAGTTAAGAAAAGCACAGGTATTCATTATTCTTTTGTTACTTTTTATATAATTGAATTCAATGCTCCTGGAATTAACAATTTGTGGTATTGGTTTGTTTCTAAGGCCTCCTGAATCTTTCTTATATGAAGTTTAAAGATATAAGGAAACAAATACTGTTTATAGTGACGATAGGCTTTTAAAGAGTTTTTTTTAATTCCAATTAGTAGCTTTTATCCTTGACAAAGCTACTATGTTACTAAACATAGAAATGATATTGATACTAGCTCAATGCATTCTTAATTAATGGTATGATAAATATTACTAACCTTGTGTAAATCAATGTTATTGCGGCAAATTATAATCATATTTCAATTTATTCTCTTCTGTTGAATATAATTTTATTTTGTTATTAAAGCAAAAAAAATGAACGAGTATTTTGTAAAACTATTTTACCAAATAGTCTATAAACTCCATGAAGGATTTTATGATTTTGAGCCATTACTTTGTGGTTAATATTTAATAACTGTGGAAATATCAATATCATTTGAGGTTGATCTTAAATTTTTAAAGTCAACTTAGCAAAATATCATAGAGCTTTTTGTGGATTGTTTAATTTTCTACAAAAAATGTATAGGTCTTTATACATGCGCAATTCAATTTTAAATGTATTAAGTCATTATTTTTCTTGCAACTCGCTTTTGCTATTCGTACAATCTATAACTCTTTAGGGAAAGATTGAGGGCAAAATTTAAAGAAAATTATATATTGACCGTTGTTGTATCTCAACACATTTGTGAAAATGTTGAGAAAAATATTAATGAATTAGCCAAAATCGGCGATGTACATAATATTAATGCTAGAAATAGGCTAAAACTTTTTGCGTCTGTAACTCGACTGGATCGAGACCACAATTCCATTTTCTAATTCAGAAAGTGTCCAAGAATCATAATGTATCGTAATCATAATATATCATATTTTTAAAAAAGTTGTGTAATGTCGTTTGTGTGTTAATGGTTATTACCAAATTAATGATTTTATATAAAATTATGACACGCCTTGGGAATTAAATGCTCGGTCCAGTCTATTTCAAAGGTCACTAGTAAATATAAACTGTAATCAATGAATCCGTATAAAAATTAAAATAAAAATATCCCGCAGATTTCTTCTGTTAATTTTGAATTTTATGTCCCATATAAGTAAACATGATGAAACACTTCTTAATGTTAAGATTAAGAAAACTGGGCTTTTAACAGGCATATATATTCGCCGTCTAGAACACATTCCCTATAGCTTCAAAAAAATATTTACGTTATAAATATTTTTTTTTTAATTTGTCGCGTTTTAATAAAATTTTCGGAAATTTTATCTTGATTTGACTTCAACTCGTCCTGGTGTTAAAAAAAATGATCATAATTACGGCAACATTTACTATAAGTTTACGCAAGCTTTATCCAAGACACAATATTTACAAAAAAAACATCATAGCTTTTAAATTAACCATTAAAGTGTTTTGTAGAGCCAAACACTGTTTTGGTGGTATTAAAATAACATATGTTTAGTTTAGTGGTCACAGGTAGACTAAAAAACGGGTAGAAACGGACTACTGCAAAGTGTTCGGCGAAATTCCCAAAACGCGCGAAAATCAAAGATGTTATTGTTCAAATTTGTGTTTCATCATTTTAATTTACTCATAAGTATTGAGATGAAGTAAAAATCACTAAAAATAATTTATGAAATAATATAGGAAGATTTAAAAGACAAGGTTAGGCATTATTTTCAACATGAATTAATGACCTCAAAATAGAGTGGAGAGATAGTATGACCTATAGTGAAAGTCACTGAACATGCATATGTTGTTTTTGATAGTGAGTTATTATGGATGGGTATTTAAAACTTACAAATGAAAAAATTCTTGCACGACAGCCGACACAGATAATAAAAGTTATGGCCGAAGTCTTTGATCTTATTGTTGCTTAAAAACATTCATACATCGCGTACATTGTGCGTTCAACTGGTCTCGAGCACTTACACCAAACGTACACATAACTGGAATTAAATTATTCCACTGGATCTTCAAATTTTTATTACATCACTCAATCGTGGCAATATGCCAGACCAATTCGCTGTTTTGTCCATCATATTCAGAGTGCTTTTTATATTTAAAATACTTATATTAATTTGTTTTTCGATTTTTTACGTTTATTTTGTATTTTTATTGTAACGTAATTTTTATGTAATACATTATGTAATACATATTTCATATTTTTATTGTAACGTAATTTTTATGTAATGCATTAATTTGAACGTACACCATTTTACTTTTAAAATGTTATAGATATTTTTATGTCATTAATTACAATTGATTGTAAAAACACAGTTTAGTATATTATTTGCAACGAAATATAATTTATTAATTCTAGTTGTCGACAAAAAAATATTTTATTTTCTCGCCTTATTTTCTAAGAATCATAAACGTGAACGCCCTGTATAGTTACGGCCCTCATGTGATTACAGTTATATATAACATATTCATATGCGCCTATATAACTATCAAAATCACTTGCGAAGTCCACGACCAGTCGAAAAATAAATTTTAGTCAGTTTTGATATTTAAAACTATCTATCATCTACGTCTAAAAGTTTTTTGTATCAAAATTACAATGCTTAAAAAGGTGTTTAATTATTTTTTTCTGTTATATATTTAAAATATTTGTTGAGTATCTCAGTTTTGTAATATTCTTGTCACAGGATGAAAATCGATCGCTTGTAGAAAGACTTATAAGATACAAAGCTAAAGATGCAGATAAGATGAATGAAGAAAATGAACATTTTCTAAAGTAAGTTTTTTATTTTAATGTCCTAAAATATTTGCAAAATAAAGATGCATGCGTCTTAATTTAAATAAAGTATAATATATATTTTTATTTACTGTAAGATGTTTTTGTTATGTTTTTTATTCGTGTGAAAATATTGATCAATTTGTATGGCTTTTTTATGTTTGTATAATTTATTTCTTTGGGATTACGGTGATTGTTAAATAATAAACTATAGAATGATTAAATCGAAATTTGTAGAAATGCACCTTATTCAGTATATCCTCTAAACCTCTTGTACTCGAAATTTTATTAAAAATAATTAGAGAATGGTTTTATATAGATTATTTAGAGCACTGTAGGTATTACGTATTGCATATGTACTTCATATATGTATAAATGATCCCATCTCAGATCACTATATTTTGCTTTAATTCGCACTTTTTAACATGACAGTCTAGTAGTGCAAAAGTTTTTTCTTAATTTATAATAATTTAGGTGAGTGACATCGATTATTTTAAATAAAGAACTCAATGCCAACATTCATAAAATTTATTAACTTTTGCGCTGGCAGCTTGAAATGAAATGTAATGTTGTGTGTAATTAGTAGTATTATAGGTAAGTATTAGTATGGGCTATGCGTGTGACACGCATTAGAAGCTTGCATAGTTGTCTATGATTTTTGTTTGCTTCCTTTTTTTAATTTGTTCAACAGGTCAAGCAACCCTACTGCGTTTTTCATCAACACGTTTGGTAGAGTTAGTTTCGGGTGAGTTTGAAATAATGTGAATGAGGTCTTGGTGGTAATAAGGCATTGTGATGTTTGAAATACATTTACTTCTTCATAATGGCCCATATCGTATCGTTCTTAGAGTGTTTATATGAAATTAATTTGCAAATAAATCTATTTGATTCTTTTTTTACTTTTTACATTTTTTTCTAGATAATAATGATTACAAACTCAATAATTAATTAATAATATCTTTAATTCGTTTAAAACTGGTTTATTTAAAATATATTTTTTTAATTGCACATATTTCATTATTTTAAAAATGTAATTTATCTGGCCTGCTTACTTTGTTATGATAGAGCGTCAATCCATGCGATTAATAAAGACATTTACAGTAATAAATTAAGTAAATTATGTAACATTTTGTTTTGAAATAGATTTTTTGCAAGTACTTCGAACATTCCAGACATGTTTGTATTACAAATGATACGATTTAACTGCACTCTGAAACTGACTCATGTGTTCGATTTTTCCACTTATTATTTTCTTTTTATACAATAATGAATTTCAAATTTATTTTTTATCTGTTTCTTTTTTGTTTTAATTTTCTATTATATTTTCTATAAGTGTCTTTGTGGTTTTGAATTGTGAATACTTTACTGATTTATGTATTTAAATTATTTTATTGCAAATGTTCTATATTTTTGTATAAATTTTATAATAATGTGTTGAATGCATTGTGTGTTTAAATTTTGTTCCATATATTTTGAAATGGTGTATTTTGTCAAAATTTATAATTATCTAAAATCTACATTTGTTGTATACATGAAATTAATATTACATTGACTGAATTGTACATTAAATTAACAACTATAGCTTAATTTTGAATTGAATGTGAGGGCTTCACTTGATTTTTTATATTAATATCACTTTGTAATAGTTCAAAACTTTTTTTTATTTTATAAGATGTATGAATTCGTTCGTATGGTAAATCGGCAAAATTTCATAACATTAAGGATTTTTTTTAATTACTATGCAAACGTTTTCATACGAAATTAATCAGCATATACTAAACTACTATCATTAAGTTTTGGTTTGGTTAATAATCATACTTTTGTAAATATTTTTGATCTATATCTAACATGGAAAATGTCAAGACAAAACAAAAATGTTATATACTGCATGTTATTTTTTTAAATCTTGCATGTTTTGTTATGCATGTGCATTTTGCACAGCACCTTATTATTTACGAGTCTAACATGGTATATATATGATGGATATGGAATGATTATAACAGCACGCAAGAGTTACAAGACAGGAAATGTCGCTGCAGAAAAAGTTCAAAGACCTTGTACATAAGCTTACGCACAAAAAATCACAAGTTAATTGTATATACAAATTATTTGATATTTTAAATGTTATACTGGTTTTAGGAAAAAAAGCGACAAAGTTCGAAAAGAACTGGAGGAAGCAGCCAGAGAAGGCAGCAGCAGAAATAGTGGAGGTTCTGGCAGTAGCTCCGATGATAAAATAATTGACTCTATGCCGTACTACGCAACTGCGTTGCCTACAAAAGCGGCGTTAAGATTTGTAAGTATTTTAAATGTTTTACCTACTTTAATAATACTTTAATTTATCTGTACACTTATTATGCTTAAAATTTAAGTAAATGACATATAAACTCAAATTATTGGTTATATTTCCCACATAGTCCATAGAAATGGCATTTAGTTGCCTCGCAATGTATATTGTATACTTTCAATCGATTTTCAAAACGTATATTATGTTAACACTAGGTCCGCGGTCCGTCCGTGTGTGCTCACAGTGCTCATAGCGCGCCAACGTGAGGTCCGAATTGTGCTTCTCACTGTTAGCGCTGTGAATACTATGACGTCAGTTGTGACGTCACTACCTAGTGCTTAAAGTGCTGACGGGTTGGAGCGTTAGCACCGTGAGCATTGACGTTATTTTGACGTTTAATATATCCTCCACGTCATTGTCACTATCGTCACTTTCCTCTATCGCGGAAAATGCTTGAATACAAGCATATTATTATCTTCACTGGCTACACCACGTACTCCACTCATGTTTAAATCAAAAAATGCTTTGTTAGCTTATGTTTAACTTGTCAAATTCATCGTAAACATTTTCACAAGTGGTCAAAATTATTAATACTGCTAATAAACGTTGCCACGCTCACTATTATCGGTCCGCACGTTAGCAGTGTAAGCGTTGTAAGCACTGAGCACAATTCGCACCGCGGCCTAGGTGATTTCAGTTGATTTTTTTTTATTTCGAGTGTCTTAACACTAGGTTCCCAAGTTCCCTCTCCCTACCCTGGTAAAATAAATAAAACTTATTAACTAAAAACAAAAACTTCTATTCGTTACGACCTAGTTTTATTGATACTCTGATATTGTATACTAATGCTAATAGTTATAATAAAAAACAAATTATTAATAAATATAAGTATACAACAACAAATCATTATCAAGCAATACAATATTTACTATTATTTTTATGTTTTAATTTCTATATCCACCGAAGAGAGTGAAATACTGTCAACCTGTGGTTACAAACTTTTACATTATTTAATTGGAGTTGCATAATGTAGAAATATGTATGTACCTTGAATATGATGCATAAAAATGTAAATATAAATGTAAAATTGTTCATGATGTCTAATTGTCATAAATATATACCAATTATACATCATAAAAATAGTTAGCTATGAATAATATATTCAACGCATTTTTAATACCATATTGAGAGTTACTTAAGAATCGTTATTGTATTGAGTCGTATCCGTTGTTTGGTATCTGTGACGTTGTATGTGTATAGCAATAGAAGGCGGCGGTCGCGTTAAAAGTAACGCAGCAGTATGTGCGCTGGGTTTACTTGACATATCAGGCACATTAAAAAAAATATAATGATTAGTGCGATCATAAATTGAAAATTACAGCTTGTGATAAAAAAGTACGTTTTAAACAAGATTTAGGCTAGTTTATGTTATTCAATTAAATGAGACCTATGACAGTCAGTTACGTAAAATATATTTTATTTAAATATGATTTTGAGAGGTGTGACGTGACGCAGGGGCACAAGCGTCTTGCGTGAACAATACTTTTTGAATGACAAATACTTCGGAAATGCATTGCAAAATTTGAGGTTGTGATAATTTTTACTGCATTTTGTATAAAATTCAAGAGGACCAAGAAAAAAAAACCGAAATGTAGAAATTTACAGGTATTTCATAAAAGAAAATAGCCCTTATGAACTTACTCTTGTAGATCATTTCATACAAAATAAATGGATAACACATCAAACTTAAGTTTGCCAACTTTATTCACCGCGTAACCACAATTAATAAAGTATTTCTCGTTTTATCGATTGCCATCTTTAACCTTCCCTTTGCCATACAATCCTCAAAATATCTCAATGAGCAGTCTGACTCGCACTTGACTGGTCTTTTTTAAATAATTATAAAAAATAATCAAACAAATAACAATACTTGAAGTATAGATTACATTTTTATATAGTACTATCACATTAATTATGTATTTGCAAAGTTTTGCGAAGCTTAACTTGAACATTACATTTGTGTGCGTGATCAGTAATAGTAGATCAAGAAAAATACCTTAGAGAGTCAAAATTATTAATAGAAGACAAAAAAAAATGTAACAAAAAAAATATTACTTTACATTTTTTTGTTGTTTTAACTAAGGTAGTCATTATCGAACTTGTGTATACCAAGCTTAATTCTTTTAGAACTAATATTTTTTTTTTAAATTCAAAAATTAAAATCTTTATAATTTTAGCTTTTTCTACTCTGGTATTTTGTTATATCATCAAGAATAACTCTATATCCACAATGTTTTACTACTTTATACT
This sequence comes from Eueides isabella, assembly GCA_019049475.1. Taxonomy (NCBI): domain Eukaryota; kingdom Metazoa; phylum Arthropoda; class Insecta; order Lepidoptera; family Nymphalidae; genus Eueides; species Eueides isabella. The sequence continues at coordinate 9,051,508 of CM032387.1, forward strand.
GCTTGGTCACATAAATTATACTTTTTCTATATATTAATAGTGCGGCGAATTTGAAGCATTGCGTGTTGTAAAGCAAAGCGTGGCGTCACAACCTGACGCCATGCTTTGCTTTGTTACCAGAGCAAGAGAATATTAAATATTTAAATTTGAAATATCCCACAACCTGTCCCATTTACAGCCACATGCCTGTGCCTATGTGCCACGACAGGCTTTACTTAAACTTTCACTTTTAATAAATGGAACAGTATTATAAGTATAAATTTTTTCATTATGTTATTATCAGTACAATAGGTTGACGTTATATATAAATAACATATAAACACTCGCATATAAACGCAAAGTTCAACTTCGACCTCGTGGACTATGCAATGCTTATAAAACTCAACTGTGTATATTTTTAAGAAAAAGCCTAATCAGGCTGATATAAAAATTGGACGACCTTTGAAGTATTATTTCTAAAACGAAATAAAAATGACAGAAATCAATTAAATTATGGGTATAACTTAACCTGTTGTAGGTTTATTTATACCCATAATAGAAAAAAAAGCCGAAGTAAAAATTAAAAATAATAATTTAACTGAATTGATCCCCTATATTGTATATCATACATTTTTAGAAAATCAACGTTTAGAATACCTACTTTAAGAGTATTCCGCGATTAATCTGGTTAAATTTTCTTTCATTAAAATATATAATAATGTCTTAAAAATATTTGAGGCCAGTCGTGGCGCAGCGATACAAGCGTGCGACTATAACCGACAGGTTGTGGGTTCGATCCCCACTCGAGAAAATGAAATATTTAATATTTTCAGTTTAAATATTTAGTAATTTTGATAAGCTGTTTACTACAATAATAGTTATAAAATAGACAAAACCATGATGTGGGTATGTATGACTGAATAAACAATAGAATGTTAATTCTACTATGCAGCACTTTTTTTATCTTTTATTAATGTTATGTATGTTTTACAAGCATTGAAAGCTACTCGTTTTTAATTTAATATGATCAGTGCCTCACCATATTTTATACGTCGCTTTCACGTTATTAATCACTTTCAGAAACGCAAAAAAGGTGTATTTCTCTTCTCAGCTAATACGATCAAAATGCACACAACTACAACATCGAACTTACTACCGTAATTTGTCATGGTTACTCTACCAGTTATTGTATGAATATTTTATTCTTATATTACCTACGGCACACAATTAATTTTAAAGTTAAATGCATAAATAATAATCATAGATGACAAATAATATCGCGAAATGATTAATAAAATGGAATGCATCTTTCAATTTTTATAATGTTATCAATGTATCATCGCAAATTTCTTAGCAAGCTTTTATACTTGTTTTTTTGTTCATTTCTCTTTAGTTCGCAGACCTCAAACATTCTTTAACTTAATCTTTATGAGTCAGCTTAGCCTTCAGAAGCCAATTATATTTTCGCGTATCATATAAATTTAATTTCACACTAATTTATTACAAGTAAAATCTTTAAAACACAAATAAGTATAATATTAAACTGGAACGGTATTCCAGAGGCGCGGGTTCAAATCCTGCTTCGTTCAAAATTTTTATACGCTTTTTAAATTTAAATTTAGTATTTTCTGTCCTAAGTGTGGAATAACACTTTAAAATCTTTAAAAAACAAATAAGTATAATATTATTATAATCGATTTAAAACGATTTTAGGAATTATAACACATTCAAAATTATTACGTTAGTCAATTATTTACTTACTAGATGGTGTACGCAACTTCGTTCGCGTACATTTTGCATTTTGAAAAAGAAGAAATAATTTAAGCTACTTTCAGTTGAACAACAAACATTTCAGATCTTCGATTTTTATACGTCAAAAGCTCATCATCCTTATTAACTTGTGCTTAGACATAATTTGTATATATTTTACAGATTAGCTGATCCCTTACGGATCCATATCAGATGTCACCAGATGGTTCGGATAAAACTGATCATCCTTAAAAACTTTTGTTAAGGCGTCTATTCTAGATTTAATAGTTTAGCTGGTACATCAGGTTTTCCGTTTTCCAGAACAAATTATATCCTATATGTTTACCAGCTATACAACAAAAATTTGCCTGTGCAAACAGCCAAACATACAAACGTAAATACAATTTTTTCAAATATTTTCTCTTTTACTGTTTCCTTACCACCCTATTTTTTATTGAAAATATTTAATGTACAGACACTTTTTTGTGCATTGTTCACTGTTTCATTATATGTATTGATAATTTAATATGCGAAAACAACTTTTAAAACTTGATGTTTCAAATAATTTACAATAGTCCGTGTTCACGGGTAAACGTATGTTTTAGACGGACTCAGAAATATTAATTTAAAAAACTTTTTGAAAAAAAAACTTTAAAAAATGACGAATTTGACGCCGCAAAAATTGTGTATTTAAAATATTTGTACAATGGGCTCTTTTTTTATAATTTAGTTAACTTGAAAAAAAAACGAGCCCATTCATTTTACACCCGATAACGATATTAAGTGGTTTGTACAAAAATTTTGAATACACAATCTTTGCGGCGGCAAATTCGGTTTTTTTTTATGGAAAAGACGGCAAACGAGCGTACGGGTCACCTGGTGGTAAGTGATCACCATCGCCCACGGCCCCGAGTAACTCTAGAGGAGCTACAGGAGCGTTGCCGTCCTTTAAGGCGGAAGGGCACCGGGGCCCGGCATTACCTAATTCGAAACGCAGTGGCCAAAGCCACTACTTAACGCCGGTCTTAAATGCCTTATCAACAATAGTGAGATTTTTTAAATCTTATTAGAGCTTGTAAGATTTGCACACACACACACACCAACATACATACTGACATGGCAAGTCAAACAAAAGCTTAGTAAACAATTTTATTTTGTTAAAAAAGTGAAACTTACGACCGTTAAAATATCATTGTAAAAGTATAAAATAATTTAAGAAGTGACTTAAATAATTTATTAAACAGGAGATAATTAACGTAAAAAAAGTATATTACTTGCTTTCATCTCTTATAGATGGATTGACTTCCATTGTACTTCCCTAAGTACCTATTTAGTACCGTAGATGTAGATGAGGCAATATCATATTCATCTCCCTGTCAACTTGATAAGAAATGCAAAGAAATGGGCTCGGGCTGCCAATAAAATGTTTTGTAGTTTTAAAGTAACCCGAATAATTTGAAAATATTTAATGCTATGCCTATTTATATTTATGTTAAAATTTGAAATGTTGATGACAGCCCTTGACGGATTTTCTTGAGATCGGATGCGGATGTAAACGAAGCAAACAATATATCGCACTCACGAACGAACATCTAAGGTACTTGCAAAACAAATATTTTTAGTAGCAAACTTGTAAAACTTGATAAGCGTATAATGGCGGATATGAATACCTTAGGGCATTATTTATAGTTTGCCATTTCAAGGAAAATGTAAATAGAAAATTTAAAGTAAAAGTCTTCAAAGGAAGGAAAGGAAGTGGAACGGAGTGTCATAACACTAGGTTCCACTTCCGTTCCCTCTGCCTACCCTGCCCAGTGCGGGGTACAGCGTGAAGCTGAAAAAAAAAAAACAACTTTTAACTATGCATTGAACTCATAAACGGTAAAGAAACATTGACATTCAGAGAAATGACGGACGGATAATTTCCACTTATATTTTATTTTCTTATAATTGATATCAAAAATCCAAAGCTAATAAAAATAGAATTTACAAAATCAATTCGCATTTTACCAATTTCGATAAGAAGTTGTTTTATTTTATGTACTGGTGCGATAGCATCGACGTCACTTGCGCATAGATTGTTTAGCTTTACGCTGTATCGCGCATAAGGTATAGGTATAGGATGAGAACCTAGTGTTTAGATACTCCGTTCCTGTTAGGACACATCATTACCCATCATCCGTTTCCGCCTAATTCTTGAGGCATTGCGTGTTTAATTGTGAAATTTTACGATATGCTTTCTAGTCAGAACGAGGAAGTGAAAATATTTAATTTTCTCGAGTGAGAATCAAACTCGCAACTTATCTCATTTACAGTCAAACGCTTGTGCTCCTGTGCCGCGAGAGACAGATAATTATTATATAACGAACAAACAAAAAAGGTAAACTTACTGTGTAAGACATTCAATTAGAAAGGCTATAAGGCTATTTCATACCAGCGGTCAGAGTATCGGGCTCTTAGAATGTGCCATGTGTCATAAACGACTGTTAGTCCTTTCCATTTGACTATGTGGATAAAGCCGCAGGTAAAAGTTAGTATATTATATAACGATAAGTTTCGTATATATGAAACTCTATTCCGTGTATCGTAAAACATTTTGAATCGTAAATGTAATTGCCACTAAAGCTATGAAAAGGACAGTTATTGTTTTATATTGTAATTGCAAGAAAATAACTTTTTTGAGTTAAGATGTATAAATTCATTAAAAACATATGTCATTATTTTAGATATGGAAACATTATTATAAAATAATAAAGTACCGTTGCGAACAAGCGGATGGTAGATACTCTATCATCTTTCGAGCGCGAATAGTTCATCTTATACCTTATTAATTCAATAATCGTACGGCCGGGAGATAAATGAAAAGTATCGCAGTACATTGAATGTTATCTGATATTTTATATTTTCTAGCATGCAGTTACGGCTTCGCTCGGCATTTTATAGAGTAATGTAATTCAAACGATCATGCTGATGGATATTCATAATCTATAAATATACGCATATATAAATTTGTAGTGTCTGTCTGTGATTTCAAAATAACCTTGTTTTTTTTAGTGCATATAGTTACTTAGAACGAGTAAACTAAAATTCTTGTGTCATATTTGGTGTCCAGGCTCTAATCTAATCTAGGAAATAGCTAGCTTTCTAACTCGGCGCAGCATCAATGTTGCTGTAGATAGCTTGACGCTTGCGTCCCCTATGGCTGCGTACTGTAAACTAAGCTGATAATAATACTGTGGACGCTGTTTGCTCCCGTCGTGCAAACCTTTCTCGGTAAATCGTTGACCAGTGTAGAAATCAACTTATGCCTTCTATTGAGGCCCTCGAAATATCTCAATCGACCGAACCTGGTTTAATTCAAGTCCCAGAAGACACAAGTTGGTGCCTTATCTTATAAAAACTCCATTTGCCGTGTCACCAGTTTTCGAGAGCATTGCTTAAAGCCGCGCCCAGTATCTGCGTAATGGGTTTTAGCATTTTGAGTGACTTCTTCCAGTATTGCGATTATCTGGAAAGGAAAGCTAAGTTGCCTCCAAAGAAATTGGAGGTAAACAGCACAGCGAGGCAGTACTTTACGCCAAAACACCGTTTAGGCATGCAAATAGCTGCCAAATCTTGGCCTCATATCAATTTCTGTTCTTAACTCTAACAACTGAAGCTGGCTGAATCCCGAAGCAACGTAGTATCGGTTCAGAACATTTTAACGCATAAAATTTGGAGCTGTTCTTATCATTGGTATCCAATAATTTTTGAGAGACCTGAAATTTTAACTTTGCGTAGAGACGTCTCCTCCCTGTGCGTTTCCTACCACACTTGTCACAGAACTGTTCTGGAAAACTGTATGACTTGGTACCTGCCGCCGAATTTTTTAACCGCGTAGCATCAGAATGGGCTACCTGCGGCAGTGTTTATAGATCGATACGACCTTTAAAAACCTTAAAGGCAGCACTTATTCGGCGATAAATAGACTACTTTTTTCCAAAAATCCACGGGATAAAGTGCGCGCGCGTGTTCCCCCTATCTAGATAGAAAAACTTTACATTTTTGTATTAAAATGGACAATTTTTTTTTCTTGAAAAATGCAAATTTTAAACCCATTACTGTATAAGTTGAAATAACCATAATAAAATAGACAAGTGTTTTGCCCTAACTTCTTACTTAAATAATATTAAAAAAATATTCGTATATATGAAGCCCGTATTCGTATATATGAAGTCAGTAGTAAGCCAACAAAAGCTACCTATTTTTTACAACTATGATTTTTATTTTATGATCAAATTTTTATAAAACAAAGTGGGGATCGAAAGTGTCTTTTAACCAGAAGGCAGGGCTTAACTCTAGATTTCCAAATTTCCTCTGCCTATCCTGCCATAAACGGGATAAGCTGAGACTGCAAAAAAATATATCGTTTTCGATACTGTACATTAAAAGTATTTAATTACATACGTAGTTTACTATGATTAACAGTTAGTTTCTTGTCTAAATAGCTTGTTTTACACTTTAAACAATTCGGATCAGATATAAACCACCACTAGCGCTACTTCCACCTGAAATAACGATAGTTAAACGTCAATAAAAGTTTATTATTCAGAATTCCATTCATCTGGCTAATTCCGGTACAACGTACAATTTTAAATAGACAAGTTAATAATAGTCAAATAAGTGACAATTAAATCAATATACTATTTCATTGCTCGGAATTTATTTATAACTAGCGAGGAACCCTCCCGCGGCTTTCCGCGGCTTCGTCCGCTTGAATTCAATTACTTTCTTGTTCTCATAATATACCTATATAATAAAAAAATTGTAGCAATTTTGTCAAACTAAATATTTTAAATGTATGTAACTTTTTTATGTATTTCATTGATTTAAGTTAAACGAATACAAAATGTTGTGAGAAAGTGGCCAAAATATAAAAGTGAAAACTGCATTGAAATCTCATAAGCCGTTTCAGACATTAGCGCGTTAAAACGCACAGACAAATCGATAAACAATCAAAAATTCAAAAATTTAAAAAATCACTTTTTGTGCTCTATTATATTAATAACCGTTTCGTCTAAGATTTTTTTTAATTATATCCATGATACGAAAAATAATAAATGAGAAATCATCATCCAATGATGGCCATCTAAATTAGTTTTTATTCGCATATAATATATGCGGCGAATGACACCGGCATTTTAATTTATTAAAATAAAAATAAAAATTCAAATAAACACCGTGTTTTAATATATATTATATATTAAAACACGGTGTTTATTCGAATTTTTATTTTTATTTTAATAAGTTAAAATGTCGGTGTCATTAAAATAATAAATGTAATGGAAAGATTTAATCAAAACTTATAATATTTGTAGCAACTATAATATATTCAGTATTTATTTTTATAGCCATAATATTTTGATGAAAGCTATATATGCTACCTGTTTTGATAGTGGCAGGACGTGTTCTTCCTGTTCGACGGCATCATCGGCTATAAAAAATATATCGAGCCGATCAAACATGCAAATTGTATAATATTCTTTTGATCTTTTATCATCTATCTTAGTTATCTTTATATTTTATTTAATATAGGGCTTTTTATTTTATTTTAATCCTTTAATCAATTAATTATCAAAGGAAACAAATTATATAAATTTTTTAACGTTATTAAAATATACATAGCGATGATAGGAATTCAGTATTAAATATAATTAAATGATAATAAACCTTTCATAATTTACAATTAGGATGCACATGACGGTGAAGTCAACGCCGTGAAATGGAGTCCCACTGACCGCTTGGTGGCCACCGGGGGAGCGGATAGAAAAGTTAAATTATGGGACGTTTCGAAACGTAAGTAACAAATTTTATAATATAATGGTGTAGATAAGTTACACTTTAATATTTATTAAATGACGCAACGCGACGTTTTTAGACAGTAGTTGTATTTATTAGCCTGACTTTAAAGAAATTCTCATAAGGTTTTTCTTAATACAGCAGTAAATTTTACATAATAACCGTTAGGATTATACGGGACTTTGATAGGGCTAGTTCAAATTATGCAAATGCTCTGATATTATACATTCTCACTACATATTTTAATGTATAAAACAATAATTTGATTTTTTTTAATAAAGTTAGAAATGATGAGCTAATGCGTCGTTTTTTGAGATAAATGTGAAGATAGTCCATTCGTCGATTATATTAATGAAAGAAATAGTTTTACTTTGAATATTTTTTTTTGTTAATAAACAATATAATATCTTCAGTAATAATGGAAACGTGACTTTCTTTCTTTCGGTTTGCTCTGAAAGGCGAATAGAAATAAATGAAAGCATCGTAACCCAGTGGCAGAGTGTTGAGGGAGTGAATTTTTTTAATTCCTCTCTCTTAAAGTAATACAAATCACGGTATTGTGTTTCTCCACGCAGCACGCAATGGCTGTAAAATGAGGCGAATGGTGGGGAAACGGAATACCTTAACTTTTTTACTTCACCTATAATATACTGGATAATGCGTAAAATAAAAAAATATATACAAACGTGGATTCATCTAAAAATAATAAAAAATAAATCATTGGTTTACTCAGCTTCACGCTGTATCCCGCACACGGCAGGTAAGACAGAGGGCACTTGGGAACCTAGTGTTAAGATACTCCGTTCCACTTTCGTTCGCCACTTTCCGCCGAATTTGAGGCATTGCGTGTTGAGTGGCGAAACTCAACGCCGCGTTTTGCCTTGTACCAGAGCGAAAAAATGAAAACATTAAATATTTAAGTTGATAATACTTAATATTTCATTTCCTCGAGTGGGGATCGAACCCACAACCTGTCGGTTTGCTTGTGTCGCTTGTGCCGCTGCGCCACGACAGGTCGCAATAGGCCTTATAATAGGCATCTATTTGTAAATATATATTCTTGAATTGAGTGGATGAGATGAGTAAAAAAAACTTTTTACAGTTGGCTCTGTGGAAAACAAAGGGACGCTCGTTGGTTCCAACGCGGGGGTGATGTCAGTGGATTTTGACGCTACCGGTGCTTACATAGTAGGCGCGTCCAATGACTTCGCGAGCCGCGTTTGGACGGTCGGTGACCAACGATTAAGGGTAAGTTTAATTTTTTACCTACACGCTTTATCCTGTAAACTAGAGGGTAGACAGGAGGAACATCGTTCCCGTGTGTATATGTATATATTCTTACATTATATGGTGATATAAAATATTCGGTATTCCGAACTTATACTAATAGGATTCAGAGGGTTGATGCGAATGGTAAGAAATCTCCTGGATCATTAATCTGTATAAGGGTCCCACAGGGGTCTATTCTTGGTCCTTTTCTCTTTTTAATATATGTATATAAATGACTTGCCATATTTAGTTGGATAATTTACAAAATTTCCATTGATAATTTACAAAATTAAAAGGAGACATAAAGTACATGACGATGTAAACAATACTTTCTTAAAAATAGCACATTGGTTTAGTGCTAATAACTTACTTTTGAATAGCAAATGTATGTTATTCCGAATACCTAATATGAAAATTATGAAAGCCGATGTACTCTTGAATTGTGAAGTTGTGGATCCTGTTGATTCTACGGTATTCCTCGGTATCACCATTGACTATAAATTACACTGGGATACCTCATATTGATCGATTGGCGAATAGACTTAGCTCAGCCTTCGCGGTTAAAAAAATCAACAGTCTTTTTCATAAAATATTAACTGATGTGGAAATGGCTCGTCTCGTTTACTTTAGCTACTTTCATAATATTATGTCGTACGGCATTTTACTTTGGGGTAATGTAGCCGATAATAACAAAATTTTTGTCTTGCAGTAGCGAAATATTCGCGCAATGTATAAATTAGGCCCTAAAAATTCTTTAAGGAAAAAATTAAAGAAATTAACATTTTGACCGTTGCATCTTAGTAAATTTTTGATAATATTATCTATGCTAAGAAAAATATTATTAAATTTTGCAAAATCGGTGATATGCGTTATAATAATTTTATAAATGATATCACGCCTTGGGAATAAAATGCTCGCTCCAGGCTATATCAAATGTATCATTGTCATTTATAATTATATGATGTAGAGTTGTGATAAAAAAAGACATGTCCCGCTGAGTTTCTTTCGCCGGTTTTTCTCAGGTCAAAGCCATTAAAACTTAAGTGAACTGAAGGTAAATTGTGTGACGTTAAAAAGACGAAATTATTTTGAATAAGAATATTTGATCGAGAAACGGATATACGAGTACTATTTGACATGCATTCTCTTATTGTGTCATTATATTTTTTTTACCGTACAACCTCCTTCGTGTGTTCTCCAACTAACACGAAATTTGCGAAATAATTTTGTGCTCTGAAGTGAAGAAAAGTGAGCTGAATATGTATGCATAGTATATCCCATACTATACTTACGTGGTACCTAAAAACGGCGCAGCAAGCATTTTGTAATGTATTTTGTTTGATAAAATATTTTTTTATATTTTTGACAAAATCTCGTTTGTTTTACCTGTGCATTACGTTTGTAAACCACTGCCTGTAAATTAAAGCATGCCTGCCTAATCTGAAATAATTTCGTGTAAATAATTTTATAATTAATAATGTCCAGACTTGGCGTTTTAAATATTGATAAGATTGTTATTGAGGAAAAAGTCAATCAAAATAATTAAATTACTTTATGACTTAATTTGCTTTAATGTTATTGACGTCTTGTACTAGGATATCCTGTTGTGTTATAATTGTTCTTAACGTAATTAAATTATTGAACCATAATAAAATTAAGGATTACTTTAAAAGTAAAAAAAACGAAATATTTAGCTCACTCACTCAATCAACTTCATGCTGTGTCCCGCACATGGGTAGGCAGAGGAAACTTGGGAACCTAGTTTTAAGACACGCCGTTTCCCACTTTCCGCCGAATTTGAAGCATTGCGTGTTGAGTGGCGAAACTCAACGCCGCATTTTGCCTTGTACCAGAGCGAAGAAATGAAAACATTAAATACTTAAATTGAAAATATTAAATATTTTATTTCCTCGAGTGTGGATCGAACCCACAACCTATCGGTTATATTCACACGATTGTGCCACTGCGCCACGACAGGCCAAAAAAACCTAAACTTAAGTTTGTTTTATTAGTTTTTGTAACATCATTAAAATTATAGAAGGTTGAGGCTTGTCATGGCGTAGAGGCACAAGCGTGTGACTGTAAAAGCGTCTGTCCGTCCACTCGAGGAAATGAAATATTTATAATTTTTATTTCTTCGCTTTGGTAACAAGTCAAACCGCGGCGTTGAGTTCACCACCCAACACGCCTTGTCTCATACTCGACAACAAGTGAGGCACAGAACGGAGAGTCTTAACATTACGTTACCAAGTTCCCTCTGCCTATCCTGCCATATGCTGACACAGCGTAAAGGTAAACAAGTCGAAATGCCACCAAATCTTTTTTAACTAGGCAATATAACAAAGTTAAAAAATAGTATTCGAAAATTATTTATGATCTTAAAAAGCTATAATGCACCAATCACTTAACAAGCTCACAATTTTCTTTAAACAAAAACAGAAAAGGTTTTACGTTCAAATACTAAATTGTTCCCTTATTTCCCATCAAAAGTTGCTCTATCATCACGAAGCATAATTGCTCAATAACGTAGTTTCGTAACGCGAAAATGCTGCAAATACAATTATATTAAAACTAGCTATTGTCGGACGTTTTACCCAAGTGCAGCCTCTTCTTACTTTTTTTTTTTTTGTTTATTTACAGGAATGTTACATATAATCTTTTTTTTTCAGCTTCGCCTGTAGGTACTCTGCACATGGCAGGTTAGGCAAAAGAAATTTGGGAACGTAGTGTTAAGACATTTCTTTTTGTTCTCCACTTCCCGCCAAATTCTGCCTTGTTGTCATTGCTGTTGTGTTGGAAATATTAAATATTTCATTTCCTCGAGTGGGAATCGAACTTACAACCTCTCCTTTTTTCAGTCACACACACTTGTGTCCCTGCGCCACGACAGACCTAAAGGTTACATATCTAGAAAATTACAATTCCTTACCGATAAAAAAATATTAATTTATAAAGTTAATAATTTAAATCAGTAGATTCGTAGCATTCAATTGTTTGATCGCAATTGTCAGTTACAAAAAAGTTTTTTTTTAACTTAATAAGATACAACAGGTAAGTAATACCCGTCTTTCAATTCAATTTAAAAATTTTACTTCTATTTTATTATCTTTTTTTAACATCTTTTAATAGAGTATTTGAATATAGTGATTAATCATTTAATAAATGAGGAAAAAAACGTTTTTATTTATAAGTAATACAATAGCTGCGTGATAGATAATTTCAATAAACAAATAGATCACAATACAAGTTGTAGGGTTTGGAGAAGATCATTTCTAACTGCTGGTTTCCCATATACCATAATCTGAAATTTTCTCTAATATATAAATAACAATTCACCCATAACTTTAAATGGCTGAAAAGCAAAATAAGAGAGAGCAGAAACGGAAAATGAAATTATAGACAAATTTATAGGATATATTTATTCAAAAAAAAATATTTATATTTGTTATATCAATCGGAGATGAGAGGACAAAGTGAAACACTCCATTTCGCTGCCCACTTTACGCCGAATTTGTAGCATTGCGTGTTGAGTGGCGGAACTCGACGCCATGCTTTGCTTTCTTTACCAGAGCGAAGAAATGAAAAAAAAAATATTTAAATTGAAAACATTAAATTTTTCATTTATTACCTCTAGTAGGGGTCGAACCATGTGATTGGAAACGTGCCAGGCTGTGCGTTTACATTCATACGCTTATGCCCCCGCACTACGATAGGCAAAGAAAATGCATAATTGCAATAAAATAACTCCTTGCTAGCACCAAAAACACCGCTACAAAAAATGTAATAATTGGTTCTTAATATAATATGAATGAATACCGGAACAGTTTACAGTTACCTAGATTGTAACAACCAAAAAAGATTGGATATTTACAATGGAAGCAATAATGGTATCCGTCAGTTGGGATAATATTGTCGAGTAAGGGAGGCGGGGTCACGAACACGATCCCTATTAGTGGATTGTTAGCGCGTCCGCTTCGTGATCTCACTCAACACTTCCGATGCCACGGATACCTAACTCCAGTTTCGTTGTATATTTTTGTTATTCGCACATCTATTGTGCTGCGCGATTTATTACTCACGAATTATTTTAAAGCCGCCACGCGATCTTCATTTAAGTAGTTGAAATCTTATTTCTTCTTCACTTACGCGCCGTGCTGCATACGGGTTGATTTTTTTTGTGTATATATATATATATGTATGATTATATATATATATATATATATATATATATATATATATATATATATATATATATATATGTAAATATTTATAAATTAATAATTAAATTCATTTTATCCCAACCGTTCACCATAATAAACTTCGAATTAATACTATAACTTATTTTTTTGTAATTCGTGCTTTTACACTTCAAATCCACATGTTGCCTTTCGTTTGATTAACTTAAAAAAAACCATACCATTACGCCAAATCCTTTGGAATTCGGTGAAAAGCGAAGAACGGCGCTCCGGTAAAATAGTAAGTGCGTGGTTTAGCATGAAACACCTAGAATAATAAATATAATAAAACATACTCATGATTTTTATGTATTTTATAAATCAATCATAACACAGTTAAAATATTTCCAAGAACGTCAATTCGTTCGTTTCGTCGAAGTAAGAAAAAAAAATATTTAAAGTAAAAGTATAAATCTCAGGCTAAATAATACGGAATAACGGCAAAGAAATTAGTGTAAAATAGTAAATTTGAGGTAAAAAAAATGATTATTTCCTATATTAAAGGATTAATTTTTATGAATGTATTTGTGAAAATAGTAAATTTGGTGGGTAAAGAAGTTTGTAGTGTCATGACTCATGTTAAATTAAATGATTTTAGTAGATGTATAAAATTAAAATATGATATAAGACTTTGGAAACAATGAATATATTAATATTAAATGTCGCTGAAAACCATTCGTCACTGATGATAACAAATCAACAAAATCACTTTTGTAATATAAATTTGACTGATAGTCCTGTCTAGGCTTCATAGATACTCGACCTACCAGTTTTATTCCCGCTCTCATATAAGTAACTGCGGAGCATAAGTTAATGATAACCTGATACTATGACGAATGGATTTTCCACCACCTGCGGTGTTGATATCTCGAAATTAAATAAGAATAAAAAACGACCGGTCTAAACAAATTTGTGGATCCGACGAGTCTGCAAATAATTACGGTATTGTAAAGCAGGAAATCAAACGACTACATTCTGAGATTACTATTAAAGTACGTATAAGCAATTTATTCATTGCGTTTCATCTGTTGGTTTTTCGTATTCATCACAAATCCATTACGAGCTGCGATTAATGAGGGTTTTGAAAGAAATGACTTGCTAAAATACCTATGACACGTTCAAAAATATTTCTAAAATATATAAGCTATGTTCTAGTTATAAAAATTAAAAACTAAACAATATTATTTATACAAAGCTAATACTGAAATGTCCTATACGAAGAAACTCCTTAAGATAAATATGTAAATATGGGAATAAATTGCCGGCTTCATCGATATTTCTAATTCAATTCACGATTCCTTCCTTATGCATTTCAGTTTTGAAGTGCGGTTCGTACAAGATTGACTTTTGATTTACGTGAAACCAAATTCGGTTTCGCACTGGAGTCTGCGTGACTGTGATTGCTCTCGACGATTCTCATGCAAATAAGTACAAAATCACTTCATGAATATCCGTTACCAGAATCCAGAAAATGCCATAATAATAAACCTAATCTGGGGCTACACGATGTGAATTCGTATTTCCTACAATATTGCAATATTCTTGTTTGTGATTTACCAAAACTTTTCACTATTATCCTTCAATAATACATTGCCATGCTATATAATTTTTTTATAGCTACCACTTTATATACGCGCATTAGTTTACAATTTCTATTTTTGATTTTATATAATTATATAAGTTCAGGGCCTATGCAGATAAGTATAAAATTGATATTTCTGCAGCCATTGTCAAAAAAATGTCCTATATCCTATTGGATTAGAAAAATTATTGGATTACGTTTAAGTTATGAATGAATGTGTTTTAATTTTTTACTATTAAAATGTAGCACGTGCTTCTACCTTAAAGTATCCTACAAAAATATGTTGTAATTTCTCTAAGGATACTGGATATTTCTCGTCTCTGCGAAAAACACATTAATAAAATGAAAGTACTTATTATTGATTTATTCTTTTTTATACTATGATAAAAATGTTGTCTAGTATTTGTTTATTTATGATGTTATGAAATGTGAAAATCGATTCGACAAAAGAGTGTCGTTGTTATTTTTCAAAAAAAATCTCACATACGTAATTGACTACAACTTTTGACTTTTAAAATGTATGATAGTTCTTTATAACGATCATGACATGCTACATATTTTATGAATATCATTCATGGTCATATATTGTTCTCGTCGCTTTCCGAACAAAAGATAGTATAGTATAATTCATCCCAATAGATTCAGAGTAAGATGCCGAAGGAAATAGTTATATAGATATTTTTCTTTAATGTATGAGTGTTTCAATTTTTCAAGACTATTTAATTTAAATGTTCTAAAACCTGAATAGATACATACCTAAATAATAAATTTTCTGATATATACATATATATAAATTATTTATTTAATACAACTCCAATTGAATTATTACTTTCAAGCTTTCTTTCAAGTGGTGGTCTGCCCATAACCATAAGATGATTGAATTTATGAATATTTCATGCTATTGTGAACGACTTTATTTTCTACGGACAATGCGGCATTAGATAGTTTTATTTTACAGTACCTCAGAAAGATTGGTTATTTATAGAACATGTACCTGTTACATTATAAATTTATGCGGTGAACCGTGCAATCGGCAGAATATCTAGCTTGTTTAGGAATTTCGAGTTAAGTCATTTCCTTGGCGGTAATCTTAATCTCAGACCACAACTTAGATTCTTAGCAGCGTCTGCTAATGGTTGTTGTCAGTGCGGCACGTGTCTGAGAGTCGCGTGCCGCTGTCGTCTGCACTATACGATCTAATCTAAAGCACGAATGCCGACGTGAGGTGTGCCCATTCACACGTGATTATGCCACGCAAACCCAACTTGGAGATCTCATCTCCTTTATGCGTGCCGTTTCTGAACATATCTAATAGTGGTCAAATAGTTTGACCATTTTTGTTGCAAGTTCTCGCAAACTTTTGTTTATAAGTGGGAAGATTATCCTTTTATTAGGATATGTACATACGTATGCGGTTGGCATAACTAAAATGTTATTTAATGATATCAATATTTTATTTTCCTAAATTTATATTGTCATCAGTAAGAACATAGCTGACTTCTTCTAATTGCAAGAAGCGCGTAAAGCAAATATTTAGTAAAAAATATTACATAATCTCATTATATACGATATCATCATCCCTAACGTCACCTAAGCACTAACAAAACAAACATTAAATGCATAACAATAATAATCTCTTTATGAACCTCAAACTTTTTTACTATTTTTAAAGTGTTATTCCTCACTTAGGAAATAAAATACTAAATCTAAAGCGTATACAATATTTTTGATACTTTTATTACGTATTTGTAACGTAAATATATAAAAAAAATATAAATATAACTATAATTTAAAACTGGTATAATTTTTCGGCAAATTTATATTTTCTACTCTGAGTTATCATCTAGAGTTCCGTGCGTCTTTATAATAGAAATGTATTATACATAAACTTATATTTATTTATTTAATAGAAACACAAATACGTTTTCTGTCGACATAAGGTATATATCGGAACTTCGCTGTCATTCCTTTATTTATGCGAAGTAAGCCTTTTGAGCGTTGGCTCAATATCTTTATAACTGGATGACTAATGTATGTTTTGATGACATTTTATCATATCACGTCTTCTTGCATACTTTACTATTTTAAATGATTTGTTCTTCGTATTCCTTAAGCAAAATTATATTATACTGATTAAAAGTGTAGTTGAAGAATATATTGAATCGTTATATATTTTTTTATATATTTAAATTGTGAATAAAGGTAAATAAAACATATATTTTAGTAAAAACTTTATTGCAGGTAATTGGCAATTTGGACGGATTAAATTAGATTAAAAATGCACACTTTAATAGTACAATACTTAATAAGGCACTTAAATACCTTTATAAATAGCAGTTTCGCTTAACATTGCAAGAATTTTGTCGTAAGCATATATTATTTATAAAATAAAAATTTCTCAAAGAGATTTTATTTTATTCGTTATCGAATATATTTTATGTAAAAAAAACTAAACTAAGTTTAATAAATTACGATGTCGGGATGGCCGCTTATCTACCGTTTGACTTAGGTCGCATGCTCAGTTATATACTTAAAAGGTACTGCATATGGAATTTTAACTTATCACTATTATCAAATCAAGCTTATGCTAAATTTTATTTTATGATACAATACAACCTTAGACTCTTGTTGTGAGGTCGAAGTGTAAAGTAAAAGAAGCGACATGGTCTTACTAACGACTCACGGTCACAATCCCAGTATGACTCCAGAGAAGGGGACAAGCGAGCGTACCAAGTCATTCATACAATCAAAGATCTGATTTACTCATGCCTTACCTCTTGCATTCATCCACAATCGCGCACGCTCTGTAGGTCGTCCCCATCTCCGCGTCCAGATTAACTTATTGCCTGACATGACATAATGCTAATCTGTTTGACACTTATAGTTATAACCGCTGTCGTCATCTTACGCTCCCATAAAGTAAACGTTAAATACTGACGTTGTCTTTAAGAGCTTAGAGCCGACGGGGGTATTTATGAATTAAATTTATGTACTACTATTGCAGACAAAGACGTCAACAACCTTAAATTTATTCAAAAGTGCCTCTGATGCGCACGTGAAAAACTAGCATCATAGACTTTGCAAAGCGCTGAAGGCGCGTTGGGTCCAGGAAGTAGTTCTGCAGCTTTGGCTGCTGCGCGTCGTCGCTGCCAACTACATGTCCACGCTGCAAGTACGACTAGCTGGGCCGCAATAAATGCAGCAGCCGCTAACATGGCTCCAGACGCATTGACGCATGTAGCATCTGTTTCTCTTACATACACCATATCTTCAGTAACGTTCTTGGCCTTTTGCTTATCAAATCCAAATTTATCAGTAATTTGAATAGTCTGCACAAGTAACATGTCGTCAGTAGGTGCTGCGGGGGTAGACCGTCTCTTCCTACGGCCATATGACATGACAGATCGCAGCTCATTTGGTCCACCATCACATTGAACCGGTTCACAAGTAGGCATACACGGCGTAACTAAGGCGCGGAATTGAACCACTTCCGACGATGGGAACTTAAATGCATCAAAGTGTGAGAGCAGTGTCTGAAATGATTTTTAAATTAAATAAATAATTTATCATAAAAAGTTTAAGTGATTTAAATGTCGTACAGCCGGTGATGATTACCTTTCCACTAAATGTTGATTTATACAAAGGTCCCATAATGAAATGATCAGTAGGACAACCACGACTATCGATGAGAGTGATTTCACTAGAATCTACACCATCCATGGCAACAAGTTCTCGCACGAATATTTCGAAAGGTGAATTTTGATCCATAATTTCAAATCGCAGTGCCTGTAATATGAACAAATATATACATATAAATTATGAAATACATATAGTAGTACTATGTAAAATATAAATGAAGTCTTTATTTTACAATAATAATGTAAAAAAAATACCAATGGATCTCCAACTTCAGCAGAAACAATAGTATCATCACCACTCCTGTCTGTAATTCTCATTGCAACATTAGGTGAATCTACAATAACCTCCTCTGAAATGCCTGTCTGAATGTCGCCAGTAATTCCAAGATCCACTTCATTAGCTACCGTTTTGTTTGTCAAGTCATACTGACAAGTAACTGCTAATCCAAGATCAGAAGATGTGACTATAGTGTCATGATGTTGGATCACAACGTCATTCAAGTATCTGTTGGTAACATTACCATATATTTATTTTTAAGGATGAAAGAAGTTTATGAAAAATGAATAAACATTAATAAAATAATAATAGTGGTCAAAAATAATAAATAAATTACCTGCCCAGCCCGTTTTGTTTTACGTTGCATTCAAGGTTATTATATCCCATATGAAGTTCGAATTCCAAACTTTGTTTTACATCGACTACACAGGAATTGGGGCTACCTTTTGCATATATTTTACCGTCAAATAATTTGGAAGTTTGAATACGAGCTACCATGTCGCCTGCACGGCAATCAATAGATACATTGTAACACGAAGACAATTCGTAAGTGGCTGCTTCGGGTACTTCCAAATAAGGATCCTATAAAAAGTGTTAAAAATTTATCAAATGGTATAAAAAGCAAGGTTAACAAATATATATGTATATCTTTGCTATTTTTTTTTGTTTTTTATTACTTATAGTATCAAGGCTTGTCGCAATAGCACAAGCGTGCGACTATAAAGGCAACAAATTGTGGTTGTGTTTGATCCCCACTCCACTTAGTAAATGTTATGAATGTAATATTTTTGAATTAAAATAATGGTACCTAAGGAATAAAAAAGCATGCATGTATTAATTTACAACAACTCTCTATTGTGTACCTGTATATCTGCGAGGGTAGCTTTAGAATGATGTGACAGACGACAAACGTGATCACCAGTATCTCCATGGTCATAGGAATGGCAGCGGAAAGGCGAATTAAGACATAATTCTCTGCATTCCTCTATTGTTTGAACATCCTGATACACAGAATCAACAGTTTTTAGAATTCTGCCGCTCATCTTCTTAAACTCACATAACTTGGTGGGCTCCTCAACACAGTTATTCTCTAGATAGTCAGTATCTGTGAACGAAGACACCGGTTAAATAATGAAAAAAAAAAAAAAAAAAACTTAACTTGTAATTAAATAATGTTTTATACATAACATTAAATAATTATAAATAATACCTTCATTTGGTTGGAAAGAACTCGTACCAGCCAAAGTGATACGGTCCATGTTCGACAGAACGCATTCACCCGTTTTATTGTTATAGTTCGCCGATCTGCAACAATGTGTGCACACTTTAATAGCTGCGGCAGGTTTATTTAACTTGTGTGAACTTTCTCAAGATATGCCCCAGTGATAAGTAGCTTGCTCTTTAAAGATTAAGCGTTTTAAAGTCCTCATTAAAAATGGATTGCGTGGTTTATTGTAGATTAACGCAAAGAACTAAACATTTATTTAGATAACTCTATGTAACATTCAACTTTATTTATACTCTTTGAAATAAAACTCACTGGAGACTGTAATTATGTAGACCCTTTACAATGTTAAAGATTCATAGAGGAATAAATTCTAGCATAAATTCCATTGCTTGCAAAGTAAAAAGGAAAGCAAAGGTTATGTATGGAGCCGTTTTATTACTGGTCCGTATCATACATTTGTTATGTAAGTTTGACCTCAAGCCCTTTATTGCTTTATAGTGACCACCCGTGTAAAGACAACAATATCTTTGTTCATCTTGGTCAATATTTTCTATTGATATACTATCGGCTTCGATCAGATGACCCTAAGCTTTCTTATTTGTGGGAGGGATTCTAACTTATATCCAAGGTAATTTAGTGTGGTGCATCTAATAAATATTAATAAAATATCTTAAGGGATAGAAGATATGATTTTTGAAATATGTATATTTGTTTGATTTGAGACATTGCTGTTGGATTTTATTGCATCCAATGATAATTAATACAAGCTTATGATAAGATTTTTGCTTATTATAGCTAACCGCTGCGTCGTACGTCGACTATCATAATTAAAAAAAAATAAACTAATATAGGGAACAATTGCACAAGTTACAGGTAATAAATAGTATCTATTACGATCTAAATCCTGGCATGCTAACATTCGGGTAAAGCGGTACAGGCCTATCCTAGCACATATTGTAATAATGTATATTAAAGGACGCTTAGTAGAGGAATAATACCGATGTTCGTAATTCTAAGTTTGTATAGTGAAACACGACGGTGACATTTAAGGATAAATTTCTCCTATAGTCGGAGACATTCAATGGGTCTCGAAGAGCAATGTGTGCCTTATCGGTTATTGTATCGTGAAAGTAGGAAGCGATAGGGCAGCCCGCTCCCACACCGCGCATCGCCACGTCTGTGGAATATTTGCCAAATGTCGTGACTGCTTAAGATCGCGATTTGCGACGCCCTAGGAAAATTTGTACTAAAACTTCAATGAAAATACGATTTGTAAATCGTTACCTACGGCTTTTCATTAAATTATATTTAACGTTTTAAACATACGCCAAATATAATTAAACGTTTTATATGTACATATGTCTTTGCATGGCATGAGACATATGTGGTGGCATCAACAATGTCATTGGATACTTTCAAGCTCCATGACAGCTGAATGTTGTTCGATTAACTCATATTGAAGTAAGTTTTGGTAAAAGAATTCTAAAAACATACTATATTATGTTTTAAAATAAATTAAATCTCTGAATCATATTTAGATAATGCATTATGCAGAATATCTTGCTACTATACAGTAAGTAATAAGAGGTTCATTTCATGGCAAAAATGTATCTTATTTCTTCAACAGAAAGTTATAATATTTCTTAAACTTGGTATTCAACATTATTGTTTCTTACTAGGAATTAAATAAACATTTATTTTGATGGAATATTTCCGAATAAAAAATATTACAAAAAAGTATTAAAATTCCTATTAAATCTAAACCTTTGAAAAAACTTAAGTAACATTAATATCTATTTTACTTGATAGATTGTGTCCTCTCCTTCTACCTCCCTTTTAATGAAATACGTACATTCTTAGTATATATAATCATAATAAACGTTAAGGTTATATATTAAGTACATATGTATTTCATTTAAATGAATAAGGTGATTTTTTAGCTTTATTACGTTATCCTGTGAATTCCAATTTTGAGTCACATGATTGGAATGTAAAATATGCTCAATTAAATTTGTTAATATTTTAGAAAGCTATTCAATTGTACATGTCGAATTACAATTTTATAGAACTTCAATATTAATGGGAAGTATAGTGTTCATAGATTTATTGGAGCGACAGTTACACTAATTATCGTGTACCTATTATACCAAAGTACTAAGTTATCTAATCCGCGGATCAAATATATAAGATAGTAAATCTAAAGCAGTTAAGCAAGATAATGCCAGGTAAAGTCGTCGGTTTATTACACTCTGAAGTGAATCAGACTTATATTCAACGTAGCGTATAATATTAATTCTAACAATCTTGATATCTTTTGCTTCCTTATCGGAGAAATAAACAAATAACAGTATACGAATGAAGATGTTATGACCTTTTCTATACATTGCATCTGCATTCTCTACAATAAACGGACACCATTTCAATAAGATCTTACCACTTCCTTCTATTGTGGTGTAGAAATAAATTCTTGCTAACCAATTTGAATTCCTATTCAATGTTTATTCAATGTTTGCTATTGGACATTCGTAAATAAATGTACTTTCATTTACCGAATGCTATATAAAATTTATGACGATCTTAAATAGATGAAGCTTACTTCACAAAAGAAAATAATGTAGCTATATATACAATTAATTACAAAATCTTACAACTCACCTGCAAACAAATTCATTTTCGCCGAGACAAAGGTCAAGGCACATTTGCCTTGATTCCACACTATGAGTTCTTTTACCGAATCCTTTAAGGTTGTATCCACGAACGCGGTCGAAACACCATGCACGTTCACACGGTTTCACTCCCAAACAAGACTTTTGAGCGTAAATCGTAAAAACTGGGAATTGAGACTTCGTTAGCGCTCCTACAAAATATATGAAAAACGACATGAATATCCATACTACGGTGGCTAAATATTTGTAAGTAAAATAAAATTTGTAAAGGATTATACAGATGCACATATCACAGGTTATTTGTTAAACCTACCTGGTAGCTGGTCGGCGTCAGAACTAAAAAGTACGCATAATCCCGTCTCATAGTTAACTGCGCGACAGGTATCATTGGCTTGGCATTGCTCGAGGCAATCAGTGAGCATCAACGTACCAGGTATGTCATCGAGAATGTGTGAAGGTGCCGAAAATACGTACCTATTGAATAAATAAATTTGTGGCAATCAATAAATTGTTAATAAAGTAAAGGAATAATTTTATAAAGCACTGAGAAAGTCTAAACATATTGCGTATAAATAAATTGACCTTTTTCTTGATTACTAACATATTGAGTAATTTAATTGTTAATTATTTTGAAATGAAGATTTTACCCTGTGACAAGTTCGAATCCAATTTTTTCTGGATCACATTCTTCAAGAGAATTTGCTGGAGCAGAGGGAGCTGATATTCCACTGGGAGCTGATGGTGGTATGCCTCCTGAAGCGGTTTCTGGTGCCGACACTGGCTCGTCTTGATCTTCAGAAGCCGCTTTTGAAGGTGGTGGATCTCCGGGATTTGTATATTCTTCAGGAGCAGCCACAATAGCTGGTTCAATTGACGCAGATTCTACCGCCAAATTATCTTGGGGAGGAGCATCTGCTGCTGATCTTAGGGTTCCTTCAAATTTTTTAGCCGCTTCTACGGCATATGCCATTATTATGACACTTAACAAAAGTCGCATCGTGAATAATGGTCGGGGCAACATTTCCTATCTGAAACAAATAGAACAACATTTTTAACCACTGTTTTTGCCGTTATTGCCTTTAAAATCTTAGCGATTTTAGCTTTTAATTTAATTTCCCACGTTTAAAGTCATTATTATGTGAAGGCGTTAACTTACATTATAAACTTTAACTTCACCATTATGCGTTTGCATTTACTAAATGTTGTAAGGTCAGTTCATTTATAATTCCCAAAAACTTTATTTTATTGCCATCTGTTGCAGGTAATATTTGATTGCAATTCAGATCTATCAATTCTACTTGTAAGTGATATTAGTTTACTTTACATTCTAAGAGCAATAACCCCATGACTTCTATTTAGAAAAACGATCCGCATTCAAATCGTATTAGCTTCTAAATAGTTTTTTATTGATATTGCCAACAATATACGGGGAGATGGTAGCAGCATTACGTTACGCTCACGTTTCCTATACAATGTTTGTAACGGTCCTTGTCTCATCGCTGTCCACTTCTTAGTCAACGGTATAACTTATACCATTTTTATTTTAAAAATATACAAGCTAACGCCGACAAATAAATTGTACATTGTTAACATTGAACGACGTCCATCCAACACTTAAATTTCTTTTTGCTACAATAACTGCTATTGTGTCGCCGCTAACACAGCTTATTTAATACTCATTTGAAAAAGAAATTTACTGGCTTCTTTAATCAAACTTTTGTATTCTATAAAAACTTAGAAACTGTTTTTTTTTTATAATTTCCACCTTTTTATTGATACTAAAAATATATATTTTAAGTATTCATAAAATATTAACGCTTCTATCATTATCTTTTTTCTACATATTCTTATAAAAAAGGGGGTAATTGAGTTGAAATTATTTCTATCATTATTTTGAATTATGAATATACAAATATTCAACAGCGGGAATTAAGTTAACGAATAGATATTAATAATGTACAAACGCCACTTTCAAATTAATGTACCTTAAAGCTAAGCTAACCTAAGAGTGAATTATTAATTAAGCAATTTTATCAGGTGTTTAACAAGTGAGTTCAGATGGTTTCCTCAAAAGGGAAAACCGAACTCTTGTAGGATCACTCGTTATTCGTTTATAAAATTTCCAAAATTTTGGCCCTTTTATCAACACTCTTTGTTTTATTATTTATTATAACATAAATATATAATGTTTTTATTATAACATAAATATAATGTCTATATCAGCTAAGATTGTCAAATAAAGTTTGTTACTAAAAATATTGTTTTCTCATGTCTAATATCACTTGTTGCAAATGTGCCCAACCAGCCTCGAGCGTCGATCAGATGGGGTCAGCGCATTCAATGAGCCGGATGCCTTCAACCTGCTATTTACGTTTCACCATAGTTGTACCGGTTGGCACACTATGGATAGCGCTTTTAATTTCTTGTACCTAGATCCTACTAACTTTTTTTTAAATATGTCATATTTCCTCAATTACTGTTTTATTTGTAAATATAAAGATTGAGAAATATTTTAAAATATTTAGTGACAAATGTAAGATAATCGTACTATAATTATACCTTCTACTACATGTGACTTACATTCAATCTATTATATATACAAATAATGTATCAAGTAAATCTAATTATTACTATAAAGTAAAGCTAAGTGTTAATGTGAATTATTTTAAATTGATCTCTTTATCTCTACCTGGGCTAATTTATTAAGAAATAATAAAACATTTTATTGTTAGGCAAAAATTAACATTGGGAATATATTAATGCAAGCATTAACATTGACAAGAATTACAAGTACTTAGTGTACTTCTTGCATTTACATGAAATGAAATAGTAATTTGTTGTGTTACTCTCTAATGGGGCGCGGAAAATTCCTTCGGCTTGACTTGAAGCCATTGTGGCCTTTGGCGTTTAAAGGTAGCTGTGGTGTGTGGACGTGTGTCAACTTCACAAATCGTTGCGTGTTAAAACAAAACTGATCTTACACAAGAGATATTTAAATAAATGGATATTATAATCTTCTATAAAGAACAAGTGATCAATATTAATGTAGATATTTCTACAAAAAATCATATTGAATATTAACCAATAATTGAAGATTAATATAATGTAAATAATTTATATAAATGGATAATATTTAATCGTAGCCGATCCATAATTCTCGAGTATGCAAATTAATTAATAATATACAATGCAATGAGCTTTCCCTGATCCTTGACTTGGGTCAGTGGGTTGAACACTGAGTAAGCCACTTCACCAATTTGCATTCAAGAGAAGTAAATAGTTTCCGTCTAACAATATAGCAATATTTATTATAAATTAACATATGAAAAATATGTTCTTTAACTTAAAATGTTAATTTTCAAGTTATTATTGCATTGAAAGTACTTTCACGTAGTGCTTAAAATTGATTACCTAATTAGTTTTGTAATAAATTTGTTATAAACTAATATTTTTATTCAATAACACATTAAGCCTTAAATTCGGCGGAAAGTGGGGACGGAAGTGGAACGAGGTGTCTTAACAGTAGGTTCCCAAGTTCCCTCTGCCTACCCTGCCATGTGCGGGATGCAACGTGAAGCTGAGAGAGAGAGAATAAGTGTACCATAAAAATATTTAACATCTATACCTATATCTTTAATAGTAACATTCACTTATGAGAAAGTTTATAAGGAAATATCGAAACGGTAAATGGTAATTTATATTTTAACATATCTTTTTAGGAAAACGGAAATCTTAACTCTACCGCTCACTCGATTCAGGATTTCGTTGCAAACAGTACAAGATGTAGGTTTTCGGTGCCGAGAATCCGTCTTGAAGCGCTTTCTTTTTTGTTATTGCCATTTATAAATAACATTTCCCCGCTTTATAATATTCGTACAGCATTGTTTTTAAACGACAAGCTTACGTCCGTTAACTATAGCCTAGCTAGTTTAATTTCACTGAAATATTACAATAGTTATAATTTTACAGTACAATTTAGAAGTAAGTAAACAAAATAATGTTACATAGTGAAATATTGAGTACTGCTTGTAATATTTGTAAAAGCTATTTGAATAATTTAGTATCCGTTTATTTAATTGAGTCTTGTTGTAGTGAATGTTTAAGGTACTCTTTGTCACGGCTGCTTAGCGGTGACAAAGCTTAGGCTAATTAGCCTCTAATAATTCAAATCTAATTAATATGTGTTCGTAAGATAAAGATACTAAAAAGGCTTCTAATTTAGTAAAATATAATACTGAGTTTCATACTCGGCTTACAATCGTTTATAATAAGTCTAAGTAAAATAGCTGTTAAATAAAATTAAACACGTGTTGCTTATAACTTCTATCTTATCGTGTGAAATCCATAAGACATAGCCACAGGCGGCGGCGGCCTTTGAATGAAACGGACGATCAAAACAACAGTAGAACAATTATTTTGATTGACATCGCACGCCGCAGCACCTGCGGGTATATAAGAGCATTGAAATACCTTTGTTTATGAATTAGCTTTAGCACTGTTCACTTTGGATCAAATAAAGCAATGAATGCTTATTTGTTATTAAATTGACTTGCTAGAGCTGCAGGCCATATATATTTTCTGTGATCGATATACTAATAATAGTCCATATTTTTTCAAAATAATATATGTTTAGAACTTGTACGTACGTAAGTGAATCAAATTTAAGTGATACGGCTGCAACACGGCTGATTAACCAAATATTTTAATAAATAAGACTGTACCAATAGAATTTATGTTTTTGCTGAACAATAATATTTTTTACTATTTTATTGCTCTGCTTTGTTTAACAGACATATTGATTATTATTTAAGTAATATTATATGTGTTTAAATTGTGCACTGTCAAAATCTAATAATGTAAATGACACGGTCCGCCCGCTTGTCGGTCGCATTTGCGGCTACAGTCGTGCTATAACGGCATCGTCAATCATCTGTAATTTGATTTCTATGCTCAATTATTGCGTTCGCGGAGGTCGAAACGCGCACTCCATTTCCCACTATATGAAGCCCACTACTCAGATGATGTATATGTATATATTGACTGCATGATTGTTTACATAAGTTTAATGACCTACGAACCAGGTCGAACTCTGAATTGCAAACATCTGTATCGATCTGACCTCAAGGTTTTATATATTTAATATCGAAAGAATAATTGGATGACTTTCAAAGTATAAATAAATTTACAAAAAATTGAAACCATTATTTGTGCTTGAATGAATTTATAACTTGGGTACATATCTATATAATCTTTTGACCCCAATATATAATAAAGCATTCATAAAACTGTAATTGATTCGGGGTAGGGAAGCACTGACAATGTCACGTGACAACTGTCACGAATTCTTTTGAATCAGTGACCCACGTTCAACACAGTCGTGAAACTGTATTTAAAAAAAATCCAGTACGATAAATTTCGTGACTGCTTCTATAACAACAATACATATTGAATATATATATATATATATATATATATATATATATATATATATATATATATAGACGAAAAAAATATTTCACATGTTTTACATGATCCTGTGATTAGTGTACTTCATAATAATGTAAAAATAAAGTCTATCTCAGTATTAATACATTGTTTTACAATACTTATATTGTTGATAAATCTACGAAACCATACAAAACAATATCACACCAGCAAGGTGCAGACACGGCAACCTCTAATGGTAGCTCATAACAACTGCGCACGCGCACTTCAGTCACGACTGCCCCAGGTGACGTCAACTTCACACACGGCTTATATAGTAGCAATCTTTAGACAACAACCTTTATATAGTCTCCTCTAACTAGATAATATCACTCGTTTATTTCCTCATCCATCATCACTCCGTCACAAATGCCGACGGGTGCACTACTTACACCTGTATTACTTAACCGCAAAGAGGACGGCGCTAACGATGGCTTAACGACCTTCCGCGTCTTGTTAAGATTACGATCGATATATTCCTATTTATAAGGATAAGAAAATATCTATGGGAATATGACCACTATTAAGGTTTGTTGATCGTTATATGAACCATTATAAGAATAACTGTCCAGAAAGTGGTGCAGTAACGGTAGGTGTGACGTTGTCGCGCACGAATAAACGCTAACCCATGTCGCTTAAAATTGTCAACAAGCTTGCCTAAATATACAAAATCCATAAAATTTAATTAATCAGAATAATTTTTAACCTTTAACGCAAAAATTGGGTGTTATAAGTTTTACTTGGCTGTCTGAGCTAAAGAGCTTCTCTATGAACGATCCAATTCTATTGTATTTTTGTTAGCGAAAGCCAGGTTTATTATATCCTGTTTTATAAAAAATAAATTAGCAATTTAAGAGCGATAACCACTTTGTCATAATGAGGTACTAATGTTTTAGTGCCAGGGCTTTTCTAAAATTTAAAATTTAGTTTGCTTGTTTATCCTTGAGTTATAGAAAAATCGACGTTGAAAAGATAAATTAATCGTATATAATTAATTTTATTTGTAACATTTTGGTTAATTACAATATAATCTTTACTGTATAATCAAATTTTATATGTACGTACATATGACTATCTTTATTTAAGACTACCTCTTATTATGATCAGTAACTAAGTGAATAATTTTTCAATATAAAATAAAAATATGTAACAGGAAAGTTTATTATACTTACTATTCCATAACCATGAAAGTCCCACTGTTTGCAATAACGATAGAAATTTACCTATCCATAAGGTACAAACAAGATATTGTTTATTTTTTTGTTTTTTCATTTTGTTAATAATATTCAAAAATGTTATTTTTAAAAAATATAACGTCTAGTAGCATTTTAACCCACTACCGTCGCACTAATCAATCAAGAATATGGCGTCTCGCTGCAATAGTCTTATGATATTTTAATTATAATAAATTGAAATGTCTGTTTTACTGCTAAGGTACAGCGTACTGGTATGACTCCACGAAATTACATAAGATATGTCGGTAGTTACTAATTGGTACAAGTAAATTCCCCTTGAGTACGGTACGCATACGACCGGTCTAGTATAACGGACCTCTAAACTCATTATCGAACAAGCAATCATCCAAAGTACCCATGAACCTCACGCTCCACACCAAGTAATATTATTTATTTAATCATGTGAACGCGTCGCTTAAAAAGTGTAGTATAAATTACCTCATACTGCTACTGCATACGTTTACTATAGATTGCTATAAGGGTGATCGCTAACAAGTTTCTTATTTAACATTTTAAGCCAAAAAGATCATATTATATTTTGAGATTACAAATAGTGAAGTTAATTAAAACTATGTATATGACCGACACACATATTTAACATCAAGCTCAATAAAATGATATATAATTCTATAATTTTCATTTAAGAATAAAATATACCATTCATATAGCTATTTTTTTGTTAAATTATAAAGAGATTTCTTAACGTTACGATTAGACTGAGTGGCAATAGTACCCGGCCGCCGGTAAACTCAGCATCTTCTCAGCCTTCACGTTGCTATTGTTCCCAGACTATAGATTTTTGATATGATGTTCCTATATATTTGTAATTAAAATTTACTTTATGACCGACCTATATCGCCTTTTGTAATGGTAAAATTCAAAGCCATTCAAATTTATCTTACTAGCCAACTGTGTTTTATGGGCCGTTTGTTTCAAGAGTTATACCCATGGAGGCCTTTTGAAAATACATAAGCATAAATTCTAAAAAGCAATAAACTATAATCATGAGTTCATTGTCTCCGATGCTACCCGTTAGTTAAAACTTCTCAATAGAAGGTTTTGCAGTTGTCTACGCAAATGCTTAGTTCAACGTTGGGTCATCTTGGTCACATTACGCTAATATGTAATTGATTGGTTTCCTGCATACGGGAGCGGCAATGTGTATGCAACGTTCCCTTGCGCTATGGATGTCGCAAGCAAAAAACACTAATGCGGTAACGGTATAGAGTTCTTCCGGATCCATGCGAAACAGATAATCAATAATATTTGAATTGTTTGTTGACAAAAGAAATCAATAATAATATTTATGGTGAGGTAAATATTTTTCATAAATAGTTTTTCTGACTCATCGAAATTACAAATTGAATAGACTGAACTCCTATCTGTAGAAAAGAAACTTCTTAGTCAAAATTTCATTTACCAACAAAAGAAAAACCCTAAAGTGATTTGATAAAATTGACCAAAATATAATGTAAATGTATAAATACTACAAGTGCAATTAATAAAAAAAAAACCGTGATAGATATGTCCATATGTATATGTGAGGCATCGAAAGTGTTTATATTGAAAGGCTACACGCATATTAATTAGTGTCGGGTCATCTGACGTCTACCGTTATCGACAATAGTGAGAGCTTGGCTTGTTTTTGAGCACATCATATCGCGAATCATCGTGATGTGGTGATATTGTATGATCAAAGTAGGTAACACTTTCCGGTGCGACTTCATTCACTTACCTTAATACTATTAATTACCATAACCATTGGTTTTGATGTATGCGAAACGTGAATAAAATGCAAAATACTATTGCCGCGTAACACATTTTTAGTGTCAATCGATTATGTTTTCTTGAGAATATTAAAGTTTTTACTTTAGTGTCACGATAGTTTACCGGAACAAGCTCGCACGTATTTTAAGTGGAGCGATGTATTGCGGCCGCACGGTGAGACGCGAAACGATGCCGGCGCGCGAATCCCGTTGGGACGGACACCATTACCGCCCACTGCACAACGCACGCGTATAAAAACCGACCTCGACACCAAGAT
The DNA here is from genome assembly GCA_019049475.1 of Eueides isabella. Classification (NCBI taxonomy): domain Eukaryota; kingdom Metazoa; phylum Arthropoda; class Insecta; order Lepidoptera; family Nymphalidae; genus Eueides; species Eueides isabella. The sequence continues at coordinate 9,082,732 of CM032387.1, forward strand.
GTCGCTCAATGATAACATTGGACGGACAGTTGACAAAGCCGCCTATTCGTTATTACCCAGCCGGCTATCTGTCTTTCAGATCTATCTCCGTAAGGCGGTATTGGTGTACAAATGTATGTACATTATACATGTGTAATATCGTAATATACACCCCGCTTCACGCTGTATCCCGCACTTAGCTTAGTGGGCAGAGGGAACCTAGTGTTGAGACACTGTTCGGTTCCCCACTTTCCGCCGAATTTGAAGCAATGCGAGTTTAGCAGTGGAACTCAGCGTCGCGCTTTGCCTTATTACCAGAGCGAAGAAATAAAAACATGAAATATTTAAATTGAAAATATTTAATTTCCTCGAGTGGAGGTCGAATCCACAACCGGTCGCGTTAAAATCACATGATGTGCCTCTGCGCCACCGTAGTTTTCTTTTATTTAAATCAAAATTATCAAATACACTTTATTTTTAAAATATATGTATGTGACACAAATGTGCATAGTCTTCACATTGAAAATATCCGTAAAAAATGGTTGGATAAAATATTATTATGTTTCTAAATTTAAATAACATTAGTAAATAGTTATGTCAAGAATGTTAGGAACTACAGGATTTCATTTGCAGCTGTCGACATAATTTTTTCTTATGTCCGTTAATATAATTTACGTAATATAATCACCGCTAAGCTGCTTACTGACCGTTTTAATTACTATAAGCAAGTCAGACATTTACATTGTATGTAATTCACATTTAAATATGTAATGTAATTAATATTTATTATTAAAGTAATTAATATTTATTAATAAAATAGTGTAATACAAGCAGGCAAAGCGGCAGACGGGTCGCTAGTACTAAATGATCTCATAAAGCATTAAGTTTCACAAATCAAGGTAATCATCACTTACAAATGACACTTTCAAGTAATCTATTGCAAAGATTCTGTCAATGATTCCTGAAAGTACATATACTCTTGAGTGCAGTGCCAGCATTGCTCGAGAAAATGAAATATTTAATATTTTTATTTCCGTGTTCTTATTAGAAAAATTTCCCTTTAATGATACTGAGACAATAAAGTAGTAAAAAATCTTAATTGCTTTTATGTGACTTTGTATTTGTAATAATAAAATACTTACGTGTACGTGTACGCATTTCCGATGCAAATGTAGTTAAATAAAAAACTGCAATAAATACCATTGTTGGTTACCTTTTCATTTACTGTGACTTAGCAGCAATTGCTTCCCATATGTTTTACACCTCAGGGCTTACAATGTTTAGACATTTCCTGTATTACTGTATATCAACATCTACTCTTAACGGTTGCTAAATTAACATAAATTCTATTTAGATGAAAATCGCTCCTTGATCTGTTCAGAACAATCAGGAAACAATATACTGAGTGATTGAATGCACTGGCAATCTCGATACTTCTATGGATAAACCATCCAGATCCTGATCGGTGCACACCTGTTTATATAACGAGAAATATCTTATTGATCCTTAGCCCCAAGCCCCATTGCTATCTTATCTCATTGCTCATTTCCGTATTATACTTATTCATTATGTAACAATACCGAGCATTACATGTCAAACAACCCTAGATAGTCGTATGCATGTTCTTTTATGAGAAATGATAGCATACGCAAAGGTTTCATTTTATTAAATAATTGTACAAAGTAAATTTTGTAAACTTATTCATTTTATATAACGTTAATGAATAAATGTTATATAAAATATAACGTATTATCTGTTTAATATTTATAAAACTTGCACACCCTCTATTCTACCGATAATTACCTAATACTCGTACTTAATTCTCCGATAACGTTTAAATAAAGGTTTCAGTGTAATTAAAAAAATCTCTTACGTTAAAAGATTTAGGGATTTTTAATTCTAAACTAAACGTGTCTAAATATATAACAAGAGTATTACTATAATCACGTAACAATGTTATTGAATAGTGATAGAAGAAAACACAATATTGTATTTTTATTTATTTACTTAAAAAATGGCAATGAATGCGGTTTGCATTCTCTTGGAATTTAGCAGTCATCTGTGATGATTCCTGAAGGCCCGTATGTTTACGGTTCTTATATTATTGCTAAAGAATTCACCCGAGTAAGTACTTAACAATTCAGTGTAACTTGATATTTTATCGTATTTTTATACCTAATAAGTGGCCAACTATTATTACTTTTTAATACTGTCATTTATGAACACTAGTTGTTTAACATGGTAAAATATTTAATTTTACATAATAAATATAAAAATCATATTTCGAAAAAGAAAACAACTAACTGTTCTAATAACTCTTTACTGCAGAATTAACTTAACTTTAAATTTAAAATTAATATAACGCTTTGTAATCTTAGATATTTGGAAAAGTTACTTTTACTATTTGGATTTAATGTAATTATTTTTCCAAATCCCGTTTTGTTTCTCTTCCTCTAATAAACAGAGATAAGTAATTTGGATAATAATAGGAAATATATCATTAATCATGTTATGTACCGTGGATTTTAGGAGTTGCGAGTCACTACGCGCGCACTACCAGAAAATCTAACTGTATCTCTCACTTATGTTTACACATCGCTGAGTTTAAGGTCATTATTCGTTTGAGTCATTTAAGATAATTTGACACAACTTTTTTGTTATTGGAGCAATTTACCGTACAGAGCTCACATTACTTTTGTAGCCGCAAGAGTCTTTTAACATATTTTTTGGTATTTTATAAATGTATTCATAATTTTAGTTTTTCAGCGTATTAAAATAATTTCCTTATAGCAAAAATAATATAAAGAAAAACATAACTTATATAACTTAATTAGCTTATATATTTCATTGTATGTTCAGGAATCGTCAGTAAACCTATCGTTCCGATAGGTTTACTGACCTTAAGCTTTAGAAATCCCGGTAAATCCTGGTGGACAAAAGAAATTGTTAACGAAAACGTTACAAAACGGAACGTAACGTTATTATTAATACTTTAATTCGTATATAGCAAAGCGTAGCATATGTTGCGTTGCATTGAAATTAACATTTAGATTCTTCGATCAACTATTTCTTTATAAATAGTTGATTGAATTTTAAGTTGTTTAATATGCCACTGGAGATCTTGTGTGAGAAAATAAACGTCTCATTTACATTTAACTGTTTCGGTCCAACGGCTCATTCCGTACGGCAGCTGAATTAAGAAGTGTTAGAAAGGTCAAAATGTATTAAGGTTAACATTATTTAGTATTCTGTTATCATGAAAACTAACTTTGTGTATCACAAATGCCGTACAATCTAAAAATCTTAAAGAAAAACTTACTCTATAAAGGTTTAATACTTTTTTTAAATTAAACTTAATCAATGTGATTTTATTGTTTTTAATATTCAATAAATGCTTGTATTTTAAGAAATATATTGTCTGTCTTATAACTTATGTAGTCAAATTAATTTAAGTTATATAAAAGACTAAAATTTTATGAAATCTCGTTATGCTGTATAGATACAATATTACAAGATGGAGTTTAAAAAAACAATGCTAATGTACATGCTATGTAACGATATGAACTACTTTCTTGAAGTAATTAATGTTTGGTTACTATCCACTAAACAAGGAAAACACACTGGTGGTTGTAAGCTCGAGCATGCCACCCGCGCCCCATCCGTCAATGTCACGATGATGCCGGTCAATATTCTCACGTGAGCAATACGAGGAAGTGTTTTTATCGCCATTACGTTAAGAAGCCATTACTGAAGACGCCTCTCAGCGGCTCTTCCGATGTTAGCAATGTTTTAAAGTAGTTTAATCTAGACTGTAAATTTGCAACAGATAGCGGCAGCCGAGCTAAAACATGCGTGCTTGAGCGCTGATGTTCTCCCTTATCTGAGAATTATCAGATGTAATGAACTGTTTACACATTTTCAGTATTTATAATGTTCCTTCTACTTAATATAATGATAGGATCTACTTTTCCTATCCTTGAACACAACTTAAAGCAGATAAGGTCGTTAACCTGTAAATATTGACTCATTTGGAGCATCGCGCCTAAGTAAATTGACTACAAAAATTTACCGTCAGAAGTTAATAGGCGCTATGCCAACGTTTTGAAATTTTACTTATCTGTACGTTTAACAATAATTATTTATTATCCTAGTACATTTTATTATACTAAACAAACATCAATTTTATCAACAGTATTTCAACAGGTTTATACCGATGTTGCCCCCACGCGGTGCCAGCTTATCTCACTACTAGCTACTGACGATCATTGTTGCCATCGATGACTTGTTGACAACCATAATAACTTCAAAGCTTACACAAAGCTACCACTGCGGTGTTTATAGGACTATAGAAATGTTTTTAAACAATATAATATATATTTTTTTTGTTTTCCATCTTCAATATGTTTCATATACCTTTGTATCATATTCATCAGGTGCATTTTGCTCCTATCGGCTAAATAAGTTTATCGAATACGTATGTTTTTGCTCATAGGTACTTATTCGAAATTTGGATTCAAAAAAACTTTTAAAATTTTCCTGATTGCATTTGTCAACAAGCAAATTGGTACGTACGTGTATCAGTGAAGAGCCACATAATCTATCATTACATTTTAGGGATAATAGATTAATTTTTAAATATGTGTATATCGATTTAAATCTTGAAATATCTTCTCAAGTCGCCTTAGATTATGTCTTTATTAAATATGAGCTTAGACTATACTATTACATGTAACTCTAAAACATTATTTGTTTTAAACAATACAAGCGTAAGTATTTGACACAAAACTTTGTATAGCATTTGTAACGCTATGTAAAGTTTTGTGTCAAATACTAAAATTATTTCCGCAAACCTAATTACAAAAATAATAAAATTGTGACAAAATAATATAAGAGTGTCGAATACAGCTACTTTTCACCGCCGCAAACCGTGAAATCTGATTCAAGACTCCTGCTATTGAATTAACTGCGAAGCCAGCAAGTGACCCAAAGTGTTTTTTTTTTTACTTTATTTTATGTTGTTTTATTTCGCTTAGTTTTCATAATTTGGAACGATTCCATAAAATATAGAAACAGTTATTTTTTATATATACGAATTAATAATTAAAACGATATATCTCGTTATATATGAAACACCTCAAAGGTCGTGTATTTAAAATACAATTTATAATTAACCTATTTATAAAAATTATGTATATAAAAATATATATTTCAAAAGATGAACAAGAAATTTAGAGGTTTGACTTTATACGTTTCCACATAAACATTGGATAGTTATAACGGAAAACGTAAATTGTTATCCATTATCTACCACAGCTTCCGTTATATCGGATTACGTACTCTTAAGCCACGAAATAAAAAACTAACAAAAAATATCCATTGATTTTGCTCTCGGACAGTTGAAAGTTTTCACAAATATAAATATTGGAATGGTGTCTGACTTTGTTATTTCTGATTACAATAAGAATTGGTTTTATTTGCCGTGTCAGTTGCTAAGTGAGACACTTAAGAGAACCTTTTATCCTCCTTAATGCGAGCCGTTTCAGCTCTTGTTCGGGATCCTACTGTGACAGCCATTATAATTCTGAGTGAATATGAAGTGTACAAAGACGGTATTGTATTTTCTATAAATATTTATGAGGAAGTGACTATTTTCTATACACGTGAACTTGTGGATACTCACGATACAACCGGCCTTATTCAATATTTCGAAGATATACATTTTCAATTTTAGCTTATTTAATGAATTGGTTTACGTTTCGAATTTTACGGACGCTCTTTCTTATAAAATTACGATAAATAGGATAGTGACCCATCTTCTAAGAAAATTCAGCTTTAAGTTATATAACGATAAATACTGGTACGATAGTATTCCTACTTTCTCTTAACTAGTTTCCTAAGGCCACTACAAGAAAGTAAAACCCCGCTATGTTGGCGCTCGATGGCTTGCCTTGTGTCCTGTTGACATACAAATTGCGATGATAAACTATTCTGGGAGGCTAAACGACCACGTTTTTATTTCAATCTGTAATTTTGACGTGATAAATTATGATAAAAAATTTTATAAATGTATTAAGAATATATCGATTTTTTTAAATCTAAAAGTGGGTATAGGCTGATTTTGATAATTTGACAGTTAGTTTTATTAAAACACTTAATACAATTTAAGAGATCAAATATAATTTCGTTTTTTTTTTAATAAATTTCATTTTGCAGGGTCATATGACATTTAGTAATTGATTATAAAATTAGTAAAGGGAACCTACAGTCTTACTAAAAGCTGCTAATTGAACTTTTACCAAGTAGTAAAAAGCATATCGACCTCAATGACAATATCACTTACCCTATAATAATTAACGTTTGATTAAAGGTGTCAGTTAGGATGAGGCTGAAAAACAGCGCTATAGGCGAATAGGTCTCACAGTATTCGCTGAGCCTCACTCCTTTTACCGTTTTATGATATTTTTTATTTTTATTATTTTTTGTCTTCTGTTTCTAATTAAGTCATTTTTATTGTTTTTTTTTTCATTTGTTGTATTCTTTCAAAACGGTAATAAATCTTCTAGCACATGTTTTGAATTTGAATAAATACATAGTTTGTTCAATGTGGAACGCGGGAACAATTGTGTCAGTATGGCTACTATTTACTATTTTTCTTCCCTCCTGTCTGCTCTTTGACCGTTACCTTTAAGAGTAGAACGTTTTGAAGTAAAAAAAAACTAATCCAAAATATTAAATTTGCATGCCATAAAAATATAATATCTGTAACATAATATACATTCAAGTAAACTATAATTCAATTCCCCTCTTTTACTGAAGCCGAAAATAAATTTACATTTCATGGCTATAAATTGTTTTGTTTTAGTGTTTCTAGATTTATGGCTCAGTTTTGTAGCAGGTACAGCAGGCAAGTAACATACAATAAAGCTTTACGGAAACAAAAGGTTTAACTGCAACATAAAACCTGCTAACGCGTATTTTCTTCAACTGGATACAAGTTTGACACACTTTTAAGAAGTTTCGCATGAGACTACGTCGACGACATCACGTTTCCCATGTTAAGAGTTGTTTATAGAAGTCATGATGTGACCTTAACATTGTAACTTACGATTGTCTCGTCAGTGGTCCAAGCCATTGACATTTCAATAGAAAAGGTGAACGGAGGTCGTAACGTGAGGTGAAACACGAACGTACGTTGCGGCATAGCAGACCCGGCACTCAGACGGCATTATTATAACACTATCACTATCGATATACACCAATTGTGTGTATTATTAAAATTGATTTGCTCTTGAAATTAAGAAACTAGACACTTACAACCAAAAGTTAATTAAACGAAATCAACTATACCTCATTTATATTATGGATACCTTAATTTGGTAAAACGTTTACTGAACTCGTTGGTGCTTACTGAAATTTGCATCGCAACATTTTCTAGTAGTTACGACGATTGTAAGTACTCACGATTTAACGCTGGTATTAATGCATTATTCAAAGGGGTTTTCATTAGGCTGTCGCTATCGGTGCTGAGAATCGCGCTCTCGTTAAAATGTACGGATGGCATGTCAGCTGCTCGTATTAGGTACTGTTAAGGCGTGAATTTATGTAAAATAAAGTTAATTTAAATTTTGCCAAAAAAACTAGTCAACTGTGCGTTGGACTCTCCAGCCCTGGAATCTGAACCAAGTTCCATATTGCAAGTCAATGGAAAGTTCAAATGATAAAAATTTACAAATTTAAGTTTGCGTATCCACTTATTTTATATGGTAAGAATTTGTTTTGTCTCTCATATACTTTCTTAACTTACTTAATTTTGAGAGAAATAACAGACCCACGGTCAGACTAAAGACGGACAAAAATATGAACTTTTAAGTATTCCATTTCTTTTTAGTTACAAAACCCTTAAAATGTAAATTTTCATTTAGTTGAAATTATCATAAGCCAAACTATATGTAATAAGTAATATTTAATTCTTACTTTAAACATACTAAAGAACATCTAAAACTGCCTTAACATAATTAGCAAAGTAAATAGCTTCATTACAGAGCTTGCTTAAAGATAAACCAGTTCAAGGAAACTTGTGTGGTACGGTCAGATCGACAGGTTTATCAACACGCACTCAGGCCTCGCGGATACATACGCTTTACTTTCTACAATAACGAGTACACACTTCCCCTTACACTGGCCCAATTTATTTTCTTTTTTTATAAACGAAGAAGTAAATGAAGCGTTCTACTAACCGTAATTAATTATTGCACTCGAAATGTTTTTGCGTAAAATTTTATCTAAATTAAAAGCATTTTTTTGACCGGTGGGTCAAAAAATTGCTTTAAAATTACATGAAATTTTACGCTTCTAGCAAATGTTACTTCTTTAAAATGGTTTCGGTTTTATATTAAGCTTATTCACCCGCTTAATAGTTAAAGTATCAGCATAAATATACAACCACCTTGGATTTCAATTATTTTTTAGATGCATTTCCAATTAACTGGCTATTTCTGACGCAATAGTTTTGACCATCAGAAATCATTAAGAAACTGAGACCCGTTTGTTGTATATTGATTCCAAATGACGATATCATATGTGAAATGAACACCTACGCCTTTAATACCATTTCAATTGCTGTCGAATACCTTATGCATAGAATTATCGTAAACTTACGATTATGACATATATACTGGATTTTGCTATAAAAATATAATATTCGGATTTTTGTAACTTATCAAATATGTTTATTTCAACTTAATTTAGACGTGAATTTTACTCTACATGTAATATCCAAAAAAGAACAAACTTACTGATCCTAGACTGTATATTACTGCGACACTAATGTAAACAATGAGTTACGCTGACCGGGTTAGCCTTGAATAGCCAATGTGTGAGGAGTTTCGCCGAGGAAAAATATGCCATTGATGCAAGTGGCGTGCGTGCGTCGGATAACGGTCACCGCGGACCGAATAAGTGGTTTAGCGTTGTACGTAGAATGGTAATGTTTAATCATGTTGACATACAATTCTTAAATATTTGAGGTATATCCCACTTTCTAGGGTAAGGTTTTACCGACGGAAAGTAAATTAAAATTGAAAGTGTGTGAAATGCTAGGCAATATATTGATTATAAAATGTTTGTTACGATTAAAGTGAGTTTCTATATTAATATTTAATGGTTTCCTAATAGAACTATCAAGTACTTGTCTATCTATAATAAATTCTGTCTATCTAAAATAATAAGTAAGTGTTTATTGTACAATATTATTCGAAAATGATTAATAGGAAACCGGAAATCCGATTATGCCGTAGGCGCTGCGCTCTACGTATGAGACGCGTGTTCAAGTTGCGCACTTGAAGATTACAATCACGTAAAATACCTTTATGTATATAATCTAATGTCATCTTTTTAAATAACATTATAAAACTTTTACTATTATGTAAATCAAGCACATACTCGTAGTTCTTGCAGTGATCGAATTACAAAAGTATATATGGGAATATAATAGAAGTGGAATTTACTTATTAATTTTTAAACTGTAAGTGACATTTTCAGTAAGTTTTCTCTTCAAAGATTCTTTGACATAATACATATTTTATATTTTAATGAATTTCGTATAAAATAGAGTTAGGCTTAGTAGACTACCATGAAAAAGTAAGTTCTAATGAGACTTTGTGGCAATGTGATTATATTTTTTTTTTGTTTTTTTTTTAATTGAAGATGAAAGCTACTACGCTTGTAAATGAAGGTGAATCAACCCTACATTACCATAATAGGTCTGAGTCGCCACATTTCAATTTCTTAGACTTTTATAAAAAGTTGGTAATACTTAGTGTCAACGCTAAGTTTAATTTTATTCTGAATAAAATTAAATATGGGCTATATAAGATCTAAGTAGCTGCAATTATAGCGTGATTTTTTAATGGTTTAGCATAATTACTGCGGTCTTTAACAATAGTAATAACGTTAACGTCTCAAATCGATGCAACTTCAATAATAATAAAACGTCTTACTGAACGCCAAGTACTTATTAAACAAAATCTACTAACATATGATCAGTTTGATTTATAAAACTTAATACATTTTTTTTTTATTTTCAATCTCCTTTGGTGAAGGTTGTCTGGTTGTTATATAATTATAACATCCTACCATTATGAGAAGCGAATACCTGTCCCTTATGTGGACATGTTCCTGTTCAAATGTGAACCGTGTTTATTGTAATTAGCTTTGCGGCCGCTGACTCCGTCCGATCGATAAGGTGACTGACTAGACAAGTTGCTTGCAGTATTACCGCTTTTACCTTCAATTATTATGTTTTGCCACTCTTTCTCGAAGTATATTTTTTATGTAAATCTCAATATTTTATTTTAAAAAATGTTATAGGTTATAGTTTAGCTAGATATGTACAATAAAATTAAATATGATGCATCATTATCTTAATACTATTGATTCTTAGTTGCACTTCAATAGATTTTCGATTAACCCTTACGATAGCGCCTAGGTAAAACTCTGTTTAACTTAGTGGCAGTATCTCGTGAGGGATCGTAACTTCTTCCCACATAATTGGCGTGTGGGCGCGGCGGTGGCATTATCCCGATCGCCGCCCACCGACGACGAAACGACGCCTGATTAGATAGATAGGCCCTGCCTGCGACCCGTTCACACCTCCCTATGCCCTATCTAAACGATCTATTTCGCACCACGACAGAAACATTTACTCTAATGATTAAACAAAGCATTTCACTATATTAAAACATCAAATTACTAAAGCAAAAATAACATTTAAGCAATAAAATTTGCAAAGCATGTTATAAATTGTGATCTCTTTATTAAAGGTAATGCTTGTCGCTTAATGAAAACGTTATATGTAAGAAAAAGGTCCATATATAGAAAAATAGAATAAATATTTGTAAAATTATGAAATGTTAAATTGTTTTAAGAAAAAAAAACCTTATTATCAGTCTATAGATAACTGTTTTGTTGTTTTTTTGTAATCTCAAAACCATGCCTAAAACTGACTAGTCCTTTTTATTATAATACCTAATAACTCTCAGCTTGCTTAAACTGAAAAGGGAGTTGCATACATTAAATCACTTATTTTCATTTAACAACGACACAAGTATTGAGTTACATACTGTAAAATTTATGTAAATAATATTTAATATGTATTGAACATAGTGTGAGAGTCATTCGGACTTTGGAAAGAAACAAATATTTGTTTATTGTAAATGATATACCACATTTATGAGTACACACCGTACAATGTATTTTTGCATATTTGGGTCACATACAGAATCCATGTAATTGAAGTGTGGAGTGTAAAGCGGCTAGTTTCACCGCAAATAATCTCACGGATACAAAGAAGCTCCTTCCTAATTTACAGATCGTGCGTTTCGGCCTGCGGTCACGCGTTGCCACAACCAAATTCCGCTACTGAACGTGCAATTACCCTACGCCTACATTCTCCTCCAAAATGATCACATCATACACAAATAAATACTTTTTAGGGTCAATGCTCGTATGCACTTGTCACACGCATATTATTAGAATAATTTAAAAAAAAATGGCGTTATTGATATTTATTATTTGTGTATTTTATAATTTTTACTAACAAATCTCAATAACTAAAATGATGGTAGCAATTATTATTGCTGGTTTCACAAAATTAATATATAATTAACATTCTTCGTTCATCTTTATAAAATTCCCTTTCCTTGACTCTTGCGAAAACGTTAAAAAATCGATGGTACTGTTCGTTGGTGAACATTTTTATATATATACCTTATATACAAGTATATCAAGATGTCGCGACTAGTAGGCAACGATCTAATCTCCATTGTTGCAGAAAACTATTTCTTGTAATAGTGATTATTATTCTTCAGTTGATGTGACAAAGCCGTATATCAATAGATCGTTAGAGATCATCTGTTTTCACTTACGGTGCACTTAGTTTTTCGCCGAGAATGCGATCGCGGCCGCGATGAACGCTATCAATAGCTCGTATTGTGCTCGTTGACGCTCGCTCAGTACACAGCGCAGGTTGCATAATGCGTCTGCCGTGGGAGCGAACTCACAACCGGGCCGTTATGCGACGCACGCCATCAGTACCGTTCTATTACTGATTTTATTAGACGATTCGCGTGTATCGCCTGTAATCAATTTAAGCACGTTGCGCCCGCTCCACTTGTAACCTATCATACACCATAAAATGTTCTTAACCCTCGTTCCCCATTTAAGCTCACACGGTTTTCCGATTTACGACATAATGCGGGCCTTTGCAAATATAATTTAGTTCAGCCGCCACGTTATCTAGGGCAAAGATAACAATATACCACTAATTTCATGGATTTTATCTCACGCCTTTTGTTGCTGATGCTAAGCAATTGTACGTGATTTTGAACTATTTAGTGCGCACTACCAGGTATTTTAATCGTAATTTGTCACGGCTACAGGTGTTCATTCAATTTATCGACGTCCTTTGTAAGGCAGTAATAACTTTAATTGTTTTCTACTTTCTAGATTTGACATCTTTTTTAAAGAGGTATATTAAACGTATTTGTTTAACGTTACAAATATCTAATATATGACTCACGAACGTTTACCATAAATTGTGTCAATTTATCTTATTTTGACTTTTTCTCATATGGGCGTACACGTACATATATGTATGTCAGAGATGACTCAACCGCGTACAAGCACCCACGCTTGAGTTTTTGCACATTTTAAATACTAGCTTAAAATGAAATTTATAATAAAAAAAGCCGTATATTTAGAAATAAATCTAGGACAAAAAATTACAGTTATATTTTTTATTGAAAGCTTTTACCATAAAACAAGTTTCCAATAAAACAATTTACCTGGATTTACATACTATACATATTCAAATACCATATAAATGTTTTCAGTTGTACTAAAATGTTGACCTACTTTAACAAATTACTTATTATTTTTTTTTAATTAAATCAATTCCATATTATAATTGCTATTCACTATTTCTTTGTCGTAATACTTTTACCTGTATACGGAGATAATTATATCTATAAATATATTACATATGAGTACATAGCCATTGTACGTGAGGTGTGCACCTGCCGAACAGAATGCTACAAGTTTAAATTCCCTAGACTAGTTGAGTGCGTCTTATGAAGAACAAACAATTTACCCCACGTAAATACTATTTTACTCTACAATTTCAAACACAAATATTCTTTATACTGATATTTCTAACGGTCTCATACTTATAGTCATATTATTTAGAAGATAAACAATTAGTTAATTTTTTTCTAAATCAAACTAATAACCCTTTGCAAATGGTGGTGATTTTTAAACTTAGGAGCAACGCTAATAAGAAAGATACTGATTTTTTTTTACTCATAAGAGGAGCTTCAAAAACTTCACAGCGCTTAGAAAGCTAAAGTTTTTTTTTACCAATTTAGAGTATAATCAATCTGTAAATTGGTTCTCGACTCTAAAAAAAGGTGACTGTCAAAAGCTTTTCAGATACATCCAATAGCGACAAGTTGGTCATTCACCCCGCCCGCGCGTAATTAAAATCCTTCATGGAAAGCGGGCCTGATGGAATCCGTCCTGATCCGAACCACGTACACAACTCGGCGCCGCCCTTTAAACTTTAGTGCTTTATAAATAGTCATAGATGAGTATAATACGCTACTTAATTTGGGTTCTGAGATTATTATTCAAATAATAATTTTACAATAATCGGTTTTTAATAATATATGAATACTTAATATAAGTGTACATTGTTTAAGAGCCCTAGCCAATGATGACCTGGCCCCTATTTCAGCCGTTGGTTGAATATTTATTAAATGTAAACAATATTTATTTATAAGAAAATATCCTTTAAAATTTAAAAATTGATGTTGGTTTGTAAGGTATCCCGTGCTTGAACAATATTGCTTTATTCATATTTTTCCTTGTACTCGATTCTGATGGCGTCGCGTGTTACACCCGAGCGAGCGTGCACTCACGAAACATTATTCTACATGGCCTTTATTAACTTTATTGCCTACCACTTTGACGATAATAAGTTTAAAAATAAAAAAATCTAAAAAGATAATTTCAAATACGATGTCCAGACATTGGAAAGAACTCTATTCTTGAAAGCTGGAACTAATAACAGCTATAAACGGATTTATTTCCACAACATTCCTTGTCTGCGTCTCAATTTACTACGGCCAGAGCACCCTATCTAAAGGCTTGTACTAATGCTGACCTCCGGCCCTGGTCGTGCATTCTAGGTCGTTTGTATCTAGTATGACCAATCGTTTACTACTATCAATTGTGTTAAAAGGCTCGGATACAGTTCCACCAAACTTCTATACAATTTTTACTTGTATCTACGTTAAACTCATCAACTTTCGCTAAATCCTCACATACGTATCTCAGGATCACGTAAACTGAAATAATGGAATGGTTTGCAATCATTAATTTCGATTTAAATCGTGATAATTGTTTAAGAATAGTCAAAGAAGCAACATTTTCATATTTACTTCATCTAAAAATATAAGTGAGTTGTATATAAATTGTTAAATTTATTATTAAATTTACTAACTTTATATTTGTAAAACATGAAAATAAAGGTTTTAAATGTAGTGCGTAAATTTCGACGCCGCCTAATCATTAAAGAAACAATCTTTAATTGCACTTCTCTATAATAATTTCTTGATAACGTTTAACATTTTGTTAATGTTAGCATTTTTTATATTTATTAAATAAAATAAAACACATTGAAAAATAAATTACTCCCCAACTTATTTCTTTTTTTTTTAAAGACAACCTTTACTTAAAATATATATATAAAATGATAATTAATAATTTTAGTGGATTTTATAATACAATTCAAGATTTTTAAAACTTTGTGTTTTAAACATGTTTGTTTCTATTCGTATTTAATTTTATAAACAGGGCCGCATAGCGCGTTGTAAACGCGTTGAAGTCTTTTACTTGAGACGAATGCTGCTTCACGCATTCAGTGTTTCTCACAAAACTCAGTTATAAAACAATTGGAATAATAATATAAAGTAATAATTAATTTCCCATTCAATTTAGTAATGAAGAATGGATCGTGTCATGGTATTTTTATTTTAATAATACCCACATACATATCTTTTTATAAAGTAACATTTCTTTTTCGTTTAGTTTTCGTCGCTTGGGCTATACATTAACATCGTAAATATTATTTAAGGTAATAAATATTTGCTCCCCCGCAGGGAATTTAAATAACAGTTTTATAGTTGCGAAAAACTTATTTATAGTTTGATATGTTCTCTTCGCTTATAATACCCAATAAATAACGTTCATGGTCTAAGGATTACGAATCCACTTAGCTTTAATTTTTTATTCAGCGAATATACAAAAGTTTATTTTGCATTATTACTCATGCCCTAAGGGTGAAGAAACTAAAGAATAATAAAAAACTTCCCGGAATGGAAAGAAACGATGCGCAGCTAAATATAGCGATATATGTTGTGCACTAGAGCCTGTCAATCTCACACACGATTGAAGATAGACGTAAAAACATTGCAATACCCAATCCTAACGGGACATATATCATTATTATTTCTGATATCTTTATGTCATACTTTGCTACCATTAGTATATCTGTCAAGAGTGACAGAATAACCAAATAAAAGCCATTGTCTTTAAACACACGTTAATACTCAGAGGATTTGGTCAATGTAAACATGAATGTTATAAACAAACTATTCATCTGTTCTTTCTCGGTACTCTTGATATCTTATATTTTAAAATATTTTATAGCTTTTTTATCAGGATGCTGATATTTTTCTATCTTATAAATATGTAGTTATTTATAGCAGTATATCTTCTTAAATTATTTTTTCCTATACGTAACACTGAGGTAGGTCCCAGGACCCAGCCTCCGCAACTACGACAAAATATTAACAGATCTATTATTGAACAGGATCAAGAAAATACTCTTTCACCATGAACATTGCTTATTTTTTTTTATATGTAAAAATTAACATCTCACTACAATTGTAACTACATACCTCTTTTAAAAGATGATTAATTGAAGCAATTTTTAAGAATCAGCGTGATGTGATTGTTCAACAAATTTAAACACCCAGTTCATGAACTTTTCACTGGTCGTATATCACAGGCGGCACAGTCCGTGATGCACGCGCTTTTCGCGAGCCTAGTGTCGCGGCCACTCTCGTCGAGACACTGAACTTGCCGCAGTGCGTCCCAACGGTTATAACATAACACGTCTGACGTAACCTTAACCTTGCAAGAAGAAGAGGAACGAGCCGCCGAAGGACGGAGAGAGAGAGCGATAACCCGAAGAAAGGGAGAGATGGACGTCGCGGCAATGGCAAGTCCAAGCGCCGACGCCGATCTCGTCGATGCGCGATAGTTGTATGCGCCTACAACAATTATACTCATAATTACGATTTTTATATATCACTTAGGATATATGAAACAACAAAATAGGAAAGCATATACGATTTTATTGGTTATTCGTTAGTATTGCAAGTAAATGTCATGTGTGTATATAATTTATATATTTATAGATATCTTTTTTGTTTTATTAATATGTCTATTACCTATTGTTTTTATTTTATTTATTTTAAGTTTTTAAGAAGATTATAACTAAACAAAATAAAAACAAAATGCTTTATTTCTTTTATGAAATCTTTAAATTTAATAAATTTAACAAGTCAATGTCATAAATAATATCTTCAAATATAAAAACATAAAATTACATCACGCAATATATATTGTGGCAATTAAAACAGGAAATACTCACACTATATTATCTCTCATTTTCTCAGTATTCCATTATGTACCTAACTCTACGGACCGTGTCGATTGATTATATCATAAGCATATTTTCTCAAGATAACTCTTTTAGCAATTAGTTTCGTATACATCATCTACTATTCTGCAAATTATTTTCAATTTAAGTATTAAAAATAAAGATTCATTATTTTATAACTACTAACAAATGGCATCGTGTACAAATAAACCAAAATTCTTGTCTCTACCAGCTACGAGTTGACACAAACCGCAGCTTGCAATGGCGTCGATTTACCGAAAAAAAGAAGATTTTTATTTACATCTGACTTCTTCGAGTTATTTAATTATTTTAAAACCCGAGTATATTACTTCAAACGTATTATACTAAACGCTTTTAATTCTTTATTAATAAAACACAAACTTGTTAATAAAACGTAATAGTCAACAGAAATGGCAAGCTACTAAAATGTTTATGATAAGATACTCGTTGGTAATAGAGTATACTGTATATCACAGTGTCTGTATCAATAATACGCCGATACGAATTTGTATCATATTTCAATATGAAATAATCTGCTAGAACATTCCTATATAAATAACCTTCTGATTACGTGGTAAGCTATTGTTACAGATATTAAAATGTTACTTATATGTTAAACTCCACGATATACCTCCACAACCATAATAAGTTAAACTGATACTTGCTTTACTCATATTTTTTTTAGCTTCCCACGATACCCCGCATTTGTCGGGGTATCTTGGAAATGGGATTTAAAATCCAACTGTTAAGACACTTTTAATGTGCCATATTTGAGGCATTATGTGTTGATTGGCGAAACTCAACGCCGCGCTTTGTCTTGTAACCAGAGAAAATAAATAAAAATATTAAATATTTTATTTCCTCGAGTGAGATCGAACCCACAACCTAACACGTTTTCATTCACACGCTTTTGTGCATCTGCGTTACGACAGACCTCGTAAACAAGATAAGTGTCATGTTTTCTTGGTCTGTTGTTAAATAGAGAAACAATTAAAATGTTTCATCAATGTATTTCTTACATTGATGAAACATTTCGCTTTTTGTAAAAAAGGAACACTGAGATGTCACATAAATGTCCATTACGATGCATATTTATTTTTAATAACCGCTATCTGATAATTACGTTGTCTTTAAACTCGTCAGTCATGTCCGTGCCATTCTAGTTTATTTCATTAATCATTCGTTCTAGTCATTTAAATGTATCAGATGTGTGAGCCGACAGATTTAACTGATAATATGGCGTAGAGAAAAAACTTTGTCAGTTTTATCTTATTTTAAACCATGAACAAAACTAAGAGTATTTATAATTATCAAGTGCCTTATATAAAAAAAATGTAGTTTATAAATAATTATATTTAATAAAATATTCACAAAATATGTGGCTTACAAATATTTATTATATATAATTTGTTTCTAGTGTATACTTAATTTAAAAGCGTATAAAAATTTCAAACGTAGCAGGATTTGAACCCGCGCCTCTTGAAAACTGTCCAAGCGGTTTAAACAACTACGCCATACGTTTTTATCAAGCTACGTCGAAATTGGTATACGATTGTTACAACTTATGTATGTTGGTACAAATTTATTTTTATATGCTTTTAAATTCAGTGTTTTCTTTCCTAAGTGTGGAATAACACTTTAAAAATAGTAAAAATTATAAAAATTTATTTGAAACTGACACCGCCGTTACTTAAATATTTTCTGTAGTTTCTAGTTAAAATATATACCAAACATTAATATTATATTAACGTGTATCTGAGTAAGGTACTTATTGATTAGTAATAAAATTATCTAAAAAACTTATAACTAAACGTAAGCATCCACATTATTTACTCAATAAAACAAGAAAATAAATAATATATTTTATTAGACAAACTAAAAACTATGTAATATTTGCCTAACACGACTACACACATCTATGTATCTCAACATCTACGTTGTACATAAAACGTATATTTTTCTTTCATTACCAGATGCCGTCACTATTTCCTTTATGCAGTCTTCTTTCACACGCTTTGAGCTCTATTTAAATCAAGGCATAATCAAAGATTTTTTATGGCTTTATGAACCAGGAAATGTAGTTCTAGCCTTGTATAAACAAAAACACAAGATGAGACTCACGTACATTGATCAATTCGAACTGTAATTTATTTTTCTAAAACTATCTAATTTAAAATGCCCGGAGAAATCTACTTTGGAAATTAATAGCGTGATTACAGTGGTTATTGCCGGCAATTTTTTAACACTTCTAGCTCTAATCTGTATATTGCATGAATTCTTAAACCCATCAATCTCTCTTGACCCCAACCCGACGTAATTACTTGTTTGTTCACGATTAATTGATATTCAGCCTTCAATTACATCAGTTTTTTTGCATAAAAAGCTGGTCATTAAGCATTAAATATTTTACCATGTCGTAAATTGGGGGCATGTATACATTATAATATTAATTTGTATTGGATATTGTAATGTACGAGTATTTTCCTCTTGTTGTTTTGTTTTGTTTAGTCTTTTAAGTAATTTAGTGGAGATGTTGTTTAGAATTCATTGTAAACGATTAAAATTATTTAATTATTTTTGTTAAGTCATTCCACTTGAAAAATATTTTTCTAACATTAGAATGCGTATTTTTATTTTATTCGCCTATAGTACTATCGAGTAAATCAATGATACAAATAAATGTATAAGTAGATACAAATGAAATTTAGAGCCTGCACGTTTTTGTTATATCTATTAAATTTTTTTTACAACTTTAACAACAAATTTAATACTACAAAAGTTTGGTGCTTATTAAGTACTTGCAAAGCTCTTATGCTAGAAATAATCTACTCAGCTACGTGATACATAGAGTGCTTACGCGTTCATTATACCTAATTGCTTCGTAATTATCGGCTTTTGAAAGCTGCATAAAGTGGCGGCATCTATATTTTATGTGCTAATTTTATACAGTTCTCCTAAAACAGAATGTTAATATTGACAAACAGTTAATATTTGAAAACTTTAAGAAATAAAATAAAATTAGCACAATCCTAGTACCTACCTTAAAGTTATTATGTTGATTTTATACTTAGTGTCTATATAACCTCATTGGGGTTAGCATTTCTTCTCATGATTGTGAACTTAAATATGTATGACATATGTGGCTCATAGGTAAAAATAAAATAAAATTAATAAACAATAGTTTTTATTATTACCTGAAGAATATTTTAAAGATTTGTTACTTTACAGTAGACATTGTTGCATAACATTAAATATTTAAGATTGAACATGTTTAATGATATTAAAAATGGCCACTTCATTCAACATTTAAAATTTTACAGGGCTCATTTTATTATCAGATAAAATAAGTAACTCCCCTCCCCTTTATCAATTATTTCAATTTCACTTGTGTCAGTATGAAATGAAAACTTGGGCTCAAAAATTACCATCCAGAAATATACGTAGTACTTTTAGGCGTAATGACTCTTTTAAGTGATAAAAATTGCATAAACTTACTAAGACAACATATTCGTACTTTTTTTTTAGCTTCACGCTGTATCCCGCACGAGGCAGGGTAGGCAGAGGGAACTCGGGAACCTAGTGTTAAGACACTCCGTTCCACTTCCGTTCCTCACATTCCGCCGAATTTGAGGCATTGCGTGTTGAGTGGCGGAACTCAACGCCGCGTTTTGCCTTATTACCAGACCGAAGAAATTAAAACATTTATATTATTATTATTATTCGTACTTAAAGAAATAAAAACATTTATATTGCTTGGAAATAAACACAATATAAATAAATCTTTGTTTATATAGGTCCTGTAACTTACTATTCCATAATTTCGAATGGTATGTAATTAAAAATATTTTTTATGTATCTTAATAGTACATTAAATATCATAATATATTTATTTTTTGTTATAATCTTGTCTTCTTAGATTATTGTACAGTATTAAAGAGTATACATTCTCTATCTCTCTATTATGATGATTTTTTTTAAATAACCGGTAGAAGCGAGAAGTGCGAATAGTCAGTTTACTCTTTGCTATGGTTGTCTACTATTGTAATTCTGTAAGTTAATTCCTGCCTCCTTTTATGGAATTAGAATTAAAATAAAATTAACTTTTATATTTTGTAAAAGTCGAAGCTCTTTTTCCAAGCGATTGTGGTCGTATGGAGAATTTTAACCATATTTCATCATCTTTACGTTGTATCCCGCATATCGCAGAATAGGCACAGAAAACTTGGGAACCTAATATTTAGACACCTCATTCCCATTAAGAGGCTTCCGTTCTCTATTTTGAAGTATTGCATGTTTAGTGGCAAAACTCAACGCCGCGCTACAAAACATTTAATTAGAATTTAATTATATTACATTTATAACCTTTTTAAAACAATAATAGCTTTCAAAGTATATTGAATATAATAATGTCTTTGATTTTCGCGATTGTTACACAGTTTAAATGAAACAATTTTAAACGGATTAATCGTGTATATTGAATGGTAAACATTTTCGGGAAACCCGACGTTTCGAACACTTTACAGCAGCCGTACCCGTGACCACGGACTACTGTAAAGTGTTCGAAACGTCGAGTTTCCCAAAAATGTTTACCATTCAATATATACGCGATTAATCAGTTTAAAAGTGTTTCATTTAAAATAGATTGATTATATTGAGTGTAACTTATAAAGCTTCTTTAAGGTATGACTTATGATCAAGTTAATAGTTTTTAAATGTCTGTATCACTTGTCTAGAGAAAAGTAAAGTATAATACGTAATTCATAAAAAATATCCTTACAAAATGGAAAACAAACAAGGTATACTAGTATTATGTAACAACAAACAAATTAATTACATTACTAGTCATTTAATTTATTGATTTCTAATAATAGTAAATAAAAAGAGAAAACTAGAGTAAACTAAATATAATTTTACGTATTATATTGCCCAGACATTTCTTTATACATATATAACAACTTGTTTATATGCTAATATATTTTGTCGGTTACAGTGTTCGTTTTGAAGCCAATTTTCATGGTCTTTGTCTGGCGTCCCATTGAATAAAAACTGAGAAATATACATAATTACCGTCACCGTAGACGCATAAATAACTTACATACGGTGTATATACTAGTGTCGTTTATTGTTTAATGTGAGTTTCTAAAACATAACATCAAATATTCGTACAATGAAATTTAACTTATCATGTAAATTCTAAAAGAAATTCAACACAACAAATCCTGTTGAAAGTTTTCTTAGTCACCGTGGACAGGGGAGTACATATCAATTTTACTTTTTCCTCATCTGTCATGACGACATTCGCATCACGATTGGGGCCGCGCGTGCTAACTGGACTGGACGCATGAACAAGACTTTTCTCGCGGTCTGTTCTCTGATAAAATATATAACAATGATAAGTATGCATCACATAAAACAAGATAATGTGACCATAAAAAAGAAAGCTAGTTTTATTTCTTTAGGGCTTATGACCTATTAAAATGACTATAAAATTTTATGTGTGCATGACTATAAGAAAAAGTATGATAGAAAATAACCTGTTGTTTCATAAAAGAGATAATTAGTGCAATCACAGGATTGTGTTTCTCTGCGTTATTTCAATAGAGGTATAAAATCGCAGGAAGAGAAAGATTACTTTTATGAGTTAGGATGTATACGTAATTTGCACTTAAATCCTGTTCCTGATATTGTACTTTAATAATAAAACTGGAACGATGAATCGAAATTTTTAAGTAACTAGCGTTCTTGGGAAAATTATAGTTTTATATGCTGCACATATTAATATACAGATATTACCTACATTAAAACATTTTACACCTTTACCATTGTGCTTGGCATTAGTGTCTATCAGTAGAATATTACCTATTGAACAAAAGGACTTAAAATGTAGTCCAGTACGTATTTCTGTAGTGTTATCGGCATTTGCACATACGGCACGTGCGACTTCGTTTTAAATACGAATAAAAGATACTATTTGGACCTAAAAGGGTTTGAAACGGTAAACGGCTGTAATTGACACGAACGTCGTGCATGTAAACGAAATATTCTTCACTTGGTGTAGAACAAACGCGTGATGTTTTCGTATAAACACATCCTAATTAGTCCACGAACATTATTGTTTTAAACTTCATATGTCTAGTACAATTTATGTAAATTGTTTTATCTAGCTCTATTCGTAAATAAACAGCTAGGTAGTAGTGGGTAGGTTATATAATTACTACAAATTGTGCTTAATTAGCAACATGTTCTATACGTAATATAAAGTATATACAGATAAATGTGTTTGTCAATTTCATCCATAAATTAAATTCAGCTATAATTTTCGGTGTGACTTCGTAATAACATGTTTTTCTATAACTAATAAACAATAAATAATAACAGAAGCACATATATTATTTAAGAAAAATATGTTTTATTATAAATGTAGAATGTAAATCGAATGAAAAAAATCATTGGTATTTTAACAATTAGTTGTAACATTTTATAGACTATCCACCATTTAATATACATAATTCATATGCATTATTCATGTTGCTCGAGGGATTTTAATATCTGCCCCTGAAATGGAAGACGTTACATCGTAACAATTTTATTATTACTAGTAGGTAAGTCTGATATATATTGTGTATACCATATTCATTAAATATACTGCTATGAAATAATGGTGCTCGTTCTTGAACTGATTCTACATCTTTATGATTACTGCTCACATCCTTTGATATGCCGTAAATAAATTTACGTTCAGTTAAAGTATCATGTTAATCTTGGCATAAGATTAAATATAAATAACTCTTATAATAAATACACCCTAATAACATATTTTATCATTATAAAAATGTATTGATTTTTGTTAAAAAAAATAGAAGCTAATTTAGATCTTTTATATATATTATTGTACAACTCACAATATGAACCTACTTAAATTGTTGTATATGACTGAAATATGTGTTGTCATTGTGAAAGGAATGCATCTAATGCAACTTTTTGTTTTGTCATTACATCGCAATAAAAAATGGAAAATCATTTTAAATAGGTCGAGTTAATATAAATATTTATCATATTTTATTGTACTGTGATTTCCTGTTAAATTAGCCTGAATTCTGCTGTTAAAAGATACATAAAAATTTAGGTTTCCGTTTTATAACAAACTGAAAAACGGAATAATGTGCCTTCACTTTCCGCCGAATTTGAGGCATTGCGTGTTAAGTGGTGAAACTCAACGCCGCGTTGTTGCCAGAGCGAAGAAATTATATTATAAAATATCCCATTTCCTCGAGTGGGGATCGACTTGTCGCGTTTATAATTACGCTTGTGCCTCTATGCAGGTCTCAAATGTCACTATTTCGATTTAATATTTTTTAATATTAGCAAAGTCTATCTGACATTAATACCGTTTTTAATTTTTTTCCGTTTTTTTTATATAAAAGTAGAACTTTACCGTTCATTTTTTCATATAAAAGTAGAACTGACTAATCCAATTAGATATTAAGGCATTATGAAAAAGTTATACATATTATAAATAGGCCAAGGGCAGATTAAAGTTAAACTCTCCTTTATATTCATATATACATACGTATTACATATCCTGCTTTTATAATTTTTATTAGACTTAACTTATACTTAACAAACTATCTACTCTCATAACAAGATGCCTTAGCTTAATCTTCGTAATAAACGTGCGTCTTAAACGGTATCTTTATCATTTATGCCACGTAAATTACTTCTCAACTACAATTTACCATTACCCACTCTGGATTTACAGTCTATGTAAATATGATCATAAGTATCGAAATAACCCTGTGACCAACTAAACGGATCAAAATTAGAAAGTGTCGACTAATAACAAACAAATGTACGTACGTAGCTAACGCTTATATTTAAGTTTGATGCTTAACATTTATCTCTACATTCTTCTTTATATATTAAAAAAAAACATTTTATACTAAAATAACTTAAATATTCAGAATCATGCCTTGCTACCCTACATTACTAGATAATTATCAGAAAGTATAATTACTAAAACATCCCGTTCCTTACTTTCCGCGCGATTCTCGAAACAAGACATGTTGAATTGTGGACATCAACGACACGTTATTATTGAACTTAACATTTAAAACTTATAATCACTTAAATTTATAAGCACAAATTATCACATAAATTTATGATTACAAATTATTTTAATTTATACCTCGTAAATCTATGTTTTTATTTTAACACTTACCGTTATTACTTTAGACAAATTCATTTCACTTTCCATTTTTCATTTTCTTGTATAAAGAGCTTTTAAAAGGCATTTCGTAAAAATAAATGTGGCGCAATAATTTTGCCTACATTCGAGAACTTAACACAAAGAAACTACTGTCCCAGTGTTTATCGGATCTAAACGCCGCACCTTTACTAACTAAACTTGGACATCTATAAACCTATAAACTTTCCGAAGAATGTTTCTCAGACCACTTGAGGATGGAGATAGAAAAAATCTCCATCGCGAAGTAATTTGGGAAGTTAACCTAGTTAAGATAATAAATCAAAAAATATACAATAGAATGTAAATGTTTACTGTAGACATGTAGTAAACGTGACACACGTTTTAAAGCGCTGCGAGTAATTGCTATTCATAGTAATTTAATACAAAATTACTATTCATGAGACTCGTTCGCAATTATCTAAAAGTGATTATTATTGAGTATCTCTTAGTAGCGGAGATATGCGTCAACCACATCGCAAGATATCCTGTTAAAGAGGCTTCGACAGTTCGACAGGTGAGGTGATTTAGCTCAAATTGAAGTACGACTTTAGAAAAATATACTACGTTTCCTTGCAGCTCAGTTGCTATATAAAAGTAAATAAAACAATATTTAGTACACTGATTACTTTATGTAAGTATTGTTTTATTTTTGTTGTACTTTACATAAGTTTTGTATTATTCAATACCATTTAAAATAAAGAAATAAATGATTTTGTAACTGGACAAAACTTTTACTATATATAGATAAAATACATTTTTCAAAACAATAAATATCTGATTGTCTTGATTGTGTATCAGTTTTAAGAAAAATTATAAAGAATGACCTCAGCATTTTGTTCCCATGCTGATAGATTAACGCTGAGTAAAGTATGTTATTTGCATAGCGCCTAGTATTGCAACTATAAATGGCTGTAGAACTTTAAAAGTATTTTTAGATAAAAAACTTTTTAACTTTCTTTGAAGTAATACTAAACAAGATAATATGTATTTTTTTTTAATTTTTATCAATTATAAATATTTATTTATCAATTTTAGTTTTATACTGTAATATATTATTAAGGCTTGTCATGGAGCAGTGACACAAGCTTGTGACTGTAAACGCGACAGGTTGTAGGTTCGATTCCCATTCGACAAAATGAAACATTTTCAATTTAAATAATTATTTTTTTCTTTCTTCGTTCTGGTAAAGCGCAGCGTTGAGTTCCGCTCCCAATATGCAATGTATATAGCTACATATATACATATATATATATATATATATATATATATATATATATATATATATATATATATATATATATATATATATATATATATATATATATATATATATATATATATATATATATATATATATATATATATATATATATATATATATATATATATATATATATATATATATATATATATATATATATATATATATATATATATATTATATATATATATATATATATATATATATATATATATATGTGTGTGTATATAGCTACATATATATATATATATATATGTGTATATGTATAGTGGCACTTTTGCATAAACCGATCCGATCATTAGTTTCGCCTTGTTCATAGACACCTCTGTAATTACTATGAAACACTTTTATTTTGTAGTTAGTTAACTAAAAAACTATTTTCGAAATGACGATTATTATTATAGTCCATTATTTACTGCTACTACTTGTTAAACAAGATTATTTTTTCTTACGGTAGTTAACTCATACTTTTTTGCCTTTATGCAAGTTTATGATAAAAATGATATCGTAACGTATGGAAATTGCGCCGTACTAAAGTAGGTGTAATAGCTCATAAATATTTTTATATTATAGTTTCTACATTTAAACTTCCAACAAGAAAATCATGACAAAAAAGTATAGTTACATGAATATTTTTCAATTTTCTTATCATAAAACTATATCACTCGTTAAAGAATAGCAGCAGTCATTAAATATATATCATGGTGCGACGTAGCCTCTACTTAATAAATATGTACAAGCTATATTTGACCGTCAAGGCATGGCTATAAATTTCATTCACTCTGTAATGCGATATTAATAGAGATGGCTTCTTAGCCTGCAATTGCCAATTATTATAGTATTTTAACGTTCTTAGCTTAGATGTAATAGAAATCAATCTAGAAGGAGAGCATAATGCAAAAAACCGCTAACCGAACTTAGCGGCAAAATGTCGACTCATTCATTACTGGCAAGACGTGCGCGGTTTCATTATTTAATGAAACGTTACATTGGCATAGTAAGGCTACATTAAGATCATGTGCCGAATCACTATTTGGAAGCACTATCACTTATAATTACAATTCAATACAAACTAATGAAGATGGGTGCCTTAAATGAAAATATGATTGCATAGACAGTGGGCACTGCGACACGAAGAGGCGGCCGCTCGACCACCTCTGACGAATGTCAATGGCACGCCAACACCGTTATTCGATCTCGCGTCCGCCAAAAATAATTCACCAATGAATCCGTACGTTTGATTTTAACATCGATCGACTTAATGAGAAGTTTGTTATTCAGGCGCCAGTGTCCGTTATAATTTGTATGCTTCAATGCTTAATAGAAAAATCAGATAAATAATATGATTACTAGACGTCAACATTAAAGTGTGGTATAGTAAGTATCAACATATTGTCTTATTTTTGTGACTATTGTTATCATGTCGATAATTGAAAAATGAAAAAAATCGAACCCTTATAGGATCATGTTGATTACCATTTATCCGTCTGTCGAGACTATTTATCTCGAGGTAATAGTAGATGTAACAAGTTAAAAATTTCTATGTTAAAAAAATCGAAACAAACGGGCACTTATACATGGTTCTTCTGTATTTTATATAAATTACTCCGCGTAATCTAATCTATCGTGGACCTACTAGTTATGAAATTAGGCACGAAGGAAGAACTCACAATACAAGTAAAGGAAAAACTATTGGTATTCTATAGTTAAAGTTAAGTTAGTTGTTTAAGTTAGCTCTTTATTCGCTGCGTAATCAATATCTACGGACACGTATTTTGGTAAACGTACAATTCTCACAATTGACAAAAATGAGTATTTGCAGTACAAATACGGGAATACTTGTATACCTTTGGTCCTGATGGTACGGACACCTCGGAGAGCGAGTCAGACTCGCACTTCGCCGGTTCTTCGGATGATGAGCATAATTTTACTATTACAGTTATTTGAAATTTATATATGCAGATTGTTTACGGACACTAAATATATTTATGTAATGAATATTCCTAAAAATAAGGAAATCAAAAACTATATATATTTATCAAAATACAAAACAACTTTGTTATTGTAAGTGAAGTTATAATTATAATGTAAGTGAACTTTATATAAAATATTTATGCTTTAGAGTTTATTAACACAGCCAAACTTAATATTTTTATGGTTAATTTCATTACCGGTCATAATCTAAAGACATCCACCTCTGAAGAGGTCAACATCTTTTCTTGAGCTCTATCGAGTTTACATCTGAACTTTGTAGTTGAATTTTTAATGAACTGGTTTAACCAATTACTTCTCTTGTTTATTGTCTTATATTGTTTATAATCTATAAAAATATTTTTCTTTTCGTAGCGAACTAATTAATAGCTTGGTATAAGAGACGATAAAATATATATATATATATATATATATATATATATATATATATATATATATATATATATATATATATATATATATATATATATATATATATATAATTACTATATTAATACATTGTTATTAATTTAAGATTATTTGTGCAAATTTGGAATTTTATATCAATATTAGAATAGGAATTTCTCAAATCAGCCATAACATATAATATGTAAATATTAATAACATATGAAAATAACTTTGATAGACTTCTTGAAATCTAATTGCCTTTACAAGTACAATTTAATTTATGATAAGATATCTCATAATCTTAGCATTGTGTTTTTTGTTTTGTATAGACCATAAAAACCAGAACCAGTGTAGAACTTCTGTATAAATTTACAAAAAAAAACACATGTTTCACTATCCTGTTTTTCCATATCTATTGTTGAGATCACAATTTTAATTGCCATCTCTCGTTATTAACATTTATAACAGTTCAAAAAAACCAACGTTTAATTAATTTCTTACCTAAAAGAATATATATTATGCATTAATAATACTAGAAAATAGTTGTAAAAATACTACATATATAAAAAATTAAAGAGTTTAGTGAGACAAATAATGTAAATATTTTTTAAAAGGCCACATCTATTTTTATGTATGATACAGTAAAATAATAGGCGTTTGGCGACACTCAGTCGGGCTCTAGGTGTGATGGTGTCAAACCATTTGATTGGCTCAACACTTGACAAGAGCCAGTAACTATGTACACCCGCTAACAAGACGCAAACGGCCTTGCGAGGCGTCCTTGCCGACATAAGATCTCTTTCTCTTTCTTTTTATTTAAAAATTGTCGTCTATCCCTTTCCATCTACCTTTACTATTACGCTACCACCCCACGCTGGTATACTTGGTGATAAATTGCGCTCACAGATAGCCCTTGCGTTCCCTACTGAATATATTCTTAACAAGACTAGTTTATTTACGTTCGTATCATTTTTATGCTACACTGAATGGATCTATATATATCGACGATGTTAGGTTATTAATAACTTGCAATTTTTATCGCATTTTATTTTTATATTACGTTATGGGACAGACATAAATTCTTCGTACTTTATTCCGTTGTCATATCGATTTAAATATAATTATTAATGTTAGCACAACTTAGCACGACTTCAGTCACACTATGAATAATAAAGTTATGCACATTATTTTGTTAAACTTTTTTATAGTATTGTCTTGATGATAATACACATATTTTTTATATCATTTTCAATAAATACTAAAATATCAAAAGATGTGCAACTAGTACCTTTTTTATAAAAATAAATTCAATTATCAGCTATTCATAGCATCTATTTATAGAAAATTATCTTCTTAGAAACGATCGCTAAGATTTTATCGATCAGATGCAGCTTTTAAAAATATACGACATTTTTTAAAGTATTTCAGTAGTCGTAAAATTTCGAAAAACTAGTTTATAATAGAATACCTGGATGCAGACGGAGTGTTTAATAGAAAAAACAACATTATTTTACATGTGATCGTGTTCTTCCCGAGGGCTTTGTAGGTTAGTTGGTAAGTCTGCTTCATGGCAGGTTAATGCATCTATTTACGTCTCGCATGCCTCAGAGCTGATTATTGGCGCCTCACTGAATATTGAAGCGCCGACGTAGTGAGCTCATCAATGCAAGACTTTTAATAAACCCTTTTAAACCTTCTGTTGTTATTCTAGCGATAAAATCCTTAACGAATTACGTTAGCTAAGAAATTTACACTAATTAGCTTACACAATTTATGGTGATTACTGTTGAAGAAATCGACATACCTTGAAACAAATTCTGAAAATATTTGCAATATTTTACATTTGAAGAGTGATTTACTTTCTTGATACATATACATATAGATATAATACATCAATGCAATTTAAAGTAATCTTGAGTGAATTAAGAGAAGAAATAACAAAAAAACGGATTAACGGTCAAGTCAACAAATTAATTATACAATAAACATACAGCGTAGTTATCACCCTAAGATAAATGTTAAATTATCTTACACTTTCAGACTTAAAGAAACGCAACGTAGGTAATAAATTACTGTTGTTCTCCGCCATTAAAAACAATATATATTTTAACTGTATAGTGAAGATAATTTATAAAACAGAATGGTTAGAATAAAAATATCGGAACTGGAAGGTGTAACATCCGACTGTCAATCACTTTGACGAAGTGCGCTCATCAACATGCGTCACATGTTGCCTGCGTGCAATAAAACAGCCTTCGCACTTAGTTCAATAGCCGGCTTAAAAATACGAAGCGTGTCCTAAGATATA
Organism: Eueides isabella; assembly: GCA_019049475.1. Taxonomy (NCBI): domain Eukaryota; kingdom Metazoa; phylum Arthropoda; class Insecta; order Lepidoptera; family Nymphalidae; genus Eueides; species Eueides isabella. Next base: position 9,113,708 of record CM032387.1, read on the forward strand.
AGTATATTTTTAATCCCTTATTAATTTTTATTGGACCGCGTAGCTTTGTGTATGTATTTGTTAACACACTTTCTCACGGATTTTTATGTTATATTCAGTAAAAGATAAAATGATTTTAAGCCTTAACCGGTATATTAATAATATCACTTTGGTAAGCTTATCGTGATATGATGTGATAGTATCTTTATAACAATAATATAAACAATAATTGTAGTTGTTTAATAATATTCCAGCCATCTGAAGTTAGGACCTAACAACAAGGCGCCGTTTATTTTACAACTTCGCCAAAACTATGAAATTAGTTGGTCACTTGGTTTACTATAAATAAAGTATAGCTTTGTGTAAAGTTACATATATCGGTTAAAATATCGTAAATTATCTATACAGTGTTTTATACAGTTAGTATAAAACACTATAGTTTTACTTATACAGAGTATTATGTATGCTAATTGGGTAACGAGTACATTGACAAAGTGTTACCCAAGCGAGAGTAAACCTGTATATAGCAAGGTGGCTCTTTCTTATATGTTAAATGCCTGTTTTCTTTTCAATCCTCCCTCAGTAATTGCCTCTGTATAAATTTTGTTTTAACTGCACTGAAGTACTACTTACATTGTAGTCAGCTTTTTTATTTGTTACCGTCAGTTACTAAAGTGTTACACTAAAGACCATATGATTACTCTGATTAAAGTCGTATGTAAGATTTGTTGTCTGTGTAACTAGCTCACAAATAACATATCTGCACCTACTTTAGAATTGGATAATTACTAAGATTTCAATCACATTCTACTAGACATGTAGCAGTTTGAGTACTTTTTGTATTCATTTCAGCTTGTCCACAAATAATGCACACAATCCTAATGGTAGTAAATTATTTGTTAATGAGTTAAATGTTAAAAATTACATGAAATTGAATAAGCTCATCGTAGTTCTACAAACAACGAGTAACATTATTATAATACCTAAGGTTTCTTTTTTCAATTTCACGCGGTATCCCTCGCATGGCAGGGTTGCAGAGGGACGAAATTGAGGCATTGCAAAATAATATTTGGGAAGAATTTACACAAATGTCAATATATTTTGCTGTCCAACTTTTAATATTATTTTATTTATTATGCACCGTTATAGCAAAAGTAATTTTGAAATTAAAAACTGACACTGGGACTTTTCAAGTCTTGTTTGAAGGATATTGATGTCAATAGGATAATTATAACGGCTTTTATGATGACGTAAGTTACTACGTACTGCCTCCGAAATATCTTAATTTTAAAGAGAAATGATTATCCAATCTTGTTTATTACAGAGCGGTTCATAAATTGGTTATTTTTTGTTCGTGCTTCTCACACATTTAACATTATAATTAAATGTAAAAAATATTTTTATGATTCATTGACATTCTACTGCAAATTTTCTTAAACATTTTTTTAATTTACGAGAAAAAAAACTTCTTTTTATTGCAAATTTTAAGTGTTCACATTTATACTATTTAAATCTGAATGTGATTGCCTACTAAATCTCTCTTTTAAATCGTGATTGAAAAGTAGTCGAAATTTAACATCTTTCTCTTGTAAGATAGATAAAAAGAGAAATTCTCGTCAATCATAAACATGATAATCTATTTGAAATATGCCTATCAATGTCAATGTATAAATATTGACATTTAATCGCTTTATTTAACATCTTTAATTTCTTGCGTGCCTTTTAAAATAACAATTGTTTAAAAAAATACTTTACTCAGATGTAACCTGAATTAAAATCACAACACATTCTTTTTGCCTATACATTTTTATACGAGGGCCATAAGCAACACCAGCAGCTTACACCTGTCATTAAGTGTTCTAACCAATAATAATCGATGCTATATAAATCATGATAATAGTAGATTATTGAAGGTGCATCAGAGAAAACACTGGGGAAATGCTCCCGCCGTCTCTATTACATAGGCCTCGTATGTAATCGCGACGCTTATTGATGGCCACGTATGGTAATTAGACTACACCACGTACACGCACTTATTTTTTTACTTTAAAAAGAAACAGAAATAATCTATTTCAATTCACTGTAGAAGAATATTAAAATAAAATTATTTATGAATAGTGATGGAAAGTTGATTGATGTAGGTGCTTGTATTGACGTTAAGTGATTTTCACTCAGGTTTACGCTGTATCCTGCACATGGCAGAGTAGACAGAGGGAAATTGAAAACTCAGGGTTAAGACACTCTGTTCGGTTAACTACTTTCCGCCGAAATTGAGGCATTGCGTGAGTGGCGGAACTCCTGAATCTAGAGTGACAAGAGCGAAGAAATGAAAACGTTGAGTATTTAAATATTTCATTTCCTCTACTGGAGATAGAACCCTCAACCTGTCGCAGCTTAAGTTTCATGCTTGTGCCCCTGCACCACGACATGCCTCGTTAAGTCTTAAAAGATAAAATATAAGAAATTTATACTTTAAAATATTATCTCTGCTTTACATACCTATACCTAATCCTTTTCACGACTTAGCACACAAAATACCGTTATGACCTATAAGATCAATATGTCGGGAACAACATATATTCTAGTCAAACAAACTGTTGGCTTTAGTGCACACTATAGATATCTCGTTTTACACTTGATCCCATGACATTTCTCCCATTCCTGTGAATCCTTTCTTAATATAAGAAAATTACTATTTTATTTTTATTAAGTGGCATTGTATAAAACCAACAATTGCCACAATTATATGACTATGTCATGTAAGCATGTATTACTACTAATAGGGTTGATTGTTATAGTTAATATACCAAATTGATTTGTTACTGTAAATTATATTGAATTTACGAGATACATATCACAAAATATTTAAGTCAAGCCTGTAACCTAGAAACAATTGATTTTTATAACTCACTTAATATCGATAACCTATCACCTTAAGGCGGGCGCAGCTCAGAGTATTCGGTGGATATGCAACGAGCTTCAGGTATTATCGTATCTAATCAAGTTCGCACGCGGCGCAGTGGCTAAATCATTCGATTATTTATTGATTTCCGATGTCTCGGTCGTGATCGAGCGCTGGGTTTCGACGTTCGGCATGACAGCGCAGCTATTGTCGGTGAAGAGTCGGCCCGCGGTGCGACGCGCGCTCATTCTCCACGATTAAACGCTTGTAATTCCAACAATATCATCCCGCCTGTCCAATTCAATCTGTACTGAGCTACTCGCTCTCATCTTGTGTCAAACTTTTCTAGATAGCAAAATTGGGCACGAACTTTTATTGTAATTGAAACACTTAATGTCTTAAATTTAAAACTATGATACTATAAATATTATCCAGATTAATGACATGACTATCATCTGATAGTTACTTTGCATACATATATGTTTATTGTAGGTACATAATCTGTTGTCAATAACCTGCTAACGATGGTATTTCCGTTCTATGAGACCGTAAATCATTTGCAATAATTTATTCTAAGCATTTATAGTTCGTTGTAATTATAATAAGTACCCAAACAACTTTATTATATGATATCTCTATAACATTTATTTATTCGAATATATAAAGTAACGTTTTCTTAAAGGAAATTAACGTCCTTTAGTCTTTTTGTATGCTGATATCGTGATTATTTTGGTGTTCTTAACAATCGTAAGCTGTACTCATTATTGTGTTATCATGCAACGACTGTGTCATGTAAGCATATACATATATAGTATGATTATTAAACCCTTTTATTGCAATGCATAGTATAAGGTGCAGGCGTTCATCTCTACCCTAATACTACCAATAAAGCTGTTAAAGGTGCACTTTCTGTCTTATTAACTCTCATAATAGACGCCGCGATAGGGTTAATGGTTCCAGAATAGACCTCTATGAACTATACTGTTAAAGAATAGGTAGCAAGCGCTTAAATACCGTGTTGTACTGCTGGAAGATGTTTGCGCATTTGCATCAGGAATTGGGTACGCACGCTTCAGTATCATCTCGATGTAGGTTTCTCACGCTACCAGTTCAATTTTTCTCTACGTAGAGCTAACAATTAATTAAATTATTCATAGACTTTTATAATTCAGATGAATTTTATATGAAAAACAAAATATTTCATCGATTATTGTAAAATGAATTAATTTACATAAAAACGACTACAGTCTGAAATAATAAAATCGTTTAAAAATAACTGTACATTAATGCCAATAAATCTCCTATGTTAGCCTATAATAATAACTATACGAAATAAACAAGTGATGTAAGCTCATAATTATACACAAATTTGAATCTTAAGATCGTAAACGGGCTCACAGTGAATGATCATTTTTCACTTTTAATGTGTGTATTGGATAGAACTCATTCGGCAGTGGATATTAATTTTACTTTGATAACGGGAATTCAGTGCAATAACAGATGGCCCGAGGTAGAGACGTGGTCGGGCTGAGTTCGATGTTGTAACACCATAACTTAATGTAACGCAGTGTGGTTAACTTGTTAAATTTCTAATAAATGTTATCGAAGTTGAATATTTTAAAATATATATAAAGAAAAAAAATACTTTTTTAACTTTTTAAAATGCATGAAGAACGTTAAGAAAAAAATATAAAAAGCATTTATTTCTCATTATTACTAAATAACATATTCAGACATTTCTTAATAAAGTACAATTAAAACGCTATAAATATTTCATGAGGGGCACGTTTAATGACGCTCACAATGCACTTATGGCATCAATTAGAAGCTATTCAAGAGCTATTTCTATCAATGGACTGGTGGCATGTTTGCTCCGTGAACTTTAAAAGTCTTAGATAAACTTTCGAATTATATTTTTTTAAGCTCGGAGATTAAATTAGGAAAAGGACAAAATCCTAGGAAAAAGATTAATTACATTTAATTTAAATGGTCGAAAATAATTTCTGGTAACAAATATAATCTCGGAATATAAATATATATATAGATATATGAAACTTATTTAAGTCTTATGTTATTTTATTTTTATGGCAGGCATTCTTTGATTTATAAAGCAAATTTTTATTTAGCAAAACTACGTATATTTTTATATATATTCTATATTTAAACAACACAAAAAGGTATTCTTATTAAATGAGAAATTCAAGTACATTTTTTGAGCTTCCTATGTGCGTGATATGTAAGCAATAGTACAAAGTCTCTGCTTGTCCGTGCTTACCGACGCCGAACCCGCGTTAGCTTTACCAGCCACTTTAATGCTATGTAAGCGTGACCGACTCACCATTTGCTCTTAATAAAGCGTAGGTTGGACCTTCGTACCTCGTCGATGAGCCTTTACTAGAATGTGGTCAGCTGCAACTGTATACTTCGTTAGCTTCTGAATAGATTGAATGTTGAAAATTGGTTAAGGTCGCTTAAATGTTATTTTTATAATAAATAAAATAATTTTAACATTGATAAGATTGTTTTTTTAGATTATTACATATTTTAAATAAAATAAATTAATCGCGTATATTGTCATTCAGTCTAGCCGTTACCACGGACTACTGTAAAGTGTTCGAAACGGCAGGTTTCGAAAAATATATAAAACCGATTATTCTGGTTTAAATGGCTCTATTAAAAAATATATATATATAAATTTCTTCCTTTACATATGTGACATTTAATTTTTGTTTTCATAAAGAAACAGTAATACAGACATACGATACTTCTCGCCTGTATCGTATGTCTGTTACTGTCAAAGACAAGATTTTAAAGCTTTGTTATTATTACTAAAAAAAATATCATTTACGGGTCGGGAGTATACGGGTGTATAATAACTTTGTAGAATGTATTTTTAATTTGCCACTGCCGAAATTAAGGTAACTGTAAAAAGAAAATTAATACAGTTACGATATTACTCTGTCTAATAATATTTAAAGATAAAAATGTGTGGAATTAAGATCCTTATAATTTCATGCAGGATAGCCCTTTGCATTATTACATGAAACAATAAAATTATAGATTATTATTGTAAAAACAAAACTGTTAAATTTGGATAAAAATATCATTAAAGCTATGAATTTAAACTGCAATTGTCATAAATTACATAAATATTTAAAGATTTGCAGTCTAAGAACGCGCCTCTTCTAATATGCCTAAAAATAAGATTAGGAATTCTTGTCAAAACTATTTATTTTATAAATAAATCCAGCCACATATTTTATCTTCAAAAGTCAGTTTTTATATCACATTCTCTGCCCAGTAACCACAATACAGTTTTATGCTTGACCACAGTGCATTCACTTCCTCAGCAGTAAATATTAAGCTGTCACGTAACAAAAATAAAATTGTGTATTTTTTTTAAATTGTAGTCTAGGTTTGACTTTACCTAGGAACTGCTAGTATTACCGCAGCAAACACGCTTATTCATGGAAAAGTTATAAAAACTCTTTGATGTTCGCCGAGTCTGTGTTTAAATGTTTAAAGGGTAAATTTGCGTAGCGGAAGCGGAGGAAAGCGAATTGCGCTCGAGTAACAAGTGGACACAAAACCTGCTACGCTAAACTCTCTTCACGCAAATTCACGTTAAATATTTCTTATTTCATTCCATTCTATTTATGTGTAACTTATTATTCTTATGCAGTTTACATGCTATACATAATTTATAAACAATAACACATAATAACAAAGATATACATATACATAGAGCAACATATCGATCGAATTTCGAAAATATTAAGCTTCAAAGTTTAAAAAAAAAATAAAAACTCCAGAATAGCTAAATTACATTTTGTTGTAATAAAACTTTCTTATTTTTTAACAATAGTTTATGCACAACAAATAAATCCTTATTGTAATATTACACTTTAAATCAAACTTTAAGTTTTAACTAATCTAATGCAGGAAATATTTTAACTGGATTAAAAATGCTCTAATTGTTTTATCAGATTTATAAATTTACATCCAATGTATTAATGTCCACAGAGTTCGAAAATGCTAAAATGCTACATATAAGATTATTACATTAATTCAATGACTTTATTCTAAAATGTATCGAAGTGCCCGTGATTATAATTAAAATTCTTTCAACTTTGTGCCTACAAACCTGACTCAATTTTTTAAAAATAAATGCTTACTAATTTTATTATTACTTAATATGTATATTATGCATACTTTATCATCATTTTTTTTGGGGTCGTAGTGGTCCACAAACGTGCGGGTGTAAACTAAATTATGCTTATTTTATTTTTATTTCTTCGCTCTGGTAACAAGGCAAAACGCGGCGTTAAATTCCACCACTTAACACGCAGTGCCACAAATTCGGCGGAAAATAGGGAACAGAACGGAGTATCTAAACACTTGGTTCCTAAATCCCATCAACTTACTCTGCCATGTGCGGAATCCAGCGTGAAGGTGAAAAAAAGTTCAAAAGTTGTAGAAATTGTGTGAGAAAATTATTCATTGATAAATATAATATCAAGTAAATTATGTGGAAATTGGCGGATCTGTGTAGATTATGTATAAATTGACGTTAAACCAAAGCGGGAGGCCCGGCGCGGTGCGGCACGGCGCAGCGACTAGCGGTACGGGGCGCGATGGCATCGCGCTCGTGCGCCACCGCTCACGGCGCCCGCCGGCGTTTGCGTCGCCGTGACTTATGGCCTCCACGCGAACTTCGATCGTCCGATTGAATAATAATATCCGATTCCCGCACACCGAATTTATGTTAGGAAGTGAGCAGTGTCCCGTATCGACAAATACATCGCTTGTTCAATTTCTAACTAGCCGCTTGCCCCCGAGCGCCGATAATCGCGATAGCCTATAAATAAATTTTCCAGTTTCTCTAGCTCTTGTCGACACTCCTTCGCCGAATGCCGCCCCGAGTGGTCTACAACTAACTGTAGGTTGTAAAGAGGTTTCTTTAATTTTATTTCTTCACGTTCAATTTACAAAGTTTAATATTATAAAAAACACAGTATTGTATATAAGCAACTGTACTCAAAGTAATTTGTAATTGTATTCCAAATGGCCGTGAAAATCACTACAAATCCCGATCATTAAAATTACCAACAACCGCTGCTCTCAATTCGGCACCGAAATTAGTTACTAAAGTGCTTAGATCATTTTCTTGCCACTTACTAAATTACTCTAAGTTCAATGCTCCAAAAGATTTGTATTAAATTATGGGTTCACACGTCTTATGTTTTCACTTCGGCTTGTAATCGTGACCACGGTACCTAATTACCTCCTGGATCAGTGCATGCTGGAATTTGGTTTGTTCTTACCGTTATACCTATTCACTCTTTGTAATAAGCCGCGTGAGAATTAGCTTATTTAATATCATTCAATACGCTTAACGCCTATCAATGTATAAATATTTATCATCAAAATTTTACGTAAGTATATAATTTGCGAGCAGGGCAAGAAATGTATTACACGATCATAAAATGATCGTTTATATTTTAAGGTTTCGTACCTCAAAAAGAAAAACGGGATAGGCCCTTATAGTATCGCTACAAAAGGAACATATTTATATTACAAATTAATATATTATAAAGACTTAATATATTATTAATACAACTTAGGTAAATTTGTCAACTTTTGTAAATTGCATTTCCCGTTGACCTACTTCGACTTCGACTTGATCTGACCGGTTTTTTTAATAATTAGAGTGGATGTCTAAATATTTATAAAATATGTACTTGATTCAAGTAAATTTATTACAACATGATCATGTTTCAGTGCATAGGAATTATAATGGCTGTTAGTTTAACGAGATGATTCTACTTCTATTATGTTCATAGAACTATAGGTTTAATCTTCAACGCACTAGCAAAAACTTAAATGCAACACCGCTCACGTCTCCGACTTGATATGAACCGGTATTATTTTACCAAAAAACTTATAATTTACTTTTGATTACTGAGCGTAAGAGCAATTATGTTAGTCATGTTATGAGGCATTGTACGTTAAGTGCAATATCGATCTAAATTGTACAGACGTAACAAAACCCGAGTTCAAATTGTATCCTCTTGCGGTACATGAAATTCTTTTTTATTTAAGATATGTACCCACTACACTTTAAAATATCAAATTATATCTACAATACATCATCATTATGTCGTAACGGTTGTATCAATTAATGTGATTAAATCGAGTAGGTTTCTCGGTCGATCACGTACGGCCGTTGCCGTGTGTATTGTTGTGTCGACCGACAAACAAATTATTAACGTTTAGGAAAAAAAATAAAGAACACCCAATAAACTTTCTAATGTTTCTTTTACATTCGTTTTTATAAAATTAACTTAGTAGAAGCAATACATATATGTATTGCTCGGGTTTTTAAAACAACCGCAAAAGCTACAGCTCTCCATTTTGTTTAATGAAACGCTTAGTTAGTTTATGCTTGCAATATATTTCCCAAGTAGGTATATCACATTTAATACCTTAAGAACGGGCATTCATGCTGATGTTAATTATAATTAACATTAGTAGTGCTTCGAAAGCGGGAGAAGACAAAGTGATTTAGTCTAGTCCATACTCCGTCTTTTTGCAAGATGAAATACCAAGCAATCAACCGCTAAATATTCCAACATATACATTTGTTTTTTTATAATACTTTTTCGTAATTTCTTAAAATTAATTATTGGCTTTACGTTTTGTTTATATAAAACATTTTAATACATTTGAATTGAATAATGTAGTTACATTTTATAAAATATCCTACTTTCAGGGCTCTGAAGATTAAAACGACGAAAGACGGTCGAAAAGATAAAAACTAAACTTTATAGGACTACTATAGTAAACTAAACTATTATAGGATACTATACTGTAGTCCATCTGTCAAGGCCATCTTATCTCGAGATTGTATAGAAGTATCAAGCTGAAACTAATATGATTTAACTATGGTCCCTTAATAGAGTATTTATGTATAATTTTTCCTGCTACTTATATAAATTTTGCCGCGTACTCAATAACTTTTAGAGTGATTACCAAGGACCTACAGATATGAAATTTAGTAAGAAATAAGAACCTTCAATCCAATTAAACGAATATTCCAGTTTTTTAACTTTAGTAGTTTTTTAACTTTAGTAGTTTTTTAACTTTAGTAAATATTTTTTCGTTGACCTTCAATTTGGAATTCATAGTTCTATAATTAAATTTAAATTCCGTGTTCTATAATTAAACTTGTTAAAATATATACACAACATATATTATAAAGTAAACATATTACTCTTTTTGTAAATATATGCATAGTAAGTAATTTAAAGGAACAAATATCGTCTTGATTTACTCGTACATTTAGTCAAGGCGGTCATTGTAAGTAGTCGGATATTAAGATGCGTTTCGTAGTATCTAGGAAATATTAGCATTATCAATAAGCCCGCTAGCCTCATGCTCATATCGATGAGGACACGCGACGATCGCTGAAGTGAAGACAAAGCTCTCCACAGACGCCAGCGATAATTCAAATCTGTACCTGAAATACAATGAGAACAACGTGAATCGCGCCGGTGGCAGTGGCGTCTGCCCGTATATGTACGTATATATATGTGAGTATATGAGTATATATGTACGTATATATATGTGAGTATATAAGTATATATGTGAGTCCTACACTTCGTGTCATAAACACTTGTCATCTCTTAAATAAAATAAATAATTTACTTACCCAATAAGCTAATAAATAATATCTTAGTACAAATTTATTTTACAGCTTAAATGTTTTTCTGCATTTAAATCTTATATCAGCCACAGCTGCCGCTACTTACTAAAAACATAAATATGAACAGCTGCATCTAATAAAGTCCATAAAACGAACACAATTATATATTATTAGTATTAAACCATTTATAGTGGTGTAGTAGTTTAGTAAATGTGGAGATATGCCCACACTCGGTAAATTAAAGTATGTATGTAACCAATGACTTGTAAGTGAAATAAAATACAATGTAAAAGTACAAAAGTAAAATAGATGAAGCGCATAAATATTTAGTTTGCGTTTGAATTACTATCTAGGAGGTACTCCTTCGTTATTTTTCACTGTCTGTCAATCCTTTGTGCGTTTTCTCGTGAAACAAGTCTGCACGAGACGTTGACGTAGCTATCACTATTTATGCACATAATTATGAATGATACAAAACATATTATACATATTCACATACATAAACATTTCCATATATATTTGAAATTATTATGCATATTTTTTAATAGAAAATTTATTAAAATATAGATATTGAATTTTCGTATCACAAAATTGTTTGGTAGCATAAAACTTGTACCGCAGTCAGATTATATGTTCAGTAAGCATAGCGGAGGCTCAAACGGCACATGGTCAGTTACCGTCAACGACCATTAAGCCATTGGACTTAATTATTATCAACAGTTACCACCGTACTAATACCGACCACAGACTCTGCATAGCTGAGTGCTCTTAACAGAGTATACTAACTGAAACTATTATTTATATTTCAGTTTACCTTATTGATCATTGTGAATGTTGCTGTTAATATAAATTAACACCTTATCCATGTCATATATTTAACCTTATACCTATTTTCTGTATAGAAATATATATATATATATATATATATATATATATATATATATATATATATATATATATATATATATATATATATATATATATATATATATATATATATTGTTAGAAATCAGAAGTAGATGTATTTAAAAAACTATTATTTATCTCTTAAAAAGTAATTTTAACAATAAATTAACTAAATAGAAGGAACAACATCTTATTAATTAAACGACATAACTAAATTACACGACCGGTGTGCACAATACGAACGCTACAAGCTAAGTGGCGTGATGCTTTATAAAGAGAGATGCCTGTAATAATGAGGGTAGTAGCTGATTGCTTAAACAAGTATTAGTGGGGGTAGTAGCCGATTGCTTATACGGCCTCTCCTGACATAGTGTCGTCCTCGACACGAGCCTCTTCAGCGGCCGGCACTTGGTCCAGCGCCATCTTCTTCGACGTCTTCGTCCAACAAGGTCAGCGAAAGACCGACCTTAAGCTGGGTTACCAGATCGCTGTGACCAGCGACGCAAACAACTTCGGTGTCTGGGTTTTCATTCAAAGAAAACATCGGGAGACATGTCCTCGAAGGTGATGTTCTCTCCAGTGACATGTGTTTGTTATTATGCTCACCTGTAAATCAGTTACGGTTATTGAAACTTAGTTTAGCCTAAGAGGCACATTCAACCTTACAGACATCATCATTCAATCAATTCAAACTTCATCTATCATACACTCATGGAAATCGTGCATTCTATCACCCTTTAAATAATAACAGAGACGTCTCTTAAAATAAAAAGCTTAGCCTAAGCGCTTTCCTTCACGGTAGTAGACTCCTTGCAAGCCGCATCTCTTGCCCACCACCTGTGGAACTAAAACTAGAACGCCAAGGTAATATACCTGAAGTTCCGTGAACGCCAAGACAGTATGTCTGTAGTTCAATGAACGCCAAGACAATACGTCTGAAGTTCGACGAACGCCAGGGCCAATTGCCCGAAGTTCGACAATAAAACGCCAAGGCTTTTCGCCTGAAGTTCTTAATTAGACGCCAAGGCCTGGAGCCTGAAGTCACAATATTTAACGCCAAGACAGTATGTCTGTAGTTCAATGAACGCCAAGACAATACGTCTGAAGTTCGACGAACGCCAGGGCCAATTGCCCGAAGTTCGACAATAAAACGCCAAGGCTTTTCGCCTGAAGTTCTTAATTAGACGCCAAGGCCTGGAGCCTGAAGTCACAATATTTAACGCCAAGACAGTATGTCTGTAGTTCAATGAACGCCAAGACAATACGTCTGAAGTTCGACGAACGCCAGGGCCAATTGCCCGAAGTTCGACAATAAAACGCCAAGGCTTTACGCCTGAAGTTCTTAATTAGACGCCAAGGCCTGGAGCCTGAAGTCACAATACTCAACGCCAAGACAGTATGTCTGTAGTTCAATGAACGCCAAGACAATACGTCTGAAGTTGGGAAATAGACGACGAGGCCTTGGGCCTTAAGTCTCAACACTGAACGCCAAGGCCAAGCAGGCCTGTAGTTCTTATATCAAACACTCGTTTATACCCTCAAAGAAGGCTGTACATGACTCGGGACATCAATCACCATGCCAAGGCATGTATTGTGCCGCTACTTGTGTGGTCTTCCCGTAGCTACCACTGAGTTATTTTAGGTCATAACGTCCGTTCAATGGAGCTGTCATAACTCGGTAAGGGCTACGTATTCCTGGGTCGCATTTTTCAGTGGACTGTGAGTACTTAATGTCAAAGAACACTTCGTCAAGTTCGTACTTGCAAGGCTAGCGTTGCAATCGGTGAATTTACGAGAGCTTCGACTATATGTGGGCTCGGCCGTACCTGACCCTGACTTCCACTTGCCCAAGATATTCAACCTCTATGGTACAAGCACTTACGTACATTTATAGAGAACCCAGCCGTAGTAAGCGTTTGCAGGACGTCTCTTATAAGGGAGATACCCTCAAAGACGGTGAAGCTCATGATGAGCACGTCATCAACGTAAACCAGGACCTAACCTGCTTTTATAAAGCGTTGAAGAGTTTTCGGTCCGAACCATCCTTTTTCTTAACGAGTATGACCGGACTCGCGTACTCTGAGTTTGAATCCCTGATAATTCCTTTTTCTAAAAGATCGTCAATAATTTTGCGAACCCGGAGCTTTTCATCGTAGGAAAGCTTATAGGGTCGGTAAACCACCGGGGTTGTATCTGATAATTGAATATTCATTTCACCGGTGTTAACAGTGGTAGTAGCTGTACCGGTAATAAAAAACTCAGAGAACTCGTTCATTGTTTTAAGCAACGATTCATAACTATCTCCCTTAAGGGGCGTGATTACCTCAAGACAGTGCGTCGCGTTAATATGAATCGGGGAATCAGTGGACCTAGTCAAATATTGATTATCCTTAGTGCGAATATACACGATACCGTCGCGATTCAGTAAGTCCGTTCCTACAACACTAAACTCGAGTACTCAATACTAACTCGACTCGATAATTTGACTAAACTCGAGAGTAAAGGTCACGTAAGCTTTGACTAATATTTCTTTGTCGCTTATACCCTTTAAAACACAATGGGAAGACTTTAGTTAGCAGGCAAGGTAACTCAGAATATCCGATGAAATGAGCGACACGTTAAAAGCACCACTATCAATAACAGCGTCCATAGGAATGCCATCCACCACAACAGCAACAACATTTGCACCTGCGCTACTAGAATTATTCTCTGTACAAAGGTTAATATTTCTCTCGTTTCGCGGTTGAGAACGATTTTTTTGCAAAACAATTTTCTTCCCCGTGACCTGGCTTTTTGCAAAAAGCACAAGTAATACTGTTCGTGTAGCTAGAGGAAGGTATTTTATTATTTACTTTCGGGTTTGAGCGACAATAACGAGTGATATGTCCTTTACGACCACACGAGAAACACTTTTGTTCGTTGCGATTCGGTTGATTAAAATTTTTATTTAATAGGTAATGAAATGTGGGTACCAGTTTTTACACGACTCGGTTTGGTATAGATTGATAAAAACGAAACTATTGTTTCTGGATTCAAAACGGCGTTAGCCGCGGTAGCTCCTATTTGAGGGTTATCAATACCACGGATCACTATTAAAGTTATTACGCTCGTCACTTAAACCATTAACTATTCGTAAACGTAAAAGGGTGCGTCGTGCATATTCCGCATATGTAACGTACCTATCGGATGTGGTATTCATGGTTTCAAAAAGTATGTTGGCGTAATCTAACTTGCGCGGACGCAGTGATTTGAATTCGCGTTTGAAATTTGTCCATGTGCGATCTGTCATAACCCACTCGTTTAGCCAAATTTGTGCGTCACCCTTGAGACACGAACAATACGCGATAAGCACTCAGAATCAGTTGAACCATTAGTCACTTGAGCGCGATCAACCTCTTCGCACCATGAGTCTATATTATGAATAGAAGGATCAAAGTTTGATACGAAATAATTGTGTGACCTAATTAATTGCAATGATTTAATAGCTACCAGGGCCCTAGTTGAGCCGGGCATATCAATATCTAAATAAATTGTTTGTGCTGTAAATGCCTGAGTATTCGATAAATGTTTTGTAGTTCGTGTGTCATGGGTACTCACCCGAGCTTCCGGCGTGCAGCATCTAGACACGTTTGATTGTGATGTGTTCAACTCGCCTTCAGTTGTATTACACGTGGAACTGGGATTACAACGCGCTGTTGTTTTTTTTTCTATCGGTGTTAAACGGTTCATAATCGAATTCAGTGTATTCTGAATAGACACATTCGTGGTATTTTGCATACGCGGAGACCAAGACCTATTATGGTGGTAACGATGGCGTACACGATTACGACGCGACGTATTACGAGATCAGGCATGACTTATACTTCGTACTCTGCTACGGGAACGGCGGTTATGGTTTGACACATTAGAATAGCTACGCGAGCGATATCGCGATCTACCACTCGTACGACTGCGAGAACGATGTCGCGACCTACGCTCGTTATGGCTAGATCTGCCAGCCAGGTCAAAATAAACACGAAAACTAAAAAAAAATGTTAACGAGACTTTGTTCCTCCTTTTTGTGGGCGAAAAGTAATTTATCCCACTTCTGATGTTAGAAATCAGAAGTAGATGTATTTAAAAAACTATTATTTATCTCTTAAAAAGTAATTTTAACAATAAATTAACTAAATAGAAGGAACAACATCTTATTAATTAAACGACATAACTAAATTACACGACCGGTGTGCACAATACGAACGCTACAAGCTAAGTGGCGTGATGCTTTATAAAGAGAGATGCCTGTAATAATGAGGGTAGTAGCTGATTGCTTAAACAAGTATTAGTGGGGGTAGTAGCCGATTGCTTATAATATATATATATATATATATATATATATATATATATATATATATATATATATATATATATATATATATATATATATATATATATATATATATATATATATATATATATAATTTTCAGCGCCATTTCATCATAACATTATATTTTTGTTTCTTGATTATCCAGCCTGCACCAACACTATTTATTGAGGCAAAATAACCGTTTCGGCACGATTTTCGATTTGAGAATTTATGACTTTCATAAATATTTGAAAATTATCGACACGTCAGAATTTCATAATTTAAGGTCATGTTCAAGAAACTGATACTTGCCTTAAATATAAGCAATTGATTCAAGCAAGTCATAAAGCGCTATCTAGTGGGATACTAGACTTTAAACTACATATTTGAGACTTTAAACTACTTTATGTAGATTTAACATTTATTATGCAATCTATTATTTTAAAATTTATTTTTAAAGTTGTAATTACCCGCCTTTAAAGACAACGTGCAGTAACAAAATTTTACCATTCAAGAAACGGTGTGTTTCTCTCAAAATTTGAATAGGAAGTATGACAGATGTATATATATATATATATATATAGATTAGTAAATATATTGTTTCCAGTAAGAACCATATCATCTCAACAAATGTATGTTATATTTTCTATTTTATAATTATTAGCAAACCGGAATCTTGTTTGCTTCCTCGACTTTAATGACCGGTTTAAATGCAGTTAGATAAGGGTTATAAAGAATGATTCAAGTTAGTATTATTGGCATATCTTATTTACCAAGATAAAAAAAATTGAATAAAAAAGAAAATGAACTATAATTGTGTTAATCCTTTTTAAGTAACGTTGCATAACTGTTGAATTAAATACATATATTTGATTACAAATTACTGTACGCTTCTTTTTTAAATAATTATTTACGGCGCGTTCTATTATCAATAAAGCATATCTAAAATACATCGATCCTTGCTACAAATAATTGCTTAATATTTTCTTACAGGTGCCTTATTTCATAATACATGTAATATTTGATAATTTTTATTTTACATTACTTTTTTTACATTAAAGAAAAAAAAAAAACAAAAAGGTTACAAGTCACAAGGTGAAAAGCAAACAACTAATTTTAATATATGACTTAGTTCTTACAGAACATCGTACGTCAATATGTAGGAGTATGATTGAACTGTTGAGGCATTGCGTTTTAAGTGGCAGAACTGAATACTGCTCTGCCTCGATACCAGAGCGTTACTAAACATATTAAATATTTCGTCTCGAATAAGAATTTAACCTACACCCTGTCATGCTTACAGTCGTAAGCTTTGCCTAGTATGCCACGACAGACCACAAGGCCACTAACATGATATTAATAATACTTTGCTATAGTCTAAGCGTTTAAGTAAACATTAAAACCCTCTGCATCAATTTTACATGGCAGAAGCATAGATAAACATTACAAAGCGGTCCGCAGAAATGGAAGAACGCGTAATTATTTGCAATCACAAGCGTGTTAGGCTAAGTGCAAGAGGCGGCTAGAGGATCGGATGATCTCTCACATGATAGCGCCGCGCCGGATGCCGCGATAGGGTCGCCTCGCCTCCGCCCGTTCTCTAATTATGGGCACTAGCCTATGAAATATTTCACAGCTGTACTTTTTGCACACGCTTTGTCTCCTTCGTAGATTTCTGTGTCACTTATCAAATACATACACACTTGACACTATCAATGCGTTTGTTTGCCTAAAAAATAAAAAAATAATAGGTATCTAAAATAAAACTTAAAATGTTTATAAAATTATATATACTTAATACTTACATATACTTAAAACTTAAAATCAATTCCATAATATATATATATATATATATATATATATATATATATATATATATATATATATATATATATATATATATATATATATATATATATATATATATATATATATATATATATATATATATATATATATATATATATATATATATATATATATATATATATATATATATATATATATATATATATATATATATATATATATATATATATATATATATATATATATATATATATATATATATATATATATAAAGAAAAGAAGTGTCTTAACACGGTTCCCATGTTCCCTCTGCCTACCCTGCCATATTCAGAATATAGCGTGAAGCTGAAAAACCCTTGCACTTAAAATTCGCTAGATTTGCAGCTGCGATGATGTTAGTATATACTCGTATGTAATTATTAATAAAACCTTCATGAAATACATCCAAGTAAATAACTCACAACATGTTTATTGTTAGGTTTGGCTAGTTTATATATTTTATATATTACCGGCTGCGCATTCGGTAGGTATTTTATAGAGTACCTAGGCAAAGTATAAATTAAATAATATTTCATACATTACCTACCCATATTAGGTTTTCTACACATTGCCAAGATATTGTATATATGCTGATGTATTGCTGGTAGCATATATGTATATTTAATTATAAACCTATGTATGTGGAATATTATGTCTATGGTGTTTAACGCCACTGAAGCGTGGCACAGGGAGACAACCGCAGTGACTATTAAAGCAGCAGGTTGTGGGTTCAATTATCACTGGAAATGATATATTTTATATTTTTATTTCCTCGCTCTGGTTACGAGACAACGCGGTGTATTGAGTTCCGCCACTCAACACGTAATGCATCAATTTCGGTAGAACTGTGGGAACGGAAGTGACTTAATGGTAACAGTGTGTCTTATTGACTAGGTCCTCAAGTTGCGTACCCTGCTATGTTTAGGATACAACGTGAAGCTAAAACAATAAGAACCACCGTTCCTTACTACAATTATTACTATTTCAATTTTACTATTTTGTTTACTATTTAAATAACATTTACAAAAACTACCTTCTTATGGTATTGTATAAACTTAATAAAACAACAAAAACAAAGGTCTAGAGTTACATCCATTGTCTTATAATAACTTGGCGTGTGTGCTACGCGCTTCGACATTTATTTATTCTCTTACTTTATTTCATTCCCTTTCACGCAATCTTTGAAATATATAAAGTGAAGACGTCATTTATATATGTATATCTAAAATATACGGTAGATATTTGACATATATTTGAATAAATAAAATATGCTACATAAATTTAATATTATTTGTTATTATTTTAAGTTTTAATGCAGTGTATACGTATGTAAATAACGCAATGATTGGATGCACGCATAGAGCAGTGCTCTTAAGTCGTCGGCCACCCAGGCTCGCCGATTATTCCTAGCAAACCTCTCATGTTCTTGTCTATGTCCAAATAGACTTTAGTCATCTATTAAGGATATTTACCTCCAAATCTCTCATTGTGTACAAAGTTAATATTTATTATATCTTGTCACTTAATGAGACACTGATTTATAAATGATGTTACATGTCAATTATGTCCTGATAATGAATGGATGCTCAACTTTTTGTCTCAAAATACTTGTTTAGTACAGTTATGAATGTGATCCCCAAGTGTGGTCATTTGTTTTTGCGCGACAAAAACATGATGAATTATCGACATGATACTACGATATCTATTAAGTACTTTTAGACATTTGAATGTAAAAAATGCTTACAATTAACTGTATCTGTATATAAAAAGTATTTTAAGTGATATAGATACGAGCGTATTACATGTACAAACAAGATTCTCGCTGCTTAGCACAGTATATACGATAGATCTGTACAAATAATAAAAAAGAATAATTATAATAATATATATGCATGTTGGTACTAAAACTATCAGTCAGTAAATTCAAAAAGTTAATTATAAATATACCTTTTAAAATGGTTTCTTATTCTCAGCTTCACGCTGTATCCCACACATGGCAGAGTAGACAGAGGGAACTTGGAAACCTTGTGTCAAGACACTCAGAGCGTGGAAATGAAAACATTAAATATTTAAATTGAAAATATTAAATATTTCATTACCTTGAGTGGGGATCGAACCCACAACCTGTTTGTTACAGTCACACGCCTGTGCCGTTGCGCCACGACGATCTCAAGGCCTTTCGTATTCAAAATGATTATATATTTTTTAAATATACACTGTCTTTAAATATTGTGAAGCAAGCACTTTGAAAACTGCAAACACATTTCGGTATACGTTTTTCTCTTATTTTTTTCTAAAGCTTATTTTTACGATATATTTATCGTCGCATTTTACGTAGCGCTTTCGCATCCTTACATAGTGTAATATGGTAGCTTAGCGTTTGACTTCCCACGATACAAATCTTTAACTATCAAAGTAAACTTAGATCAAGCTAGGCTTGTAGTGTATACTTATTTAAGTAAATGAGGTACAGATCGCTATGCATTTTCATGCAAAATAATATTTTTTCTCACGTGAACTACTTTATGCACAAATAATAATATAGATACTTTAAAATCTTTTTGTTTCTTTTTTGTAACCATTTTCTTTTTAATTTTTCTTCTTAAATTTTAGGGTGAAGCTAATTTTACAAGCATAATATTAAATGAATCCTTCTTGATATTTTATTTAAATTACTCTACTTTTACAATTTAAAAAAGCAAATATTAATATTGAACAACGAATGCTTACCCGTAAGTGTGAATTTTAGCGTACAGTTAGTTACATACTCTCAACTTAGTGGCCAGTTCCGCACCGTTAATTTGACGTACAGAGGCAGATGCCCCCGCATCGATAGCGAATTGCGTACCTTCTCTTCTTACTTAGAATTTTATTCAAAAATAATGTGTTAAAATAAATATACTCCAGAAGTGTCACTTATCTTATATGACTCCTTTACTGTTGAATAACTGGCAAACAACGCATAACCAATGAGTACGTTTCCATGACATGAAACTGGTGGAAATCAATTAATTTAAATCTCATTGGTGGTCATTTAGGAATTATTCACTACGTCCTGTATTCTACTAATTAGACCCTTAGGCTTGGCGTCCTCATTAGGGGCTTATTATATGTATAGATGTTGTTCACTATTTCAATTACGTGTATATATATATATATATATATATATATATATATATATATATATATATATATATCTGTGTGTGTGTGTGTGTGAGTGTGAATGCGTGTGTATATATCTAACTTAGCAAAAATAAATATACTTTTATGATTGCCACACTTGCCAGACTAGGTACCGTTTTATAATCGCTTTTTTATTTAAAATATAGGACATTATTTAAATATATATATTTTTTACCGGAATGGCACATGAGATCGAGCATGTTTTTTAATTAATTTACATGTGTCCGGCAAAACGAAAGATAACATTTATATGCCAAATTTTCTACAACATCAACTGATGTATCATACATCAACTTACTTTTTACACCTGAATTACCTTAAAAAGAAGTAAAATTGATTCATTAAATTTTTATATTGTTGTGAACTGGTTTTTTACTGTTTATAATAATACTTATCTTTTTGTACGTTCAAAGAACTATTAACTTTTAAGTGTTTTAGTACACATTTTTACATAGATTACAGATGTGAAAGTTTGACATTGTCTTGTTTTGTATTTTTTAACATAGATTTAATATTATTTTCTCTTAGTCTTCAACCTGAACTATCGCTTGCATGCTATATTTTGCACTCTGTAACTTATACTGTTCAAGCACTTCGCGCCCACTTCTAAACGTAATATTCACGCTATTCATGCCTTTGAGATTGAGCCCTTCAGCCATACTGATTTAACGATATTTACTCTAGTATAACAAGATAGCTATCGCTATTACAACAAAACTACTCAATCTTTAATAGTACAATTTTTCTTACATAAAATCTTGTAAACAGACTATTCACAATGATAAAAAATATTTGACATAACTATTTTATCAAATTTTAAGATTAACAAACACAAACAATACGTATTGTTTATAAACAATATTCATTTATTGACAAATCCTAGTCCCAAATGTTCTAAAGACCACTTTCACTCAAAGACATAATTTAAAGAAATGATTTGAATCCCGCACAACTTTCTCATGATGAAAACGTATAATTTAGTGAATGGCCCATTAAAAAATAGACAGTGCAAACCTTAAGCAAACAATCGAGGCTTATCGTGTTTCAGTCTACGTTGACCATTGATCTTTACCGATTACCGGGTAATTGTGATTATGATAATGCATAGAATTTACTTTTACTTGTAGTTACTATAGTTTAAAATAGAAAGCTTTTTTATGCTTTGTTTATTATAAAAGAACAACTAACTATGTAGGACTATTTACTATATTTTATGTTTTTATATTGTAGTTATCACTCATGTATTATACTTAAGCATTTTTATACTTTTAAAGCTCCTAGGAAGAAAATAGAGATCATGATATACGATGTTAAGAAATATTGATTAGCTGACGGCTTCTTCTAGTTATCATTCGGTCACATGAGTTTGAACCAATAAGCAATTAATATTAAACTATAAAATATTTGTAAGACTTCTTTCTACACTTTTAGTGGGGAATAGAGGGAATTCAACAAGGCACACGGGCGTAGGTTACTAGTATATCATACACACCTCGTGCAAATAAATGTGAAACTTATTACATAACACTAAACTAAAGCAATATATGTTTATTAAAGCACAGAAAAAAAAGTAATTTTTAGTGCGAATCGAAACGGTATGACTAAACAGTATTAATCCATGGGCAATTAAATCCACGCATATAATTTTACGTAAACTATATTAGGAGTAACTCTCTATTTCACTGAAAAAAATATTTATAAACTGTTAATTTAATTATCTTATTCAATCTTCAATCAATATCCTCCAAATTGATGAACTATAAATATCGCCTGAGTACTGTATTCTAAGGTTATATTGTCACCCTAACATATTAAGAAAATATCTTAATAGGAATCAACAGTATTATAAACTGTCAAACTTACATTTTATTAGTAATGTACACAAATATAATTGTGCTATCGAAAATTGATATTAATAATGTTAATGCATATACATATATTCTAAAATTACCGGTTCACTAATAAATATTAGGAATAATAAATAAAACTAATAAATATGCTAAAATATGTAAAATTATGTACCCTTAACACTTCTGTAGTTGATGATGGCAATAGTGTGTTTGATTAATTCTCTATAAGTTGTAATACATGTATGAAGATTAATGTCAAAATAAAAAAAAATAATGAAGCTATCATTTATAAAAATAATTTGTTATTTTCACACATCATTCGTTGTACAAGTTGCTCTATTAATTACTTAGCACTGACAAAGTTCTGATATCGCTATTATAAGCGAATTAGAGATGGTGTCGGCACGCCATACCAACGTTACAACCATCTATAACACGGTCACATAGTTTCTTGTCCGCCCAATTTTGGAATACCGCATGCTTCCATACTTATCGGAACATTTTTACATGAGCGTGCGAAAATTGTTTCATTTGATACAGTTTAATTTCAGCTATCCACACATAAGCCTCGTTGCTCAAATTAAATGTACAGTTTTAAATTTAAATACATGTTAACGGAAATACTTAATGGTTTTTTTTAGTGACAAAGCATTTTTACGAAGCGAACTTCCTCACGCATAACACGTAAGTTCAATCACACTGAGTGAACTTGATGATAACTATGTACAATAACTTGTTAACTCTTCAATCACTAAAGAAGTTCTACTTAGTTTGAATAATAATCCTGCCTTGTACGTTTTATCGTCACTTCTGCTTTCTATTTTTTTACTAAAATTATATATATTTTTTTAATGACACCGTTTTCACATTTGTATTGTTGGTGTTTTACGTAAAAGATTTTTTTAGCATTCGTGGAAATATGACGAGCATAAATTTACTATAATATGCTTGATTTTATCTCTAGATATATATTCATACATGATATTCATCAAGCATATGTTGTCCCTGTACATCTTATGTACGTTTAGGAAAGGGAAGTTACATAATTTATAATGTATTGTATTTAGCGTTATAAATAAATTGCTAACAGATTAAAAATAAAACTCACATGTAATCATTAAACAGGTTCCTATATTTTTTACAGTTTTGTAACGGTATAAACTTTTCTCACATTAAAATTAAAGGATACGTTAAGATCTCATTTCGCCTCTTGTGTTATTCAAAATAAGTACTACATTCGCCGTCGGACCATCGACATCGTTGGCTTCTTAATTTGATTGACCTTATTGTGAAGCTAAGCCTATACTTATATTACATTTTTAAATAATAATCGCTTAAATAAAATAAAGGTAATTTTATAAAACAGTGTACTTTCGCCGCTAGAATAGAGTTATTAGAACCAATAGCTTTGAATGAAGTGTTATAAAGATTAATCGGTTTATGCTTTCATGAGCAATCGCGAAAGCTCATTGAAATAAGCATTACGTTTGCTACATTATTTAGTTTAATGATTTAAATTGCTTCTTGCACTATCGAATTGTATTATAACTATAACAATTATGTTGAAATTTATATTGTAATATCATGGTGGTGGATTTTTAACATATATATATATATATATATATATATATATATATATATATATATATATATATATATATATATATATACATATATATATAGTGAAGTGAAGTTGTTTTTTTACAGTATCAAGCTGTCAGGCTAGGCAGAGGTAACTTGGGAACTTAGTGTTAAGACAATCCGTTCCGTTCCCTATTTTTTGAGGCATTGGGTGTGTTGATTGTCGGTACTAAACGCCGCACTTTGAGCGAAGAAATGAAAATATTAAATATTTCATATCCTCGAGTGTAGATCGAACCCACCAGAACAGGCGCAGAATTATTATTATTTTATTGTGTTATAGTAAAATAGTGTGATTTCATTTATATTCTTTCTTATTTACTTATGAGTATTGTTAGATTTTTCATCTAAGATTATGAAAGCATTCTATAACCTATTAACATGGATTAATAATGATTAAACGCCTAAGTAGCTTGATCACGCGATTAATTAACAAATGTGTGAGAATGTCTGTAATAAGACTAGATGAGTTAGTTTGTTTTAGATCCACTTCCCATTATCTTCTTGCTTCATTGTGTTCATATAGACGGCAATCTTTATTAGCTTCAATAGTTGCCTGCTTGTATATTTGTGACGGACGTAGTAAAAAATGTTTTAATTCTAACCATACAATTTCTTAATTATAAATAATATAATAACCATTTTACTGAAGAATATTTTATAAAGTTGTAGAATTTACAGTTGGAATCTTATTTTATATATACATATCCAAATTATTTGCCTGTTCCCGATAGGCACACTATCTGGGTATGGAATATTTAAACAAAGTCCTTATTCGTAAATAATTAGAAAGTAATCTTGTGTTAGCATTAAACAAGTGCAAAATTCCATTATTCCCGTGTAAAGTATAATAAAAAAGGCAATTCCGAAATTTTACTACTTTTTTTTTAAATATTATCTATTCCAGTTGAAGTGTAATGACAATTTTATGCAGAGAGGTGACCCCCAGCCCTTTCTCTCTTAACGAATTGTTGCCACTTACAAGACCATTAAACTTGTTTTATTACCGTCGGTTTCATTGATTTTTTGTAAGAAATATAGATATTTTGCCAGTTCATACTAAATCATGCTTTATACATATGTTCTACTATTTTTAATAACAACATTACTTATATTTGAAAATGAATAAAATAATTGTATTTTAACCTGCGCTCAAGCACTCTATTAAGCTATATATTTTATCAGAAGCAAGTTTTTTTGTTATCTCAGAAGTAATTAACATTATATTCGCAAATATAAAATATTTTTTAATAATTAAGTTTAGTATTTCTTGTCCTTTGTTTCATTTTTAAATAATTTACTTACACTACAATTTTACTTAGACAATTGGCGATATGATATCATAGTATCGGTAACGTTTAGTAAAAATTACACACGTCTGAGTAATTCATTAGATAGTTCGTAATAGTGTAATGCTAAAATGTATATATTATACCAGTAAATGTGACATCTATATATTTCTTGGGACAACATTGACCTCACTAGTAACCCAACTTGTCAGGCAAAGCATGTTCATTCGCTGGCTGCAGATTGCTAACAATTTTATTACGGTAACAGTGCGCATAATGACTATGAAATTCTCAACCAAAGAATTAAAATTAAATTACAAAATTAATTAATCATTATTAAATATATAAATTTTTCTCTGAAGTTACATTATTTTATGAATTAACTTACAAATTAGATATGAATAGGAGTAGTTTTGTTCATACCCAACAACCTAACAACCCCACAACAATCGAGATAAAAATCACATGTGATTCGTAACGCATGGTAGGCACCATTACTTTCGATCATCACATGGTAACTTTCTTGAATATAACAAAATCTATATGAATGTCTAATATACACAGATTAAATTATTTCCAATATATGTAAAGTGTATTTAAGCTTAATAATAGTTGCTCGTAAAGTTTTTACTTCTAATTCGAAAACTATTAACACCATTAAGCATTTCTAATTTAATGTTTTGATAAAAACGTTTTTTATAAATTACAATATTATTATTCAAACAATATAATATTCCTAATTAAGATATATTGTTACAAGGTTTTGTTATAATACAAAAAAAAATATATTTATTTTTCTTTCTTGTAACCATATATTTTAATTAGAAACGAGGTTAAAAATATTTGTGTCATCTACTATTAAAAAACCGAAATAAATATTTATACTAATGGCCTTAAATTACATTCATTTTGCTATTTATACTTTAATAAAGTATTATAATCTTGGGAAATTTATAATGATTCATCTTATTGTATTCTTATTTTTTCATACTAAGACATTGGAACTCGTGTCTGTGGATAATACAGGTACTAATAAAAAAATAAGAATTTTCCCACGGTGCACAACTACCTCAGAATTATGACGGTTATCGTTTTAAATCAGGACCGTCCCCGCTAAGTATTATACATATTAAGATCCGTTTAATTGATCAATTTTAAGATAAAGTCCATTATATTCAACTGTTTCTTTTAATTTTGTTCGCTAAACATTAATTCACGAATACTTTTACTCAGATTCTGGGACAATAATTATATATTTATTAGTATTTTGTTTCGAAAGTTAATGTAATGAAGTGAAACCGCTTTTTAATGACTCAATATTAGATTGAATGTCACTCAGTATGCAGTATGTATATATTTTATGTGCTTCAAGTGTAATTTATGAACACTGTCCATATAATGTTAAATTAATTATAACTGAACATTTAGTTTTTTTTTGTTGACCAACTTTTGTATTTAAAAGCTTAATAAAAATGCTACATTAAAATTTATTACAGTTGTGCAATTAAAAAAATATTTAAAATTATTCTTGAATTACCACACCAATTACAAAATTTCATAGATTCTACAGTCTTTTTCTTAAGTTCGTGGTTACAACTAAGTTGAAATATTTATAATAAAAAAAATGTCTCACACGTGATAGTCAGAGGGTAATTGGAAATCTAGTATTAAAACACTCCGTTTTGTTTACAGCTTTCTGCTAAATTTGAGGCATTGGGTGTTGAGTGGCGTAATTTAACAAATTAAATCGCCTAGACTGGTGATTGTATGCACAAGTTCTCGCGTTTACGGTCACACCCGTGTACCCCTGCGCAACGACACGCCTAAGAATAATTACGGCATCACTTTTAACTTTTCTGAGAAATTTGTAGACAAACATACTAACATACTAAGTTTGGTATAAATACAGGTTTAATTTAGAGCTTCCTTTTTTTAAAAATCGGCCATAAATGTAAGTTTACTATTCTAGCAGGTAAATTTGTATCTCAAATATGATCAATTTATAATTGTCTATGCTTAATGTAAATTAAGTAGCAACCAGCACGCCTACCAAGAGAACTTACGGTACACATGTCGCATGCATCCGCAAGTGCAGCGCCCCGTCGCGAGCTGTGATTAAATCACCGCATCACTCCCATGAGCCAGACATATGAATTAATGGTCATCAAGTGTGGTTTACGTTACACGATAACAAACACTAGAAAATATACGTAACTGCATGACGACGTGACCAACAATACGTGGATTTTAATCTTTAATTTAATTAGCGTCTAATGATAAAATGTGTTTTAACAATATTGAGTCTAATTTAGAGTTTTATACCTAATTAATTCAAATAATAGAAAATATAATCAATGAGGCCTGTTGTGGCGCAGCGGCACAAGCGTGTGACTGTAAACGATAAGTCGTGGGTTTGACTCCCACTCGAGGTAATGAAATATTTAATATTTTTAATTTAAAATATTTCATGTTTTATTTCTTCCCTCTGGTAATAAGGCAAAGCGTGGCGTTGAGTTCCGCCACTCGACACGCAATGCCTCAATTCCAGCAGAAAGAGGTGAGCGAAAGTGAAACGGAGTATCTTAAGACTAAGTTCCCAAGTTCCCTCTGCCTACCCTGCCATGTGCGGGATACAACGTGAAGCGTGAGAGATCCTATTATTAGCGTCTAAATTTTGCGAAACCTTTTAATTGCGCAAGTAAAGTAATAAGTTATGTACTTCTAAGCAAACCTCCACAACTGGAATCTTTAATGAGAGAGCGCAATTCAAACCAACAGATTTATAAGGAATGAGTTATTTCACTGAAAGCACGTACATTATTTATATATTCCAGTAGCCACTCAGGTATTCAAATTCATAGACCAGAGATAAGTGTAACGAATTCCTGATATTCACCTCGGGAAGGCACATCCATGTAGCAATTTTCCTAATTTAAACTTTTATGTACAACCTTTTACTAGCTTAAACCACCACAATTATCCCAATTACGCATGGTTAGTGCCTCACTAAGGAAGGGCCTGCTTGGCTTTAATAAAATATATAAAGATATTTACAATAGACATCGTTAGTCTAAGTTTATTTTGAACTTTATAATCAGTACATTAAAACTATAAATAATGTGTTTTTGTATAAAAACCAATTAAAAACAATTTCATAATTATACTAACTATTATACGCTGTTATATATTTCTACTATTTTTTATAACTTAGATAATTTCCAAGTAACTAACTTAGATAATTTATTCGTTTCGTTGATAACAAAATGCCTTTATTCAACTCTTTTTTATAACTCTCTTTTCTCTCTCTCTCAGCTCCAGTAAGACAGTATCCCGCTCCCAGGGTAGGCTGAGGGAACCCGTGAACCTAATGTAAAGACACTCCGTTCCCACTTTTCCGCCGAATTTGAGGCATTGCGTGTTGAGTGGCGGAACTCAACGCCGTGCTTTGCCTTATTACCAGAGCGAAGAAATGAAACATTAAATATTTAAGTTGAAAATATTAAATATTTCATTTCCTCGACTGGGGATCGAACCCAGAACCTGTCGGTTACACGCTTGTGTTACACGCTTGTGTTACTGCGCTACGACAGGCCTCAATATAACTCTTTTTCTTGCTTTAATAGAAAATGAAAAAAGTTTTTTTTGTATTACTTAGATAATTATGACCCATAATATCTATCAGCAGCTCGTTAGCTACAAAAGTGAACAATACAATTGAAACTGAACGAACAATGTCAGCGAATAATATAATCTTAATCCTCAATGAATGCAACCGTATCGTACCGTCAAAACAGCATAAAACATCCCATTCTCGTGACGTAAACAAACGAACCAAATGAATGTACATTTAATTAGCCGTTATGCTATAAATTTTAAAAGCAATGATAAGGTCCCGTTTGCCGTTCACTGGATACAGTGCTTGCTGGTAATGGCGCCTGGTGAGAATTAGGTTTAATTAATTTATCCTTTTCGTGAAATATAATCGCAGGAACGGATTTGAGCAATTTATCCCAATTCGTTGTCCGTACAAGGAAATGTGACAATGTTCTTACCTAGTTTTGGTTTTTGTACAGTTTGCATATTTATCTGAAATACAACTTATATAAGTTTAGTAGTAGGAAGATTATTAACATTGCTGTTGAATTTAACAACAGTTGTTTCATAACTTGTTAGTATATCGACCTTTGGGAAATTTTATCATCAATATCTATTAAAAATTTCATATAATATATTGTTAATAATATATCATTTTATTGTTAAAAAATTAATCAAATACTTTAACGATATAAACGTGGCTTACACAATTTATGCAACATTTGCGTAGCGGCTTAGAGCAGAGCAATGGTCGCAGTTTGCGCGTCGCGTAGTGGCTTTTGTTTATGTTACTGTATACTTAAATGGTAAGAGACTTGTCTACAATGCTCTACGATAACGGTGCGTTTTGTAAATAATTAAAACACAGGGACAGATTCGTGCAATATTATTAAAATATTTTTATACAGTAAAATACTGGATAATTTATAATAAAGATTTGTTAAGTCATGTATCTCTGTCTGCAGTCATTTCTAAGTTCTCTTAGAGCAGTTTTTTGTATACATAAATAAAAGTTGTATATATTGAATCTATAATATAATTTATTGGCACCATAAATCTACAAACAACAATTATAACGGCGGCGCTAAATAATGTAACATTATAACCTCATATTATGAGCTGGTATACATTACGTTGTGTATTACAGCATCGTCACTTTATCGGTATATTGAATAATTAACCGATACTTTATATGCAAATGAGCTTTAGTCGTACTTTCGTGAAACACATCGCACAGAAGGTTAACTACGAATCACGAAGCCATAAAGAAAGGATAGTCGTCCCCTCTTCGACCAACCTAATGTAAAAAGTGATCAAATAGTTATATCTCTTAGAATTTGGCGTCCTGGGGTCAAAATAAGATTCGGTAAAATATAATTTGAACGTACATATATTATTATACTTAAATATATTGATATATTACGATCTATTACGAAAATCTATATTTTTTTTTATAATTGCAGCACACATTGACTGGACATAGCGGAAAAGTAATGGCGGCAAAATTCCTTGGCGAACCAACAAAAGTGATAACTGGAAGTCACGACCGAACGCTCAAAATTTGGGATTTAAGAAGTAGAATGTGTAAGTTAATACAATGAAAATAATCACATTATATACTTTTTAGGAAAAAAATAATAAAAAAAATGTAACAATTACTCTATAATTGTCACTTTGGTATCCATCTATCCAACTGTCAAGACCATTTATCTCGCAAAGAGGTATTCTATCTCGCAATAAATCTGAAATTATTATCAAGCTGTGAAATGATGAGTGAGGAACGGAATGGTCTTAAGTGTCTTAATACTAGGTTTCCCTCTGCCTATCCTGTCATATGCGGGATATATAGTGAAGCTGAAATTATTATCAAATATTTAGTAGTATTCTCTGTCTCAAGCTTCCAAGGCATATCGCAATCAGAAAATCATTATGTTTGATATTTGCTTCATTTTGTGAAAAATTTACCGCTTTATCACAACTTATAGGGTATTTCCCGACTAACAATTCTAAAATTTTGTAAGGAGTAAAAACTTGCTGTATAAATAAAGAAAAAAATCTAAAAATTGTAAGTTTATCGCAGCTTCGCCCGCTTAAGTTACACTATTTTATATGACAATATTTAGACGTTGATGAGTAAAATTTCAACTAAATTAATAAAATAAAAAATAATTTTGTTAAACATTTTTTTTTAATTGACGTAATTTTTTTATTTATCAACCGATTTAAATATAACAAATGTTGAAGGCACAGACAAACAGACAAAAATTGTCAGATTTATTATAAGTATATAAGTATATTGCGAATAAAAACTTTTCTATTACAAACTTATAATTAATAATTTCTTGTAATGAAAAGTGAGTGTATACGACCGCAAATTTAAGTATCTCAAGTTTTATCAGTGTACATCCCGTTGAACTAAAATTGGCACGGAACCATAGGTGAACGAGGTTGACTCACACTTGACCATATTTTATTTTAACTTCCAACAGTTTTGTTTTATAGTGTCAATTTAAAAAAAACGTATACATGAAGACATTAATTATATTTAAAAATTTAGTATATCGATAAGTTATAAAAACTTTATATTTTTTTTAAATTCTAATTAAATCTAATCAATCAGCTCTTTTCTATTTGAAACTAAGTAATAATAAAATATAGCTTCAATAAAATGTAGAATTTTATTCGACCACATGAGAACTAACGTTATGCCCAAGTAATTTACTATATCAGATAGGCAACTAATTAATTACTATCAGTCTTAGTGTGTCTAATTCGCTATCTTATCTCAATTTAAATGTCCCTAAATCATTCATTGACTATTTTAACGAGATTCAATACATGGTATCTAGCTTGTAACTAAATTATCCTAATTTCTCCATAGACTGTAATTAATTCTGTACGTAATTTACATACTTATATTTACATATACGTATGCATTTTATTGAATATTTTCCTATATATTTGCCACAGGTACAGAAACTAAGTTCGCAGGATCATCTTGTAACGACCTCGTAATGTCAGACGGTGCAGGTTCGACTATCATCTCTGGACACTTCGATAAACGAATTCGCTTTTGGGACATACGAACGGAAATGTCGGCCAACCACATCATGCTACAGGGCAAGGTCACTTCGCTTGACCTCAGCAGAGGTACGTCAAAGCTGCAAGTTAATTAAAACGTACCATTGAAATAGAAATCAAATTTACAACAACAAACTGACCATTGGAGTTAGTTAATTTCTGTAGCCATACTAATACTCACAGATAATTGAATGCAGTATATTAATATCGGTATTCGTGTCAGCGTTACGTGACGGGTATGCGATGCCCATTTCCGTTACGCATATCTCGACCAATCCCTTTATGTTGGTAACGGTCCGGTGCACGAAACATCGAGATTGATACCTTCAATCGATCGGAGTGCTGGAACGTCACTGCCTAGGTATCTGATTAAATCACGTCGATTTCATCGCTAGCGTGACGCCAACACCATGGGGAAGAAAGTAGCAGGAAGTAATATAAAGAAATCGTACTCGATTCGGTATAGCTTGGTTATAGAAAACTAAAATTTTAATGTCATAGATGTAAATAAATCAAAATACAATCAAAGCTCAATTGTTATTGATGATAACTTATAACTTTCACTTTAACGATCTTTTGGTATTATCAAAAAAAAAACTCTCAGATTGATATGTTATTGATCTTTTTCTCGTATGAATTTTAATACGTTTAACATTAAATTTTATATGTATCTATTTATAATATCTATTATATATGCTTGAATAAATTTCCAATTAAAAAATAACAACGATTTCTAAATGTATTAGAATAAGAGTAATGCCTGAAGTGAATCATGTAATTTAGAACAATTCATCCGCATAATTTTGCAATCACCGCAATCTACTATTACATATTCTAACGTACCGGACGCTTATAATTTTTTATAATGATAATTGACAATATCGATGACTGATCTAACGGGTAGCTGGAAAGACAAAAATACCACTACTTTATATATCGGATACATATTACATTTTTATTTAATAAGAGAATTATTAACCTACCGCTAATAAGCCTTCTTTTTTAAGAAGGAGATTCTATATTAAGTTACTATTTTATTTTTTATTTAATTTTTTTCAATATTTGTACGGCAATTTTGACGTCATTATTGACCGATTTTTTTATTGAAAGATCTTCTTCCGCACCTTAATCACTTGATCTCACTCTCAAATTGATTCCATTACTACTAAGTCAGTATCTGATAGTGGAATTCCACAGAAAACACACTACATCTATAAAAAATTGATGAATTCCCCACCCATCATTTTTTTATAGACTTAGTGTGTGTTTCATATAATGTCTTAAAATAAATATTATTATTTTATTTTTATTATTTATTTGTTACTTGTAGCCTTACATCATCTAATGAAATTACTGAGCTGATGATGTTGGTAGAAGATCCAACTCCCCAAAGTTTAGCATTTTGGAATTATCTTTTATATTATAGGAGTTTATAGAAAGCTAGCGATATAGTATCAGTTTACTCAATTATGCTGATGATTGTAGGTAAAATCTCAAAACTTTTAATAATTAAATTGTGTCTTGCCCATATTAACTTATATGTTATATTAAGAATAATAAATATTTATTGTGTAATAAATGTAATATAAGTACTACTTATATAAATTACTACGTATGTATATAAGTACTACTTCAACAAAATAAAAAAAAAACTTGAATTTATACTTAAGAAAGTAATATTGTTATTACTTCAATAATAATTAAGAAAATTAAAAAGTATTAAGATAAATTATTTATACATACATATATTTTTGTACTATTTAAAATCCGTTATTTTTGAAGTCGGTGCCAAGTGACGGTGACAAGAGATGCAACTTGTCTTAATTGGCTTGACCCAAAGGTTTCATATGAAACATTAAAAATGCGTCGCTCCATATAATGTACAGAGAGCAGTTTGTAAGCAGTATCTCAAAAGTAATAAAATAAATTGCCCACTAGAGCATTTTGACTGACAGCATTTTATCAGAGCTTCTATAAAACTTAAATTACGGTTAGCGACTTATTTTTATTTCTCATAACTGTTGATGTTAGCATGTTAATACATTAAGTCTGGTTCGCACAAAAAGTAATCCTATTATAAACTTAACGTGTGACATGAGGCTAATGTATTTTTTTTTTTATTTATTCGTAGATAGCAACTATCTGCTCGCGTGTGTCCGAGACGATACGATACAACTTATAGACTTGAGAATGAATACAATAGTACGATCTTTCAGGTAAGAAATTTTGCTACATGTTTAAAATTTTTTGTCACCTAACAGTACCAAGCGGATCTATAAATATACAAATGAAGTCACACATGACACTTGTAGACAGATGGCAAAAGTGGAAATGTGACTCATGATTCAAGATTCAACTGTGAATTTATCTACACATAAAATTTGCATTTAATTCATTTTGACAAACTTTATTCGTTTTTTGTTTTAGTTTTATCTCTTTAACGTTTTATGATCACTTTTTGTATATATTTATGTCAAATTTTAATTGAAGGGTATTTTTATTATATGTTTTTAAATGATTTTTTTCATCCAAAGTCACGAAGCGTTTAAGGTGGGCTGCGACTGGTCGCGGGCGGCGTTTGGGCCGGGCGGGCGGTTGTTGGCTGTGGGTGCGGCGGACGGCGCTGCGTACGTATGGAACACACATTCTGGAAGACTTGAAGCGGTCTTGAAAGATCATGGGTAAGTCTTATATACATGTATTGTATGTACTGAATTATTTGTTTCTAGCGAAATTCCTACTTATGGTTTCGAAAAAACGCTAAGCAAATTTATTTATAGGTACACGAAAAATTTAATCACCCAAACTAAACTCGATGTACCGTAAATCTGAATAAATAATATTAGGTTTATTAATACAGTGATAACACTAATTGAAGTACGCATTTACGTAAAAATATTTACTTTTATATTAAGCTGAATTTAAACAAAATTTATTTTCAAAACTAGCGTGTTCACATTATATTCAAAGGTACCTTTTCTAAAAAAAATACTAAAAGTGAGTGCGGTAAATGTTACATAGGTTTTCTTTAGTTGAGAGCAGTATCACAATTTCTTGATATAACCAAAATGATGTTAGATATTTATTACATGTAATTTTTTATTACTATCATGAGATTTCCATTTGAAATTTTATACAACTTTAATAATGTCTAATAATGTCTTTGATTTTTGCGATTGTTATACATTTTAAATGAAACACTTTTAAACGGATTAATCGCGTATATTGAATGGTAAACATTTTTGGGAAACCCGACGTTTCGAACACTTTACAGTAGTCCGTGGTCACGGGTAGACTGAGGTGGCATTTGTCTGTCAGTTGATATAATTATTATATCAAACTACCGCCAACGATTCCTTAATTGCCTCGCATACTGCCCTGGATTCTTGCAGAATGAGCTAACTGTATCTGGTCCTCTAGTGTGGTGTGCTGGGGATTTTAAATTTTTTAATAGTGGGTCCCAGGTGGTGATAAGTTTCCAACCATCTTTTCTATTGAAATTAGGATGTTTTTGTATTTCAATAGCCTCGCGGATCATTCTAGGGATATATCTATTCTCCCTAGCGAGTATGTGGAGTTTATCAAACCTGATGTAATGGTTGGATTTGTTCGATGTATGCTCACACACAGCTGACTTTGATACATGCCCATTCTTGACATCGGAGATGTGTTCCTTCACCCTAACACCGATGCTTCTCTTTGTTTGACCTATATATGAAAAGCACAGTCACAATCAAGTTTGTATACACCTGCACACTGCAAAGGAATATTACTCTTCACTGGTCTCAAGAATTGGCTCACTTTCTTGTTAGGCTTGAAAATAGTTTTAATAGAAGCTCTTCTTAAGATGTTGCCGATCCTGTCTGTAAGACCCTTTACATATGGTAAAAGTGCTGGTTGCCTCTCAACTGTGAGTGGCTTGTAGGTCTTCTGACAATGCTGGCGGGGAACTGGCAGCTTGTTCTGATGAAGAGCAGTCTTCACCTGTCGAAGCTCGTCCCCTAGGTGTTCAGCATCGCAGAGGTGGTGGGCTCTCTGAAACAACGATTTGCCAACGGTAGATAACTGTGTAGGGTGGTGGTGAGATTCACCATTGAGGTATCTGTTGGTGTGCGTGGGTTTCCTATATACTGTGTAGCCTATTGTGCCATTATACAACTTTGTTTTTATATTTTGTTTCACAACTTAAAAAAATCTACTCACGTCATCGTTAATTGCTGTTTAAGAAAACGTATAAAAATTTAAACAGGATTTGAACCGCCGAACGTGCGTTTTTGGAATCCGTCAAAGCACTCTGATTAACTAGGCCATGTGTTCTTATCCAACGTCGAAATTCTTATACGCTTATCACACCTTATTTATGTTGTTAGCAGTTACAGAGATCTGTAGGAAGATTTATATACGTTATCTAAAAACGTGTCTTTTCCCTCACACAAGCGTGTGATTAGTTGTGGTTTCGATCCCTATTTGAAGAAATAAAATATTTAATAGTTTTATTTCTTCGGCTTTATTTAGCGAAAAATGGAAAATGGAACTAAATGTATTAAGTAGTTCCCAAAGGTCTACCTTGCCATGCAAAGCCGAACATTCAGTTACGGATGAAACATAATTTTATAAACATCTAAATTACTAGACAAATACAAAAGATCAATAAATAATTCAAACAATTTCCAACCGGAGATAATCTATTTAAATCAAATGGTAATTATAAATTTACAGTTACTACTCGTTGTGCTTACATTACACATATAAATATATGCAATAGTCAATGACCACACGTGTTTTAAACAAATAGGTGCGTCCAAGAGTTAACTGGTAACAGTTAGCCTGGCATTTTCTTGATACCAGATCGCAAAACCAGCCTTTTAGCAAGTAAATTATTCATACATGTATACGCTGGACAGTGTTGAATTAAGTCGGACCCAAAGTTGATGATTCCGTTATCAAATGAAACAAGAAATTCATTGTGATAGTTATCAATATAAACTTACATATATTAGCATAACTAGCGACCTACTCGCGGCTTTTTTTCTGCTTTAATAACTCGACATTTCATAAATACGCTGATTTACGTTCATGTTCTAATAATATGTGTTTGCTGCGTATTTATAACTATTATTATTGGGAACATTTTGATGCTAGATGATGTGGCCTGTCGTGGCGCAGCGGCACAAACGTCTGACTGTAACCGATAGGTTGTGGGTTCCATCCCCACTCGAGGAAATGAAATATTTAATATTTTCAAATTAAATATTTAAAGTTTTCATTACTTCTCTCTGGCAACAAGACTAAGGCTTGCAAGGCAAGGCGTCGAGTTTCGCCACTCAACACGCAACGTTTCAATTTCGGCGGAAAGTAGGGAATGGAGTGTCTTAACACTGGGTTCCCTAGTTCCCTCTGCCTACCCTGCCATGTGCGGCGGCAGCGTCAAGCTGAGTGGGCATTTTGATGTTCTTTATTTTCTGTTAATTTCAAAATAAAATATACAACCTATGTTGATATTAATAATCTAACATTGTTAAACAAACATAATTATAAAATTTTCGAGCTGATCGATAGTAGCCTAACTATCGAATCCCAGAAATTTTATATATATATATATATATATATATATATATATATATATATATATATATATATATATATATATATATATATATATACATATTTATAGCTATTTACTTTTTTGTATATATCGCTTTGTCTAGGAAGTCCCGACAAACATCTACCTACCTTCGTATTTATTACTTAAAATGATAATCATGAAACGTAATTAGAGACAGAAGAAGCTATCATTGTACCAAAAAAATATTTTTATAGTAACTACATTGAATACTAAGATAAAAACTTACTATATTTCATTAATTACTGTGTAGTAGTTTTTCCATGATTTGCGAACAAATAAGCAATCAGACAGATCTGGCAGAGGCAATTGATCCGACTTGAATAGTTTTATTTAAAAAAGATGTTATATAAAATATGTGCATAAAATTACATGACTTTAATTTCCTCTCTT
Source organism: Eueides isabella (assembly GCA_019049475.1). Classification (NCBI taxonomy): domain Eukaryota; kingdom Metazoa; phylum Arthropoda; class Insecta; order Lepidoptera; family Nymphalidae; genus Eueides; species Eueides isabella. The sequence continues at coordinate 9,152,048 of CM032387.1, forward strand.
TTTTTGTTCTTAACCGATTTTAATGAACTGTAGTGTGATATATATCTAAAACAAGTATTCCGAATACTAAACAATGGGTTTATCTCCATCGTTTTACTGCTTTTTCGAAAGCAAGCAAAGGCATAAAGCGACGATTAAATCGGTAAACAAAACACACATTTAAGATAAAACATCCTTTCCAATTAGTAATCTTCGCATTTCGTTCTGTATCTGGAATTAATTTAATCTTTAAACAAAGTTATTCGGTAGCGCTTATTTTAAAAGATAGCAAGTGAAGGTCAGTGAATCGATTCCCACTCGGGGTAAGGAATTTAAAATGAAATTTAAAAGTTAACATTAATTTTCATTTCTTCGTCCTGGTAATGACGCAAAAGGTGGCGTTCCGCCATTTACCTAACTATGCCTCCAGAAACTGAGGAACGGAGTTTATATATAGCAAACGACACTCGTTCAATAAGGTATGAAAATGCGTTATTTATATAAAATAACTGAAATTATTAATAGAGTTTTTATTATATAATTTACCAAGGTAAATATTGTACCAATATTAACAGCAACATATCAAAGCAAAATTAAGAAGGCAATGTGTAAATCTTTTATGTTTAAAAAGAAACAAAACCTAGTGAAGCCAAATTATGAGGTATTTAATAAGTAAATCATATAAACAATTATAATTATTTGAATTTATATAAAATCATTATAAAAAAAACTATGTAAACAGTAAATAATAACATGTAATAAATAAATAATATAATAAAAAAAGTACTTATATATCGTTTATAATACGTCTTACGTTAGAAATAAATCTCTCAACTTAGAGTCGGTACATGTATTTTCCTGATCTACCTAATCCCCATTCGTGGATAAAATTGTCATTAAATATGGAAATTAATCTTTGATAGTTGATAAACTATAACATTTCTTCTTCAGCGAGCAGCAGATTTAAGTAATCACTTAAATCCTTTTAGCCATACTACATATATTAATAACAAACTTTACAATTATGTACACAGATCATCCGGATGCTTTCAGAATAGACAGATGTCAGCGACTCGTTTCTTTATCTCAAGTCTTAGAAATGATACGCAATCGTAGCGAGCTTAACTTTTTTGCAACTTTTAATCTAATACTAATGTTGAAATTAAGTCCGTTCATAATAGATAAAAAAACTTATATAATCGAATTAAAATTTCTAATGAGATTATATACATATATTCTATTTGCCCAACTTTCAAAAGTATTTAAAAATTATAACTTTATAACATGAAAAAGGTATTTTTCTATAGCAAAAATAGCGTTTCGTTGACTTTGAAAGGCTTTGACGTGTAATAATATTTCAACGAGCACATTTTTGACCTTGAATTTAAAACTAGGATTGTCTTGCTCGTGACATCGTTTAGTTTCCCTGTAACATTTCGCATGGACAATTGAAATCGTGAGGTCACCATTGGCTCGGGCTGTCTCACTATTGCAAATTTCTCTTTCCCACACACCAGTGGCTTGTTCAGACAGTGTTATGTATTATTTACAACAAAGCTATTGGTTCAGTAATTATCAGTGGGGTGGCATAATTTTTCTTAGTTTCTTTTAAGCAATAATGGCATTTAATGAAGCGTTAATTTCTGGGGAACCATCCATATATGTATGGACGGTGTCCAAGAAGAACTGGTTTAAGTGCTGCTATGTTTTTTTTTCAGCTTCACGCTGTATCCCGCACGAGGCAGAGTAGGCAGAGGGAACCCGGGAACCTAGTGTTAAGATACTCCGTTCCCCACTTTCCGCCGAGGCATTGCGTGTTGAGTGGCGGAACTCAATGCCTTTGCCTTATCACCAGAGCGAAGAAATGAAACATCAAATATTTTAATTGATTTTTTTTAATATTTCCTCCACCGGGGATCGAACCCAGAACCTGTCGGTTACAGTCACACGCTTGTGCCGCTGCGCCACGACAGGCCTCTACTGCTATGTGCATATTTTTATACGTTTCTATATATTTTATTTTCCAGATATAAGAAAAAATAATTAACTCACGTCTAAAAAATAAAGCATTCTGAACCTCACGTAGAAAGACGGTATTATTATACAGTGAAAAAATACGTTAAAAATTTAAACTTTTTTTAGAAAGTGTTTAAAAAGGTATACATGTTTCTTTAACAATTTAGTATCATATGTCAGAGTAAATTTTAAAATAGCTTAGTCATTCTCTTGCTCTGTCTAGTCTAATTCGATACTAAACAAACATTGTTACGGTCCGCCATTCTAGCTTTTACCGTTTTGTCATAAATTTTAATTTTATCTTTCTTGATGGAAATCAATTTGAATAGAACAATTTCGAATTAGAGTGAGATGAACAATAAAGATTGCTCGCCTTTTGGCCGGCCATTGTTCCCCGATTCCTACGCCATAACCACAAGCATAAAATTATTTTACATCCTAGGTCCTGAACTCTAGATACAGCTCATGTATATAACATCAGCCTCATTAGTTGATATTTTTATTGAGTTTATCTTGGTAATACTTACCAATATTAAATTATACATTATTACTTAGCCGATTTTATATATTGAAATAATGTTTTAAAACAATAAATATCTTCAGTATCATATTAAAATTTTATAGAACAATTACCGTATTCGAAATATCAATTTAGCAAAGTGTGTAAAGATCATGAGTTCAAGTGCTTTATGTTTCAGTTTGCGTTTATGTGATCGAATGACGTTTCCGGATATGCACAATAGAGCACCGATGTCGGTGTGATGCCGTTTAAGCATTTGAATGTTATCTTTGTAATGCGCGTTCAGTCCTGTCAGCACTCAGCATGTGGCTGCAAATTTAACAAGAACACATGCGACACGCACTTAATGTTGACTTTAGAAACAATATGATACATTGCGCAGCCCTTATCGCCGATATGTATCGTCGAAGATAGTGGGCAACCACGGGTAAATTATTGCTAAGCGTAATAGCTACATGACATCGATAAACGAGATAGTGCAAGACGCACTATAGCGAAGCCCAACCCCAAAAGTGGGACGGGAATTTAGTGTCTCCGCAAAGGTTAAGCTCGCTATTATCGCACTTTATTATCACCGACTCTTATTACGCTTCTAAATGTTGTGATTTACGATTATAATTCTCTGGTGTATTTAACCTTATTCTCTGCTCATTATTAATATGTGAAAGTTTATAATGAATAAATACACGAAAAAATATCGAGAATTATTTTGCGAATCGATTAAAAATATCGAGAATTATTTTATTGCTCTATTTTATATGTTTTCTTAACCCAGTAATTTAATCAAATGCTTATTTCAATATTGTTCACTCATACGAGATATCGGAGGCATAATCTTTACAATTTATTGAATACATAAACGCCAGATATTAAAACGCTATAATTTCTAGTGAATCGAGGCGCAGTTAACATCTCACAGTAATGTAAAGCTTCTTTCTCTTAGAAATTATATTAAACTACGCTTTTGCGTGCTACGTGCTCACCTCGTATTAGTAGTTCCGTGATTATTTGATTTATTTTGCTTTTAATAAATACTACGAGCAAATTTATCTGAACCTAATTCATACAAATAACATTAAGTACGTAGATAACTGCGAGCTTTTTACGATGACTTATATGTATAAGAGTATTAAAGTATAACAGTGGTTATGTTTTTACGATATCATTATTTATTATTGCAATTATTCTGTGTATTTATAAACTTAATTAACGCTTTATGTTGTTGTTAATTTCCGGCAGAATATTAAATTTTTGTATCCATTATAAAGATGATTAAAATAACTGTTTGAATGAAATGCAATTCATTCTTAAAATGTTATTTTTAAATTAAACTTTTTCTCATGAAATAAGTAAAAGAAACGAATATTCTGTATTGTATAAGGACATATTTTAAATTTGGAATAATTTCTAGACAAACCGTTTCGAATACATTACTATTTATTACTTTGTATCTGCGAATATTACCCACAGTTAAATTACCTCAGCAGTAAATTTTAAGTCACTTTTAACTCTTTACTTAGAATGCGAGTAATGTTCTGTGCGTGCTTACACAGTCGTCGTCTTATGAAATTCCAACACTGCTTAAAACTGTTTAGTTCAGGAAATGGCCTACTTATATAATATTCATGTATTTTAAATGTGTTGGTGTATATGGCTTAATGATATAGTTTAGTGTAAAACATGATTAAAATCTTTGTGATTGTCAAATCGTTGAAAACCTCTGTTTGTGTGAACAATTATGATGTTAGGATTATGATTCTACCATAGAAATTGAATAGATCGCATCTAATTTTATAACATAAAACAGTTATTCATCTGACATTTCGGAAATAAACTAAATATCTATCCTGTATTATTAATGGACATAAGTCTCCATCAAACACGATGCAAAGCTTTTTGTGAAGGTAAGGCTATCGACCGCCGCGAATAGATTCTTGAAATTACTTTATTGGGTAACCTGTTTCTGAACAAAGTAGGCGTGTAATGCGGTTATGAATCAAAACGTGACACGAGTAAAATATAAATTCTTACCATATTTTTGGACACCATGTTAACAACATAAAACTAATTGGAAGCTACTAATATTTCCATACACCATAAATTAAGACAACATACTTTTCACAACTTGAAATATCATTTTTAATAGTCTCTTTTGAATGATTTATGTTCACAAATCCATCTTCAATTTTCAAACTATAATTGTATAATTAAATATATAATTGTTTAAAACTATTTAACCTTTATTCATAGATTGTATCAATGGTACGATTTTATAGAAATTATCCTGCAAGTAATATATAAAATACAACGAAAATATTTACAACTCGATTCACTAGAGCATCTCATTATCTCCATAGAATACATAAAATATTACAATCCTTTACGCTGCATATGCACTTCAAATAACAATTGTATGGTCTTTCGTTACGTGCTTACGTCGCTTCCTAGTCCCATATTGGTATTTGAACTCGTTAAAGTCCCAGTAGGAACGGTATGTGTAAACTAACCGAGCAAATCTCACTCTAATTCTTGTTTATGAAACCTTAACCCGCATAATGAGATATAAAATCGTGTAGCGGCTTCCGACAATCAAATCAGAACAGTCTACACGCCGATCTTGAAATATCGATACATTCTTCTAATGCGCTATCGATAGCTTAACCTGTTTGAATATGTATTTTGAATAAGATGACCGCATTTCGTACTTCATATCTAATGGTGAACTGACAACACCATTGCGTTCTTTTACTTGGTTGATTTTTTGTCGGTCTCATTAGGTGTTTACCATTAATAAAAGTCACGATGAATATTTTCTAAAAGCTAGTGACACGGATTTAAACGCCAACATAATATTTGTAATGTACGGCCTAATAACGTGGGATACCGTTGATAGTAACCTCGGGTATTCTAAGAAGCGTAACGGTCCGGCCGGCACTATATAAAATGCGCCAGTTTTGATATAAAATACAGCACGCTCCGACGTCACTTTATGACCTGTTAACCTAAGATTTTGTCGCAATATCTGTCCAGTTACATTTGATGTATTTGATTACGTCAAACATCAAGAAAAACTTGAATACCAAGCGGTGTCCCGCTCTTAAAAGATTAATCTTTAACGCAAAATAAACTTAAAACAATTCTGTAACGAAGCTCTCGGACATGATAAAGACCATTCGTTTTCAGTCGTGATTCAGTGTTAGGAAGATATTTCTCACAAAACCATTACTTAGTGCTAAGTCGACACTGGAAATGTCAAAGCTCATATATTTGACGATTTCACGAACTCTCGCGCAAGAAATTCTAAGTGCTATTTATCCATATCAGTATAGAAGATGCCATTCCTAGCATTTGACCTAGACTTCTTTGAACCCACATTTCCGTATTTGTAACGAAGTCATATTTTAATGCCTTCTTTTGTATATTTGATATATGTATAAGGAGAAAACTGTACGCTACACAACTGACTTAAAAACTTTCAAATGCGAATGGAATAGAAAATTATTGTATATCAATAGTACTTAGGTTTCATTTAGTATCAGTGATTACTTTGTAACTAAGTTATTATGAAGCATAAACATTTAAGACATAATGTTTAGTTTATATCAAGCATAATTTCCCACAGGTCGGCTGTAACGGCGGTGTCATGGCATCCACAATCTGGATTACTGGCGTCGGTAGATCGAGGAAAGCGGGCTGTCATTTGGGGAGACTTGTGACACGCCTGGGACCACGTCCCGCTCCCGTCGACTTGCCAGGTAAATCTGAAAATTCGATTAACATAATATCTTGTAAATTAAATTAAAATTAAATTTACAAATAATTATAATAGCTTTTATTAGTCAGTATAAAGATATTTCCCAAAACAATGCCTATTTGTATTTCTTTCCTTATAAAATAATATTTAAACGGGCGTTATTTACATACATTGATTCGATTATATATTTAAATTCTGTAGCTAATAAATATGAATACTGTTTTAAAGTAAAGTGTCAAGAGGAGGTCTGTCATGGCGCAAGGACACAAGCCAATTTAAAATGCGACAAGTATGTGTGTTCGATCCCCACTTGAGGAATCGCTCTGAAACGGAGATGTCCTAATGGGATAGAATGTCTTAATACTAGGCTCTCAGGTTCCCATTACGTAACCTACGTGAAGCTAAAAAAAGAGCAAGCAAATGTACCGTTAACATATAAGATTTGTGTATCAGTAGGAAATGAAATGTTACTCTGTTAATTATGAAACTATTCTTAAACCTAATTAACCGAACAGAATAATTTTATTTTTAATTAATTCCATAAACTTGTACAGATGTCTTTCTTAATGGAACTAATTCACTTTATTAACAAGATCTTTTTTTTTTTGTTTAAAATCACTTATTTGTGAAAGCAATACGAAAGTGTGTTACATTTTTTGTGTGAATAAAAAATAAAGATATGGTTAAAAGTTTTCTCATTAGTCATCAAATTATTTGGGCTACTTTAAACAACACGTTTAGTATTAACTAAAGTTTTATTTTCTGATCAAAAATAAATTTTAATATTGCTTTATATAAATAACCCGATGAATGTATTAACTGGTGCGAGAATTTTGATTATATTTAATTTTTTTTGGTTGTTAAAATATTAAAAGAGGCCGTGATGTGCCGAAATATTTAACAAACTTTAGGTTCAATAATACTTTCTTCCTTTTTATTACATAATTATAAAACAGTCCTGTAGCCTAGGGTGGCTAGGCAGAAGATATAGTGCTTCGGCACCCCACTGCGTTACCCATTTTCCGCCAAATTTGAGATATTACGTGTTGTTGAATAAGAGTAAAACTATTATAAAATATTAACATTATTATAACACTTGCAATTGAAAATTACAGTATTGCATCTACTGTAAAAAAACATAATTTAAAAAAGTAAAAGCAGTAAACTTGTTTCTATTAAATTTACAAAGTTCCATTTATCAACTACGCCAAAGAGGCGTGTAAAGAAAATTAACTTTTTGATGGTCGAGACTTATCGAGAAATAAAGCTGCAGTTAATTAAAATAGTTCAATAGTAACAAGATCACATTAATTATTATTGAAATAATAATTGTTTGCTTTCTTGACTTGTTCATTGCTTAAAGACTTTATTATATGATTTTACCTTTACGAAGAAATGTTTCCTCAGCTTCACAATGCATCCCGCACACGGCAGGGTAGGCAGAGTGAACCTAGTGTTAAGACACTCCGTTACCCACTTGCCGCCGCATTTGAGGCATTGCGTGTTGAGTTGCGGAACTCAACGCCGCGCTTTGCTTTTAAAAAGCAAAGCAAGGGATAAGTGTTTCCTGCAGTTTGCAATGCGAGTAATGAAAGTGAATTCGGTCACCTGTTCTATTTACCTGTTCTATTTTCTACTTCTTAATATAAATTTTGGTATAAAATCCAACGTGATCAAAAACATCATGTCTCATTGTTAACTTATTTTAAATTTATAAGAAAGAACTAAAGTGAACTATGGTTTTTAAGTATATATATATATATATATATATATATATATATATATATATATATATATATATATATATATATACAAATATATATACAAATATAAATATTAAATAGTTTATAATTTATCTCAGTACATATATTAACTGCAATAACATTAAAATGGTGATAGCCATTCGACCATAAGAAGTGCAATGTAACTCTTCGGCTAAGTCCACTACACGTAGTTCCGAGACGTGGGGGTCGCAGTTCACACTTATGCCGTCTAGACATGTTATTTCTTTACATTTGTAATGTACTTAGAACACACTAGTAAATGTCTCATATGTGTACATTATAACGGTATATCTACTTATAAGTGACAAACCACTACTTTAAAACTCAGTAATTACTGTACAAATTTTAATTACAAAAAAAACCTTTTAGAACGGAACCAATACTATGTATGAAAAGGAAGTCCTAGATTCGATAATTACAGCAATTAATATTTATCAAGCGTAGATTAGCACCTGCTATAAGTAAATTAAAACCTATAGCCTTTTATTCTACATTGAACGGATGCTACTATTGTGTTTAAAAATAATATCGTAGTGAATGGAATAGTTAATAAACATTGAATGGTACTGACTGACAGGTTTCTACCGCATGGTAATTTGACGGTAATAGCCTATCTGACCTAATCACCTAGGCATACCAATAATTCGACCATTAACTATATGAAACATTATTGTTAAAAAAGACTGTGGAATACGTCGGACAATACAATGCTGCCGACAAGTGAAAGCGTGACTTTCGACTTTCATTGGGTTTTTGTACAAGTGTATGTATGAGTTCGCGCCGTCTGGTCCATATTGTCTCGCGACATGAATTTACGGAATGACTCTGACTAATGGTCCGTGTATATTTGCTCTTGACTCTTTTCACAATTATTAATACATATAATATATAAATTTATAAAACTACGCTGGAGCCTCATAAAAGCAATGACCTTTCTCAGCAAGACACTTCAACAAAAGGTATAGCAATAACGTTTACGAGGTTCGTGGTACAAATACTGTATGGTGTCTGCTAATCTAGTATTCTCACCACGAACGTAAAATATTACTTTCAAATTGTTACGACAATTTTTAATAATGTCACAGTCGAATAAAATATTTCTTGCTTAAATAAATTTACGACCTTATAACTAAGTCAACTTTAAACTTACAAACTCAAACAAGAATATTAATATTAAAAATTGTCTTAATTAATGCATTACGCGCGTAGCTCATTAATTATTTAGTTACTTTGTAAATACGGATAAAATGTTGTATAAATTAACGTTTTTACGTATCCATTGTACAATTACCTTTACAGCGTAGCAGATCTCGAAAGTTCTATCTATAGATAATAATAATAGAATAGAGTATTGGGTGACAGAGCGGTAGGTACGGAACTCTGTAAAAATAATAAGAGTTGAGACGAGATGGTTCGCCATACCGTCAACTTCGCGCTTGATTAGATTACATACAATCTCCAACTTACAATTGCGTAAAAAAGCGAAAAATTTAATAGTCTAGATTTTATAAACACGTGACCGGCATTGTACTTTATACAGTTTTATACTGACATACTTTATTTTTTTTAACAATCTTTTATTAGAATCTTGTTAGTTGAAACGTACTAAAAGTTATTTAAAATGAATCCTATCAAAAAACATAATAATTACTGAAAATTTGCGTACTAAGAATAGAGGCCTGCTGCAGTGCGAACACCTACAGAGGTGTGACAGGTTTGTATTCGATTCCACTTGTTTTCCTTATCACTTATTTTAATTTCTTCGGTCTGGTAATATAGCAAAGTGGCGTAGTGACTTAAAACTAGGTTCACAAGTTCCCTCTTCCTACGTCCTTGCACGTGATACCGCGTGACCCTAAAAAATATTAAAGCTATCAGTAACTTATTCATGACAACTGTTCAATACTACTTATGTTTATATTAACATTTATTAATATGGAATCTTAATACTAATTATTTATAAAGAGTAGAATCAAAATTCCAATAAACGTATTTTTATAAGTAATTATTTCCATTAATAACTTTTATTTAATAACTGTGATACGATTTATTGAATTAATAAAATAATACGTATTTGCAAAGAGCTTTAGAAAGTACTTATTTTAGAGTTTAATTGAAACTTAGGATGTTTTCAATTACAAATTGTCGTGTCTTGCGATCTGATAGCAGTAGGTATATTATATATTTTTTACGTTCTTGTTAGAAGCTATTGATAACGGTACTACTATGAGAATGAAGAGGCATTTTATAAGCAATTAGCTTCTGGGAAATGACATCTATAGTATAAATGGCAGATTTTTTTTTATTTTCCAATTTATATCGTCACATTTTTGCTGCATTTTTAAGTTTTTGTTAGATAACAGTTGTTGACATAAAAACAGATGCATATTGCATTTGTTTAGTTCACAGTATATGATAACTTTAATTATTTTTAATTAAAGTACTAGCAATCATAGAAATGTATAAAAATGTAAACATTGAGAAGTTTCCTATTTTTACTTAATAAATAAGTTCTTCACTTTTTTTTGTAACAATATAAACAATAAAGTAAACGGTGAATATGCAAAACGTTTGTAAAATTAGTTATCTCCAAGTTAATCTAAAACAATACCACACAATACATAATTAAATAATTTAAGATAACGTTAATGAGTGAGTGGATGGATGATCTTAAGTAAAATCTTGGATCATTATCTTTATATTGCTACTTAATTAAGTTGGGCTACTGTATACTAAACTGTGATATAATATTGTCAAAAACAGTCTACGTTCCTCTCGCTGAATACCGTTGTTCTACGTCGGTGACCAACGTTTAATGACCTCTGCGATCACGACACGAATAGATCCTAATCGTTTTGGAACTGATAAGATGATCGCATTCCGCCGGCTGCTACTACTGTCACCAATCCATCAGCTCTATTAACAAATAACACGCTATTAGTTAGAAACTGGACTTCAAGCAAGGCCTAATGAATGCAGTGAATTGCAACTAATGAAAATGCAGCAATTTGACAGATGAGCAATGACTAGAGTACTCTTTGATCTTCACTCTTTAAAAGGTTATCGTAAATTACTCTTTTCTCATTGATATAATCAGTAAATTATATATAATGTTATCGCGAATATTTTAAAGGTAGCTAGCTACTATGACCGGGTCACGGAGAAAACATATCTAAGCAATATTTCACGTAAACGACGCTTCTATTAAATTATATGGGAACGAAAGTTTAAAAGCAATTCTTAATACCATGATTTGTTGCCTGAATATCTTATTTTTTGCTAAAAGTAAAACTTTTAAGTGGTGAAAGGATATTTTAAAATGTGAATATTTGCGCTCAAAAGAAATAAACTGATATCCCTTTTTTTGCACGAATTACACTTATGTTCCGTTATTAGTTTCATTATAAATTCCATTTATTTGCATATTGTATGTAAATTTTAATAATTTAAAAGAACATGGACTTCATAAAAATATTTAAAAAATATTTTACTGTTATTAAATTAAAAAAAAACTATAATGTTATTTAAATGTAATTGGAGACTCGCTAATACTAATGAGATTTACATGCCATATATGCTAGTTAGGGTGTTATACGATATACAAAAATATAGATGAGACGTTTGACAAGATCATAGGAGCTGGTTAGACGATCCTTGGTGGCTAATTAAAATTACTTACGCCACTTCTTATCGCATTAACTCTAGCGTTACATTGCTTTTAATGAAAAAAGACATCGTCGGATATCGACACTTGGGACGACAGTGATATCGCCTTCTAATAGACGTTCAATTTAGTGATACCGTTTTGGTATAATTATATTTTTTGTTTGTACACAAGGCCGGTAGTCCACACGCAACGTGTTGACCGGAGGCGGGTTAATAACAGTTATTAGCGAATCGCTATGAGAAATCGGTAACAATGAGCACGGAACACACTCATTGCCTGTGTCCCATTCATTTTACTTTTTGCGATGCTATCTCTTGTCTTTAGTATGTGGGTCGCTATGTTTTTCTCTTATTAACTTTAAACACCTGAACGGGACGAATTGCCCTCAAGCCAAATTAGTATATTATCATGATTGAATTATCTTCACGCATTTTGTGAGCTATCGTTTTGCTTTTTGTCTGAGGTTTTAAAATAAAAGTGCAATATAATTTATATACGAATTATATTATATAGTGTATGTATTGAAAAAAAAAGTCATTTACGTATATCATACACAGGTCCGTTTTAATTATTACTAACGATTTCCGTATATAGACCATTGATATCTCAGGCCTTGTAAATGTTAGTAATCCACTAACGAACGATATAAATCCTTTAGCTTGGATTTGATTTAAAATAGTGCAGTGATATACAAATACATGAGAACAGTAAATAACGGTAACCATACATTTAACGTATCAATTTCCGCATGACTTCATTTCCTCAGATTTACCGCACACGTTTTGAAATGAGACAAATTTATTTTATAAAAGCAATCACTTGCTCAGCGTTGAATGTGTTAAAATTAGAATTATAAAAATAAAATACAACTAACGCTCAGATTAAATTAATATGTTATTTGTTAACTATATTTGAGGCCTGTCGTGACACAGCGGCACAAGCGTGTGACTGTAACCGGCAGGTTGTGGGTTCTATTCCCACTCGATTTCTTCGCTCTGGTAGGGCGTTCAGTTCCGCCACTCAACACGCAATGCCTCAAATTCGGCGGAAAGTGGGAAACGGAAGTGGAACGGAGTGTCTTAACACTAGGTTCCCAAGTTTCCTCTGCCTACCCCGCCATGTGCGCGATACAGCGTGAAGCTGAGTATATTTAATTTAAGTATATTTTAAAATATATTAATATTATAGGCATAATTGAACTCTTAAAAAATCTGGTGAAAATTTATTACTTAGGATTACGATTTACTGCTAAATATATTTAGTGATTTTATATCATTTGAATAACGAGAAGAAAAATAGTCTGCGATATTTGTAAGATATACCTACATAAGTACTTTGATGTATAAGATCAATGATTTCAACAAATGAATTGAATTCAAATTCTCACTCTTTATAGTTGCAGAATTTTATAGATGAACTAATACTGGAATTCTACGCTGATTTCTATCTAACCAGACTAGTTTATATAATAAAGGTATATTAACTAACAATGGCGTGTAAAATTTTCATTTCCTTGATAACGAGGCAAAGAGCGGCGTTGAGTTCATTCGGCGGAAATACGGCGGCGGAATAAGGAAAAGAAGATACTCTTCGTATCTTATGGAAACGGACACTCCGTTTAACTTAACTTGACACTAATATCCCAGGCTCTCTCTGCGTAAGTTAATTAATTTGTGATACTGTTAATTGACATAGTATGTTTATTTTCAGATAACTAATCAAGTCCCTGAGGAGCCGGAGGGCGATGGTGCAGAAATGTTTGACTTCTTGCGAGGTATCACCACCGATATTCTTCATAAATTTGCATAGCGTTACAGCTAAAGATGGGAAAATATACTTTATATAATAGATTTTTTATATTACACAAAATTGATTCTTTGGTACAGTTCGTACATCGACGTCTATTTGCGTGATATCGATTGAGGTAATCCAAAATAATATTACTCGTAATATCTTTTGATACAATAACGTGATTGTGTTACAATGGAGGTGCTATGTTTATTAAATCTTGTTTCTTTTTTATAATACTCGTGCAATGTTGCTTGACTGCGTGTTTATATAAAGTAAGTTAGACTTGCGTTATATATTTAATTAATAAATTGTTTATAATTAAAAATTGAATTTGATGTCACGCCATTTTAGTAGCGAATATTTCCAAATGTACTTTAATATTGTATATTTTTGACGTTTGCTATACATAGTAACGTTATGTAATAAACTGTTATTTGCAAATAAAATTGGAAAACTCAAACGTGGGAATTGGGAGTTGCAACAATAGCGAGAAATACTGGGCCAATTTAGATGATCGTGATATGAGCATTACAATGCAGCGTCTTCAAATTCAGAGTACAATGAGCGATAAATTAATAGGCGTCGTATATAACTGTCAACGTGACATGATATTTGTTTTACTCGGGGTGGATCATGAGCCACCTGTATTTGGCGCTCATTAGCACACAATGATAGAATTCTACTTGTTACTGTCTCCTATACGAGAATAAGCCTATAAGGTTACCGTCCACCTTATATTTCCGAGACTAGCCAAACAACTGCAGCATTCAGATTTATGCATACATACAGACGTCGAAAATTCATATTTCAAGTAAATTAGCTTTATTTTCGTACTAAAAACAATTGAGCAGCGAAATTAACCCATTTTCATCAACAGGATAACATGCCAAAATTAATTTATTGTTGTATTAATTAAGTGAAGATATACATATGTTATTTAAGATATACATATGTTCAGGCGCATCATCATTTACAATTCTCGACTAGTTTGGAGATGCATATCACATATGTACATTAATATAATAAATAGAGTCCAACAAATGAGAGTTCATTGACTCGTGTTATTCATACCAAACTAATATGAACTAAATATTTGTTAATGAACAAGTCGTAGGAAGTACACAACTAATGCGAAATAGTGAGCGCCGCGGGCGACACATCCATAATCCTGTGACGCGTGTTTTGACAGACGCTCTCGAACACTTTTTGTTGAAGTTTTTCTGACATTTGGTACTAGCAGTCCATTGACCTCACTTTATTTATAAAGCGCTATTTTCACATGTAATTACGCGCATAACAGGCCGCTTAATTACCCGAAACTGCGACAACGGCCGCCGGAATTCACAAAAAAATCTAATCCGTTGCCTCTGAAATTGCGTCACGTTAAAATTTAGTTGCCTTTACCAAAATGGCGTTTTGTCTCTCTACATAATAATATATTTCTTGCCAACAAACATGTCATACTATTTAAATAATGTAAAATTGCCAGTGTTCGTTAATAAAACATATATTTACCTAACGGTGAGGACCATGCTTAAAATATCGTTAGTTTCGACAAGACTAGACATATAACATTTGTTTTTATTTCAATAAATTAGTTTTCGAAAATATTATTTATTTACTCCCAAATACATATATATAAAATTAATGAATATGTCAATTCTGTAGACATATGTTAATTTAATATATCCCTTATTCAATTTTAACAAATTTTAAGTTTGCGAGGGATATTATATTGGAATGACATTTAAATTATACTGGATAAAATTAATTTATCGGTACCCAAACACTGGTAAAACAAGTTATATATTAAAATTTGACCGTATATCTCAAACACAAACGGCTTAAATATAATTATAATATACCGTTTGCGTTTTATTACATATGAACGCACATTTTAATTAAAATTTAATAAAAGTTAATGATATGAATTCTGTTCGAAGTCGAGGGCGATATTCGTACTACGACCGTAACGGTACTTTAAAAATAGTCGAAACATGCTTATTGTAACTTTTATCTTGATTCAATACAGCTTCTTTGCTGAAAAAATGTGCCTTTTATTATATTTATATAAAGTTCTTGTGTATTATATTTTATTAAATTTTCTAAATGAAGTATGTTGCCATTTACTTACGCCGCATGTATTGAATTATTATAAATCAGTCGGGAGTTCGTTGAGTCTATGCTAGATGTATAATAAATATAGTAATAATATCTAAGACTAACAAGACTGTTGTCGATAATGTAAGTGTGTCAAAAAAGCACAGTTTTAAACATGTTTACATTACTAGTTATTTTATTTCAAGTGTTTATAGAATATGTATTTCTTGTCAAAAAGAAATTATAATCAAAGAAATGTATATAACATTTATTTATCAATGTATATTTATTAATCAATTTAACTTGGATGTTGGTGTATTATGTTGCATATGGGAATACATATTTGTCATATCTTATGTGCAGTCTTAAGCGGTTTTTATTTCGAAGGCCTATAAATAAAAGTATTTGTTTGTTAACAAAAGAATTTTCTACTTATCGTAATTGAATGTCAGGTATATAATTGTCTTTAATTAAACAAAATACCAACTAACGATAGCCCCCATTACTCTAAGACATCGTTCTTGTCGCTTGAGCCACCTGCGTTTAAGTAATAAACATTATCTCGTTATAGGTGTATAGAAAAAAAGACAAACTGACAAATAAGCTCATAGCTAAAGGCTTTCGTTTTAAATGGCAGTCGTACTATACATTTTCTTTTTTAGAAACAATCAAAGCCATACTCCTAAAATATTAATAAAACTAGTCAAACTTACTAAGGTTGAAGCTTACTTAAATTATTTTAAAGATGTTTTCTTTCAAACATTTAACAGGTACAGTTTGTTTAACTAAAAATAGTTTTACTGTAAAATTCTCTTACATTGGCATACATTGCTTTACGAATGTAATTAACTGTAAAATTATTTTTTTTCCTAACAAAACAACATTTTGTTGTATTTTGAATGATAATTATTATAGATTGTAAAAGTATTGCTGTGTACTTTAAAGACTTCTTACACAATTTCAGGGATAAATTATTTTTAGTATGCAGTTTTCAGGTGTAAAATATATACTTACAATTACATTTCGTATTTCTTTAGATAGTTATTAAAAAGAAATACATAATTTGTTATTTCCCATATATATCGTATTTGTATATTATTTTACAAAAATGTATTTTCACGAAAAGTCATGTTTATTTGTGTTTATATAATATATTCATATATTGTGATAAATTCATGTTTAAAAAGTTAAGATTAGTCATCTTTTTCCTTGTTTATAAATCACATCGTATATAAGTTACTTTATGGTGTCTTTAAATTACATTTCTATTCGGATTACACCGAATATTATATGTATATATAATGCATAATAAATTAAGGTTGTAAGTTAGTAAGGAGATATTGTCAACTAAGAGTTTAAATGTGTGTACTTTAATATTTTTATACATAAAAATATTAAATGTCTTCTTTAGTACAATAACAAATCGAAAATATTTCAAACAATTGTCGAAATGAAATAAATTAAGAATATTCCAAAAGAATATTCCTTATTGAGATATTTTCGAATGATAAACAAATATATATTATATATACATCAAATATGCTTTATTCTTTTATATAATTTTGAAATTACGACGAACAATTAACTCCCGCTATTGTCTAAGCCTAAGGTTTATATTTAGCGTCTGTTTTACGACGTTCCTTAAACTATCTATTAATAAGTACATATTGCAAAATACACGTTTTATTATTTCTAGAAAGTTGTTTTTTAGCCTCACCTTACCATATTGCATAGCAATTATAAATTCACACGTCCATTACCGAGTACAGTTAAGATTCATTGGAAATAAAATAACAACCAGTCACGGGTTATTTATTCAAATGCTATTTACCTATTGACATAGTAGCCATGTCTCCAAAGACTCGCTTTACAAGTGTATACACGCTAGCGGTGGGCGATAATTAATCGATTACTGAAATCAAATAGATATGTGATAATCGAGTCATTACTTATTATGCTGTAACTTTCCAATTTCGCCTAAGTTCACCGTTTGCTTGTAACCTTGTAATAATAGCAAAATTATTTATCTTGACGTCAGTCAACTAATTTTAACAGTATTACTTATATATTAACAAATTTTCGAATATTTTGATAGCAATAATAGACTAAGACAACGAGGAGGTAAAGAGAACGTAATATTTCCTCCGAATATTACACACACTGATAAATTTTCTATTGATACATTTACAACTATTCAAAAATTCGTCTACGACAGCTTATTTTATTACTTTGTAATAATTCGACAAGAAACAATAATTGAATATTTTTTTACAATTGCCCATCAATTTTGTAGGTAATTTCCGTGACTTCGATCGCAACCTCTTGCCACCAGAAAATAGTAATCACTTAGAAAATCGTTGTAACATTTTTTTACGTCTTTTACTCACTTCTTTTAATCTTATTTCCTTTCTATTTACCATATAGTTAGCTTAGCTACAGATAAGTGTTTTAATTTTTTTTAGGTTACTTTGGGACGTCGTTTATCTGCTTTCTATTTAAATATCAAATTAATAAAAAAATTCTTCAGATAATAAATATATTGTTTGTATAAAACACGGTAGGTATAACATCAAGTACTCGGACGAACAAACGGACAATGACCTCTTAAGACGTCAATTGATGAAAGATTGCACGAATTTTACAAATAAGGCTTTAACCCACAACTTTGGTACGATATTGTTACCATTCTTGGGCTGGGGCATAATGATCTGTGAAATAACAAGACTATTATATATTTGATTCAACGGCCAACATTGATCTGATGTAAGTATTTTATTGTTATTTTAAATAAAAGGCACAACTGGACGTTACACTTTTGAAAAATTACTTCTGGTGACATATATACATTTAATGTAGATAATCATATTTTGCTCTAGTTTTATTTACCGTGAATACGTACGAACGAAATCACTGGTTTCCTATAGTAGTAGTTCATTAAGTTTTCTTGTTAGCTTAATTATACCGTCGAGTTTATAGCTTACGTTATTGTTCCATTACAGAACAACGGCATCTTTTGGTATTCAGAGCTTTCCAAAATTTCAAATGGTTATCATGACTTCACGCTTGATACACAATGTTATAAAATAATTGATATATCAAATTATAGGTAATTTATTTACTTAACAAAATTTAACTGATAAACTGAAGAAAATATTAGCATATAAAAAAATACAACATTTTATAAAATTATAAATTTGAATACCGAACATATATAACATTATAAATTTGAATATTACACTAACGGTATAAATATATGTTTTTAAATTAATATGGAAATCATGACAAGATATTGTTCAAATATAAATAAAGAACAACCAACAAATGCCTGTCAACTTGTTTTTTTCATATCGAGTATCTGAATCATTTCCAGCAGTTACCATATGTCTCTAATCCGTTAAATAAATAAGCTTAATATAATTTCGAAAACAAATATAAAAAATATTGATTAGTTTAATATATGTCATATGATTTTGCCGCTAAACGGAACGATTAAAAATAGTGCTCAATTTTCTAGGAAAATATTCATAATTAAAAATAGCTACCAACAACAATTTTATATTGCTCATATTTTAATGTTTTTTTCAGCTTTCCTTGTAGTATCCTTTCCTTCCTACTTTCCTTATAGCAGAGAAACAAATGTGACGGAGAGATTTATTTGTTCAAATAAAATTCTGTTTCCAATTTATTGTGACACAGCAATAATAAAAATTTAACTGAATCAGTGAACTTATGATCACCTATAAGGAGACCTTTATCA
Source organism: Eueides isabella (assembly GCA_019049475.1). Lineage (NCBI taxonomy): Eukaryota > Metazoa > Arthropoda > Insecta > Lepidoptera > Nymphalidae > Eueides > Eueides isabella. The sequence goes on from CM032387.1 coordinate 9,171,416, forward strand.
TATAAATCCCGAGTGACAGCTGAAGGTAAGCTCAGGTCGACGGTCGCGGCATGTCATCGAGCGCGTGCGCGCCTAATGGGCGCTTATTACTACTCTACCCAATTAGTCCAACGAGACGAGATTGCATCATTGCAGTACTAAAATTCTAAATTCACTGAGAAACGACCACCTTGACAGTTTATTCTATTGCAGCTTTCGTATAGTTTTATATGTTTCATACAACATTATAACGCACCTCGCATCTTAATATGTTATTTTTGACGTACCAAAGTTTTTTTGTGGGAATACCACTGGGTTAGTTGTTGTCATAAGTTAAATAGTATTAATGTTTAGGCACATTTTACTTATACAGTACGTACGTACGTACAGGTATGCGAAATACATTCAAATATATATGTATAATGTATATATTTAAAAGTAGGGTAAATTGAATTTAATGTATTTATGTACAATGCGTTCCATCATGATGGGGAGCCTTTTCCTTAAATACATACCTAAAGCCAATCACTGTTTCACATTATTAATTAAAGTTACATTTATCTAAATGAACGTCAAATAAATACATACAAATCTTATCTTACACTTTTTGTAGCCCATTATCACTATTGTATTAAACACATTTACTAAATGATTATAATTTTTCTGATACTAAATTGCCAGGTGCGATCTGCATCGTCATCCTTCTTCGCTGTTGATTCATCCGAGTTATATTCATTAATTTATTTTAAGACGATAACATCTTGACGGATGTATGTACATTATTACAGGTGGTACGTTCTATGTTTTCCTCTAATGGACACATCGATATCTGATTTCTCCGGGGGCGGACTGTACGATCGAAATGGCGACTATCAATAGGCCGAAACCGATATGCAAAACAAAAATAACGCTATTAGCGCGTCGTTGTTAGTTTTTTGCGATGACAAAAAAGTTCTCGTCCGAACTCATTATGGCCAGTAAATTGGACATGGCATTGTAATTATAACGTGCGATATTTAGGTAGTAATTAAAGGGGTCGAGGCGTGGTTAATCGACAGGTGTAGGAGCGCCGCGTTGATGACCTAGTGAAAGCCGCTCCGCAAACACTCCGGCAGGCGGACGCCGAGAGGACTCTTGACCGCGACACGGTCAATATAAGTATGAACGGGAACCGCACAGACGCAGACCACAACCTACATCAACCACAATGCAGGCCCGGCGCAAATGGAAAAATACCTGCATAAGTGAACGGAAACAATAGCAGTGCTACGTGCGAACTTGGTGGCAGATGTAAATCCGTTACTTACCTGGCGATCTGAACTAGTGAGCCAGATATATTTAGTAGAAAGTCACGTTGCACTAGCCGTCTCAGTAATCATCTGTTACATTGTATGCCTTTATATGCATATTGGTGTATATGTGCATTATTAAGAATATTAATAAAATTATATATATTATTAAAATATAGATTATAAAACAAATATCCACAAAAGTATATAATAAATATTTTAACTTACTATTTTATCTTACTTATCCATTATTGTTCTCCAAATAAAGATAGGTGTCACTCCATTTAACTTAAATGTTTTTGATCAATATAACTAAATACATACAAGTAAGTATTTATTTTAATTATTCTTGTAACATAAAACCAATAGTTTAAACCATGTTTAATAAAAATATCACAATAGTAATACGAAGAAAGAACCACTCCTACCTTCTACATCCATTTATGTTCAGTATCTATTTGCTTGCTCTGATATACTGCCGGCGACGCAAATTAATAAAACCTTTCCAGACAATTACGAGGGACCTCACATAATTAGAAAGCAGGTTCCCTAGGGACGCATTAAGCCACCGTGGGCAGAGCCGCCGGCAATGTTTTGTAAAATAAAGTGCGCTAGGATGTGAATGCATTGCTCTAGAATGTGAGGACAGCCCGGAGCACATGACTCGACCGGCAATTAGTGCGCGGGCTTTAACGAACTTATTAATTGTATTTTTTAGTTACTATCTTCAGGCGGCTTGTCTAATTTGTATGTAGAACAATGAATTCTTCTAAATAACGGTTCTTTTATTGGAAGGTGCATACATTACATTGGAAACAAATAGAACGAACACACTCGTAGGTTATTAACCGTAGGATCGTAAAATAAAATTAACTCATACCAATAATTATTTTTAATGGCTGTTCACACGGACTCGAGGGTCTGACGCTTATCACCAATAAGTTGCATAAACTATAAACGTATTTGTTCTGCCCGCTATATTGTTAAAAGCTTGAAATTTTCTAATAGTAACAGGTAGGTAGATACGCCGGTAAAACAATATTTAATGTGCTGCTTTTTATGTTCAGTGCAAATATCAAAAATATTGCATTTTATATTACAACAAAATACATTTTAATTATAAATATCGTTATTAGAGGCCTGTCGTGGCGCAGCCTTATTTAATACAAATTAGTTGAACACCTATGGTCCTTCGTTAAATGTTCCAAATCTTTAATATTTATATCAAGGTAGAACGCTTCTCGCACTGAACGACTTCTTTTAAGGCGGCTTTTTTCTTCCCACACTTAGTAGAATAGAAAACCTGGGGTCTAAAATTAGGATATTCTGTTTCCATTAAGTACTTCTGTTTCCCACTTCCCACCACTCGCTTAAGTGAAGAAACCCGCTTTGCCAAGATCTGACCGCTCTATGCACCGAACGACAATCAACTTAATAAAAACCTTCCTTTTTCCCTTAGAAGTTGCTCCAAATGAACAAAAGTTATATTACTTTGGCTTACATATATAGCCATGTAGAAGACATAATTTACTGGAATGATGAATAGATGAATCTAGGAAATTTTATGTCAATAATTAATCTTCAGTGATAAGTAAACTCACACGAGTTAACGCTCTTTATTACCTATTATATTAACAACTTCGCATTTATATGCAAATTGATTTATTTCAATGACTAAAAAAGATGTATACAGAGGATGTTACGAGAAGCAAATTATTTTACAATCATCAATACAGCCGTACCTTTGAATCAGCTCAATTAAATCAATCAAGTTTATCGCACAGATTGACGCTTAGCTGTTTTAATTAGTAGAGAAAAAGAGATAAACATGCTAATTTAGAGCGAAGTTCACACGAACTGAAGATAGAATCTAAGAGAATAAATAAAATTAAACTGTCTACTGACTCCGAGCAAGACGTTGAATTAGAAATATCACTAGTATAATCATGAATTTAAAGTTGGCATTACTGCAATCTTGATCACATTAAGAATGTATTGTAAATACTTACTTTATATATTGATAGATTTAGTAGTGTATCATTAAACAGGTACTTCCGGTTTAAAATATACAGGTATTCTAAATTGAATAGTAAAATGATCGTAATTAATTGCTACTTATAGATAAGTATAATAAACAGCGCTAATGGCGCCATCTTCGCGGAATTTCGACTTGCCTGGATATTAGTGAGATCACGCCCCACATACGAACATTTATGCTTAAAATTCAGGTAATATTCCACTAGACTAGATAAAAAAATGTTGCTAAAATATAACTCCTTATACTTTTTAACCAACAATCTCAAAGCAGTAGCAAAACTGGCTGAGAATATTTTATATATGACCTGTACACCAACTGTGCATAAAACTACAGGAAATATAAATTTATATTAGTAGTCGTATAAGAGATCCGTTTTTTACTTTACAGAGAAAGCTTCCTCATAATAAAAAAGAACTCCTTACAGTATCTCGAAAAAATCAATGTAGTTGACAGTCAAAGCTGAACTAAGCCGGCATTGCGATAAGGGGATAAAATATAGCTGTGAGCCGGGAACGGACTTGATGGATGTTTAGCTTATCAACACAAAACCGCAACTGATTTGAAGTAAATCGACGGATCGTGACCGAGCCGTTTAATCATAAGCATCTAAGCTAATTAGAGTAGGTCGCGATCCTCTGGGACGAGTAATGAAAATTACGACTGAACCTAGTTGAAGGAAAATTACACTTCGCATGGAATTTCACGATGATACGAGGTTGGAGTTCTAAATGCCACTAAAATCAATTACGGCCTTAAATCTAATGTTAGCCTAACGATGTTAAACGTTTCTAAATATGGGCACGGTGGTTTACCTATCGTATTTGCTTTAAATAAATAATAGACAAATACATTTTAAAATTAAGTACTTTCTTATTTCGTTTACAGGTAAGCTTCTTAATACTATTTAAATATCTAATATTATTAGCTTAGAACTTAGTATGTATTGTTTTATTAATAAATAAATAAGTACGTTTTTGTCATGTCTTCGTTCTATTCATTATAAAATATGATGAGTTCGATATCAACTATAGTACCTATAAGCCTATTATTATAGTAGTGGTGAGCTGTTGCAGGAATCATACAACTCAATCGCGGACAGGACATCGATCAATTTGATGGCGATGTAATAAGGCGCGAGAGGCGATCATGAAGGAAATATCAGAACTTATCTTAGCGTCTAATCCAAATAGCTGTATGTGAATGCACTGAAGTACGGACTGCAAACAACGTATCCAACTGGTTACGCTAATTTCTTAAATGGAAAATCAATATCATACCAGCAGTATCAGTATATACTATGCATTGTCCTTACATTGATAAACAAAACATATATACTCGTATTTAGGAACATTTGAAAAGTAAAATATAAACTTATATATTCAATATATAATCCTCAATGGTATGCGGCTTTACTATTTCTAGCATTAGACGAGAGAAACGATTAATTTATTGTAATTTGAGAAGGCACTGTTTGAGATGGTTATAAATTAATAAATCTATCGACTATCAGCAATTATACTGTTACATTACGAAGCCCTTGTTCTCGACTGCGAAGCTTTGGCGCGGTTGATCAGATTATCTGCACTCAAGAACGCCGCTTTCACATCCAGTTATTCATTACTAGATCATTTATAATGAAATAAATGATTAATGAAACGAATAATTAAAAAAATATAGATGAATATATCGACTGGACTCAAAATGTATGCCATAAGTATAATAGAGCAAAGAACAATATAAATTTGTAAGTACCATGATTTTTCATAAATAGTTTATAAATAAATCATATTGTTGTTACAAATATTAAACATTTATCTAATCAAGTTTTATACTTATATTAAAATTCAATAAAAGTAGTAAAATAAACGGTTATATGATATTATTAATAACTAACTTGGTAACTATTTGCGTGCGTGATATCAAATTAATCAAATAAGTAGTGAAGCGGTTGCATTTTATATATAAAAGGCTTAGCTTGAAGATGATAATCCAGATACGAATCAACGAAGCTTACATGCGCTAGGAAATTAAAGTTGTAGTACAGGAATACTCAGTTTATTTAACCTTTTTCCCATTTACATAATCCCATTACCTGTAGAAATGGCCATCAACACTATAGTGCAATAATAAAACTACACATATTCACAATAAAAGGATTACTATTATAGAGACATAAATAGTGATAGTCGTGTGAACAAGACCACTTGTCCCTTTGTCTCCGTTATGGTCTATCCAAACTTCCTTATCTACATGTGTAACGTCTATTCGGTATCACTCGCCTATGGGTGCTGATCTGCATTACCACATCAGGTAGTTTGTGGTCGCACGGTAACTGGTAAGGGTCCATTAGCATACAAGTAAATATCTTGATCTGCTTCGGTGCACTGCCTGCAGATTGCTAGCGGTGCTAGCTATACTTCCGCACTATACTGAATTCGGTACAAACACCGGCTAGCATTGCCAGTGCACGTTTACTTGTTAGCGTGATTCCCAAATGATTACGATCTCACTGCGTACGGAACTCTATTGTAGCTGGAAATGCGCGAGCGCAGTGGCCCTTTCTACATTCGCATTACCCAAGCCATATTTCACTGCAAGTGACATGCGGACTATTCACAAGTAGGTAATTTGAAGTTCACTAGTTTACCTACATGCAATATTGTTATTTTCAAGTAAATCTTCTTTTGATGTCTAACCAGGTGACAAGCGCAACAACTTTCGCCTTTTATATTAATGGAGTATTTTGTTTATATTAGCATAACAAAGCTAAAATGTGTGAAGAAGTGAAAATATTTTTTAAGTCTGGTTAAAGTTCGAAATAAAGTCATGTGTATAATAGAAAAAATGATATTATGAAATAGAACAAAGATGATAAATAGGTTCCTGCTATAAAGCGATAGCAAATTTTTTAAAACTCAAATGCCAGGCGTAATCTATCTAACGTCTAGTAGTAATACTAATGAGAAATTTTAGAGTTACGAGTATTATAATAGCTTGTTACCTTAAATAACATTGGGAAATTAATTATAGAAATAAAAACGATTAATTGTATTGTACCTACATATTTCCCTCTTTGCCCACAGATACTCTGTTTATATGTCCACAGATCGCCTCATTTATCATTATTAATTAAAATATCAAGCTATGTTACTAATTTTTACAATAATACAGATAATAACCATCTATAAACAATAGGATTCTTTAAATATTTCTACAGTTTGTTATTTTTATATAATTTTCCCATAAAATATATTGTCATATGACATAAAAGATTGAATTGTATTAGATTTAATTTAATTTGAGAAAATTCAATTGCTGTTGTCAATCGTAAAAAATCCTCACAACGTATAGAACTCACGTAATGGAATCAAATCAGATCAAGCAAATACAATAGATGGCCTAATTATATCAAGTTTACCTTTTATAAATTTGATATATAACAAATAAATTATATTATATATTTATAGTATCAGCAAGGAATATTAGTAAACAGAAAACTTAATATAATTAAGCATTAGGTAACAGTATTCTTAAAAACAACAATTTCTCTCTAATCCTAAGTAAAACAAATAATGCATGGAATATTTGTCCTGGGATTTTACTCACAATGACCGATTTATCTTTTACTTGCTCTACTTGATCGAATATATCTTATATACATATTAATGACCGCCTGTCGTGGCACAGCGGCACAAGCGTGTGACTGTAAACGACAGATTGTGAGTACGATCCCCACTCGAAGAAATGAGATATTAAATATTTTCAATTTATATATTTAATGTTTTCTGTTCTTCGCTCTGGTACAAGGTAAAACGCGGCGTTGAGTTCCACTGCTCAACATATGCCCCAAATTCGGCGGAACGGAAGTGGAACGGAGTGTCTTAACACTAAGTTCCGAAGTTCCCTCTGCCTGCCCTGCCATGTGCGGAATACAGCGTGAAGCTGAGTACATATTAATAAATCTAAAGTGCAAGATGCAATCGACAATGTATACTCCATGAAGTCGGTTGTTTGCGTCAATAACATTAGTAGAAACTTATATATGAATTTGAAAACCTTTACAATGCGTAGGATGACGGCGCCAGTCCTTGTGGCTTATATAGCCCTTAGCAAGTTACTCCATATAATCTATTGACTTAACTGCTCTTGTCATGTTTAACCGGTAATATATTACACACATTGATCAGCTTTGAACGTTCATTTCTACTACATCATTAGAAACTATAATATTTTATGGCATATCATGTAACTAATCATGAAAGTCCCAATGTTATTATGTGAAGAATGGTATCGTAAATCTGAATAACTGCAAAATTACACAGTATTTAGGAAAAACTATGTCGAAGTTCAAAGAGTTTATAAGCGTATGAAATTGCATAGAGTGGAAGCGGTGTCAGTTGATAAATAAAGAACAGGCTGTAGAAATCGTTAAGAAAGGTCACGGATGTCGCAGGCAATTGGCGGCTGTGCCTCCCTGACCTATTGGCCGTCGCATTACTCACGTAGATGACAACAGTATAATGTTAGATTATTAATATTTAATTGAATGTCTACAGAAAGCACGTTTGATACTCACGGAAGCTTTGTTTATAAAATTATGTTAGATAAATTATATATATTATTTACGGTGTAGTAGCATTGATTTACTGCCAATTTTCAATATTGTTACTAGTTGTGAATATCACGATTACAAATATTTATGATGCAAAAATATTTATAATAGTTAATGAAAAAAACCCTATACGCAACACAATTCGAATAAATAAATAATCGTCAGACAGTGTAGGTATCTCACCCTAAACTAAATATAACCTGCACGGTGATCAGAGACGTGATAAAAAAGCTTTTATATTACTGAACAAGAGATGTGGGACACCTAGAATGAAAATACATAACTAGACTACATCGTACATTAATCGTGCTACAGGACGGCGTTTCAATTTAAGCGCGATATTTGTGGATTTAATCCCCTTAAGCGATAACTAAATTATTTTTATGACCAGGCCATGGTCAGGTGATAAAATCATGAAGAGATCTACTTATATTTTTACCGATACAGCAGTAAACGAATTTTTACTGTTTTTAAGATCAAAATTCGGATTTTTTGTTATATTTTTTTTTCTGAGGTTTGTAAATGTTAAAAGTCTCCCTAATTTCCAATTCAGCTTTCCTCAAAATTTAACTCCAGCAAAAATAAAATATGATTAGATACAGAGGTTATTTATTTATTAAAAAAAGGAATTTTTTGGCCTATTTACAACCAAAAGTACGATTGATAGCAATCGTACTTTTGAATATTTACTTCCAATAGATTAATTAGAAAGATTACTCTGAATTTTGATCAACTTTTTAAATGAACTTTACACAATAATTATAAACGGTATCTAATTTAAAAAAAAAGATCACAGCATGGAGGATAGAATTAGGAGAAAAAACCGTAAATAGGAAGAAAGCTGAAAATGTATCTAGCTACAAACACTATGTAATAATTCAAAAACCCTCCAAAATAGCACTACTTTACGAAAAAGGTGTGCCATAAAGCAATTGTTGAAGGTTGTAAGTTTGAGCTAAAAAAAAATATGTTTACTCAATAAGAGTAATAATAAAGTTAAGTACTTCAACAAATTACTTGACCCCAAATTTTGCTAAAATAACCTTATTCCGTTATTGTCTATCTTATGTCCTTGTTATTGTTATTATTTATTTTATGGCTTTTAGGCGTGCCATCTTGTGTCCTTGTCTGCCCTTTGGTTTAATGTCAGGAAGATGACACTTGGCTTGTAATCTTTTGAAACTACATCTACTATTTGAATCCAAAATAATTTATAAAATACTTTTTTATTCTTGCAACTAAATGCTAACAGAGTCGCAAGATCAATGAAAACGTAAAAGAATAAATTGTACAAAATATACAAAATATATAAGATAATACATATATACCAGAGATAGATGTGGTACTGAATATCAGTCTTTTTTGTTTACTCACCCTCTCAATAGGTGTTGTTAATTTCTTCTTTAGCATGACACCGTATCTGCTGTAGGTACCTATCTAGTTTTATTGTATCGATTTAATATTGATTTAAGATTATTTCGAAAATACAAAGCTGATGTTGTACATTTATTTAAACAATACTAAGGTGATAACTTTATATTGAAGTCTTGATTGCAAAATATTTTAGCAGTTCTTAACAAAACCCCGATTTCCTGTCCCTTTATCAAGTAGAGCAAGAATTAGAGTTGTTATAAAATAACTAAGTAATAAGCGAAGTAGAACTAGTCTGTATTACACGCTAGTCAGTAAAAAATAAGTTAACTCACAAAAGAGCAGAGCACCCAAAACAGCAATGTACAACTATAGTATAGTTTTATTTTCTATTTACTTGGAATAAAAATGTAAGAAAATAAAATACATTCTTAAACCGTGAATAAAACATGCTATCAAAATAAAGTATACACGTTATATTGTTTCTTGAAACATTTTTAAAGAAAAATGCTTGGTTGATGTGATATTGGTTTTTCTTAAATTTTTAGTAATATTAAAAAAAGTAACAAAATATTTTACTGACTTGACGGAAAATATCGTTATAAATAACTGGTGTAGATAAATCAATTGTATTTTAAATGGAACATTGACTTCTAAAGATAATGATGATGATACAAAACAGTCGGCCCAAATCTATGATAAAACATATATGTAAATGTTATATAATAAAAAAATACAATATATTTCTAGTTTAATTTTAAATATTCATTATACATGCAAGTAAATAATATATATATATATATATATATATATATATATATATATATATATATATATATATATATATATATATATATATATATATATATATATATTATTTACTAAGGTGATAACTTTATGGTGTGTATGATAATAAATAGGAGTTGTGTGCGCGAAATTATTGGTGTGGATTCAATTTGTAGATGCCACTGTAGTTCAAACATTTCCTTACAAAATCAGGTATGAGGGCATTCTTCTACAGCATAAATGAATTAAATCTTTGGTTAATGTTTCTGTACTAGTGTTTCTATTAACTATTGTAACCCTTTTTAAAATATAACCGGATCATTTTTACGGACACTATTTCATAAACAGAGAAAGTTTTCCTTACTTCTTCCCTCCATATACCACAGATAGTTATAGCACTTGATGCCGTCGTTAATAAATAATCTGTGAACGAAGAAAAAAATAAAGATACATTATGGCTTGTTACAACAGGGAAGATTTTATTACATGTATGATTATTAAACAACTATCGTTGTATTATATAACTTTATCACAAATGTAATTTATAATATATATTATCAAACTTCTTTTAACTTTCATAATTAAATAGCAATATCTAAACGTTTCTACACAATTGGCTCTTAACTTTATACGTCACATACATGTGTGTGACAAAAATGGTGCCCATTTACCAGCTGGCACTAATTTTCTGATCACATAAAATCAACATACTACTTTTTAAGTGTAGTGGTATGGCGACTGTTTTGGATTTAGTAAAACATTACCAACATTCTATTGAAAAATATGCGAATGATGAACAAAAGGTAAGTTGTAACTTTAATATACTGAATGATGTTTGCGAATACTCTGTATGTAATTTAATAATAAAATCTGCACCACAAATATATTTGAAAATTGTCATTTCTTAATAGATAACAAACAATTTATATAAATTACTATAATAATAAATACAATAGGTACTTAATTATTGTTCACATAAAAATATTCCAACAAAATAGCAAAATATATCCGCTTTTTAATAGATATACGCACCTGAAATTTGAAAATTAGCATAATAAAAATATTAAAATATCCCTATACCAATAAACTACTTATTTGGTAACAACAAAAAATCCTATTGTGATCAAAATTCGTGTCATCCTTGTTCTTATGTCAATTTTATCTTTCATTAAGCCTTGCACTTTCAACAGGCCCACTTTACTTAATAACAAAGAAAAAATATCATCATGCACACTAACATTTTAACATTATTATAATTATTATTTTTATTGACTTAATGTTTTAAAATTTCAGATTTTAAAATGTATAGATAAATTATACAACCTAGATGTTAAAGTCCAACATTTACAAGAAACAGGCGTAGGTCGAACTGTAAATGCTCTACGAAAAGAATCTGGGGATGTGGGCCAAGCGGCCCGAGCTCTTGTTTACAAATGGAAAATGATGGTAGCAGCTGAAGAAAGTGACCAGGAAGATCATAATAATGATTGTGAGCATAAAACAAAACTTTAGTTAACAAAAATATGTGTTGTTTTGTGCATGCTATTTTTATATGTAATTATAAGTTTTAACAATATAAATATTTTTTTATTTTATTTTTCTAGCTTCATATTATATTCCAAATATAGTGAGTATCATACACAGAGGGGATTAGTGGATGGCATATTCTAATATTAGCTATTAGAATATGCCACCCTCTAAATATTACCAAAATTTTGAAGATATTATATGCTAAGTAGTGAACATCAACTGCTTCACATCCCTGCTTTGTTTTGTAACAAGTGTGAAGAAATGAAAATAATTTCCCTCTTGTAGAAATTGTACCTATGACCAATGTGTTAACAGACAGATACTGTGCCTCAATAGATTTTTTTTATATTAAAAGCATTATTTCTAGCTGCCAGCCACAATGGACATGAAAATGAAAAGAGTTATGACAGCTGCTCAAGTGAGTCAAGAAGTAAACATAATAGCCATAAGAAGTCAGATAGGTCACACAGTTCAGAAGATAAAACACATAAACATAGAAATGGTGATTATGGCAATAAGAGAAAATATCAGAGTAGTGAGGTAAGCCTATTAAAATATACAGGATTTATTTATTTTCATATGTTGTATTTTTGATAGAAGATAGATTTTATTTTCTTTAGTGGGAATTAACTTAGTAACTTTGCATTTACAATCAGATGCTGATTCATTTTGCTACAATGGCCACAATATATTAACATTTCAAGTATGTAAATACATTTTAATAACACTCTTCATTTTTTGATAAATATTTTAATATACATTTTTTAAAATTGACCAAACTTCTTGTATTCAGTTTCACATAACATGGTCACATGCTGTTTTTAAAAAAAAGTAGATGTAGACAAATCTGTGTACAGAAACTTAAATTTTAATTAGTGTAAACTTTGTTTCTTTTCTTTCTACTTGAATTTGTAATTCCATATTGAGTAACAAAACAAAGTATGTTATTCATAGAGAGGTTAAATGAAAATAATATTTTTTTTTCCTGTGGCATTTATGCCTACAATGTCTTTCTCTGCTGCCATGGCATCAAAGTTTGTTTACTATAATAATCCTTTCTTTATTATATTATTAATATACTTCATATCAATAATATAAAAATTATTCTGTGCAAATAATATTCCAGCTTAAGAAGAATATCAAGATTTTTTTTAAAAAGTATATATTATATATTTTTTTTTCTCTTTATAGGAAGAAGAGCCTGATATAAAAAAATCAAAATATCCAACTACTAAAGAGAATGGATACAAGATCAAAACGGAACATAAAATAAAATCTGAACCCGTAGAAAGTGAAGACAGCCACAATGACAGTTCTCAAAGCGGCAGTGAAAGTGAAAACTCACTTTCTTCTGAAGAAGAAAGGAAGCCTGACATAAAACGAAAACTAGAAAAAGATGAAAAAGTTGATTATCATAGATTATCAAGTCAGTCATCGAGTAGTAAAGATAAATATAAGCATGAAATTCATACAAAAACATCAAAAGACAAACAAAGTGACCACTCAGAAGAAAGGCATTCCTCTGACAAATTAAAAGATAAATCACATCACTCTTACACACACAAAAGTTCCAAAGAGCATGAGAGGAGTCATGAAAAGAAAGAGAAAGAACATAGGACAGAAGATGGGAAGGAGTCAAGTAGACATACAGACAAACTTAAGTCTAGCTCACATAAACATAGATCTAGTGATAGTTTAGAGAGACAAAAGTATAGTAGTACTAGTACTGAGAAACATAAATCCAACAGTAGTACTGATAAACATAAATCTAGTAGTCACACAGACAAACATAAATCTAGCAGTACTGAAAAACATAAGAGTCATTCAGAAAAAAGTTCAACCCATTCACAAAAGAGTTCTAGTTTAGAAAAGAGTTCAAGCAAAATGGATAAAGATAAACACAAACATTCATCGGAAAAAGAAAACAGTGAGAAACACAAGTCAAGAGAAACAAATAGTAGTAGTAGTAGTAAAGAGAAGCATAGTTCATCTAGTAAAGAAAAACCTAAAGACAAAAGTTCCTCTAGAGAAAAGGAACATGGTAAAGAGGAAAGGAAACATTCGTCAAAAGATAGTGAAGTTAAAAATGATAAAAGAAAGTCGGATAGTGATCGTGATAAAAGTAGTAAGAAAAGTAAACATAAATCAAGTTCTAGTAGTAAGTCTAAAAGTGAGGAACCAAAGAAGAAACATAGTGAAGATAGCGATGATGGCATTGACTGTGGCTCAGGTTAGTTTTTTTTTACTTAGCGTTGTTTCTGCATTAAGAAATATAGGCAGAAGCAACCAAAAAATAAGATACTGTTGTCTATTTACCAAAACTTTTTTAACATTTTTGTTGAATAGTGAACTTAATTCCGCTCTATACCACGGTCTTAACAGTCACACAACATCTTTACTACATTTGAAATATACATTATTTATTCACACCTTCCTGCGGTATCCCGCACATGGCAGGGTAATCAGAGGGAACTTTGGAAACTAGTGTTAAGACACTCCGTTAAGTACCCCACTTTCCGCCGAATTTGAGTGTGTGATATTACGTGTTGAGTGGCGTAACTCAACGCCACGCTTTGCCATATTACCATGTGCATTTCAAATGTGCGGATTTCACCAAGAGTTGCTATTTAAGATATAAAATTGCATTGAAATTACTTTAACCCATAGAGTGTTTCATTCAAACGACATATATAATGTAGGAAAGTTGCAATTCCCTTATGAAACATGAATATTTAATAGCTGGAATATTCAATATGTGATACATGGACAGATTTGAAGTACACTTTTTTCGGCTTTAATTTATTAGTATACTAATTTTAACAAAATTATTGAAAACTAATGACATTTAAAATATAATTTCCAGGTGCTAGTTTTGCAGAAGCACTAGGTATGATCAGTCCGGCAAAACCTAAAAAGAAACCGCTATCTAAAGATAACACTATGTCTCCAAATGATGATGTAAGTATTTGTTAAATTATTTTGTATACTCCTACTAAATTTGTTACGCGGCGTTAAGTTAAGCCACTCAGCACGCCATGTCTCAAATTCGGCGGGGAATGGGGAAGGGAACTGAGTGTCTTACCACAAGGTTCCCAAGTTCAAAAAACGGTTTATGGCATTATTTCATCATTTACCATTTTCAGTGCAGTCTTACTTTACCAAATTATAGATATTTTTGTATGTTTTCCTGTTTATATAGTCTCTATCAAAACATTATATAAACGTTTACTACTTAGGCGTTATTATATAAACGTTTACTAATGTTGTGGTGCAGTAGGACAAAATTTGTGTACAAACGTGATTATAGTAGGATCAATTCCATATTGGGGAAATTAATCTAGTAAGAATAAAAATTGCGGAGTTGTGTTCCGCCACTCAACAAGCAATGTTACAAGTCACTAAACACTAGGGTACCCTGCTACCTGTCCTATCAGATTTGGGTCACAATGTGTAGTCTTTAATAAATATATACTTAATCTCTTAACCTTTACATACTCTTTGACTTATGACAGCACTAAATTGTTTTTGTTAGTGCAATGTAAAAAAAAAAAAACTAGGTATCTTTCCTAAGTGTAGAATAAATAAAACTTTAAAATTGTTTAAAAATATTTATTAAATAATTTTCTCATGTACCTAATAATTAATTCAATTGTCTTAAGGGAGGAGAAATTTGTAAAAAGGTCCTGAGAACAACATAAATAAATTGTAACAAGTGTATAGGAATTTCGAAATAGCTAGATAAGAATGTATTGCTTAATTGATCAGGCGCTTAGACATTTCCAAAGAGTTAAGTGTTTCAATCCCTCTACATTTCAAAAATATATGCGTTTTCTAAAATAAATCATCTTTAAGCATAATTTATACAAAATATAATAAAGTATGCTTATAGTTTTTTTTTTATTATTTTCTATATTTAATTGTGTATATAATTTGAAAAAATTAAGACTTACTTCAAGTAATACCTTACTTGCTACACTACTGACTGTAAGCACGAAAGTGGTCGATTCTCCTTTTCACTCTTATCTGGAACGTAGTACCTAAATACTGGTTCCCTTTACATACCTTGCTCATATATATGCCAAATACAACGATAAGTTAAAATATGGAAACAGTGGTACATTTGCATTGCCCAATATAATTAAAAAATATTTTTACACATGTATTTTTTTCTGTTAAAAAAAAAAGTAATTTATGATATATTAATTTCAGCTTAGCCCAGCTTCATTACTAGCGCCGACAGCTAAACTAGCGCCATTACCAATGTTAGAAATAACATCTTTACCTGAAATTAATCCCAACTACCGGCCGCGGCCGCCGCCCAAGTTCCTACCACATTTTACTGATGAGGACGCCATAAGTGCTGGAATATCGTCTAAAAACCAAAGGTAAGACAATTGTGGGATAGAAATGGTAAAAGGTCTTATATTTTTTAACTTAAGAATAATATTTAAAAAACATAAATACCTTTCTTAACTTACGTTTACTTATGTTACGTTACTTAAAATAATCATGTAGTTCAATAATATATTATTCAAAAATTTCAAAAAATCACACTACATTTTTTTTTACATTCCAATATGTGTTCTTACCTTTTATTTTCTTGACGACTCTTCTCAACAGACGAGTTCCGAGACGGTGGTAGCTTTCTGTAGGACTGACACTACAGACGCTTCTAAGCAACTTGACGATTCAAAAGTGCTTGTAATGGCTCATTTGAATAAAGAACATTTAGATTTTTAACTAAAAATGAATTGCCACTTTAAGGAATATTAAATTGTAGCAAGTCAAGTGTCAAGCACTTTTTCGTCTAACAGTTTGACAAAATAGTAATTAAAATATTAGGTAAATGTTATTTTTGCAATATGTTGTTAAACAATCAGGATGGACATAAATTTTAATTATATTTATTTATTATTTATTTTATTTTTACTATACACAATTTATAACCAATAAATTTGCACAAAAGGAGGGCTTAACGTTAAAAAGCATTTTCTACCAGCCAATCTCGTCTGATGGGAAATCTAGCAGTAGGCGTACAAACGAAACATTATATACATACACACACATACATACATACTTATACACATGCATAAACATACATAACCATATAAACTCATATTCATATACTAATATATACCATATAAAACAAGAAATACAAATCCATAATATATTGTTATTATATAAACTATAATAATATTAATTATATGCTTCTGGCTTATGATAAATGAATGAATTTACACTGATACTAAATGAAAAACAGAAAAAATCGTCACAAGAATGAATACTATTGGCTGAATATTACTTGAATATCTTGATTATCTAAATTATTTCTGCCACTATTTAGCTAACGGTTTAGCTAAATAGTGGGAAAATTTTGTTATTAATTCTTAATTTTGTTTTTTAATTCTTAATTTTAAATTTTCAGAACGAAAGTGTACTCCGGTAACAAAGTGTTTGGAAAAGTGACTACATTATACGAAATGTGTGTGCAGGTACTGCAGGAACATATTGATGGTATGTAATATTATTTTATTTATTACTTATTTAGTATATATTATATATTATTATTAACATTGTAATTAATTATAGTGTAATCTGTATACGAAAAACGATTTTAAAATTCTTAGTCAATATTTTCTCTAGTCAATGCTGAATACTTATTTATATATGTCATTATATAGTTTTTACTATTTTGTAAGGGAAAGCGTGGTATTGAGCCCCCACATGTTAAGTTGAGCTCCACATATATCATCTTAATTAAGTTATATAATTTCATGAGGAGATGCGTAAAACTAAAATATGCAAAACTTAGAAATTTGATAATTCGTTTTTGTCTAATAATAAAAATGATAAACCTTTTTTTAATTTTTCTCCATTAAATATATTATATTTCTTTTTTGGTCACGATGATTTTTTTAATTTTATTCTATTAGACTATTTCTTTGAAGGATGATTATTTGGGTACAAGGCTCCTTTATTTCCTTCCATATTTTTCTATCTAGGGCCACTCACATCTAGCCCTTCATTAAAAAAAAATGTCAGATTTGATATAGGTATAGAATTAATCTTATTTGAAGAATATATCTTCCAGACTAAACAAAACACAAAAATAAAAATTCTAACTTCAGAGTGGCCTCAACTCGTCAAACGTACGAACCGTACTGTATATACATTGTTTATATATACAGTACGGATATAACTTACAAACATTTTTATACTTATTTAACATTTTTTCTAGCACTGGAGTACACGGGAGGGGTTCCATATGAAATATTAAAACCAGTAGTGGACAAAGCGACACCACAACAACTGTTCGTCTTGGAACATTACAATCCTTATTTAATGGAGGACACCGATCATTTGTGGCAAAAGTTCTGCGAAAAGAACTTCAGGAACAAGAAGAGACAGGAAATGGAGACTTGGCGTGAAATGTACATGGTAAGGTGTTTCTTTTTGTTTTTAATTTCAGCTTTCTGTATATAGCAAGCTATGCGTGGCATTAAGTTTGAGTAAAACGGAGAAATCTCCTTTTTATTTCCGGTTCCGTTTGATAGGAAATTGTGATGGTTGTATTTTTACCCACGTCAAAAAGGTGGAGGCTATCGATTCGGCTGTTGTTAATATTAATGAATATTATTAATATAGTAACATTTCACTAAAACGACGTTAAAATTAATTTTAATGTCAAGAGGCCTCTTATTCACCATCTGAATCAAATTGAGGCAAGTCGTCGATTCTACCCTCACCCCAGGAATATTTTTTAAATATTTTGTTCTCTCTGGTAACTAGAGAAAGTGCGGAATTGAGTTGCGCTCAAATTAAATTCGGTGGCGGTAAACGAAATAGATTTTCTTAAAACTAGTTTGTCTTAACATCTGCGGGATACAGCGTGAAGCTGATAATGTACTAAAGTAAATATAAGCATGTCAAGACGTATAAACTTCAAATATACAATTTATTTATATTTTCAGCGCTGCCAAGAAGAACAGGAAATAAAACTGAAATCGCTTACTGCTAATATTAAAATAGCTCAGGAGGCAAAGAAGGCTCCTATTAAACAAACAAAAATGGCGTACGTTGACTCTGTCGTTAAACCACCTAGAAATGTACTTAAGAAACAAGTAAGTATTTTCGTTTAGATTGTTATTGTTTTTTGTAGAGATTTATTATATAACTAGTGACCATACCGCGGCTTTGCACCATGCTTTTGACCATACCGCAACTTATTTATGTTGTTAGTATCTCTGTAGGGAGATTTTTCAAATTTCCGCTACCCAAAGACAACTCGTAAGAATTATATTTAGAGAGAATACTGTTTATTTAATATTTTTACAAATTTTTAAAGTTTTATTCCACACTTAGGACAGAAAATACTAAACTTTAATTTAAAAAGCGTATAAAAATGTTGAACGAAGCAGGATTTGAACTCGCGCCTCTTGAAAACCGTTCAAGCGCTCTCATAAAAATTTTATACAATTTTTAAAATTAAGTTTAGTATTTTCTGTCCTAAGTCTGGAATAACACTTTAAAAAATAGTAAAAAATAATATTTGTACAGTAAATCTAAAATTATATTTTTTTTAATATATTTTCCATGTACAGCGATAAATTATAGATTTTTCATAGGTATAGATAACACGTATTCATTATTATACTTAAATTTATATTATTATAATAAAATAGTGGCAGACGTGATGCCTGTCGTGGCACAAACGTGTGACTGTAAACGACAGGTTGTGGGTTCGATACACTCGAGGACATGAAATATTTAATATTTTCAAATTAAATATTTAATGTTTTCATTTCTTCGCTCTGGTAAGTAGCCAAAGCGCAAGGTTGAGTTCCGCCACTCAACACACAATACTTTAAATTTGGCGGAAAGTGGGGAAACGGAGTGTCTTAACACTAGATTCCCAGTTCCCTCTACCTACCCTGCCGTGTGCGGGAAACAGCGTGGAACTGAATAGACAGACATGGCTTAACGTCAGGCAGATGCTGGCCTGTAATTACGACGATTATGGGTTCGATTCCAGCACGAGAGTATTAATTATTTTGATTTCCTCACTCTGCCAATACTAAAATGGTGGTGTTAAGTTCCACCACGAAACACGCAATGACTCGGCGATTCAGCGAAAAGTGTTTAGAGATACAGCTTGATAACAAAAAACACATTGAAAGAAATCATACAGCAATTGCACTCAAAATAATATATTGCTGCAGCTTCTTGCTGAATCCTCCTGCACATGGCAAGGTAGACAGAGGGAACTTGGAAACCTAGTGTTAAAACACTCCGTTCCACTTTCGTTCCCCACTTTCCGCCGAATTTGAGGCATGTGTTGAGTAACGGAACCCAACACAACTGCAACTTATTTAATTTTCCAGTTCTAGTATGACAAAGAGATGTGTTAAGCCATTCAATACGCCTCCTTCCACCCAAATTTAAGAAGAAACAGACCTTAAAATACGTTTTATTTGTTTCCTAACTAGGCTCAGCATGGTACAGCATTCGCAGCCACTGCCAGCCCGGCGGCCAGGGTGGCGTCCCTCGCGGCCGCCCCTAACGTGCTGAAAGGAGGCCGCGCGGCCCCCATGCCGGTCACCACTACTTCTTCATCCTTTAAACCTAAGAAAGCTCCGTTAATGGCGAAAGCGTTGCAGTTCATGAGAGGCAGGAAACGATGATGGGACTTGATAAAACTATATGTATATAGTTTTATTTATAATATGTGTTATTTTACACTTAAAGTGATAAATGGTTTTTTTTTCTCATTTATATTGTATCCTGTATATAGCAGAGTAAGCAGAGGGAGCTGGTTAATAATTCCACCCAATATTGGAGGCATTGAGTTGCGTAAATTAACGCAGAGGTTCATCAACTTACTAGAATGGTGAAATGAAAATAATTAATTCAATTGATATCGAATTTGCGTCACAAATTTTAATGTTGCAGGATTATAAAAAACTTTTGTATGAAATTCCAAATTATTTATAATATGCCTGGAGATCATTATCTACATTAGGAAAATATTCTTTGTACATTCATTAACTTTCACATGTACAATAAATATTTTTTCTACGACATAATTAGACAGATATATAATATAAACATATTTTTATCACCATTTTATTATGAACTGGAAATTTTAAAAAAATAAGTTATCACAAGTGTCCACAAACATTTTGAGCAACAACATTATTTTTTAATTTTCTGTATTCTTTTAAAAAATTGCAAGTTGTATGGCAAATTTATTACTGCTTTTTCCTGAGTGGAACCTTACACACACATTTACTGTCAGATGACAACCTCAAAGTAAAAAAGCAATGTTATCCCATTATAAAGATTTTTTATGTAATACATTTTTACCTTTTACATCACATGGAATAATAACTATCACTAGATATTATTTTTAAAATAAAATAAAACATTAATTTTAGATTAGAATGTGGAAATAATATTGTAATTTTATTTATATTATATACATCTATTGTATAAGTTACCCACGTCTACAAAGAAATAAAAAAGAAAGAAGTAATGTTACTTAAATAATTTTATTATAATTTATTATATCCTAGTTTGGTGTCACTTTTAATGCTTAATTAAGCTTTTACAACACTTATATTTTATATATGTATAGGTATATGTATATATATATATATATATATATATATATATATATATATATATATATATATATATATATATATATATATATATATATATATATATATATATATATATATATATATATATATATATTTCAAAAATTGCCTAAAAACCGATGAAGTACGAGTCCGACTTGACCATCCGTGGGTTAAATACTATTTTATTCATCAATTATCTATTTTTGTATTAAGTAAGATGCGAACATAAATTTGTAGGGTTCCGTTTTTCTTTTTGTTTTTGAAGTATGGAACCCTAAGCAAAGATATATAAAATAAAAGTCAATAGATGTTGTCAGTTTACATTTATTCCATGATTTTAAACTTAAAATTATCTTTTCAAAATATTCATAAATTTTTAAGATCTAAAGAATATCAATTTTTACACTTGCTCATGCACATTCTAGTCAGTGCAAAATGTCCTCTTTATACTTAATAAAAATATAATTTTAGAAATAAATTCCTTTTTAACATTTCTCCAGGTTAGTAAGTGAACAATATTTCTTCAACAGATTATTTTTTTTTCACCTTCACTTTGTATCCCGCACATGGTATGGTGGTGGCAGAGGCAACTTAGGAACCCAGTGTTAAACGCACCGTTCCGCATCCAACCGAATTTGAGGAATTGCGTGTTGAGTGGCGGAAGTCAACGCCGCGGTATTAAAATAAAAAGACATGACAATCACCACTTTTACCAGTAAAATATATACATGTTCACTGATTGATAAAAATAAAATTACATATTTCGGAATGGATGTACAATGTTATAAAAATTTTAACAGTTTTATTCTAGCTTTATGCTGTTCCCTGTCTTTAGCAGGGTTAAATGGCACTATTTGGGAACCAGGCCCGCAACCATCATTAAGTTAATTGTAAATATTAAATAGAAAAATCCTTATATAATTTTAATCAATTATGTTTTCATATTGTGTTAGAGTTAAGTGTTTGTACTACATATTATCTTTGTTCCTGTACTACACCAAAAACGGTACATCTGTACAGCGTAAAAGTAAAAAATTAGAACAAATCATTTTTTTTTTGTTATTTAATATTATTATTGGATATATTTGTAAAATAAATGTATTTTAAAAAATTATGACTTACTTTTCTATAATTAAAAAAAATCGATTAATGTTATTTTCTAGCTTGTGTTTGCCTTAAATACTTTGCTTCTTAAAATGCTTAAATGAAATTTTTGTGATGTTTTTAAAATTAGCCGATAGATTTTTTTTTACATAATTTTAGTGGAACATTTCAAAAACCATCACCTGAATAAACTATATAATAATATTAATAAGAATTCAAATAGTCTATTAACTTTAGATATTTAAAATGTTTTTGACATTTGTCTTTTCAAATTAAAAGACATAATGGGGTTATTGTAATAAGTGGTCTCAAGTAAAAAGTGAGGTAGAACTATATTTTTATAATCATTAAACTTATATGATAATGTTCATGTTATTTACAATATTTCAAATAATTAATTGAGATTTCATTGTACAGTTTAAAAATTATGTACTTACAGATTCAATCCTCAACTGTAAATTCACTTATGGCGTTTTGATTAATGACACGCCTGAAGCGATAAAAAATTGTTATTTATATTTGTACTTTATGATTCAGTTAAAATAAATCTGTTGCCTTAAATTAAAAAAAAACTTAACTTATTATAATAGTTACCTATAAAGTTTTTGTTTTTAGTACAATACAGTCATCAATTCTTTAAGGAATATAGTTATTATTTACAAATCTATATCATATTACAAAGCCATCATTTTATTGTAAATACACTTACATTTTGAATTTTATAAAGACTTTTTATTAGCTTCCTGCTGTATCCCATACATACATAAAACAAGATATGCAGAGCAAAGCTAGTGCAAGGCACTCTCCTCCGCTATCCATATTTTTAGACTACATATTGAATGGATAAACTTAACAACATATTTTGTCTTCTTATTGAGAAAATGTGATTGTTTTGCTACATTTATAGACGGATACATATGAAATCATTATGAAATGCTCAATGTCACAACGATTTTGATTATACATCTTAATAAAGAACAACCTCAATATTTCGAAATTTAGATTTGAGTTGTTTCTCATAATCTGTATTTATTATTCTTTGACATTGATACAATGCTAAAAATTTTAAGTTTTTATAATATTCTGATATTATATCAACTATATTAGGAGTTATGTTTTGTATCCTAGAAAGACTTAAACTCTTTAACGAAGTCATTGAAGGGCACCCAAGGGTTTTAAGTAGTGCTAATTCAGTAAAATTTGTATTATTCCATAGTTGTATGTGTTCTATTCTTTTCAAACATGTCAGTGAAATTAAACCTATATCTGTAAAATTTTCACATCTTATTATAGCTAAATCTTTTAATATAGGGCATTTAGACATTAATTTTAAAGCATTATCATCAATAGAATCACCACCATATATATGTAAGGTTTCTAATATATTCATTTGAGATACAATTAGCTCCTTTACAAACTTTATTTCTACATGTTTAATTTTTTCAATAAAAATGTGGCTTAAATGATTACATGACAATAAAGTATTACAATTGTTTGAAGTGAGACCAAAGTCTGATAAAGCCAAATATTTTAATTCTTTATAGAGATTAAACTGGATCAATAAATCAATATTGTTTATTAATAATATAGAGTTTTTTAAATTAATCTTTTTTAACTTTGGCCACTGTACAATATCATCTTCAAACTCTTTACTTATTCTACACATAACAAGTTCTATACTTATTAAATTCTTGCATTGCTCTATCACAGATTTAATCATGGAGTAATTATATACATATTGAACTTTTATACAGTAAATATAATCTTTATGGGATGCTATTATGCTTAAATTTTTTTCGCTTACTTCTGTTTGACCTGGTTTACCTGAATATACTAAAACAATGCGTCTCCATATAGCTGGATCAAGGGCTAATTTTCGCCAGCGTTTGCATACATTTTCACAAGATAAAATAGCTTCTAAAGGTAAATATTTGAATATATAAATTAATAGCTCATCTGGTAAAATGTTAATTTTTTCTGCTACTTCATTTTCACCTTGAGGGATGGTCATTTTTAAAACAACAATCTGTAAAAACAATAAACGTAATTTATTAAATGTAACGAATTTAGTTAAATGTAAACTAAGATGAAGTAAATTGACATTTCTCACCTGTTTATACAGACACTGGTTATTTTATTTGGTCAAATGGAAAGTAACACACTACGCTGTTTTTTGTTTAACAATATGCAAATCATTATATTATAATATCTATTTTTGTATTAGACAAACAGTAAACATTACAATTTATAAAACATTTAAAAGGCCGTTTAGACGCTTGTGACGTTTTGGCAGACGCCCACAAACTCCGAAAGTTAACAAACGCTTGGCTGCCATCTAGACGCTTGTAAAGGCGTTAGTATGATACCTGAAATACAAGGGTGGCAAATGTCGATGTGAAAAGAGTTTCTTTCCTTGCATTGTACTTGACATATTTTTATTCAAATAAGAGAATGACAATAATTCTAGTCTATTTTTACATTATTATATAAATATTTAAATCAAATAATTGAAGACTCATTAAATAATCCATACTTACAACAAGCTGCATCAGATATATACTCAAACTCATATTAAACATGACTCCATGAGATCTTAACTATACTAAGACACATACAAACCTTTTGTATGTGTCTTCAGAGCTTCAAAAGAATCTTGTTTTTTAAGTCTTTATATCTTATTGATCTTTCAGATTCCGTACACATGGCAAGCTTTGCTATGCCTCCAGGAAAGCCATAACTTCCTTATTAAACCATATTATCGTTACTAAGAGGCTGTTGTACAAGTAAATATAAAAATTAACACGGATTATGTATAATATATGAAGATGTAAATATTTTTGTCACTACGATTTCATAAGTTATGAAAGTTTGTAAATCATTTGGTACATGATTGTCGTTTTTTTTTTGTTTGCCGTGCAATGTTTAGAAATTTTCATTAATATATATTTTTTAAATGTAGATCGTGTAGTATACATGCAATCTTGGTTTAAAATTACTTAGTTTGTTAATAAAAAATCCTACATTCTTAATTATAATAAATGTTCATTGGAAATAGAAATATCTTATATTATTCTTATTTTGTTCGTTAATTAAAATATAATAAATATTTTAATTTTGTTTGAAATTTTAGAAACTGATTGCCAAAGTAAAGGTTACTTTGCTTGACATTTAAATAAGTGTAAGACTGATTATAAAATAATAAAGATATTAATAAGCAATCAAGGTCTTTACATACATTTTATTGATAAAAACATATAGAGTAAGAAACTAAAGTAAGTAAGGATAGTCGGCACTCTTTGTCGAATAGTGGACGACTACGATATTGGCTCTACAGTTAGCTTTACGGACTAGTCGCAGACTAATCGGCATATCTCTAGCAAATATATATAAATATCACACAAATGCGTTCGATTCGATCGACACTCACGTGTCAATAAATTCACACGTGCGTTCGATACAGTCTCGTGAGTGAAACAGAATACGAACCAACATGTAAATACCTAGCAAACATGTGCGACAAATTCCTCTGAACTGTTTTAAAAAACTGACACCAGTCCGGTTGAGTGACAAGCTTTCGCAAGCCATCACAAGGTACAACAATCGATGTGTCTACACGATGGGCTTGTGGAAACTTGGCAAACTTTTAGAAGCGTATAAACATTGTTTAGTAATCAGTTGTCTATGCTCAAAAAATCCAAAAACTAGCGTAGATGCGAATTTTTATTATAAAAAAATTAAAAAGCAAAAACTATTTCAACATCGATATCTATAACGCTTGCATATCAAAAACATACATACACATAAACAAGTGCCTAAATGGCACGCAAACCTTTGGAAAAGCTCGATGCTTGTGGGCGTCTGTCAAACCATAACAAGCGTCTAATCAGTCTTTAAAAAACAACAAATTGTCTATGCATTAAATGTTTTCTATTCAATTCAATGCTTATTTATATTATTATACATATACACATACATTTCAAATATTTATTGCAAATTCCTATTAAAATATACATAAAAAAACTATTTTCATAAATTTGCAGCAATTTTGAAAAGAATTGTACACGACCGAAGCTGTAGATATTTTCACACACGAAACTTGCGCATTAGAAAGAGACAGCACACCCGCATGATCATGTTCAGCGTTCCTAATTATTTGTCGTTGTTGAATCGTTGAGTCTATGAACACTTTATAATCACGTTTGTGGAGTCACCTAGTCGTTGTCGGGCTCGATTCGCAGTCCGTCGGGGCGGGTCGTCTCTGCTGGTTGATAATTTTCATCGCGTTTTGTGTATTTTGATTTAATCGTAGGGCGACCCGATACCTCACCCGACTTAAGTACTTAAATCAGACAAAATGTTACACCTTAAGAATATTGCTAAATCGGTGGTGCCGCCTCTTAAAAATTCCATCCAAAATGAGGCAGTCAATAGTATGCTGAAGATCACGCCTGCAGCAGTAAACGTTTGTTGCCGTACGTACGCAAATCATGAAATTCCAGACAGGCTCAAAGATATACCGACCAGTGCTAATCCTAGATTTTTTGACATGGTGGAGTATTTTTTCCATCGGGCGTGTCAAGTTATCGAAGACAAATTAGTTGAGGACATGAAATCTAGGGTTTCAAATGAAGAAAAAAAGAAGAAGGTGGCCGGTATCCTCAAACTAATGCAGCCATGTGACCACATAATCGAAATCCAATTCCCACTGAGACGCGATTCCGGGGATTATGAAATGATCTTAGGATATCGGGCACAGCATTCTTCACACAGAACCCCAACAAAAGGCGGTAGGTACTGTTAAAACCATTTCTCGCTACCTACATCATTTGTAGTCCAGCTTATTGTTAATAGGGATTTTTTTATTTATAGCGCAGAAGACACGTGATTTCACCGACCGTAATGTTACGTAGATAACCAAAATCTGTTTGAGCATAACCTATTCGCCCCCTTCAGGTTTATTATAGACTGCAAAAAGGCTTGAATTATCGCTGTATTTAATATAAGTAAAAATAGTTTTAAACAATTTTGTTCTTATTACACATTAGGATTAGAATTGATGCAGATGATATAAGTCCCGAAGGAGACAAAGACAAAAGTAAAAATATTTTTTTGTTTCTTATATAGAATTTGGCAATAATTGCATAGATTTAGAAGTCATGCTTGACCTCCCGTATTTGCTATTAATGTTAGAAGGCAAGCCGGTACTAAATCAACAGACTGGCAGAAAAAAAAATGGGATACTGTAAAAACTTTGTTTACAGCTTATAAATCAAATTTTATAAGATATTTGTATTAGAACTAAAATTGACAGTAGTTTTATTTCATATCACAAACTTTGCCAGTTCTGATACTAATTGGAATAGTCATAAATAGATGAGCTTACAGATTGTAATTTTTTTTTATTCCGTATTTATTTGCTTAATTCTGAGTACACATTGGTTGAAGAACATATTATTATTTAAGGGATTTTTTGCTTTAATTCCTCAAAATTTTGTCTTGATTTTACGAATAAAATAGTAAAAACGAGTAAGAAAAATTTATTGCGATAAGGCGTTACTTCCTGCTAATAATCTATTTGCATATGCTAAATTAAAATTATACCTGCTATAGGACTCCTAACTACTTTTTTGCCATATTCTAGTATAAACAATATGATGGGGATAATTTTAAACATATTGATTTTGTGTTTTTGTCTACCCCACTAGGGATAAAGCGTGAATTTAAGAAATCTATACTTATAATAAACCAGTAATCGATAACTGTCTCTCTGTAAATGGAAGATATATTAAAAAAGTCATATTACGGGGACGTTTATTAATGTAACAGGGCCCAAAACACTGACTTTTTAATTGTCTGTCTGCCTGTGTGTTTGTACGCACTAATCTCGGAAACGGCTAACCAGATTTAAATGCAATATTCATTATAATATATTGGTAATTTTCCCTAACTATTTAGTTTTATTTGTTTTATGTTACATAAAATTTACGTCAATTTAAAATATTAAATTAGACAAAATTCCTACAATTTTTCATTCAGCTGAAATTTTAATTTTCGAAGTATATAGTCGATATAGTCTTAAAATTAATAATGTTATTAGGACAAATAAGTATCTAGTAGAAATAAGTAAAAAAAAATAGTATAATTCAAGCGGGCGGGTCGCTTGTATACCGTAAATGTTATCTATATTAACGCCATACAAACATGTATGAAATTTTTCGTCATTAGAGTTATACATATTTATAGAGGCCTGTCGTGGCGCAGCGACACAAGCTTGTAAGTAAATGATAGATTGTGGGTTTGATCCCGACTTGAGAAAATAAAATATTTAATATTTTCACATTAAATACTTAATGTTTTCATATCTTCGCTCTGGTAACAAGGCAACACGCAATGCCTGAGATTCGGCGGAAAGTGGGGAATGGAAGTGGAACGGAGTGTTTTAACACTAGGTTCCCAAGTTCCCTCTGCATACCTGATAGAGCGTGAAGCTGAGTCAGCGAGTAACTACATTAAATATGAAAATATATTTTGACGTATATACCTATATTGTGACGTGGTTTGTAATTTGAAAGAATAAAAAGAAACGTAAACTAGAAAGATACAAATAAAAAAGAACTACGAGTATAATAACATGTTTTTTTAACTTCCCGAAAAACAAATTGCAATTGTTTAACAGTGTTTTACTTTATTATAGGTAAAATCGTTGACTCTATAGAGGGTCAATGATTTTCATGCTTCACTTCACATCAAGTCTTTAGAAAAACCTTATAATGACACTTCTTAAGAATATTTTATTTTTTTCTTAAGTATGTTTGATTTATTTAAAAATGTTCGATAATTCTATACGTAAAATGATTTCGATTGTAACCAAAAATGATTTTAGAATTGTTGTTATGAGTGTATTAAAATGGATATTTAAATGTAAAATTTAAATATGCATAAATATTATTTAAAGGACGGAAAAGGAAGTCTCTATGATAACATTGAATCTAAAATTTCCTCAATGCTTTTTACATATATTATTTGAATGGAACATATTATGAAAAGTTATAACGAGAACATTTTAATGATTAATTTATGCAATAAGCGAAACAATTGCTCACATCCGCGGTTGTGTTTTATGGACGGTACCGAGAAAAACAATTCTTTCCCACTTAATTTTAACCGAAATGATATCTTTAAATTTAAATATAGAAAATTAACATTGATTCATCCATTTTTAAAAGAACAAAAAATAATGAAGTTATAGAAGCAATACACTTACATTTTACTTTATTTCGTATAAAAATAGAAGGTGTTGATTGGTTTACATTCAGTAAGTAGATAAGTCTACTCGTACGTAGTGTTTACAGGGGGCAGATGGTAACAGGAGGCGCGGCTGTGACGCAGACGAAGGCGTCATAACGTTATGCAACACGAGGCTAATCCAATTGTTACCTTATATAATGTACTAAAAAATAACACAGTATATTTGCCAAGAATTTGCAAAGGTACAAAATGAATGAGTAAACTAGACCTATTAGTTGTCGGTCACGTTTCAAAACGTCTGCTTATGACATCAGCAATTTGTTGCTATGTTTAGATATGATAATAATAATCATCTAGGACACACCTTATCAAAATAAAAAAATACATTTTTATCAATCAAGTGAAAGGAAATTGAGAATGATTGGTTTGATAAACTTCTATAAACATCTGAATTGATTGTAACGTCATCGGCTATTTAAACATAAAATATATTTTTAGTCGCATAGTGTTCAATTTATTGTATTAAAATTAATTATTAAATTAAATGCACCACGGATATTCCTTCATCTTTATAACCAAAATCGTATATAACGATTTTAAAAAATTGTTAATATTTAATATATTTTTTTCGTTATTGTTTTATTTCTATTTAAATTTGTCGTGTTCAGCGTCAGAATGCAAATAAAATCGTACTGGTAATTCTTTGCAAAAGTAACATATTCTCGTGTAAGACAGTTGGTGAAGCAGTTTTAGACTATTTATTAACCCCTAAGAGACTCATTTTTTTTTAATTTTCTCAATAGATTTAGCGATTAGTCAGGTTGTGGATTTGATTCACGCACAAACAATGAAATATTTATTATTTTCTTTTTAATTATTTAACGTTTTCGTTTCTTCCCTCTGGTAAGAAGGAAAGCCGCAGATTTCACTACTCAACAAGCAATGCCTCAAATGTGGCATGCCGGCGGAAAGTGGTAAATGGAATGGAGTGTGTGTCTTAGCTCTGGGTTCCTAAGTTCCCTCTGTTTACCTCGCCATGTGCGGGATATAGCGTGAAGTTGAGGATAAAAACATCCTCGTTAATTAGTGACGAATATTGATATTTTATGGCTATACTAATATTTCCATAAAGCTAAATAATAAAAATGATTAGATTTACTAAATTTTTCCTGTGTCTTCATCACTGTCAGCCTCAGAATAAACGGTATTTTCTTAACTACCAAAAGGAATATTTCATCTTAAAAAATTCTATATTTTTACTACAAATACTTATTTGAAACATATATGGAAAATAAAAAATATTTTAATCAAACCTAGTTATGTATACATAATAGAAGAAAAAAGCTCATTGTACCCTATATTATATTACAACGGTAGGAACATAACTCTTGTAGTAATATAAAAAAAAAACAACTTGCCTTTACAAAATGTACGTTTTGTTACGAGTTTTACTGTGTTTTTCTGTTTCAAACTTTTCATTTCACTTGAAAGCCAAGACCTAAACTGAGTACCCATATCGCAAAATAAAAGAAATTGCAGTGGCTTGTACGGGGCCTTGTAGAATCAAAAAGACGTTGAGAAGTTACTGAAAAAAAAAAATATGTTGTATAAGATTAAAAATATGGAATGAAAAAGTAATGTGCAAAAAGTTCATAATTTATTAATTTATTGTACCCAATACATTGCTATTGTCAACTTTATAAATTAACTTGTAGGAAATTAAATAACAAATATTATTATCCTTCTTTCTCTACTTTAATAGTATAGTATATTGTTAAATGTCTAATAACCAACGAAATATGATATTCAAATATAAATACTTTTTTATATTTACAAGTTAGTTATAAATACGCACTAATACTAAGTATTTATATTGTTCTCATTAAATCCCATTCTTTACATATGAAATGGACGTAACAAATGTTACACCTGATTAAACTATGTGTGCAGATGATCAACAGTTTTTGTTTTTTTGGCAGACCCTATTAAATGGTAGGCACCATATCTCTTTATAGATTGGATTAATTAGAGATTATTAGAAAAAAATCGGTAGTTTTCCAGCCCAAGAAGAGTTTTGGAGAGCGAACATTGTAAAATTTCATCAAAACCAAAAATATATAAAAAATAGGTTAGAAATTAGTATCAATATACAATTCAGCTCTGTATCTAATAATGTTTTATTTATTTTTTCCTTTCAAAAGGTATTCGTTTCTCAACCGACGTGACAAGAGATGAAGTGAAAGCTTTGTCAGCCTTGATGACCTTTAAGTGTGCGTGCGTGGACGTGCCCTTCGGCGGTGCCAAGGCCGGAATCAAAATCAATCCTAAGGAGTACTCTGAACACGAGCTCGAGAAGATCACAAGACGATTCACTTTGGAATTGGCTAAAAAGGGATTCATTGGTAAGACACACTCATAAATTTGCTGTCATTTTC
Source organism: Eueides isabella (assembly GCA_019049475.1). Lineage (NCBI taxonomy): Eukaryota > Metazoa > Arthropoda > Insecta > Lepidoptera > Nymphalidae > Eueides > Eueides isabella. The sequence continues at coordinate 9,203,449 of CM032387.1, forward strand.
CCTGCTCTTTTGACCAGGATGTCCAGATTTTTTTGGCCGACCTGATGTCAGATTATATGTTATGTTATTTTATCTCTAACTTGCATAGCTATTACCATAATAAAATATCCTTGAAAATTATCCAAAGTCTTAACAAACGTGACCGTTTTGCTAGATTCTAAAAAAAGAACGGAACTAATTTTAGTATGGGTCGCTACAATATTGCAACTATTTTAGATGATAGGAGTGGTAAATATCATAAATATCATAATAAGATCTATTTTTATGATAGTATTAAAATTAAAAACAATTATTACTCACCATTTTCATAAACATATTTTATTGTTGTTTATTGTTGTTTGTTGATACATATATAATCTTCAGAAATATAAATAAACAAACAATATGTACGAACATGTTTATGTGTACTAAATCAATGACAATGTCACGACCTATAGCTCTAATAGACAAATGAAATATTTATCTATGTCAAGTAAATATTATGACGTTTATGGGTTTACTCATATTTTATATTGTTATAGCAATGTCTTCCTGATTCTGAGTTTGATGAAAACATTCCCTACAGTCAATAACCGTTCACTGGAAATTGCTTTGCGTGTAGTAAATTGCTTATCAACAATCTATTTCTGATCATCTGTCTTATCTAATAATTAGCTTTCGTATACTCTTGATAGGAAATCATAATCATCAGTTTATGATAAGTGGTAGCTGATATCTTGCAATTAATAAATTTATGGTTTTTTGCTCTGATGATAGCGGTAATGGTTCAATTAGGTATTATAATCAAGCATTTCAAATTCTAACGTGACTAATTGAATTTAACCTTTGGCTGAAAACATCGATCTTATTTATATTTCTCAGCAATTAACACGCATTTACTTTTTATTTAATAAATCATTAATATAATAATTTTATGGTTTTAGATATTTTTTTTTACGTAACAGTAACAATGAACCTATTGAATGTTCAGAAAATATTTCTGTAAGCAAATAGAAGTGGGCGTTAAATGTCTAAGAGCATATTGTAATGACTCATCATTAGACAGCTACTTTGTAATTTTGCCTTAAGTTAAGCTAGCAATTTCACGCGAATATTTTTTCTTATATCATAATTATTTCAGTTGTACAAATGATTCTTGGAAATTTGCTTAATTTAAAGTCGTAAATATATATTGAATTATGAACAAGATTGCTACAAAAGTATTAAATGCATGTGTAAAAATATGCAAATAAAAGGCGTAAGAAATTCCACTGTGTTTTCAATAACACTATTTATATCGTAAATCCATTATTGTAAATGCATTTAACTGTAATTATACATTTTTAGACCGCGATTAATTTGTAAATTGCACATAAATCAATATACATTTGTGCAGTCGCTTTTATCGTTATATATATGAAATTAATATCCAATTGTGATTGTAGATAGATAAAATCAAAATAATTTTACACATACAGTTTAAAAATGTGGTTCAACTAAAAGAAAAAAATGCTCCTTAATGTGTAGGATATATCAGAATTTTGCACTTTATTGTCTATAGGGCCCGGTGTAGATGTGCCTGCCCCAGATATGGGTACAGGTGAACGCGAGATGTCTTGGATCGCTGACACTTACGCCAAAACCGTCGGCTATCAAGACATCAACGCTCACGCTTGCGTCACCGGCAAGCCTATCAATCAGGTATACCAAAATAATATTTGTTTTATGTTATATATTATAATATGTATTTATTTTAGTACTCTTGATTCACTGTACTAGTTACTTAAAAATTCAATATTTACAAGAGAAATGTAAACGAAGTTTAAAGGAAAAAGTTTACTTGTTAATTTATAAATTTACCTTATAGTTATTATTTTAATATAATGCGAAGATTTTTAATATTCTATAAAATATGAGAATGTCGATAGTTCTACTACGTTTTTTTTTGTTTGTTTTGCTTTCTTCATAAAATATGTTTATATAGGGAGGCATTCACGGAAGAGTGTCAGCGACAGGCAGAGGTGTGTTCCACGGTCTTGAAAACTTCATCAATGAAGCTAATTACATGAGCATGATTGGTAAGTGTTTGTAAAATTTTATATATTTTTAAGTCAATTACAATTTATGTAAAAAATGGGCTAAATATTAAAGAAACGTCTTTTTTCTTTAATTAATCATTATGCTACTTTAAACGTGACAAGTTGTGGGTTCGGAGTGGGAACGGAGTGTCATTTTAGAGTAAAAATATCTATTATTAAGTTTTAAACTTTAAAGATAAAAAAATACTCTTAATGATTTCTATTAAATTACACGTCAAACCTTAATTTTCATTTTTACTTAGAAGTTTCTTATCAAATCTAAGATATTTCTGAGTGAGTTTACCTGAACTTGTTCAAGCAATAAGTTACATCTAACGTAATGTAATTCGTAGCTTTATTGAAACGCTTCTACATACATATTGTAATACATTTTAAACGCTATGATTATGATTTAGTCACTGAGGGTTATTGATAGTATTATTTATGCAACATTTTCTTATCATACATACATATCTAATATGAGACAAAATAGCAGTAGCTTCCTATCAATTATGCTTAAATGTTTTTAGCTACTAAATATTTAAATGCGATTTTAACAGAAATAAACAAAGATCTAAGACAATTAAGACAGTGAAGCCGAGAATATAAGCGATTTATAATCTGATGTCGTTAAAATCAATCGGGTACTAACACCCGCTAAAACCAGAAATTATAAAAACTCCGCCACTCAACACGCAATGCTTCAAATTTGGCACAAAAACCGGTTCCCTTCAATCACCCAGCCATGTGCGGGATACAGCGTGAAGCTAAAAAAAATGTGGTCCATACAGCTCTCATAAACGACGGTTAAAGCAAAACTAAGTTTTGTCTGTTAAGTTACACAAAAAAAAAGCTTGTATACAAAATGAATACATATTTAAAATGAAAGGTACGACACCCGGCTGGGGCGGCAAGACGTTCATAGTGCAGGGGTTCGGTAACGTCGGCCTGCACACGTGCCGCTACCTGGTGCGCGCCGGCGCCACCTGCATCGGAGTCATCGAGCACGACGGCGCCATACACAACCCCGACGGTATCGACCCTAAGGTGAGTCTGTTTGAACCATAGCATTCATTGCATTTAGTAGGACATTTAGTATTTGTATTTTTTTGGTTTTTTAGGAAAGGGAGTATATCAGAGTTGAGAAGAAAAGTTATTTACAAAAAAAATCATTAAAAAAGCGGAGTAGTAGATTTTTTTTTAATTGACCTTACTCTTTTTATAATTCACATTGTGATATAGTTATCGATATTGTAATATAAAAATACTGGAACAATATGAATTTTGTATTTATGTCGATATTACGGCCGTTGGTGATGGAATCCAGATATAAAATAGAATGTATAAAATACATTTATACAAATTGAATCACGTGATTATATATGTTATGCTATGTTTCGGCGAATGATTTGAAAAATTACAGAGTAAATTTCTACAGCTTATAGCTTTTTTTATTTACTACACTTTAGGAGTCAACTTTAATTAATTTAATATTACATCATCTAATTAAATTTAAGAACATTATCTATTTGAAAGCTTAAGAAAATTGTTATTGATGTATATAAATAATTAGATGAATCAAATAAGTCTTAAGCATGTAGGTACATGTTAAAATTGATTGGTTTTTGTTTTTCATTTGTTAGTTATTTACTTTTATTTTGTATCTTGTTGGTTAGTCTAGTAGGTTAATATTATTTTAGTCTTTTTTGAGCATGGTGTATCTGCCTATAAGTGCTTCTTACATCTAGAAATAATTTTGTGTATTGTTTATCTATTTTTTGTATGAAGTGATGTAAACAAGCGTTGGTGGATCAATAAATAAATAAATAAATCACTATGTCGCTTATAGTATTGATACTACGTCATCTACGATCGTACGATCGCTGTAAAACGGATTTGTATAACAAACATGTTGTGATTGATAAAATGTATTGTAGTTATTGGTTTTATGTTTATCACTTGTTATCAAAACGGTAATATAATTAACTCAGTGTAGGCTTATTAATAACTTTTTCGTTTCGTTTTGTATCTGTATTTCTAAGCGTTGAGAATCTTTCGGTCACAGCTCGCAATCGTACTGTACTAGAAATATCACACATTTTGTCTTCTCAAAATTAAACTTAATTTTTTTTTAATGTTTACATAGATTGTACCAGTTATACATTTATCACATTTTATTCTGCTCTATCTTTGCAGTAAAAAGTAATGACAACGTACGGCATTTTAATGTCTACATATCCAATTATTTTTTTACACGCGAAAGGTGTAGGCGCATGTACGTGAGATCTTGGACTTGATTTAAATCATGGCATGTTGAAGTTGAGAAAATAACTAGTTTTGATTTTGCATACATTAAATATTTATATAACAATGACATTAGACAAACTTGTTTTTCTTGTCGATAGTATTGATATGAATTTTGTTTTAGATTCTATGTAAATGTTAATATATATATATATATATATATATATATATATATATATATATATATATATATATATACATATACATATATATATATATACATATACATAGTAAGTATAAGGAACATAGTAAAATATTAGTTTAGTGATAAATTATGAAAACTGATAGTAGACGATAAGCAATCATTTCACGTAGACTAGAAACCTATCAATGTAGGTCACATTAACGAAATAACCCTGGCAAGGGCTAAACCGTATAATGTGATTCTGTCTCGAGAATATTTGCGAGGCGCAATTTTTATACTTTGTTAAATAATTTAATTTAACAAACTATATGTGAACATAGTTTTGATAATGTTTATTTTGATTAAATGTATATCATTTATATAAAAAATTGTGTGTATGAAATATCGGCGAAGTGTTAGAATTCTTTATAATCTTTTAAATATATTTTTAGAACCTAATAATATTCTTAAAAAATGTTATTTTTTTAATTTTATAGTGTAATTTTACGTCCATATCTTGTTTAATAAAAATAACAAGTGGCACTCCACAGACTCTTATGATGTATACTTTAGTTTTATCTTTATCCTTGTCAAGTGTAATTGTGTTTTATATCTACAATGCAAAATTCATTTAAAAATTATTAACACCGGTTATGTTTTTAATATTATTTTATTATTTATCACCATTTTTTTATTAGTTATAAAGCTTCAGATTTTATTTCAAAATTACACACATTTTTATCGCCCCCTTCACTCGAATATAGAATAAGTTCTTTAAATATATTTATTTGTAATTTTGGAATTGTTTCTACGTGAATAATTATGAAATTAAAATATCAATATTATTATTATCGTCGGTTCGTCATTATTTGTTCTTTACAGATATAGAAAATTATCATTGTTTTCAATGCTATGTCTATATCATATCAATTGGAAAACTTCGATTAGCTAAAACAAATCTTTTGTATAGATAAATCACTCACTTTAATTTATTAGAAAGTTATGACAGTTTTGTCTTAGAATGATCGATACGTCAAAAAAGTTAAAAGTACAGTAAATATTTCTGAAAATATTTTCTATCTTATGTAGTAATAATAGTATAATGTATATAATTTAAAATTATATAATTTTATTACATGATAACTATCAGATGATTATTACCTAACAGAAGCATTAAGCTTAACATATTAGCTTTCTATGATTAACATATTGAAATGAAATTATTATAATTTAATTATGCGTTAAATAAATACGTTAAAATTTCATTAATTGAATGTAAATATCATATCAATACAGTCAGTACAAGTTTAAGGAATCATTTCTTTTAAGAAAATATATAAATATTGAAACTGTGTAATGAACTGTTGAATTAAAAATGTTTAAATAATTTATTAATTGTGAAAAAAAAATGTGTTATCTATATCTAACAAATGATATGGAGTAAGTCGGTAGTGTAACAGATTATATTTTCTATAAAACAATATTTTTAATATGTTAATTTGAGGCCGGTCGTGGTATAGGCGCACAAGGTCGCGATTGCAACCAGTTTTGGGTTCGATCCCCACTCGAAATGTAAAATTTAATACATTAATTTCTTCGCTATGGTAACAAGACAAAGCACGGTGTTGAGAACCGCCACTCAACACGCAATGCCTCAAAATTGGTGGAAAATGAGGGAACGAACGGATCTAAATGTCTGATCACTGGGTTACCAGTGCCCTCTGTCTTTCTTGCTATGTGAGGGATAAATCCTGAAGCTGACAAGATTTATACATAATAAATATATATAATGATTGTATTTTAAGCTACTTTTTTAGGCATGATATATAATTTTTTCCAAATTGTTAGGGGTTGGTACTGTATGCAGTAATACAGGTCTCCTAGTACGGCAACAGTGGCATCTACGCACATTGTAAATATTATATAATGCTTAAATGTTAAAGAAAAAATTGTATCATGTAATTGTTACTGGTGATAAAATAAAGTTTATAAAAAAGTTCAAATTCAAATATAAAAAAGTATAATATATTAAAATAATGAATTTTCACGTAAACTTTTCATATCAGGCTCTAGAAGACTACAGGATTGACAACGGCACTATCGTGGGCTTCCCCGGCGCTAAGCCCTACGAGGGCGAGAACATGTTGTACGAGAAGTGCGACATCTTAGTGCCCGCCGCCGTCGAGCAGGTCATCCACAAAGAAAATGCACACAAGATACAGGCTAAGGTATGTTTTGATTAATATTGTTTTTTATTTATAATAGAAAAAAGGTGCACTCTGGGCCTTGTTCATTCGGAAATAAAAGAATGAAAATTAAGAAAAATCTTAAAATCAAGTTTCAGCCAACTATAACTAAACTCGGGGCGACCACGATGTTAGTTATAGTTGGCATTGAATTGTCGTCTTGTGTTTTGGAGAAAAAATACTTCATTCAGTTCTGCTATTGTCGGAATTATGCAAATGTATAAAAATAATCGAGGCTCTTTTACTATTGTAACAGACTCCCAGGGAAATATCCTTAGAAATAATATAATGCTAAATTAATGAATTTCATCGAGTATATTATACTCTTTATAATATTTTTTTCTGTATCCCGTTCATGGTAGGGTAGGCAGAAGGAACGTGAGAACCTGGTTAAGACACTGTATTCCGTTTATCACTTTTCGCCTAAATTGAAAGATTGCTTGTTATGTAACGGAACTCAACGCCGCGCTTTGCCTTTTTATAATATATTATTAAAACAAATCGTTACTTTACGCTGCGCTATTAAGTAGATTTTTGGTTTTAATAAACGTATTTTCCATTCTTCAAATAGCAACGACATTTAAAGTTGTTTTTTTACCTATTATCTTATCTGATAGAAAGCTGAAAATTGATTATTTAATACAATATAAATCATAATATATCATTGATATGATATAACTGTTATCTCATTGAATACCAAAATAAAATAAACCTTACCTATGATATATATATATATATGTATATATATATATATATATATATATATATATATATATATATATATATATATATATATATATATATATATATATATATATATATATATATATATATATATATATATATATATATATATATATATATATATATATATATATATATATATATTATATATATATATATATATATATATATATATATATATATATATATATATATATATATATATATATATATATATATATATATATATATATACATATATATATACATATACATATACATATATATATATATATATATATATATATATATATATATATATATATATATATATGATTGCATATAAATAAAGCTAAGATGTTTTAAGTTCTTCAAATGATAAATATCGGTCTAAATTTCTTTATAGTATTCATGTAATGGTCTTAATAATAAGTTACTTCTCTGTAATCGTAGAAAATTGTCCGTATATATTTTATACTTCTTATATTAATCTATTGAAGTTGAGCTTAAATAATTGAATATAACAAGATAGCACGGGAAGTAATATTTGAATATAACGGAACCTCAAATTTATGTAAACAGTTACAGCTTCTATAACGTACTCACTCTCTATCAGCAGTACCTACCATAATCCACTTGAGACGTTTTTCCTTTTATTTTCTCAAAGTAGACCAAATTTAAGCAATACATTATTATAAATATACATTACGCTAATATATATTTATTTAATTTTACCTTATAATATGGCAATTTTTGTGTTTCATAATTGTGACCTTGTATTTATGTAATGCATAATGATTCTATGTATCAATTGGGCATTTAGCATTGCCTCGGACACATTATCTACTAAGAAATATTTTATTGTGTAATGTGTAATATGTAAATTATATAACAATTATGACATCGACAAAATATTAAACATTCTCTTGGTTTTATTTCCTTACTGAATTTTAAAAAATGAATGAAAAATCATAGTTATGTTAAATAATAGTTATGTCCAAGCTTATGATTTATCTATTACATATAATTTAAACATTTAAAATATATATTGGCAGAGTAATTAAATAATTATCTGTAGTACATATTAGAAATAGGTGCATATGATATTAAAAAACAGTTGTGGCATTATTCAACTCGAATACAAATGTGGCCAAACCTGGCCATTGTCCAACTGACAAAAATCTTATTTTAAATAGGTCACTGACCTACATTGGATCTAGTATCAAATTATATAAGTATTGAAGCATTCAATATCTTAGTAAAGAAGAAGGGAAAACGCTTTGAAATATTTACAAAAAATTATAAGTAAATATATATATTTGGTAAATTTTTTAAAAAAAAAATAATTAAAATAGTTTTTTCCCTGTCATGTGGCAGGGGGCAAGCGTCCAACTGTAAACGTGACAGGTTGTGGGTTCGATCACCAATTGGGGAAATAAAATATTTGTTACTTTTATGTCTTCGCTCCGGTAACAAAATAAAGCGCGGCGTTAAATTTTGCCATTTAACCCGCAACGCCGATAGTAGGTTCCCAAGTTAACTCTGCATACCATACCATGAGCGGGATAAAGCGTGAAGCTGAAAAAAATGTTTTTGATTGCTTAGTATTAGTAACTATATTCATATTCATTCATAATTAGGTACTTATCACAGATTATTCATGCGATGCGATAAACGATGTTCAATAATAAAACCATTTTTTAAGATATAATCAAGTAGGTATTTTTTAAAATATTATTGAAAAGACTCGTTTACTTTCTATCTTTTAGAATTGGCATGTTGGGTGTTGTGAACTTAAGATCTAAGTATAAAAAATAGATACTCCTTTAATTTCTGCCACCAATTTTACTATCGTTTACGACGTGGCCGTAGCTCTGATCCACGCTACATTTAATTTTTTTAACTAACGTAAAATGGGGTTACACTAAGGGTAATTTTGACAGTTTGTGAGGCAACTTTGTTTTTACTTTGAAAAGTTTATTGTAAATATGTCTAATGTTAATTGTGATTCCAGAGATAATTGCAAGACTGATTAAAGTAAAGTGCCTATAATTTGTAACCTACGTCATAATAAAAATGACTATTGATCTCGAAAATTTGTTTTTAATAAATTTTCCTGTATAATGCATAAAACATTGTTTTTTTTTTTTATCAAAATGATGTTAAAGTGACCCATATAATTTAAATCTTTGTCAATAGTAGTATTTTAATGACTTTCAAAGAAACCCTACTTCAACAACTATGACACATTTTTAAAAAAATTATAACAGAATGTGGGGCCCGCGTAGGGCTTCATATCCGTAAGAGTTTGTTAGCCAAGGGACACATTGTTAGGTTGAAACATAAAACTATAAATGTTGGTTGTTAAAAAAAAATACTTTTAATAAACTGTCAAAATGGCAACGTTTTACGGTAACGATTAATTAAACTTATTGTTATATTATGGCTAAATAATACAAAATATATGTATAATATACATAAATTGAAGCTTTTTTTATTATTGTTATACGCACGCTATATTACTACAAATTTTCATCCAAATCGATCAAATACTTATTACGTGAATGTCGATCAAACATCTATCCACAAATATTCCCATTTCATTAGATTAGTGCATCCTTAAATATAATGAAAATAATAATTTCAGATCATCGCCGAGGCCGCCAACGGCCCCACAACACCGGCAGCCGACAAGATCCTCATCGACCGCAACATCCTGGTGATCCCGGACCTGTACATCAACGCCGGAGGTGTCACCGTCTCCTTCTTCGAATGGCTCAAGAACCTGAACCACGTGTCCTACGGACGTCTCACCTTCAAATATGAACGTGAATCTAATTATCATCTTTTGGGTGAGTTTATTGCACTTATATGTACTAATTTAATTATTATGTTACTATTGATATATGTATATAGCGGCGTTGAGTTCCGGTACATAACACGCAACGCCTCAAAAAAGTGAAACAGAATGAAACAGAACGGAGTGTCTTAGCACTAGGTTCCCAAGCTCTGTCTATTTACCCCGCCAAGGGTAGGCAGAGGGAACTTGGGAACCTAGTGTTATGACACTCCGTCTCCCACTTTCCGCTGAATTTGAGGCATTGCGTGTTGAGAGGCGGAACTCAACGCCGCCAAAAACTAAGTTAAAAAAATATGTATATTGGTGCCACATTGTTGAATTTATTTCATGAAATCATCGAGCGTTTTTTTATAAAATACTTAGTTATGCAATGATTAATTCTAATGCGTCGACTACGTTAATCATTTAACAAATTAATATAATCAAATCGCGCGATCTTTTCATTAAATTGTCGATCATTTTAATGAATTCGTCAAATATGACCAATATACAATTGTATGGCATTTATTTATATGGAATCTATTTTATATACAGCATATTACAAATATTTAATGTAATTATTTCCTTTTAGCCAATTCTTCTCCATATTTATATAAAATTTAATATATAAAAAAAGAGAAAAATATTATTTTTAATTTATACAAGAAGTTGTGACCTCATGAATAACCACAATAAACTTATCTTCCAGAATCCGTCCAAGAGTCTCTAGAGAGACGTTTCGGCCGCGTGGGAGGCCGCATCCCCGTCACGGCCTCGGAGTCCTTCCAGAAGAGGATCTCTGGCGCCTCCGAGAAGGATATCGTGCACTCAGGACTTGATTACACCATGGAGAGGTCGGCCAGGGTAGGTTTCATTTGGTTGTTTTTATTTTTTAGCTCCTGCTGCTAACGTCGTATAGTGCACATAGCTGGCAAGACTAATGGATCCTGGGAATCTAGTCTCACATACACATTTCGCTGAATTGACATGATATTGTGTATTTAGTTGGGGAGGGGAGGCAATGTTAAATACAGGATGGCTTCATTGTTAATAAATTTCTTATATATTTTATATTGGCCCAGTACTTATCTTTCACTCTAATAATGTACACTTTTTTATTAATTTCATCTGTATATGGTTTTATATATATTGATATATATAAAACCATATACAGATTTAAGAAAATCTTGTTACACTATTATAATTAACATCTTTTAGTACATTGTAATTTATTATTTTCATATTAGTCCAGAACCACATTATTATTGTAATAAAAAAAAGAATAATTATATGATGTATTTGATCCAAGATTAAAAATATCTATCTATATTTTCTTTATGGATTAGAATATATATACAATAATTTTAAAATATTATATTCAGGCTATTATGAAGACAGCCATGAAATTCGACCTGGGTCTAGATCTGAGAACTGCGGCATACGCCAACTCCATCGAGAAGATATTCACCACCTACGCGGACGCTGGACTCGCTTTCTAAACAATTATTATAAGAATTATTAATAAAGTATTGTCTGCATTTTAAAGACTCCATTATAGTCCCTTGCACTTAAGTGTAATTTTTAAGATATTGTATTCACAGTATTTTCTTTAATGAAATCAAAATCATGGCTTTTTTATTTGTACTAAGCGAATCATTGTTATATTAACCTTAAGGGAACTTTTCAATTTGTAATTGTATCGTCTTATATTTTCGAAATAAATTGTTTTACTGTTATATTGTTGATTTATTTTTGTTGCAACTTTAAATTATATTCACGTTTTTTTTTATTTTAGTAAAAAATAATCAGAAGATAACTTATAGTTTTAAATATTAACAACAGAAATTGCTTAAACTGTTATGTGTTATTTAAAGAGTCAGCCATAACACTAATTTTACTTATGCTTCACACTATCTTCCACATAGACAGTGTAGACAGAGGAATTTGGTAACCTGTCGTTCACTTACCGTCGACATTATGTTATAAGTGCTTTCACTATTTATTTTAAATCTTTTTTTCGCTTCATATTAGAAACTAAATTTACAACAAAATATTTATATGGCTATGACTAAAAATGACAAAAAATCTTATATGAGAATTAACAATCATAATTATAAGAAGTTTCAGTTCATGTGAACAGTACATTTTATTTTATTTTACTTTATTTGGTAGAATATTTGCAATTAATTAGTATTTTAGATGAGAAAAAAGAATCATAACAGTGGAGCTGCCTTACATATAGCTCATAAAGTATTCCACGCTGGCTAAGATGGGTCACTTAAATGTTGCTATATCTGCAGCTAAACACCTTTCGTTTGTCCTAGGAAAGAAAATCATGAACAATCGAAGGTACACGCAATGCACATAAAACAGCTACTTTCGCAATTAAGAGCACATTTTGATATAACAACCAAAATAATAAATGTTCAATATTTAAAAAAAATCTATTTACGTAAACATGAAAATAACTTTTATTATAGAACTAGATCATACTATTACATGGAAAAAACCATCTCTACATAGTTATGTACCAACGAGCTTATTGTGTAACAATGTTAATTGGAGACCGGTCAAAAATCATAGCTACAATCTCGGTCAAAAAGTATCACAACTTAGTAGTTATGATATTTACTAGTAAAAATTTATCAATTCCAAAATAACAATATAAAAATTATTCAAGCTAAGGGCCAGTGAACCTGTGTTGTTGAAGTTTGATTTATTTGCATATGCAGTGACCAAAATAAATTTTGAAACGTCTGGCCACTGATTTTGCAGATAAAAGAAACAAGAGCATTTTTAATTATTGTGCTCTTTATTGAGCAGAATTTTAAACAGTTGCTAAGGGCATTTACATATTCATACCATTTTTTTTTTGGAAAATTAAGATTTTGATACTTGACAAAGAAAGTTTTAAGAAACGTAAATTGATAATTCCAACTTCCAACTATTCCATACGGTGTAAAAATTATTTGATATAAGCACCTTGCCATGAAGCCAGGACAAAAGTCGAAGTTCGGCTCCAATTTTAGCTGAAAACCTTGTTTGAATTGAACACTAACAGTCAATGTTAACTGTTGAGAAGTTCGTCACCATTCCACTATTTCATAAAACAGAAAAGTTATGTAGCATATTAATTAAAGAAACATGTTTCTGACTCCATTCCTTAGAACTAGGCTATTCAAAATCAAAATCAGAATCAAAATATTCTTTATTCAATTAGGCCATTTAAGCACTTTTGAATCGTCAAGTTACATATAAGTGTCTGTGGTGTCAGTCCTTACAGGAAGCTACCACCGGCTCGGAAGGCGGGTCTGCTGAGAAGAGCCGGCAAGAAACTCAACAGTAGCTCTTTTCAAAATATCAATTAAAGTAAATATATAACATAGCTTCCTGAGTGAGTACCAACAGCATTTAATCCCACGCACTCTTATCATTGTAGTATTCTTGAATAGAATAATATGCTTTGCCTAACAATATATTTTTAACATTCACTTTAAATTTGTGAAGTGGCAAATTTAAAATTACTTGTGGAATTTTATTATACATACGTGTAATACATACATGTCCCATAAAAGATTTACTAACTTTTTGAAGACGAAAATTAGGAGTGATCAGCTTGTTTTTACTTCTTGTATTGATATCTTGTCGGTCACTGTTTTTTAATAAATTGTGGCTATTTTTCTGAACAAGTATTATATTATCATATATGTACTGTGATGCCACCGTAAGAATATCCGTTTCTTTAAAAAAAATCTCTCAGGGATTCCCGAGCTCCCATGCCGTAAATGGCTCGAACTGTTCTTTTTTTATTAAAGTGACGGCCTGAGAATTATTGTACATAAGTTAATTTATAGTAAGCTGATTAGTTTGAGCTCTTTAATTTTTTTATTGAACTCATTTAATTTTTATTAAGGACTAAAATGTTTCCATATAAAAAAATAATATGACTACATTACGTGTACTTGCTGTTTTCTCTGTCACTGTCACGTATTGACAAGGTACGAGGAATGCATTAAATCGGCGCTTATTATTTTTGATATTTTAGGTGTTATCGCAATTTGTAAACCAAAATGTATATTCCATCTCTTATATTCACTGTACTAGTCACTGTTATTAACAGTATTTATTGTAAAAGTGTAGAACTTACATTTGAGTTACCTGATAATGCCGTAGAATGTTTTTATCACGAGATTGACCAAGATGTATCTGCCTCGTTGGAATATCAGGTATTTTTAATGTTTATATTCATAATAAAATATTAAATAATATTTTCTTATTTCTAAAAAAATAATTTTCTCTACTTAAGCTTTACTGCTGTGTAGATTGGTGTACACAATTTAAACTACCTATATCTATTTAAATTCTGATCATCCAATCAATATTAACAATATACTTATTATACTACATTATACTTTCACTATTCTCAACACTAATGACATTTAAATTATTTCAGGTTATAACTGGGGGACAGTATGATGTTGATGTAAAGATTGAAGGTCCCGATAAACAAATTTTATATCAACAGCAAAAGATGCAATATGACTCACATCCATTTACAACTAAACATAAAGGTGTTTTATAATTCATTTATTACTCAAAATTATTCCTCTTAAGTCATATCTTATTAATAAATAACTTAACTTTGCAGGAGTGTATAAAATTTGTTTTAGTAATGAGTTCAGTACTTTTACACATAAATTAGTATACATGGAATTAAATGTTGGTCCAGAAGAACCTCTTCCTGGCATTGGTGAACATGCTACAGTTTTAACACAGGTATTTTTAACAAACCTATATAAAAATATTTTAAAATGTTAATAAATTAAAACAGCCAGATTTAAACCTGAGCCTTCATTATTTATTTAGACTATCTTAACTAAAGTTGCTAAGCATCCATAAGTGCTTATCAGCCATTATCAAGCTGTATTGACCCTTGCATGTTATAAAAAAAATATGTTAAAATTGAGTTTTGGATTTTTAAAACTTACAATGTTCAGTTGATTAAGAGTGATCACTCACAAACATGACAAAAACAATGCTACTTATTAAACAGTGAATGATGTTTAAATAAAATATATATATATATATATATATATATATATATATATATATATATATATATATATATTTATATATTTATATATATATATATATATATATATATATATATATATATATATATATATATATATATATATATATATATATATATATATATATATTTGCAATCTTTCTTGTTATCTAATAGAAATTATTGCTGAAAATGATCTTATTGTCATTCTTTGCAGTAATCTTTAGGAAGTTAGTATGGCTTAGACGGTAAAATATGTGGGACATACCCCTCATTAAAGTTCTTTATAAAATGTGATGTAAATATTTAATATACTGTATTTTTATGTTCTTTTATTTTAGTTGGAAACATCTGCAGAAGAAATCCATTCATCTCTTAATAAAATTATTGACCATCAAACACATCACAGACTGAGAGAGGCTCAAAGTAGGAAACGAGCAGAAGATCTTAATGAAAGAGTATTCTGGTGGTCGACTGGTGAAACTTTAGCCATTGTTTGTGTTGCAATTGCACAAGTTATGATTTTAAAGAATTTCTTTAGTGATCGACCTACATTATACAAAATGTAATAGCAAATTAAATAGTGTATTTATTAATATATTTTTCTTTGGCTAATTTTTCTTTGATTTAATTTTTTGAAAATTTGAAAATGAAATAGAATATGTGTTTTTATTATATTTTATTTTTTTTGTTAAAATAAACAATCTGTATGATGTAAGTTTTTTTAAGAATTTTAATTATCTACATAAGAATAGTTAATACACAATAAAAAAATAATCATTGTTAATATCCATGTTTAATATATAAAATATTTAACCAATATATTAATTTCTATGGCCTTGCAGCAATGGTTCCCAAAGTGGTCCCTTTAGACTCAGGTGTGTCCAGTATAGGCACCCATGAAAGTCTGTAGACATACAGTAGGTTAAATTATACTTTGGGGTTCCTGGACAATATCATGCGAAAATTAATAAATGATGTGATATTTACTAAAAAATTCTACCAAAATTAAAACTATAATGTCTGCATTTAATGCAAAACTTTTACTATATACAAACAATTTGAAAATACAAGATTCTATTGCCATTTTTTTTTAATTGCATAATAAAGAAGATATGCTTGTTTACTGTCAACACTTCACAGGTCTTTGGGCAGATCTGAACTAAATATCTTATAAATATTCTTTATATGTTTCTGACTGGGTGTTGAACTATTTTGGGTGAAAAAGGAACCTATTGCTACTAGCAAACATTGCAAACATAAATATATTTATCCCAGTCATAATTTTAAATTAAATTTTTAACAAGTTTTGATATCAAAAATATGTGTAAAGTGGGGAACAGAATAAAGTGTCTTAACACTCAGTTCCCTAGTTAAAATAAATCTAACAATATTTTTTTCCTGTGCTTAAAGTAGATTTTTTAATTGGTGGCCAATGGACAACTTTTATATTAAAATGGGTGTATGGACCATAAATGTTTGGGAACCACTGCATTCCAGTATTTATTAGGACTAAAATAAAACAAGTAGTGCAAATACACCATTGACTAGTGCACAAGGATATGCTATCAATGGTCTTTGTTCAGAATCCCCTGACATGGTAACAAACAGACGGCTTGCAGACAAAGCTGACCATATTACTGCCACTGCAGACAGACTAAGTCCAATAGCTCCTGCTAGAGATATAAATATCCCTAAACCTGCTAAAACCACCATAGGTAACATACAGTAACCTAATACACTAGCAACACTGAGTACAGTGAAAACACCCTCGGTTCTACTCATGAGTGAAAGTAAAAAGTACATTAAAATAACAGACATTACTGATAAACCATACACATAGCCAAAGTGTGCTTTGTTTCCTGACAAAAAGAGACAAATGGCTAATGCTAAACAAAATGCAATAGGACCAGCAATGTCTGTATCTCTTAGTAAAAAGTTAGCATCATCTGCTTTTGATTGACCATGAAAAGGATTAAGTACAGCTAGAGTTTTTTCTAATATTCTATCAGGATAAATTTCTAGTTCATCTAGCAATGGAGGTTCATCAAATTCTGATGTTGGTCCAGATTCTTGTTCTCCAGGTATAGGGGCAGGTGTAAATAAGTTTGGATTATAATATTGATTATTGTTGGGTGGTGCCGGTGTTGGAGCTTGATCGAAAGAGTAATTCTGCTGATCTGTAGAGAAGTTCTGAAAGTCTAAAGAAAACATTATTTTTATAGATTTTTGCCTAATTGATTATAATAACAGTAAATTAGGGTTTTGTATACTTACTTACCTAATGTTTGTGAATCTCCGAATGTATTTGAAGTGTTAAAAGAATAGTTTTGGCTATTTGTTTGAGGTTGCCAAGAATAATCATTTGGATTAGCGTAAGACATATTTAGAAGTTTCTAGAATTTGAATCCGTAAGAATATTCAAAGTAAGATGAACAATCAGACAATGCTCAATTTAAGTTCTCGTAAAACAATTTAAAACGTAAAAATAGTTTTCACTATATTTTGCTAGATATTTGTAATTTTGATGTCTAACTGTCAAGCTGTAATTCTAGGATGTCAAAAGTCAAAACGCTACGTTACAGAAATCAACGTCACAAGTAAGTTGGATTCAACATTTTGAGCATAATTTCTTTATAATGCCTGGCGATGTATGTACGTTAAACCTGAAGAAGTTAAAAAAGTACGGTTAAATATGACCGCTTAAAAGAAGTTCTTATTTTATAACAAACGTTGAATTAAGTGGTAATGTAATTTTTATTATTTATACATTCGTATGAGGAATATGTATGGTACATTGGCAGTACAATTATCTTTATATTTATTCATGTTTAAGAAAATCTCTGGAAGTGTACAACTTTTAATAATCTTTTGGAGACAGACGCGAAAGCGATGTGTAGTCAAGTCATATGAGGTGAATAGATACGAAATATAGGTTGATAGAAAGGTGAACGTTTGTATAGAAACGAGAAGAGTATGTATAGAAACTGAAGCTGGATTAACACAGGCTCATATTTCAATACTATATTACTTTTAGGCCCATATTTCATTACTATATTACTTTTACTTTTAGCAAATATTATTTTTTAAATTAGCAATAGAGTTAATATATTAAAAAAAATCGTTAATATAATTTATTCGTTGTAATTTTTAAAACAAAAATGTCACCTGGGGCTATTTTTAGGAGATACATATGCTGCAGCTAACATTAATTTAGAAATTTTAAATGAAAACAATTTTATAATGCTCGATTTTTACGTAACAGAATGTCTCAAACACTGCCGTTTTTCGCTAAAACATGTGATTACTATACCTCTTTTTAAGAAAAACATTATGTAATATAGTGTAAGATAGCAAAAAACCTACTCGAATCTGTTGCTCGTGAGATTGATCAAACAAAGAGACAGATATAGTTAGAACACAGAATATAGGTGTTTTTTCTGTCGAATATTCGAAATAGTTTTTGCAATATTTGTATTTAAATGAGGCTTACAATTAATTCAAGTTTTTTTTAGATATATACTGGAAATCATAATTACACGAACCAACAAGATGTATATGTATCAGAATCAGAATCTAAAAACTCTTATTTTGTTGTTTTTTTGTGTTGTATCTTTGTGATTAACATCCTACAGTTCCCATAAGCCCAGCAGGCTTAGGTATGCCTCGAGGAAGGCTATAGTTCAACAGGCTCAAATGTTCATTTCTAAGTTGCGCTTCCATCCTGTTGTTTTTACAACATTTCTCGGTATCTTATCTTATATTAATGGATTGGAGAATATACTTAGTTCAGCAGCCTCCAAGGTTAAACATATTTGAATATTTACTGACGGGGAAATGGCTCTCATCGTACTTTAGCTACTTTCATGTCTAACAATTACTTCGGTATTAAGCAAATTCTTGCCTTGTAGAAGCGAGCCTTCGCACAATCTATAAATTTTGCTCTAAAGCCTACCTTTAGGGCCTAATTTATAGGTTGGCGAAGGCTCTAATTTATAGATTGCTCGTGGTGGAGGGAGCTTATTAGCGTCCGGTAAGCCATTCGGACGTGAAGCGAAGAGGCGCACAAGTAGGTGTTTAACCGTCTGCAGAGAAGTGGAGTTATTAAGGGTCTGATTATTTCACTATTGGCTAGGCATAGTTTGTCATCGTTTGAAAATGGTAATCCGATGAATCGGTGAAACGGCTTAACCATCTGGATGTAGTTAATGAAAGAAATCAACCCGAGAAGCCGAGAAAACTGTTAAAGAGCAAGCTAGTATTGTCCGTGAAAAGAGCAAATTGCTAGGATTAGCTTCGTCCAGTGGTGGTGACGTTTGTCTGGCGGGCAACCTCAATCATCAAGTTACTGAAGATATCGAAGTTATCTTAAACGTCGAAAGTAGAAGAATTTAAACACGACTTTACAACGAGCTTTAAAGGATGCTGCAGAATCAAAAGCTGCAACAAATTCACTTCACAAGAGCTCATCTTCGGAAGAAGTGCAGAAATTGCAATGTAAAAACTCAGAATTGAATGATCTCCGAAAACAGGTAGAAGACAAACAAAGCATGTATGACACGATCAAAAGAAAATAGCTCAGCTTTGCGGATTGTCTCCCAAGAAATGGAGGAGCTGGCTGTAAATAACTGGCCAAACCACACAGTATAGATGCAGAAGAGCTCACTCAGGCAATCATGTCATTATTGTCGATTGGAAAGCCTGGAAGTAAGGTTCAATACAGAAAAAAGATCAAGGTCTGGTTTAGTTGCTGATCAAATAGGGATACCTGTGATCAAAGAGATCAGTCAGGAGATGATACTACAGTGTCGGTTGTGAAAAAAAAGAAAAGTTACGTCGCCATTAAGTGGCGAGATCATTTTATTATAGGTGCACATTTAATAAAATAATCAAATTTTTCTGTAAACAGAAATCTAGCAGATTTCGAGGATTTTCTTTTGAGCTACTTTAAGAAATATTCGCCATAATTACGTATTACTCTCTGGGGATCTTAACACGAAATTTGCAGCGTGGAGCTCCTTAGCTACTGATGCACGAGGAGAGATTTTGGAAGATTGGATCGCGGAGTGTGGATTACTTGTTTTAAACCAAGGGGCGGTCAACACATGCGTGCGGTATATGCGGTCGATAGTTGATGTCTCTTTTGCAACCTCAGCTCTAACGAATAAAATTGTCGCATGAAAAGTGATTGAGGAAGTCGAAACGTTGTCAGATCATCTTTATATACGTTTTAAGAGATTCTGTAAACAGAAAAAAATGAAGTAGTCTTCGTTGAAGCGTAAGATCTTTGAATAAGGAATTGCCGCCAATTCCAAGGCAATGCCGCCATTGGTAAAAGCATCCTCATCTTATGAATCAACTATCGATATAGAACAGGAGGAAGAAATATTCCGTAGCTCTGGAACGAACATATGTGATGCATCTATGCTACGCACTGAAATTAAAAATTCACGCTATTGAGTTTATTGGTGGAATGCTGAAATAGGAAACTTTTCCATAAAAAAAAATGCTAAAATCGCAGTTGCGATAATGTTGAGTAGCTGCACGACGTGGACATATGACATCGTAGAAAAAGATAAAAGAGAAATTCTCAATTTCAGGCTGAAGAAATTAGCCTATATGTATATAATATTTATAAATCTACAAAAGAAGTTCTTAAATCTTCTATCTTACGGAGCAAAGAGATAGGGAAAACTCAAATGCTGGATTCCCTTAATAGGGATTCATAGGGTCGACCAGATTTAATGGTTCGAAATAAACCTTGTCCTTGGGCACCTCCTCTCACCGAAATACTACAGTCACAAATCTTAAAGAATATTTTAAAGACTTTATTTCCATGTAGAGGTGAATTTATACCATCATTTTCAGTTACACATAATATCGATGTGGGAATACCATCTGTTTCACATGATGAGCTCAGCTCGGCAGTACTTAAGAAACGCAATAAAAAAGCGTCACCTGGCTCTAATAGTGTCCCGGGTCTAGTGTGGATAACTCTTTTAACATTAAACAATTTAGAGGAATGACTACGCTGTCTGTTCACCTCCTGTCTTGACCAGGGTATCTTCCTATGATTATGTAAACATGGACACCTAGTACTTACCACAAAAAAGTAACCGACCGTCACATAATCCTTCATCTTATCGAACTATAGTTTTGCCTAATGAAGTGGGAAATCTCTTTGAACGAGTTATAGCTGTTTGCATTGTACAGTGTTTGAGATTGATTTGTCAGATAGATAGTGTGGTTTTCCAGTAAGCTGATCTACGATTGACGCAATACTAAAAGTAAGGAATCTCACAGAACAAGCGGATAGTAAGGGAGGTGTTACCTTGGCAGTGTCATTACATATAGCCACTGCTTTTAATACTCTTCCCTTCGATACATAAAAAGGCTTTAAAGTTTCATAGGATTCCATCTAATATCTGTCAAATTATCATCTATTTAACTGACCGGAGAATACCTTTTATGGGAGAAACAGTTTAGCAAAAATTGGCAATGTATTGCGGTGTTCCACAGGGCTCGGTACTGGGGCCGCTCCTGTAGAATATCGCATATGACTGGATGCTTCGCGGAGAAATGCTTCCAGGTGTTAATATTATGTGCTGTGCTGCTGATACATCAATATTGACTTAAGCTCAAAATATTCACGTAGCGGTAAGAACAGCTACAGCAGCAGTCTCTGAAATGATACAGAAAATACGACAACAGGGCTTAGACCTCTAAGCCCTGTTGTCAAATTTTCTGTATCATTTCAGTATCATTTGACTTGCCAACGGATACCTTTCCGTTGGCAAATCAAAAGCCCCCTGTTTTCTTAGACCTAAGCGAGGGCCTCCCCAATGAACACTTTTACTCGTAGATGGGGATCGGTTGTAGTGGAATCAACTATGCCTTATCTAGGTCTCATTTTAGACAGCCAATGGAGGTTTGTTGAAAATTTCCGACAGCTAGCACCAAAAAGATTGTTGCCACAACCAGTGCATTGGGCCGCTTGCTGCCAAATATAAGTAGACCTAATACAGAATACGTTGTCTCTACAACAGAGTTCTGCGCTCAATGGCTCGCTATGGAGCTCCAGTGTGGTACGAAGCTATAAATATAAAAAAAAACATCACAATTACGACGTCCACAGCGTGTTATGGCCATAAGGATTATCCGAGAACAAGAAAATTGTAATTTAGTAGAGGTAAGTCAGCTTAGACAAATTACATGGGAAAACTTTATTCAAGAATAGGAAGATCGTTTAGCCACTCCAAGTGCAAGAACCAGAACTATCGAAGGGATCAGGGATCAGTTCTGAGGAAGTGAATCGAGAGTTCCCAAAAATATCCGACGTTTCGCTTTGTACAGATACTTTCGGGCCATGGTTGTTTTGGAATGTATCTCTGTAATGTTGCTCGACGTGAAACATCCACGCGGTTTATGAATGTAGAGCTCCAAAAGATACTTGCCTTGCACACACTACAAGCATGTCCTATGTGGATCAACCATGACGACACCTCAATAAGACACTTGGCGCTGACATTTAACAAGCGGTTGTAGTGAAAGATATGGTTCACAATGAGTAATCATGGAATGAGACGGTCGACTTTTGTGAACACGTAATGTCACAAAAGGAAACAGCGGAAAGAGGTTGTATCTGGTTGCATTCGTTGTAGGAGAGTAGGGCGCTGACGATGAGATAATGCGAATCTGCAGCCCCCATAGAAGGGATCTATGGACGGCAGTCATATCACAGTAAAATAGTCCTAGTAGAGACGCGTTTCGTTCCTTACGCGTGTCAACAATATTCAGAAGTACAAGAAATAAGTGCTTAGCGAAATAAGCAACTGTTTCGAAGTCACGGTAGAGTATGAAAATGCGCCGCTGCTTCCAAAATGGCATAGTAACGGACCGTCGTGGGGTTTTAGTGAATAGGATGTTGAAGCACGAGTCTCAAGTAGTCGGCATCGCCTCTCTTCCTACAAGTGGACAACCGTAACAGGGTTTTCCCACAAAAAAAAAGGATCAAAGATTATTTAAAGGAATCATTAAAATATATACCGTTGACCGTTGCATCTTAATAGATTTTTGAAAATGTTATAGGTATATGATAAGTAAAATGTTCATTAATTTACAAAAATCAGTGATATACATAATATGTATATCACCGATTTTTGTAATACAAAAAATAAATTTAACTATGCATCTGCATATATAACTTGATTATATCGACTCCAGATACTTTTATGGGACAATGCTACTAACACGGTTTTACAATAGGATCCCAATAAACGTCCGGGAATTTTCTATTTCACAATTTAAAAAGTTGTGAAAAGACGTTTGTGTTAAAGGTTACAACCCAAATTGACGATTTTATAAATATAGAATTCTTCTTAAAATGTTGACACACCTTGGGAATGAATTGCTCAGTCTAGGCTATTTCAAATGTATCATTGTTACTTAAATAATATGATGTAAACTTTTTAATTATAAAAAAAGACATGTCTTAGTTTCTTGCGCCTGTTTTTCTTAGTTGAGGCAGTTATCAAACAAAAAAATGCCAGAAGTTGTTACATATAAAATAAATAAATAATATATAAAATAATAAATAATAATCAATCCTTGTACTATATGGCATACTTTATTTCCTTGAATATAATTTAGCCATTAAATGGAATGATTGGAGAGTACAAATACAAAAGTATACATAAAAGCATCAAATTCATACATAGAAAAATTAGTAGTGTTAGCATAAATATTGTTTAAGTATATGGTTGGTTTACATTTAAGGCGGAATTACAAGAGAGTTCGGCCAATTTCTTAGAAGAAGACAGTCTTTTCGTCAAATATTGTCAATTGTCATTGCATTATAGCAATTAATGCATTCTTTTATACTTTTTTGAACTCCCTTACAAAACATTATATTTGGTGCCAATTCCGCAATTAATATTTATATAGTAGAATAATTTTATAATATTGTGAATAAATGACAACTACACTACAACACAATACAATTCTTATTAAAATTGATGCACATATAAAACGCATAATAAATCAAAATTTCTAAATTCCATCTATTTTATATTTGGCCTGGTGTTTGTACAAAGGGTCATCCATAAATTAAGACACACGTAAAAGATGGTTATATAATATCTAATTATTAAGAAAAACAAATTTATTGAAATTTAATAAACTGCTGTTAATACAATAATTTCCTTACAAATAGCCCTACAAATGTGACCAGATCTGACAAGGTGAAGGAAGCAAAGAGAGGGAGAAAATCATGATATTCGTGTAGCCCAATTTATGGATGGCTTATTTCAAAATTAGTCATACAAGTCTTTCTTTATGTACTCTCAGTAAGTTCAGCTAAATACAAAAGTGTTACGGAATATAGTAGTAGAAGCTCGGTTAACCTGATTAATTTGTCCTTACTCGTTAGTACCTTACGGATAAACAAGTCAACGAACATATGAAGATGTTTGTTATAAATAAGCATTTTAAGAAGAATTTACGTTTATGTAAACTCTTGTTATAATCATACCTGAGTGAACCGTTTACTTACATGTACCGGATTGATAATTTAAATAATCGCGAATCAGTTTGATTGGGCTTCGGATAATCGAGTTTCCACTGTACTTATGTACGAGTAGCAATACATATTTTATTATCTTTACACCATTGATTATATATAATTTAGTTACAAATGCCGACAGAAGCACCAAAGTTTAATACATAATTAATCAAGAGTATTATCACGAAACACAAAAGCTTTAAATATACATTACAATAAACAATATTTTATTGCTAACATAATAGCTACCTAGATTATTGTATCTACCATAAGTACTTATTAGTAACGTACATAATTACTAACTGAATTTTAAAACATATTCAAATAAATAATCACTTTAAAACAAAAATTCAGGTACTACTTTATAAGTCACCATATTACACTTTAAATAAAAATCATATTAATCTTAAATTATGTTAAAATATTCATATTATATTTGTGTATTTATAACAAAACATAACTAATTATCTATGAATAAAAACTATACGAAAACATTATCTTTAATAATATTATATGATAAAATAACCAGCCTTTCCGAAACAACAATTTTAAATGCAATTAAATATGGTCAAACTGCTTTTAAATGAAATATAAACATTTTTCTTTAGTAATTTCCACGAACATTACATTTATCTTGTTAAATGTTTGCATTACAAGAAATTAAATGAGTTCTAAACGTAGACAGTCCTTATTTTTCCATGATCGGTGTTATTTTACGAAACGATTGTCAATATTTCCACAATATTCTATCTTCCAAAATTCGTTTGACGAGTACGGCGGACGGCCGTAGCTAATCATGCATTTTCTTATTTCTTTTTGTATCGAAAATCAATAAATAAAAAAAAATTAAAGGTCAAATTCTAATCATATCCAATTTACAATGTATATACTTAAAGAGAATCAATCTGAGCTTTGTTGATTATAAGAAAGTTAAGAAAATGAAAAGAAAGAAGCAAAACAAGTGCGTCTTACAAATAAAAAATATAAATGTCCGATTCCGATGTTTGTATAATTTAATATAATGACATTTTATTCTTAAAAGTGTTTTATGTTTTTTACTTATGAGTAAGTAATTAAAGAACTTTTCTTAATGGAGATTGTTTCGTTTCGTTTTACGGATTTATTATCTGGTACCTAACATGAGGTTAAACTAAGGACTGTCAAATATAATGATAAATACTTTAATAAATTTTGCTAAACTGAGCCATGGTAAATAGAATATTGGTTGAAAAAGAATACCAACGTTGGCTGAGAAGTGTGCCGTAGTTTGATAATGTGATGAACGACTATTAATGATTAAATACAATGTACTACGAAACTACTTGTGGTGTTAGCATTTTATAAAGCAAAGTTATCATAGAAAGTTATGTATTCGGAGTTCATGTTTTTATGCTTATTAATATATTTTTAATGTTTTATGGAATATTTGTTACACAAGAATCATGGCAGTGTAGTGGGACAAAGACCGCGTCACCGCACCTGACTATAAACGATAGTAATAAATAATCTGAAGTTTCTTGCTCCGGTAAGAAATAAAAACGGCCGCGTTGACTACTGTAATTAAACGTAATGCCTTAAAAGTTGGATGTGGCTTGGAAAATGGGTATCTCAAGTTCTCAATATTATGTATCCTGTGCCTAGGATCAATGTTAAGTTGAAAAATACACATTTGTTCCGATGACAAAATACTGAACGCAATGTAGTATTGATATGGAGCTATTGATCAAAAAATATTCATTGAATACCTATTTGTTACATCACAACTGTTGAAGTTTAAATATTTATGAATGAAAATAATCATATCTTCATATGATAACGATACCTTATTACAATTAAATACAACTTATCTATTAAGTATGTACATCCTACAATTTGTACATGCAATACACAAAAATACACCAGTTTATAAAAAAATATATATACACTAAAGTAATCGGGAGATTTCGAAAATTTTTCACATTTTAAAAATGTTATTCCGCACTAGAGATAGAAAAAATATTTTAAAATTTATGAAAAATTGAAAGTAGCGGTACTTGAACCCGGTCTCTTGTAAACTGGCCTTTGACCGCCGAGAGACCGCGTTAGAGTTACACTAAATTCAAATTTTTATACGTTCGCTTAAAAAAAGTTAAATGTTTCAAAAGTCTGTACCTTAAAATAAACATTGCCATTGGACATTAAAAACTTAATCAAGTAAAATATTTTTAACACTCATAATATATATCACAGACACCTAAGGAAGATATTAGATTACATCTAGTTTTGAGGTACAACACAGTACATGTGTAAAAAATGTAAATAAATTAAAAAAAAAGCACAAAATCTCAATGCGATCTAAACGTTGCTGACCGGAATTGACATCAGCTAACAAATGTTCAAAAATTCATATAAAAAGATTAATTTTGTGGCGTTAACTTCCAACATTCAGCAATATCTCGACAATTGGGCGGTTCCTAGAGAGTGTAGTGTTTTAGCACTAAGCTCCCTCTGGCTACCCTGCCAAATACGAGGTAGAGCGTGAAATTAAAAAAAGTTAAACATGGAAATAATCACTCACAGTGCAGTCGGGGGCAGTAATACTGTTTTTAGCTTCCTTCGGTGGTACGTTGATCTTTTCATAGCCGGCTGACGAGTCTGATCTGTCAACGCCGGAGTTCTCCGCTACGTTATTAACTTTTTCATACGGCGGATCTTTTTTGGATAATTCAAAGTACTTAACACTTTCATAATTGGGGTCTTTTTTCGACCTCACCGAGTCATATTTTGAATCTTTCGATCGTACAGATTCGTATTTGGGGTCCTTACACCTCAAGGATTCATAGTTCGGGTCCTGGTTCACGCTCTCGTAGTTGGGGTCTTTGGGCCGCACTGACTCGTAATTTGGATCGGATTCACTCCCAGTTGTATTGTAGAATGGTTCGTTCGACATTGACTCATAATTGGGTTCAATGGCGATTTCATCGTTATTATTTGCTGACCAATTATTATATTTGATGCCTCTTTTATTAACTGTAGAATACGTGGGTTGAACTTTATAATTGGGCGCGATCGTCGCGTACGGAGGCGTCGGTGGCTGATTTCTTAACACTTCGTAGTTAGGATCAGAATCTGAGGCGTTTGCGTCGGATTTAGAAATGTGCTCGTACCCGGGATCACTGCTTATAATGCTGTTAGGTCCACTGTCAACCAAAAGATGGTTTAACTTACCATTATTAGTGAACTGCGGAAGTTTATTAATATCTTTGACCGTTTCATATCCAGGGTCCTGGTTTGAGCTTTTACGTTCTTTCCTCGCGATAGTTTCGTATCCGTGATTGATAGATTGCTTGCGGTCTATTGTTTCATATCCGGGATCATCCGCTTTGTACTTTACCGTTTTCTCATCGCTTATATCTTTAGATTTCCTGAATTCATCTTTAGTTTTCGCTTTCTTCATGACTTTAGCGTACATTTCCTCCACATTACGCGATGGACTCTCAGTGATGCGTTCCGATGTAATGCTAGTGTTGGGGTCGGCAGAGGAGTAATCGCTGTAGGCAGGACCGTCTATCGAATTGTAGAAATTATCAGTAGTGTTGTCTTTTTGATCGATATCGAAGTTCAGTTCTCTAGCCACTAGAGGTCGTACAAGGTCGCCGGAACTAAACCGATGTTTTTCAACGGGATAGTTGCAGCCATAGAAGTCGGAAGAGCTTACACAGCTGTTGTTCCGTTGGTGTTTCTCGTTAAGACTCCGTCGGAGTTTGTCGTGGTTGAAAAGATCACCTGTTTAATGACAAGTATTTTAGATTACAGTAAAAAAATATGGAAACAAATATTGAAAAAAAATATTTTTTCTAAAAGCAATACAAATTTTAATCGGGTCTGTTCTAAGTAGTTTAGTAATACGCATTAGTGATGCATGTGCTATTTGTATTTTGCCCCAAGAATTCCCGTAAAAATTGAACGTAGCGGTATTTGACCACGCTTCTTGGAAGCTGTCTCAGCACTCTACCAACTATATACTTATCTTATTACCTGAACAATTTGTTTATTGTTTAGTTTTCATACCCGCAAAATATTTAAAATGCAAAAACATGCGACAATTAATAAAAAGATATTACGATCATTACAACAAAAGTATGGATGGACGCAAATTAGGCAAGTATTTATTTGCATGTAAAATCAAGAGTTTCTAACAAAAATATATTATCACTGAGTTCCGCTACTCAACTTTCAATGCTAACTAAAAGAAAAAAGCTCACCAGTACTCGAGATCCTCTGGTGTCGCTGCGCCACCGTGTCGGCCGTCCTGGGCGGGTGCGGGGCGTGCGGGGCGTGCGGGGCGTGCGGGGCGTGCGGCGCGGGGGGAGGCGGCAGGGGCGAGTTGGCCTGGCGCTTCTCCGGCTTGGGGGAGCCCAGCGCGCCCGTCGAGTTGGAGCACGACGACATTGATGCTGGCATTTTAATTAACAATATTAATTATGTATGTAGTATGTTTTAAATAGTGGTAAGAAAAAACATGGCACTGAATATATTGAATATATTATGTGAATAAATTGAAATACATAAATAATAGAATGTGTGTTTATTCACAATTAACTTCTTTATTGCTTAATGTTTGGCTTTAAGAGTTAATTGAACAATCTTTTTGGCAAGTAAAAATGTTAATAAATCTAATTTACAATAGAATTTTATTTCTTAAAAACATTACCTTGTCTGGAATGCGATGAATTGATAGCAGCCGCTCCTATCTCAGGCGGGGCACTCCTCCTGTAAAAAAATAAGAATGAGTAATTATAATTTGTCAAGGATTTTTTTGAAACACGTTAAGTTACTAAAGTATTATCCTCAGTAACTTAATGTGTACTAGCTTAGTAACTATTAAAAGTTGATAAAAATAAAAAAAAATCAAAAGGTGCAGTGGAATAGCATCTGACAGTAAATGTTATAGTTGTGACTGCGATACCCACTTGAAGTTCGCATACATATGACGCCTCGTGGCAAATTCTCGAGAGACTGTACCAATACCCTCTCGATTCTTTGTTATAGTGGCCATCCATAAATAACTTTACACGTTAAAAGCAGCGGAGTCAACCAACTGCGACATTGTTTAAAAAGGGATGGGGAACAATCCTAAATTTTTCACATAACAAATTTCTGTTTTAATCATAAGGTTTTTAATTAGTTAAGTACGGTCGACGATGTGTGGCCGTTTCTGAAGTTCATTTTAGTTTTGTTAGTATTATGATTGTTTTTGTTCATGTGACTGAACATACCTAGCATGAGGGTCGCAGAGGGCGGGCGGCGCGGGCGGCGCGGGCGCGGAGACGGGCGCGGCGGCGGCGAGGGGCGCGGGGGCGGCGGCGGGCGGCGCGGGGGGCGCGGGGGGCGCGGGGGGCGTGCGGCGCCGCGGCTCGGGCGCTATCTGCGCGTACGTGTCCGAGCCCTCGCCGACGCTCGCCTCCTCTATTGCCGCGTACATTTCATCTGAAAATCAACTTTTCTTCAAGCTACGCCGGCCAAATATATAAACATGAAAAATGTCAACAAATTACAATTTAGAAATATTACAATATTCATTAAACAATCATTCTTTAGATAGTGAAAATATGTAAAAAATATTGTTTTTTTTGGGACACAATAATAAAAAGGAAATATAAATACTATACCCGAATCATCGGACACGGTGGCATAGTGTTGCATGGGCTTTGTGACCTGCGCTCGAATGTTACTTAGCGGCTCTCGCACTGATATACTTGTGTACCCCTCTGATTAAATAAAAATATACATATTCATGTTAAGTCAAAAATATATATAATTATGATCGACTATACATATATTAGCAAATTATATTTATTGTATTTTTGAAAATCGTAAAGTAAGCTCTGTTTTTACATTATCGTCTAGGCTGAATATATATTTTTATCTACATTCAACGTCGGCTTTAGAAAAAATGAGAATTCTTATGCATTACTTATTAATGTTATAGAAATATAAATAGTAAACGTACTAGCCGAATCAGTTGAATCCCCACTAAAATGCACAGGATCGGGCGGGCGGGGAGACGGTGGAGTAATGTACGGCAGCTCCTGGCTCGACGGCAGTTGCCCGCTGATAGCCACTGAGGCTGATATTAACACAGGCTTCTAGAAATAAAATAATCATAATTTGATATTGCTATGAGGTCGTAGTGGCACAGCATCCAACTGTAAATGCGAAAGTTGCAGTGTCTATTTTCGATTGGTGATATGAATAATGAAATTAGAGGTGGCAAAAAAACAAGGCTTGAGCGGCAGTATACGCCATGTTTCAACAATTCAGCGGAACGGTGCGCCTTCTGCCTACCCAGTTAAAAAAAAATATTATGAATTAAAGTTGTTGAACGAGGAAATGAAAATTATCCCTAATTCGAACAGAAACCCGTCACAACCATCAAGTTCACAGTCACAAGCTTGCGCCACTAGGTCATGGCGGAAAATTCTTAAAAAATTAGCGTTACTAACCTGCAGCCGATGATGATACTTCTCTCTCGTCGATTTGGATTTCCCCATCAGATCTCTCATCTGGAGTAATTTCCACAATTCTGGAAAAACAAATAAATTATTGAGACTATTATTTGCATTTCTCTACTGACTGACCTTGCGATAATTATTATTTGTACATGAATCTTGTTAATTAAAATCTAAAAATAATCAAGATTAGATTTTGGTATCTTAAATTAGTCCAATAACCAAATTATTAATTTACTATAAACACTTTTGTTCTTGGATATATTTTATAAAAAGGAAATTAAGTGAATCTGTGTAATGTCCTTCAATATTATTATAATCATATTCTTATTGTAAAATTTCCATGAACATCATATTTTTTACATTTTTTACTATTTTTCATCCTAGTGTGTTTCTCTCTTAAGTGTAGATACATGAGATCACACTGAGATCATTTAAGATATACTAAAACGAATTATTTTTTAGAACAATAAGCTTAAGCTTTTCGAAACCGCCTATGAGCTCTAACTACAATACATAATTATCTACGTTAAAATATTATATTAACATCACTAGGGAGATTATAGGTAACAAAGATCATTTAAAAAAAATCCTAGTAAAAATCGTTGGGTTAGACGTCAACACATATATTCACAGTCACACGGATGCACCACAATGCCATAGGTATTTCTTAAAATATCTCCAATATCTCCTCATACTAAAAAACAAATGGTTACATAGAAGATACTATATACAAATGTAAATATTAAAATGTCACATTTTTTAACTTACACATCATGACTCTCATTCTGCAATTTGGCATAGGCGTGCTCATACGGATGATCCCTACTCGTAGACGCTACAGCGGGGGCCTTATTTCCTGTGAACACATCTCCTACGTTATACATGAACATATATATTCAACTACTATACATATATACTATTATACATAAAGATAATATCATAATTTATTTAATCGATGAGGATCCGAAATACTCCAGCGGTCTTTTAATGTACGGCGAAGATAAAATCGCGATCGTCGATTAGATTTCTTTAAATAATTACCATACTACTATTGTTATATTATTTTTGTATTGGTTTAACAACAACAGAAGTAATATTTTTGTAATAAATTAATAAATAATAGAGAAATAAAATAGGTTGCGACTTACGCAATGTTCATATGTGCATATAGTTAATCGCGATTGAAAAATATAATCAATCGCGTAATGATAATAATATGTGCACATATTAAATTATATTACAGGTTTTTAGCACCTGCTAGCTTTTCTTTATTAGGGCTGGCGAAATATTATTAAACTTTCTTATTTTTTTTACCACAACAGTAAAAAATCGTTACTCCTATTCAAATACATACAAAATAATCTTTATTAAAATAGACTATTGTAAGAACTATTCAATCGGAAGGCATTACTGCTGAGAAGAACTGGCAAGGCACAGTTGCTCTTTTCAATGTCAATAGTATAATTTAATTATTACATATATTGTGTATTCCATACATTTTTATCCATTTAATATTCTTGAAATATATTCTTGTAAATATTCTTAAAGAGTAAACAGTACATACTGTCGAAATCTCGGCCGTGTCGGAAAATGGGACATATCCGTCAATTAACGTTACAAATACATACAAATAAGAATTGATTATTATAATAATTTAAATATAGTATATACAGTATGTGTATGTGTATATGTGTGTATATACCATTACACTTAAACAATAAAATGATTCATGCTTGGTTACTAAGAAATGTCCATTTTATTATTCTAGGTAACTATGTCTTATTGTAATTAATATGTTGAAACATTCATACTAATGAGATGAGTGTACATTTAAAAGACTAAGTATGGAATCCAAAGTGATAGGTATTTTGGAAGACTAAAGCATAATTATTAGAGTGTATATATAGTTATAAAAAATCAAGAATACTTTTAGTTACTTATTAGTGGCCAAATTCAAAGCCGCACTTTGCCTTGTCACCAAAGCTATGAAATGAAAATATAGTTATATGCCTATGCCCCGTGTCACAACAGACTTCAAATTTAATTTGTTTTTGTATGTTTTTATTATTTTTCACATATAGATTAAAATAATTTAGTATTATATATATTATATATCATGTATCTACTTAAGATTACAAAGTAATATGTGTATGAATGGTATTAATAAAGTGATGTT
This sequence comes from Eueides isabella, assembly GCA_019049475.1. Taxonomy (NCBI): domain Eukaryota; kingdom Metazoa; phylum Arthropoda; class Insecta; order Lepidoptera; family Nymphalidae; genus Eueides; species Eueides isabella. The sequence continues at coordinate 9,237,042 of CM032387.1, forward strand.
TATATTATGCTAATAGAACATAGTCTTTAATATAATATACTCATATTTTATTATTACAACATGATTTTATTAATATTCACATTGTAACAAGAAAGTTATATTAATTATCAACAAAATAAACTATATATTAAAAAAATATTGTCATATATCACATGATATGTGTATGTTAGACAAGTAAATTTTTTTAACTTTTTTATAACCCAAGGCCCAAGCTTGCCACTGTAAATGGGACAGATTGCGAGTTCGATTCCCACTTAGGGAAATGAAATGTTTATTTTTGTCATGTTTTTGCTCTGGTAACAAGGCAAAGCACAGAATTGAATTCCGACACTCGACAAATAATGCGGTAAATTCAGCAGAAAATGAGGAACTGAGTGGAGTGTGTTAACACTGGGTGCCCTAGTTATTTTTGCTTGTTGCCATGTCCCATTACAGTGTGAAGGTGAAAAACAAAAACTAACCTTCATCAAGATTAACAGTAGCGTAGATTTCTGAAGCAGTATCACCACTGTCATGTCTTCCAACAGGGTGTGGAATTTCAGGTAGACTACGCTGACTATTTTGTGTTGATGCCCTGACAATACAATAGTGAAGTTATAAGAGCCACAAACATGTCATTGTAAAACATTTAATTTAATGCAATCATAGCGCCTGAGTACTAATATATGGGTTTAATCCCTTTTATAATTATTCACTTGCTTTATCATACAACAAAGTACAATAGTTCCTCTACTCAACAATCAATACCTAAAAAATGAGCAGAAAGTGGACTAAGAAGTGTCATAACACTATGCTGCCTATACCTACCTGCGTAGATATATATCGGTATATGCTGGATACAATACAAAGCTAAAGAAAAAAGTTATAAGAACTAAAAACAAATATTTATCATTTAATATGTACTATACAGCTGATAATGAATAAAATATATTTATAGAACTATACAGAAATATTACAATAATAAAATCATGCAAGACATTTTTGTCAAAAATATAGGTTGTTAGTTATCAAATGAAGTATTGTTAGAATGACACCATACACTATATTAACATAATACTGCATAAAACTTAATACACAGAAAAAATAAAAGGAGACTAATGAAGAGGACATGTTACAGTAGCAACTTAATATCAGAAAATAACATAAAGACACAATATTAGTGGTTATTAGCTTTAAACTATGTTAGCCCTGTTAAGTAAAATTTTATGGGCATGCTAAAAACAAACCGCTTAATGGAGGCCGGAGTGGTAGGTGTTGGAGAAGGAACTTCCTCATCCAAACGGATTTTCACCACACCGGCCGTTCCAACCAACTCACTTCTGTTAAATATAAAACTTTTTAAAATATTCAATATCACTTATAGAAACAAATATATGGTAAAATTCTGAAGTTTTACAATGTCAATAAAGCTTAAAATAGAGAGTGTCAATTGCAAACTATTACAATTTATGTAATATTAAACATATAGCAAAAACGGTATACTCAATTTCTGTATTTCCAATGCTTGTAATTTAGATATATAAATTTTTGTATCTTGTTTAAATGTAGAGTTAATAATTTAAAACTAAAGACTTAAGTAAACTTACTTTTGATTAGAGTTCTTACAGCCACAAACACATGCCGAAAGGGCAGTTATCAAAGTGCCTAGCACTCCAATGCTCAAAGCTATCTCTATAAAAGTATACATAACAACAGATTTTTAATCGATTCTCTTGCAGTCACAAATGCAAAAATCAGCCATTACGGAGCTTACGTTATGTTATTTCTTTAAAAATAAGAATAAGTTTAAAACTTTCTTCCATTTGAGAATAAGTATGAAATGTAGGGCACTTGTTTACGCGACGACTACAGGTGTAACTAAAATTCTAATATGTCTATACACGTATTGCTAGGAACACTTTAAATTTCCAAGAAATAGATTAGGTTTTATTTATGGTTTAGATAAATTTGTAACTTTACTGTAAAGTAAAATTACTTTTTCGTCCATAAAACCTATTTTAAAAAGTCAAATACTTCCAAATAAATAATAAAATAATGAGTAGTGACATATATGTATATGACAGAAGAAACTTTTTTTTACTTCAGCAGAAAAGACAAAAGAGCTCTGTCGTACAGCCTACGTTAAGGATATTCACTATACCGTAAGTTCAGTTGCGTCTTATTTTATGGTTAGGACAAAAACAAAATAAGACAATGTTAAAATTAGACAGAAAAATATTGATATTAAATCATCTCTTACGGATATATCTTACGGATAGTAAATATATAACACATATTATGATGCATATTGTACTGTGTCGGTAGAAAAGTAGGACTGCTGACTAAGGAAAGGAGAAAAGAAAGACTGCTGACTACGGCATTGAAGCGTACAGTAACTATATCTTCGTCTTTTCTGAGCAAGAATACTGTCATAAAATTATTTGTAATCTGTAGTCAAAATCCAACTAGAAGTTGAACGTCAAAATCACAACTTAGTTCATAAATTTAAAAATAAACTAAAACGGTTGTGACTTTTAACTTATACTATTATTGTTTCAAAGATTTAACGTTGTAAATATAATCATGAACTAAAGTAGAAGAATAGTATTGTTCAGTGCTAGTTTGTAGTAGTGTTTTGGAACCTTATAGAGATTTATAAGTAAAACTAACCTAAGTAGCCGGTATGGAAACTAAAAATGAAATCTTTTCTCAGCGTTTAATAAAAGCAATAGTATGGAATATTTCCTTGCAGACGTTTCTGGCCATAGTGTTAGTATTTATTATTCAAGTAGATTTTATCCATCCTATATCGTGGGTAACATCTACGTTTAACGACATTTTTAGCTGGAAAATGAGCCTAAATATTATACTTCTTGGATTAGTCTCGTTTTTTCAAGCATGGATGTATGGAAGTTGTTACTCAATTCCGATGCCTAAATACTTTACCAGATTCTCAATGTTTTTAAATATTTTTACCATTCAGAATATTATACTGAGCATTTTATATTCTTTAAATGGATATTTTACCATGAGCTTATATTCATCATTAGCCAAGAGCAATTTTAATGTCCTAAAGAAAAATTGTGAAAAGTATGATGGGCAGTGTTTGATTGAACAAAGTTTATTTTTGCAATTTGGTGGGATGTGGATAGGTTTATATTATTTTACAAGTGCTCATTTATATGGAACTACTGTGCTTACATTTCCACACATTTATCAAGAAAAAATTCAACAAATTAAGTTAGTAATTACCAGTATATTTTCAATGGGATTCCAGCATTCTGTTACACCTGTAGCATATTATTGCATATTTTATTGTTTATGGGGTAACAAACCTAGGAATGTTGTGTCGGAAGTATACAGTTTATATTTAGAAGATCCTGCTTTGGATAACATATTTAATTTGATCACTTCTGGTATTTGGATTGGACTTTGGTTCTATACCAGTTTATATTTCATTTCAATTTACACTATGAAGACTGTTTTTAACATAGTACTCACTGAACCAGTTAAATTTCCTATTGAAGGTGAAAATAAGTTGACACTTAACAAAGCCTTGTCTGAGAGATTGCAATTTATTGGATATTTAGGTGCTCAAGATTTAAAAAACATGGCTTTAACGGACCAAACCAGGAGATCAAAGATTTTCACACTGTCTCAACCCGGAGGTCATCCAAGAAACTGGAATAATTTATTAGAGACATGTTTATTTGTCATAAAAGAATTTAATAAGGAATTAGACCAAGTGAATGGTGATAATTGTGTTGTTGAAAATGATACTTCGCATTACAGAAACACTTTTAAACCTGTAAGTCCTGTAACTCCTCCAATATATTCAGGATCTTTGAGAAATATGGCTCAATCACCTCATCTGCTTGAACTTAAAAATGATCAAAATAAGACTACAATTAATGATACCCTTACCAGTGCTATAAAAGAAGAATGTAACAATTTCTTGCACAAACTTTGCCAAAAACCTGGAATTAATTACTTTTTTGGTGAATTAGTTGATACAAAGCTGAAATTCATTTTGATTCAAGCACAACCAGTGACATGGATATGTGAAGGTTTAGCTTATATAGTGTCAGCTTCATTAAAAGAAGATAAATATGGAGTTGTGCAAAATGACTTGCCTGTAGTTATATCTGCATTAGTTAGTCTAAAGCAGAATTTAGACAAATTGGCCAAGCCAGGTCTAGTACCTAGAAAACATATTTTACATGACACACTTGCTATAAAAATAAGAAATTCTCTTTTATCATCAGTAAAGCGTAGTTTATACAAAATTGTTCTTACATTTTCAAAATTTATTAATGAAATCCCATTGGACCCTGAGGTTAATGTAGCTATACAACCATTTCTACTGTGTAAAGAAGCATGAATCTTAATTTAATAAAGTTATATAATTGTAATTATTTTTATTGTTCTATCACCTTAAGTACTTATTGATATTGGCAACTGCATTGCAATTTGGATTTTTTTTGCTTGTTCTATATATGGGAGTGTGTGTTTGACGCACATAAAGACATCTTACTCAAAGTTATGTTAATAAATATAAGTGAAATTCAACTCATGACTATTGCATTTACAGCTAGACAATGGATGAAATTGTAATTGAAAATAATTAAATAATAGACAATATCAAATTAAAATTTTATTAAAAACTTCTAAGATAATGAAATCTATTTAACACAACATTTTACATAAAAGAGAATATTGTTGTCCTTAAAAGATTATTTATAACATGTATAATATAATTTTCTGCAGTTAAATTAATATGACCGTTTACAATAAAATATCTTTATATATAATCAATTTTAAAATAATATATATCTTTTTCTTTAAATACTATCTGTAATTAACATGCATTGTGTAAAATCTCTAAAATTAAAAAAATCTATATTTAATAATTGAAATTTATACTAGGAAATTTATACAATTCTTTGCAAACATAAATTGCACAAAAAAATAATTGCAGTAAAAAACACGGTAATAAAAGAAATTAATTAGTGAGAAAGTAAATTACAGGTTATATAATCTTCATTTTCTTCATCTCACAATAATAAACTATTTTCATCTGGAACTCTGCAATTTTTGCATTATTTTTTTTAGATACAAACACTTTCTAACAATTATAAACACTGTCTACTTACAATTAATCAAATATATTAATAATACCTATATAAATATTTCTAGTATCTATATGTCTGTAAAATTTATATAATTGTAAGTTCATTTTGACTTGTAAATTATTTCCTTGTAATGTTTTTATCCTTAGGCCAAACCTGGTCATAATAAGATTGCAAAAGGCAAAGATAAATAGGCTTGGAGTAAGATGGAGGAGGCTTTTTACTCTAGAGAGGCTTTATTGTGAACAACACTCATGAGAAAAAATATTACGAATCATATATATCATACATATAAACCACTTACTGTAAACATAAATAAAGTTTAATAAATAAATAGATAGTAATAACATAGATGAAGGTGGTATGTGGTAATTTTGAACAATTGAATTTAAATGATTTTTTAAGAGACATATAATTAATTATTATACTTAAAAAGATACATATTTTGCTGTTTTGTCAAGATTCTTCTTATTGAAAGTTTCTTTAAAAAATTCAAGATGAAAACTTTTATCATTCATTTTCACACCACATCTTATTTAATAATTTTATTTTTTTACTTATTTTTTTTTAAATCAAGAGCTGTATTAAAATTGTCAGAACATACAACACCTTTCTCCATTTATATGTACCAAAATTAAGTGGTATGTTATAGCAAAGTATCTTCATCTCGCAGTTCACTGCTTAATAGTAGGGAGCGCTGGCTGGCTGCACCTAGTAGAGCCGTGCGTTCCGCTGACGACGTTGCTGACTCACAGCTTAGTGATGCTGAAATATACGAATATATATAATTAATAATTAATATATCGATGTTTAATATAAATATTATTTTAACATTTTTATATTATTTTTAATACATTAAAATTTGTTACACTCTTAAGCAGACCAGATTGTACTGAAAATAATGTTATTTATTAAGAGACCCTTAACAAATAACATTTTTTCAAGTTTTTCATATATATACTACCTACTATAATAATTTATATTGAGGTCGGTAGTTGTGATAATTACATTCTTAGTCAAAATACTTTGTCTGTTATGTTTCTAAGAATAATATTAGATCCTTGCGACCTCGTCATTGATCCGTCGACCTTCTCGTGCGTTCGTCGGCTTCAAATACACATTATTAATAATTATTTATTTGTATCTAAATTTCGTGTTGTAATGTAAACGTAAACAGAATAATTTTAGAGATACATTGAAATCTATGCCATTATATATTTCAGTCAATATAATTAAACTATAACAGTTATTTTGTAATCATTTTGTCTAACAAAACATTTTATACTTATATATTATTTTTTACTTTTGATTTGAAGAATTTTTCATATATGTAGAAGTCATAGATGTCCTATAGGGCATTTCGGACTTTCGAAGTACCACATACTGTATAGGTATATTTTATATTGTTTCACTGGCTCAAAATTTTAATATTGGTGTTGTTATTACTACAATATTTTCTTGTTTTTGTGCACAAAGCCAAGAATCATAAATAAATCGGGTGCTTTAAGCAATGAACAGATGGACCTGAACTACTGTCTTGCATTTCATCTTATACTGGCAGCTTCTTTGTCTTATGTTACACATTAAATCACTTTTCTAAAATAGAGTTATATTAACTACTTAAATTGTTAATCCATAGTTAGGAAAGAATAATAAAAATTTTAATGCAGCAGGATTTGAAGCGGCGCGTCTTTGAATCCAGCGAGCTTAAAGCAGAAAGCACTCAAATAAGCTTTCATTAAGCTACGTTACAATTCTTATACAATTGTTACAACTCCTTAATATTTATATTGTTAGCATCCCATAGCAGGGAGATTTTTGAAAATTAGGAATTCCTGAGAATTATCGTTTGGCGAGAGAGAATACTGTTTATTAAATATTTTTTTTAAATTTAAAGCATTAATCCACACTTAGTTAAGAAATATTTACAAAACATAATCATTTTTACCGTAGTCGAATTTGAACACGCACCTCTTCAGAGAGCTTGGACGAATTCCAAGAGCGCGCCTCTTACATAACTTAAAAACACAATTCCGTATAGAAATTTTGTTATATAAAAGTAAACCACAGTTGTGGTGGTATATGATCATAATAAAATTATTCAATTATCAAGATCGTTCTGATTTATATTCGACGTTAAACTTTTTATAATAAATTTAAAAATTTATAAATTATACATAAACATATAACTAGGAGATAAGACATGCGGACCTTTAGGTATATGTGAGTGTAGAAGAAATATAACATGCAGAATTATGGAACTAAATAACTAAAGTTATAGTTTTTATAAAATGTATTGTCAGAAATAGCGTGCCAATTTTCAAACTCGATAAACATAATTTAATTGGATGCTGGATTGGACCTGTACCGCGACGTCAGGGGCGACTTGGGGTAAACGGGCACAAGCGTGAGAGGTGCGGGGTGCGGTGTGCGGGGAGCGTGGGGGTATCAGCACAGCGCATACATACTAGCGGTGCGCGGGATTACCGTCGGGGGAGACGTGGGGCGTGGCGGAGTCGCTGCGCGCGCGCACCGAGCCCCCCGGCGACTCCGACATGGACGCTTGGAGGCTGTAGCTTTCTCTGTGGTTTCAAAATTGTGTAATTAGTATATTATATATGACTTGTCATATTAGACTTTAAGTAATTGAGTAGTTGATTGTTGACGTCATGTAAAAAAATAATTATATACCATAGTAGTGTATAAAATTGACTATGTAACTTTAAATTTTTATTTCCTCTATCTGGTATGAAGACAAAGCAGAACGTTGAATTTTGTCTCTTTTTTTCTGGTGAACTGTCAGGATCGGATTATGTCAACAATCGATTCTATTTCATATTCTGACACATACGGGGTTCAACATGAGGCTTAAAACAAAACTTAACTTATCAAAACAGGGTGATCACCAATTAGTATAGATGTGTAAATTTAAATATATGTCAAGTAACCTGTAGCCCGAGGTGGAGGAGGTCTGCGAGATCTCGCTGTCGTAGGAGGTGTCGGTGAGGGGCAGCGGCAACGGCGCGGTCAGCAGCGCGGGCCAGCGGGCGCGGCGCGGCGTGCCCTCCCCGACGTCCCCGCCCTCCCCTCCCTCGCCGCCCTCGCCGCCCGGCGACGAGCACTCGTCCGACTCCAGGCGCACGTGGGTGGCCTGCGGGACGACACATTAGCGGGTTCATAGATAGATTGATTATTTTAGATAATAATACGTTAGTATCACAGATGACCGAGTGCATAAAATTTATATAAAAATCTAAAATTTAGATGACACATTCGTAGCATAATATTCATTATTATTTTTATATAAAATATAAAATACAAATCAGTTACAAGTACAAATTACAATTACAATTAAATCTTATCGTAGCAACCAAAATATCTTCAAAACGAAATAGTGGTAGAACAACAGTACAACGAAACGGTTGTTCGATTGGAACTCGGAGCAATAAATGTTCAATACCTGCTAACACGCAATGTCTAAAAAGTCCCCGTTAAAATGGCTAAACGACAGATACAACAAAGTAATCTCGAAAGCTACCTCAGCCTTAGCATTCCGACTGCGTCTAAACTTGAAGGTCTTCTTGGAAGGTCCGTGCGCGCGCTGCAGGCGCGGCCGCTCGCCCGCCGCCTCCTCCCACGCGCCCGACGGCGGCGACGCGGCCGACGCCGGGGACAGCGGCGTTTGGGAGGTCTCGCCTGGGGAGTGTCAAACCAACTTTGTGACGGCACTTTATTTATTAACAAACACATTTTTGTTGCTTTATTAACAAACACATTTTTGTTGCTGTTTTGATAATTTCAAGAGTTTTAACTTAAAAATAGACATGGTTGTGGATAAATCTATTATAAGTATTTACGTTATGTATTTGGTGAATCATATTTTTGCAAATCAAATTTAAATAAAAATTCCATATTAAAAAAAAGAAATGAAATAATACATAATCGGACTGTAGATACATCAATGCGAACCAACGTCTTCTACTTTTGATACCATTCAATTACCCACATAAGTCACTACATCTTTAAATATAATAAGTTACCTTCTTGTTTTATTAATTGTTACTTTTTAATAAAAAAAAATACTTTTTAATAATAATAAAAAAAATTAATAATAAAAAAAATAGACCTAGTGAGATCGTCTTATCGCTCCCGGCACATCGGCATATTTAAGTTAAGATTAGTGTTATTAGTTATTTCTCAAATGCATTCAACGTGACAATATTTCTGTAGTTTATTTTACAAAGAAAATAATATAATTATATTACCTGAAGTCAATTTAAACTCCACAGACGACATGAACCGTAGTTTAGTTTGAATAGTCCCATACGGCGGTGTGCTCGCTGAACATTTTTGATCACCACCATAGTTATTGTTGACTGTACCTGTTGTATTAGAAATCAATTATATTATTTAATTTGTATATAAAATGTACCTTATAAGATAAATCTTACATACATTTATTTTAAAATAATGTATAAAGTGTGCCCATGAAGAAGCTTGCTTGCTTGTTGTCTTTCATCCTGCCCGTGGGCAGGGGAACGGATGCAGGGCTTAACGAGCGGAGTTAGATACGGCGGAAGAGGGTCCTTCCGCCGTATCTAACTCCGCTCGTTACCACGTTACCTCGTGGCAGCTCAGGAATCGGAGTCGGGATGGGGAACAAGGTCACGTGGTAGGCGCTTCTTGGCGTCCGGTGGTTGTGTGTACCACGGGGCGATGTCCCCATGGAGAAGCAGTTTTAATTGTATTATTATAAATATACTGTTCTGTTGTGTTTGATGATATGTTATTTCAGTTACTAAATAAACAAGTCAATCAATATAAATATGAAAAGGAGTTAAGGCTGTCATGACTGTTGATGTAATAGGACAGTATGTGAAATTTAACGTGAATTATTCATAAGACAAATCGATGCAGAAGCACGCAATTAATATATGTAATATTTCCATATAATAAATATAATACTTTGAACATAAATAAAATATTACTGTACCTATGTTAGCATTTAAATTAGTATTAATATTTCCATTGTTGTTGGAAGCGAGATCAAAAACTGCTTGGCTTGTAGTGGAGCTGCTTGACAATGATTCTGAACAAAAGGAAAAAATATAGGATTTAAATTCATTTACTACATACATATTTATTTAAATAATTTACTTTTACTTAAATTTAACTAATAGATCTAATAACAAAGAAAAACTTTCTTTAGGGGTTAATTGTATTTTTCACTACTATGTAACTTTTTATTTAAATGAAAACAAAGTAAATAGATTTTCATTATTGATTCTAAACATAAATCTTTTTTTGATCAGTATGAGAGCTCCCGATAGTTAATACAAATATTATGGATTAGAATACCCTCGGGGGAAGTATATTTAAGCTCTTTCATTTTTTTGCCTTGGTAGATAAAGTGAGCCAATGAATATCGCTACATTTTTAATGGTATCAAATAGGAAACGTGCAATAGGTTATTTCAGCATTTTTTTATGGAGAAGACAAGGCAAACGAGCGTACGTGTCACCTGATGACATACGGCCCCGTGTAATACCAGGGGAGCTACAGGTGCGTTGCCGGCCTTTGAGGTGGAGGTAGACGCGCTTTTTTAAGGTACCCATGTCGTATCGACCTGGAAATGCTGCCGCGGGTAGGTCGTTTCAGAGATGTGTGGCGCGTGGAAGGAAGTTCCTACGAAACCCTGCATGCCTTACTTTGCGGATTTTTAAATAATACATGCTCACTCACCCCTCGGCGCGGAGAGCGGGGCGGGGTGGTCGGGCGTGCGCGGCGCGCGCCCCACCAGCATGGAGATGAGCGAGGGCCGGTGCTGCTGCTTGTCCCGCGGCAGCGCCTCCGACGCGCGCTTGCCGCCCGCGCCCGCGCCCGCGCCCGCACCCGCCGCGCCCGCACTCAGCTCTGGTGGGTAAATTTGTACCTACTTATCAACATTACTCGTCTAGAAACACTAGTAAACATACGACTAGTTATTAATACGGTAAAACTACTTAACACATCTTAAGGATTAAAACTCAATTTATGATCAAACAAAATTATTAAGATAGTAATCATTAATTTCGATACCTTTTTCCATCAAGCAAATAATCAAAACCATGGTAGAACATTTTTTACAATAAGTACTAGCCAAGATAATCCCTTGAATCACTCAACGTACGCACAGTACGGTCGAGTAGTCACTGTCGAACTTTTGTACTTTTTGCCAATCGTTCTCGTGTCGTGTCTGTATAATTTTAGAGGGTATCTAAAAATGAATAGCGACTTGTGTGCAACCGATGCTTATCCAAATTAAAATAAAATGACATTTACCAGCTTTAAAGTTATCCCTCGAATCTCTCAAAGTGCGCAGCTCCCGCGCCAGCTCCGCCAGCAAGGCGCCGCGCGCCCTCGCCGCGGGCAGCCGCAGCCCGCGCACTCGCTCTCGCACCACGAACTGCATGTGGCGCTCGTGGTCGCCGATGGGGGGTTGCGACAGCTGTACAAATGCATGTACGAATTTTATTAATATATAAAGCGGTTGTGTCTTTTATACTCTGAAGCTCAGCCGTTATGGTGCGACTACCTCATCCACTTGATTTATCTAATTAATGAAACGTATCTTGGACGTTTTTTAAAGTTTAGAGGCTCGAATGGAGATCGGACCATGTTTCGTGCACAGTTTCAAGTCTTTTGTGCTACGACGAGATCGGTAAAAGATCAATATATTTTTACCATATAAGAAAATCTTTATCTTTTGTCTATCACTAATAATAAAAACTATTATATGAGGAGAACAACTAAAACACAACTGACCTTGTGCACTATGAAGGGCTGCAGCAGCACGTACAAGGGTGTCCTGTAGGTGACGACGTGCTCGAGGAAGTCCCACAGATGGTGCGCCGCCTCGTTGCGGCGGCCCAGCTCCCGCATGGCGCGCGCTATGCGGCCCCACTCGCTGCACAGCTCGCTCGTGAAGCACGCGCACAGCACTTTGAGAGCTGCAATGCAAGTGTGCAGGCATTGGAACGTAGCTGCTGCCTTGGGAACCTAGTGTCAGGCCACTTCGTTCCCCGGACGCATTGTCCAATTTCAAATATGGTTGTTGAATGGCGGAATTTATAACTTATATATGTTATAATTAGACATCGGATTATATGCATTTGCATTTTTGCATATGCAAAAGCATATAATGCTATTTTTATAGCGTTATTGCATATAATGGTATTTTTTCACTGACGGTGCTTATTTCAGTAGTTGTACGTGTTAGGCGTGTATTACGCCGTCAACAACTCGTCTATAAAAATCTTATTTTTGTTGATATAATGCCGCCAGTGAAAAAAAATACCCAGACTTTAATGGAATCTTGGATAAAAAATTACCCAGGCCAATTTACGACTGATGGCACTGTGATTTTCTGCAAAGTTTGTGAGAAGCGAATTCCTTCATCAAAAAAATATCAAATCGATCAACATGTGAGTACTGCTTCCCATTTAGCTGCAAGACAGAAACCAACAAGAAGTCGACAACAACTACTGTCTCATATTTCGTCTTCCAATTCGGATACTACAAACAAAATAGAATTCAACAAAGATTTATGTCAGTTGTTTGTTGCTTCTAATATTCCTTTCCACCAATTAAATAACGAAATATGCCGCAAATTCCTTAAGAAATATTGCACTAATCAGTTCAAATCCTTCATACTAATCAGTTTCAATTCCTGAAGAATCCACAATTCGGAAAAAATATCTGACAATAATCTACGAAGAAGTACCTAGTGAAATACTTAATAATTAATATTAAGCGACAAGCGTCACAAGTTTGCTGTAGAAAACTTGGAAAAATATATTATTGTATATTGTCACAAAAATTATAATAAATAAATGTTAATTATATTATAATACATAATAATGAATGGTTTTTGATTGTGCATATTTAGTGCATATTTTGCCCTTTTTTAGAGCATATTTGCATGCATATTTTGGCATTTTAATAGTGCATATAATCCGATGTCTAGTTATAATTAATAAGAAATTGTTAATTATATGTAATAAATAACTACTGTGGAATAGATTAGTTTTAAGTTTATTTCTTATCTTTAACATATTTTGCGCTTAAGCTTAAGAAAAACTTAAGGTTACGTAAAATAAATATTACTTAAAACAAATATATTTTTTAAATAGAAATCAAAAATATTTATTTTTCTTTCTGCATCACACTGTATTCCGCATACGGCAGGGTTGGCATAGAGAACTTGAAAATCTACTGTTAAAACACTCCGTTCCGTTTCCCACTTCTGCTAAATTTTATGTATTGCATGTTGAGTGGCGGAACTCAATGGTGCGCTTTGCTTTGTTACCAGAGCGAACAGATAAAATAGTAAATATTTCATTCTCATTTCATTTCTTGTTCGAGTGAAAATCGCTCTCACAGCCTATCATTTACAGGCACACGCTTGTGCCGTCATAGCAACGGAGGTCGTAGTGAGAGGCGTGAACAAGGAACATTACCAAGGAAAGCGACCCTGTAGAGGTGGTTGGAGAGGCGCGTGGTGTTGCGGGTGTCGCGGCTGCCGGTGAAGGTGAGGGAGTTGGCGCGCGCGTCCGTGGCCAGCTTGGCGTTGGCGGCCGCGGCCTGCCCCGCCGGCGCGGGCGGGCACAGCGCCCACACCACCGCCGACACCAGGTACGACACGTCCGACTGCCGCAGCGGCGGCACGTCTGCCGGAGTTACACACATATTCTTTTACGTTGCGCGTTAAATCGCAGGTAACAACCAAACTTTACAATATCATTCATTTCCTTTTTTTAGACATTGAAATTAGAACAAACTTCTTTTTTTCTTGTTTTTTTTAAACAACAAAAAAAATTAAACGCTAAAAGGCGTTAAAGGCGTAAAAAAATAAACGCTTAAACGCTTACGCCTGATACTATTAATACTACTAGAATACGACCGCTTGACAGACGAAAAATACTGTAATACATCTATATAATGTATTACATACAAATACTCAATCATATCTTTCAATCCTTCACAGACGATATTTATTATTAAACGTTCAATTCATCAAAATCACCTTTCCTCCCACTACCAACGCGCAAGCACAGCGGCATAAACAGATTCATGAGCATATTTTCCGTCTTTTCAGCTGTAGGAAATATAGCGCTTCCTCCACACATTTGTTCTAAGGAATAACTATCCTGTAAATGGAAATGTAATAATATTAATAACTTTTTATTATAACATATTTAAAATAGTCAAAAATAAATTATAATTATATCAAGAGATATTTTTAGAATACCGTTTATTAATAGAGAAAAAAATCCTTTTAGATTAATAGTGACTTATTGTCATTTCTGTGTCTGTCCATGTGTCAATACTATTTATATAAAGATCGCGTGGAGGTATCAAGGTGTCATGAACATAAATATTCAGATTATCGCAATCCAAAGATACGAGATTTTATGTACTGTTTTGCTGTCTTTTGTTGGAAATTTAAGATTCAAAAACAATGGGGTAGTTTATTTATTAAAATGTATCAAGTAGATTTATGAAGTAGCTGAATAACAACGTATCCAAGAGGCGATGGTTCTAGTCTACTCTCACATTATTATCGACTAAATAATTATTTAATACTTTTCTCAATTTTAGACAAATTAAAAAAGTTACAAACCCCAGTATTAATAACTTGCAAAGCAATTAGCCGGACCACGGTGCTACAGAAGTGGGGCGGCGGTGGCTGTTGCATCAACGCAGTGGTTGCTGACGAGAAGTTCTCACTTGTGCCGCTGTCTGATACTATTAACGCCTAAAATATATTTTTATTAAACATATAGGACCAGTTTAACCAGTTACGAATAAAGTTTCACAAGATGCTTATACATCTTTATGTTTCACCATCAAATTTCATTACAACTAATCTGGTAATAATTACCTACGTAATAAGTGACGGAATGTCAATAACGCGAAAAAGGTATTGCTTATCTGGCAGGTAAGGGTAACCGGTACTATATCAGCCACTGGTGAAACCGGCCTTTACAGTAATATCAGCTTTTATCCAAAGCTTAATTCCGTGGTCGAATAAAAATACCTAAGAGCACAGTGATGTTACGTGGACCATGGCAAGATATAGGTCACCGAAGTTTAACCCTCACTGTACAAGTACATTGGCTAAAAATTTAAACAATTTACTTCATAAAAAGACCTTACAGCAGTACAAGTAGCATCCATTATTCTGTAAATGGACTACCAAATGCAAAAATACTTTTTTCAATCAAAGTAGTTCTTGAGATTGGCATCAATCAGATAGACAGTGTTTAGCTATATTATTGACATATGCTTCAATCAGTAAAATGTAGATATTTCTACAGTGTTATTGGTAAGTAGCGAAATATTCACAAAAGATAACAAATGTACGTAATGATGTAAAATTCAAATTAAGTCTAAGTTTAAATAAGATATGATTATTAAATAACTAAATTATATATACAACATTATATAGAATTGTAAGTTAACGACGTATTACTAACCAACTAGAAAAGACATAATAAGGATTTTTGCAATTCATTCGTACTTACTTGTACAGTATTGAGAATAGTTTTAACTTGTTGCCACTGCATGATATAAGGACAACGAATCATCGTTTCGTATACACCCTTCAATAGCACAGCTGCTGAGTCCCAGTCAGTATTTCGCTGAAAAAGTATATTTTTAAATACCATTGTTACAATTAGAAACAAGAATTAAAATACAAAATTATAAATTGAATACCCTTATACTAGGTTTTTTAGCGATTTTCAAGAACACTTTATCCAATCTTCTCAATATCATATTCAATGCCGGTCTCAAAGCGTCATCCGCCCAGTCGGCGGCGGGCAGTACGAGCGTCATATACCGTTGTAGGCCTCTACATCCCATTGATTCAGGATCGTAGGGTGACACTTTGAGGAGAGAATGCGCTATTTCTGCTAGACGCTGTGGAAAACTGTATATTAATATTTATTTTATTTTTAGTTACACACTGTACCCCACAAATGGCATAGAAAAAACCGGACCCTAATTCCTACTCTATTTTCAAGAGTTATAATAATATTACGATTCTAATCAAAATGCAAAATCTTTACAAAAAAAGGTATTAATATGATTTCGTGAAACAACTTGAGAGGGTTGGTTTTTATCAGCCTAATGAAAAGGGAAAATGTTGAATATATTGTTTTTGTCTATTTCGAAAGATGGGATAAACAAATATGATAAAAACTATGAAGCTATAATATGTTCCTCAATAATAAAATAAATGGTCATTTTCGAGTTGGAATGACCCACCGAACGTTCCGTGCCAATTTCAGGATTGTAGGTCAACATACTTCCTGTTAATTTAAAAAAGTTGACAAAAACCATCAAAACACGCACATACATAATATATTAAT
This sequence comes from Eueides isabella, assembly GCA_019049475.1. Lineage (NCBI taxonomy): Eukaryota > Metazoa > Arthropoda > Insecta > Lepidoptera > Nymphalidae > Eueides > Eueides isabella. The sequence goes on from CM032387.1 coordinate 9,253,564, forward strand.
GATAAATTAATCTTACCGCGTGTGATTTCGAATCCAGTAATTCAACAGGTTTCCCTTCAGAACCGCCACTTCCCTTAGACCCGTTCAGTTCAAGTAAGCGAGTTGTTGCTCGTCCTATAAATTCTCCCACTAAAGATAGCAACACGTCACGTGGCCGACGATATTCAGCACGTACTAGCTGTAATTGATTGTTTCATATAAATAATAATTCGCAAACGCTATTAATATCTATCTTTTTTATCTTTAAAGTTATTCTTTTAGTTAGTCTTTTTTATCCTTAAAGTTATTACCTGATATTTTTACTATTTTTAAAGTCCACTTTTAAATCCACACTAAAGTAATTTCAAAGTTCGAAAAAAATTACTTAGCAGAATTTAAAGTCGCGCTTCTTGGGATCCATCCAAGCGCTTTGACTTCTAAACCATACGTTCGCATCAAGTTTATGAATTTAATTAGTAACAAAGTATATCCAAGGATCGGAATACGGATATTTAGTAATAAGATCCGTAGGTACCGATGTGAACGTTATAACGTAATATGGGCGCGTGACCTCTACTATATTATTAATATAGATATTTTTTCAATTAACTTGTCCTTAGTTTGGGGTTATTTTCAATTTACTTTCTGTGTTTAGACAGTATTAGCACATACTAAGGGCTATTTTTTAAAATTAGCCAGAATAAACGATGCTGTATATAATTTGTCTAACTCGTACCTAACTTTTTTTTTATAATGAATAACTAAAATTATCGTCCAAAAAGGGAAGGCTATCAATATGGAGAGTGAGTAAGTGAGTCTCGTAATACCAAAGTACCTCCGAGTCCTCGGTGTCGGTGTAGTCGGGCGCGGGCGGCGGGCGCGAGTGGTCGCTCACGTAGCGCGAGTGCGACTCGTCGTCCAGGATGTCCAGCGGCGTGAAGGGCGCCGCGCGCGCGCAGCCGCGCTGCGACGAGCCCTTGTGCTCCGGCGTGGTGCGGTACGGCCCGTTGTACGACCTGTTCGGTTAATCAATACGATATGTTAAATATAATTATCTTCTTGTTTTTTATTTATAGAAGAAATTATATTTTAGTTTAGAATTATCTATACTTATAACTGTAACTCGTTCGTTCTCTGTCCATCGTTGTCTGTCCATGGAAGATATATTAAAAAATCTTATAGGGTATGCTAATTAATAAAATAGGGCCAAAAAAGTTATTTTATTTTTTTTGTCCATTTGTCTGTGTCTATACGCGCTAATCTCAGAAACGGCTAACTATATTTAAATAGTGTAAATAAAGCGGTCGAAGCCGCGGGCAGGTCGCTAGTATAAAATATAATTTTGTACTTACTTGGATAAGCCCTCACAGTTGTTGACCAACGTTTTAATAGCTATAGCCAGTTGTTGTATTATTTCTTTTTCAGTCTTTCCTTCTCTATTGTATGTTGGGAGTTGTATTTGTTTAACATAGCATGGTAGGATCGCTTCCAGTATTATCTATTACAAAACATATATTAGTTTTATGTTCAATTTAACAATTTTATTTTGAATGTGTGAAAATAATATATTACATGTCACGCAGAGGAGGTAGAAATATTGGATGGTTGTGAATTAGTTGTTATTTCCGCTCTCCAGGTCTCGTGTAAATAAATGACTGCGAGGCAAAACCCAACTGTAATTAACTTGGTATTTGTTTATTTAAATATTCTTTATTTATTATTTCTTAATTTAAATATGTTATTAGCAACAATAAAATAAATCAAGACCATGTAGAGCAGTGGCATAGCGTGTAAATTGTTAACACAATGCTTATAATTTTAACTCCCACTCAAGATAATTATTTTCGTAACAAGACATAACTCAGTAGAAACGCAATATTGGTCGAAATCTGAACGAAGTCTTAATACTCTTTATGCCGTCCCTACTGCACAGCATACAGAATAAAGCTAAAAATAAGTAAATAAAAAAATTAAAACTAACCAGCATTTGATAACCACGCATACTTTCCGCAGAATACGAGACGACCATCACACATAGGCTTATGCAATCCAACACATTGACCATTTCATCCTCATCTCGGTAACAAAAATCTATAGGTTTTAAAGGTTTTTCTTCCTTAATAAGTTCCGCTATGTGAAGAGGATCAGGTGAAGGAGTTTCCAAGCTTAGTAGTAAATTAAATAAACAGCTTGATTGTACCTGAAATAATGAATTATTATTTTAAACTACTTTTTGAAATGTAATTATAACCAATGCTACACTTAAATTAAAATATTTCAGGAACATTTTCGTTTGAACTGAATAATTGTAAAGGAAAAATTATATATATATATATATATATATATATATATATATATATATATATATATATATATATATATATATATATATATATATATATATATATATATATATATATATATATATATATATATATATATATATATATATATATATATATATATATATATATATATATATATATATATATATATATATATATATATATATATATATATATATATATATATATATATATATATAATATATATATATATATATAATTTCTTGAAAAATTGTTAATAATGTTTTCTGCGTTTAATATACATTTTGTATTTTTTTTTTTATTTTAAGCAACGTACCTTACTAGCATCACCAAATGCTGCATCTTCATCGGTATCCAATATGGCTGATACAGAACCAAACATTTGTAATATAAAAGGTTTCCTATTGAGAAGATAAAACTGCTTTACAGCATACTCTATTGTTGTTGTAACAAGTTTATTTGTTTGGAAATTAGAGTATATTTGTAATAATGTCGGCATTATTAGAAGATATCTGAAAGGAAAATATTATTTAAAATAAACAATTTAAAATTTGTATTTATAATAAAATATTACTAATCTGTAACACGAAGTTGCGGGCAATAGTTAGTTTACAATAAATTGATACTAATTTCCATAAAAATACTTAACTGCGATATATCTACGCAACAACTACAAAGAATAAAAACAATATATATACCCATTAGTAGAAAATATATTTTTAAAATTGAACGCCGCATTCACATATGTGGCTATAACGTATCGTAGTATCAAGGAGTCCTCGCTGTGTAACATTAAGGCGCCATTCAACACGTTAAGGAACAAGTGGATATCTCTGGAGGATGTGAAGTTGCCCGCCATTGCTTCAAACATTCGAGCTATGAGGCGGACCCACCTGTGTCATAGAATTATATTACTTTAGCACATTTTTTCCCGCATAGTATTTAGGGTAACCTGAACTAAATAAAACATTTAAAATTGAGGTAATGCTTTCATTTATTAACCGATATGAACAAAAAAAATAATCAAGGAAAGTTGCGAAAATATAATAGTAAGAACTGCATTTAAATCTGATTAGACGTTTCTGAGTTTAGCACGTACAAAAAAAAAGCTCCAATAAACCGACAAAAAAAAATAAAAATCAATATTTTGGCATCTATTAAATTAAAAAAAACGTTACCTATAACATTTTTTAGTATGCTTTCCTTGTCTAGACAGCGATCAGACAGATACAGATTAACTATAAGTATAGATAATAAAAAGACATACATAAACTTATGCAGAACATCCAATCCAAGTAATGTGGAGCCCAATGGTCCTCTACTATAGAGTGTTAAGTCAGCTTCTAAAGCTTTTCTAGGGAAAGACGGTAGTTTCATTAGCTCATCGTGCAAAAACACTACACGTTGGACAACCTGAAAAAATTATAAGGTGATTAGTTGAAGAAATACATGGAACTAAAATGCCTATTTTAGGACTATATGAAATATTACATAGTAAGTTAGAAAAGTATTTTTTTTATTAACTTTGATTAAATTTAATATAGCATAGAAATGGTGTCGCTTCACGAACACGTAGCTGGGCGTAAATTGGACGATTGTGCTGTCACTAATCACGCAATACATCATGAATATTGGCTCAAAGTGAGGAATAGTGTCTTAACACTACGCATTCTTTTGCCTACCCTAGTACATTCGGGATAGTGAGATACGTAAAGTTTAAAAAAGTACGTATTTTCTTATTAATTGAATTTATTATAGAACTTTATAAGTAATATAATTCATAGTATACCATATCAACATTTTTCAGAATAGCCCAAGTTAACAAAACTTTGCCGATCTCCACGAACTTCTGTAACAGTTCTTGTTGCTGTAACTTCTCGAAGGCTTCTTCAGGCTCCATGTGCACGAGGCCGAGTTGAGGGTATTGGGAGCGTTTAAAGAAATAGTGATCGCGGACATAGCCTTGTGGATTGTGAATCTGTCCTATTTTTAAATATATTTTATATTATTATTGTAAAGGCAAAGCCGAAAATATTGTAAAATAGTTTATTTACATTTTTACTAAAATTATAGTATTAAGTCTATATATTTATAGTGTTTACTCAGCTTCACGCTGTATCCCGCACATGGCAGGGTAGGTAGAAGGAACATGGGAATCTAGATCTACAGAAAGCAACCACCGGCTTGGAAGGCGGGTCTGCTATAATAAACAAGAAATGAATGTTTTTTATCTTACTTGTTTTAAAGTCCACCAAAAAATATTCATTATGTAAATCCTCAGGTATTCCAAAGTAATCTAAAGATTCTCTTAGAATTTGAACAAACTGAGTGTCTTCTTGTACTGGGAATTGGGATGGTATACTTCCTTCATTGTCCGCTAAAGGGAGTGAAATAATTTTAAATTTAGATAAACCAATATACCGTAGTGTTTCTTAGAAAGTTTAAAAACATAAAATATATGTATTTTTTATAATTGTAAAATTGAAATGCTTACAAGGTCCATGTACAATAATTTTCTTAGCAGCAGGAACGTTAGCCGTTAATAATATAGAAGCATCACATTGTTCTTTGCGCAATATTTGTTTCAAATCTTTAAACATAATTCCGTGGACACTGTGCACAACCTACGATTAAATAGTATTAAGTTTTGCGGAGTAAACTAAATTTGTTCAAATAATATATATATAAATTTATAGAACAAATATCATACTATAAGCTGAACAGTTTGTTTGTGTGTTTTGTTGAACGTACTAATCTCGGAAACTACTACTATTAATCGATGAATCTACAATTCATTAATTATTAAAAAATCGTAGCCTAAAAGTTTTAGCTGTTTCTACAACAACAGCATAAGTCCAATTTCCTAAGAACAACCCACAGTAACCACTTTTATGTTTTACATACATAACACATTTTTATTATTTAGCGTTACTTTCAAAAGTATTTTAATTAATATACCATTATTGCTTACTCAATTAAGTGAGTTAGATGCATTGTGCGTATTATATGTACAAATCAAAATTGGCTTTTATTATATATCAGAAAACATACCATCACATATCATCACATAATCATGCTAGGCTTAATAGCTATACACATAGATACAGGTAAAGCTAATAAAGAAAAAATCTACATACCATCCATAAAATAGATAATGCATATCAGAAAACATACCATCACATATCATCATAATAATGCTAGGCTTAACAGCTATACACATAGATACAGGTAAAGTTAATAAAGAAAAAATCTACATACCATCCATAAAATAGATAATGCAGCACCAATAAGCCTTTGCCCATCTTCATGTGGAGTTCGCACATAAAACATAACATATCCTATGATATAATTATATAACGCAAAGGCAGCCTGTTGAGGCAGCCGCGGTATGAATCTGATAAGATGGCGGAGAAGCTTGAACATCTCATCTTGATGGTCACGAGTTAAGCGTTCTAATACATGGCGAAGGAAGAGCGCTGAGTCTTCTACTAAACATCCCCAAATTACCTGTTTGTTTGAAAGAGTATATCTATAATGCAGTAAAAAATATTTATTTGTACATGTAGAATTTCGGAATTACTGAATAAATTTTAAATAAATTAAGCTATTAGGCCTGTGAAGGATATACAGAACTTTTTAGTTTTGAAGACTGGAATCTGTGATATAACACCACAATACACAAGAAGTTAAAGAAATAGAAAAACATGTCTTAAATATATTAAATCAAAAACTATTCCATTTAAGTCCAAAATCCTAAAAATACCAGTATAAAGTTTTTAATAAAGTAATTGAATGTACTGTACATTCAAGTAAAATGTTTTAGTATGTGTCAAAGACTAAGGGTAAACAAGAATTTTAATATGAAATATTCAATTCAACAAACCTGATAAGCAACTTCATAAACAGAGCATCCCTCCCTAGAGACCGCAGCATCGTCCAACAAGGATATTATTTCGGCCACCGCGGAACATAACACCGAGGGGAACAACGCCGGCGCCACTTGCGTGTGGTGGGAGCCGCGGACACCTTCCGCCATTTCCTCGTCTGCTGGAGCTGCAGAATGAAAATTAATTTGCACAGGGCTCATTTTACTTTATTATATAAAGAGTTTTTTTGATGTAGCATGTAGTGTGTAGTGTTGAGGCACTTCGTCCCTTACTTCCGTCCATTTTCAATACATTGCGTATATTGCGTAATACATTGCAATTGCATGGGAATTTGTTTTAGGAAAGATAAGGCGACGCGCACCTCGTAGCCCGAAAGGAGCTATCGGTATATTGTCAGCATTTAAGGTGAAGAAGTACATGTCGTATCTACCTGGAAACACTGCAGGTAGGTCATTTCACAAGGTTCAACACGTAATGTTTCATAAAACTGGACAGAAAATGTATCTTAAACTTAGTTTAATATCATATACCTATATATGTGGAGCTTAAAATATATATATCTCACGTTCAACATGATCGTCAGCCGCGTGATCCAAGGCGGGCTCGCGGGCTGCTTGCCGCGTTATCGGTATCGTCGTTATGAGGAAACTTTCACGCTCAGCTTTCTTCTTATCGTCTCGCTGTTGTAACGCTTTCTTTATTGCTTCGGTTTGTTGTTTTTTACGTGTCTTTGTGGCTGTCACTAGAGAACGCTGGAAACGGTATATCGAGGGGATGGTAACAATAATAATAAGCCAAAAATGGCCAAAAAATGTGCAGTTTCGCACACCATAAGGCACTTATAGCATAAGGGGATATTCGAATATTCAGTAATGTTATAAAATTAACTGTACATGAAATATATAATAACAATCGAGAATATGGACTCATTGAAGACAACTCATTAAAAAGTTTGATTTAATCTAGAAAATTCCATTCTATTTCATTATACTTTCTAATTAATAAATAAAAATATAATTACATATTAGATGGTGTTATAAAATATTCTTATTTAAACAGAATATACAGTAAACTCACGTGTCTTTCTTGGTTTAGAGTCATTTCCATGTCTTTGTCCTTAGCTTGTGGACACCATGGCGGATCAACGACAGCTAATGATTCAATGCCTATTTTAGGCGACGGTAAAGTGAATTCGATTCCCGGAGGAGGCACTTTGAACGTGACAGATGCCCCTTCCTCCATACGGGGCCACACTTGATATCTGAGTTTCCACAACACTTGGAATCTTAATATGGCGTTTATTCTGTAAATTAATTGTTGAATTAATTAAGAAGCGAACATCTCCTGCGATAAAATCTATTTTACAAGGTACATAGTCATTTATAAGTTTTGATAGCCTCATGAAAGAGTTAGATTGTCATCGACTGTATATACAATATTTTACTCTGTAGAATATTTATAATACTTTTTCAATGCAGCCGCCATCATGTAGTAGCACTGAATTTGTGTGTACCTTATAGGAAGGCATTATAGTTGTGTGTACATTATAGAAAAGGTAAACCACCCAAAGAAATAAATTATTTCCTTTCCTGTTGTAAAGCAGAACAACGCCATATTAGCACAACATATATATTTTATGTAAACCTTAATACTCAATAAAAGGGGGACTTAATGCGAATTCATAGTAGAGTTATAAAAAATGATGCTACTGCTATACATACCGTATACCAGGATCAGTACTTTTAAGCGCTTTATGCATAATATGTCCAGCTTGCGACGGCGCTCGTACCGCCGCTAGTGCAAAAAGCGCTGCAGCGCACGCGCTCAGCTCACGCTCCGGCTCCAGTAGCAGTTGCCACGCCGCGCCCGCCGCCTCTGCGAACACTTCTGACGAAAGCGTTGTGGCGCCTTTTACTAGCGCTGCTAGGGGCGCGTGGTAAGCTTCTCGAACCTATGTATATTATTATAAGTGTTACTAAATATTTACACTAATGTTTTGCTTGAACGCTAAAATATGTATACTCTGTTAAATACTAATAGATACGATTTTAATATAAGAAATAAAAACAATTTTACATATTTACTTATGTATAATAAAATACCACAAGTGATTTTAGACTTGCCCCTTCAACATAATTTATTTAGCACTGGCAAGGTAAGCAAAGAGAACATGAAAACTTAGCGTTAAGGCCATCCCTTCCCATTAAGTCACTTCCATTCTACACTTTTAGTCAGTCAAGTCATGTGAAACACTATATCAGTACATATACGATGATACTCGCCTGAGACTTGATGTACTTGAGTAGGGGCGGCGGGTCGGCGGGCGGGTCGGCGGGGGGCGCGGCGCGCTCGCCGCCCGCCGCGCGGTACGCCAGACCCGCGCTCTCTATTACTGACCGGTCGATCCTGCAAGGGATACAATCGTACATACAGAAATACACATATTTTGCTTATATAAATATTGAAGCTTTTTAATGACAATATAACCGTCAACCCCAACGATTGATAGATTCAGATTGTACATGTGCTTATAAGTTCGATCTCAAAAAATATACTGAAATAATATTGAACGAAATCCTTATAGGAATATTCTTTTGTCTGTTTGTCACCATTCAATTTATCAAAAATTTGAAGGATCCAATTTGAATTTATTAAAACAACTAAATCTACATTTACTCATACTAAGAAAAAAATAAACTTCTAAGACAACACCACCAAAAAATACGATTAGTTATGTTTCATTTTTTTCTAAAAAAATAAATTTTGTAATATATAATATGAAAGAACAGATATCAAAAATTCATATTAAAACATAATTAACTCCATTAATAATTAACTTTATATTTTTCCAAACTTCGGTAACAATTCTGGGTCTCTAAATAATTTTGGGGCTCTAAATTTCCATAGCCTACGATACGAAGCCTGTCGTGGCGCAGCGGCACAAGAGTGTGACTGTAACCGACAGGTTCTTGGTTTGATCCCCAGTCGAGGAAATGAAATATTTAATATTTTCAATTTAAATATTTAATGTTTCATTTCTTCGCTCTGGTAATAAGGCAAAGCGCGGCGTTGAGTTCCGCCACTCAACACGCAATGCCTCAAATTCGGCGGAAAGTGGGGAACGGAAGTGGAACGGAGTGTCATAACACTAGGTTTCACTTTCGTTCCCTCTGCCTACCCTGCCTAGTGCGGGATACAGCGTGAAACTGAAAAAAAAATCCAGGCGGCTTCGTCGATTTGAACTAAGCTATTTTATTTAATAATTTCAATTACATACTTTTTTGTTCTAATAAAATTATCACTTTCATGATAATATCTAAGCAATGAAATTGAAATTTATATAAAACAAATGGCTGAATGTTGAAGGAAGGTTGCCAGAAACATAATAATGAAAACTGCATTTAAATCTGGTTAGCAGTTTCTGAGATTATCGCGTAAAAACGCACAGTCTAATTAATTTTTTTTTTCCAGCTTCACGCTGTATCCCGCACTAGGCAGGGGCAGAGGGAACGGAAGTGAAACTTAGTGTTATGACATTCCGTTCCACTTCCGTTCCCCACTTTACGCCGAATTTGAGGCATTGCGTGTTGAGTGGCGGAACTCAACGCCGCGCTTTGCCTTATTACATTACTAACTCAAATCACTATTTTAAACCCTATTTATTACATTAATAAACGCCCCCTATAATTTTTTCTTCAAATATATCTTCCAAGTACAGACAGTGATCAGTTACAGATTTATTATAATGAAATAGAGTAAAAAATAAAAGCAATAAATTACCTATCACTGACGTGTTCAGAAGGTTTACGAGTTCGCCTTCCTCTCCTAACGCCTCCAATGACTTCTTCGTTATTAGTTGTATTTATTTCCGGGCCAAATTTTTCACCATATATCTATGGATAATATACAACAATATTTAATTTAAATAAATAAAGGAATGGCTGCTTGCACAATATAGCAGAGTAGTCAAAGAAAATTCAGTGTAAGGAAACTTTGAGTTTTTCTCAGCTTCACGTTATATTTTGTACATGGCAGGGCAGGAGGGATCTAGGGATCTTAGTGTTGAGACACTCCGTTCTCCACTTTCTGTTGATTTTGAGTCATTGGTGTGTTGAGTGGCAGAACTCAACGCTACGCTTTCATTTCGTGACTAGAGCAAAGAAATTAAACCCACAATAGTTACACGCTGTGTCGATGCACCACGACGGTCGATTATATAATTATTTTAAATATTTATAGTGATTGATACTACCTTTTGTACTGATTTCATAAGTCGGACTGTTGATCGCATATTACGCCTGAAGCAATATGGGTGACAAAAGTTTTGATGGCAGCATACATAGTTGAAAGAATTCAGATACTTTACGATTACCTGAAATGCAAATAATGATTATATATACACACACTATACACATAATATTTACCAAATGTTTATTATTTCAGTTTTAGAAGTATTAAATATATGTAATCTATAGATATATCATATTTGAAAAACAAATTAATAAATAAACATAGAGATGAATTTTCATTAGATATCAAATTAATAATATAAAAGTAGTACATGTATTGAAACATACATATTTAGAACAACACAAACACATTTTTATATTTAAATTGTAAAAAAATAATTCTAACTTTTAGCCAAGGAAAACTTTTGCTAGTATCAGGTGGGTCGGTAGAATTACTATCAGGGCTGTCAGGAGGGTGGTCGTGGTCATCTGATAGCACTCCTGGGCTTTCCTCACCTCCGCTATCTTCATTTGGCATTATTACAGTACCACCTAAAATTTAGAATTAATGGAATACTTTTAAATGAAACACTTCTATCCGGATTACTCGCGTATATTCAATGGTAAACATATTTTGGAAACCTGACGTTTCGAACACTTTACAGTAGTCCGTGGTCACGGGTAGACTGAGGTGGCATTTGTCTAACATTTGATTGAAACTTAAACGAATAATTATATATATTTTGTAATTATGGTCGTATACTTTCTTCGAACTCAACACGTGAGCACATTTTTTAATAAATTGTATAGAAATAAAGTATTGTTCGATGTTTTAATATTCGATTCTATCTATTATCAGTATGGAGTAGAAAATGATTTATACTATATAAATAGATATAGTATAGACAGATCAATTAATTCATGTTAAGAATACATTTTATATATTTAATTTTATATATTAAATTTTACATTTCCTTTAAGATACATTATTAGAGGCAAAAATAGCATTTTTTAAGGAAAACAGACGAACCTGCTCCAGGATATACTTCTGAAGTGTCACTTCTGTCCGATAAAGAAGATACTTTTCTTCTGCTCTGTATGGAATCTGATCTTCGATTCACAACTGTAAGTAGATTAAAAATCAAGATAAAAAAATATGTTTTCAAATTTAAACTTTTCTTGTTTAGCTTCACGCTGTATCCCGCATATTGTGGGAAAACGGCAGAGGGAAGGTTAGTGTTTTTGATGGATGATGGATTTTTCTATGGATATGGAACGTAGCGAACGTTTCATCGGCCTTTCCTGCTATATGCGGGCTACAGGGTTAACCTAAGAAAAGAAAACTTACACTCATCAACTTCCCGTGTGTCTTTCTGTCTCAATTTAATAGATCTTCGTTTAAAAGATCCAAAAGCGGCGTGTTGTTGCGTGTTTCTACGTGCTACGCCTTTACCGCGTGATCCTAGCCTAGACTTCTTGTCGTCACCACTTGGAATTGCTTCTGGAAGCTGTTTCAGAGGCAATATAATAAATTAGACAATTTAAGCAAGCTATAGAGTGAAAGCGGAACTAAGTTACTAAATAAAAGATCTGATTCTTTTGTCGTTGAAGTTGAGAACAAAATTTTACTTGTTTCTTATTTCACGTTTGTATTTTTAATGGGATTATAAAAATTGCAAATAAGATAAGTTTTAATATTTGCAATGGTAACAACTTACTGTAACACTGCTTCCTCCAGAAACATTTTCTGGTTCGTGAAGTACAAAGGATATTTTCCTTTCTGTTTCCGCTCCCGCTATTGATTGTAGACTTTGAGCTGAAGCTTGCGAATGACCCATACTAGACAATGCCATACTCCATCTTCTATTGGCCTCCCTACAAAACCGGAATGAATATGAAAAGAAAACTTTAAATGCTGAAAAAAAAAACTATTTTAAACTAATTATAATAATTTAACTCTGGATCCTTAATTCTTTTGGCATGCCAATGTAGCAATAGCAATAGCAATTTTACTAGTTTCAACTAAACTATATTCATCGTAACTAAGTACCGCAGTATTTGAAATGAACAATGTCTCGTGGACCTTAAATAACCTACCTTAAGTTTTTTTTTTATATATCATGCAATCAGTGGTTAGTCACTTTTATTGTTTGATATTTTGTTTAATAGATCGACGGAAAAATGCAGACATTTTACCTATTATGAATAAATATACAAAAAGTAAAAAAAAATATATAACAAATAAAAAAAATCATTACAAAGCGATATACGAATAAATAGCTCTACATATACTACATACCTAAGTTACACAATAAGTATTATATGTAATTTTATATAATTATAAAAAAACAGTCTGCATTTACCGGAAGACCAGGTGCCCATAGATGTATAAGTGAAACCTAAATAACCTATTAACTAATTATTATATAACTAACAGTGTTCAACATATCGAGTATTTAATGCCGTGTTTAGTCCAATATATGGGTATTTAAACTATGTGCATGCACATATTTACATGTGCAGTATAACATGCATTATTCCATATACACATACTCGACTGGCATTAATGTGTGTTGACTGCTAAGAGCCCTGTTAAAATGAAAATTTCGATCATAAATATGAACTCGTTATACGTAACTAATGTAAACATAAACGACTCACTTATTATTACACAATAAACGTCTCCGCTTTTGCATCCACCTTAGCAAAAAATAATAACACAAAATAAATTGACACAACGAATAGATTGGAACTACTTACCAAACGGTAATGATAGTACTAGAGCAAAGTAACGATTGTAGGAGATTTCATTGTACCTGTACACTCGGTCCCAAGGACCTCTTTCTTTTAGAGACGATCGGCAGGATTTCGGAAGGTTCTGGTAGGTTTCTCGGAGAAATGCTGTTATTTCCAATAGCAAAACGCAGGCCACCATGCGAAGTGCTCGTGGACATTCCGCGCCAATTGTCTTCCCGGGCAACCTGATGCTGGCTGTTTGTTTAAAATTTCATATCAACTCCCTCTCAGTTGTGGTAATTGGGCTTAAATCTAACCGAAGCGCTATTTAGAATCTAAATCTAGATGTCATCTCTAGTAAGCTACCAAGTATCGGTAGTAAATGAAATGGACCTATACACTTCTAGATAATCGTTTAGTCTACCAAATAATTAATCCTGTGCTAGTCTAATAGTAAATATTCAGTGCTAGTCATGACCGGTATATAGGATGTTCGATACGATGTAATAATATGAATAGATTTTTTCAAATTGCCCTTATACTACCAGTTTAAGTGAGTATTGAACTATGGTTAAATAAAGGTGCAGCTTGTTCCATAAATATATAAAAAAGACGAGTATTAAAGTTTAAGAGTATAATTGTTACTATTTTCAAGAATTTGGAATTGAAAAATTAAAGTGCTAATATTTTCAATTTTCTTATTATACAGAAAAAAATAGTAAATACACCTAATTAATGTTTATATGATATATATTTTTTTATAAAAATAATTAGCATTGGTTTTGCTGTTTATGTTTTGCTTTATTATTTGTTAGTATTTTGCACATCTATATTGTTATGTTCAACTTAACATTGTATCCCGGATATGGCATAGGAAACTAGGGTTCTAATGTAAAGACAATTCACACCCATCAAGAAACTTAAGTTCCTCACTTTCCGCCGAATTTTAGTATACGAGTACAAAACTTGATAACTACACTTAATTCGTTTCAATACAAAAAATAATAAGGACAAATGGACCTTCATCTAAAAAGTCTTCCTCTTCATCTTGTTGCAGCAGATCTCTTTGACCGTCAGGATCGTTGACTAAATTAACAACGGTATCTATGTGTTTTCTATCTTCATTTAACATATCTTCCAATCTATTTCCTATAGCCTAAAACAATATAAAAATTTGCAGTATATTTAAAAAGTAGTTGTGTGCTATAGAAATAGAATCTTTTTTATATATTATACTTACTTCCGCCCATTGGTAAAAAAGTTTTCCAGCTAACCGTTGTCTTCTCAACTGTAGTGGACCTGAGGACACTAACAAATCATTTTATTTAAAACAATATGTTCATTGAATATTATTATATTGTTAATTGAATATAAATAATTTAACTCACATGGATTTTTAGCCATATTTGATTTAAGCCAATAGGGCCATTGTCCTTTGTTACAGTTATGCACTAAATGTGCACATTCCAGTAGTATGGCAGCTCTAGCTACAACTACTGTATGTGGCTGAAACAAATCGGAAGGCATCAAGTAAATAAGAAATTAATAAAAAAAATAAATATTTCATCTCAAAGAGCCCATCTCTGTGTTTACGTCACATAAAGTGTGTGTGTAATATTTTCAATTAAGACAAAGCAGCGTTATGTTCCATCACTCACCACGCAATGCCACTATAGTAAGGCATTGTATGGGAAACGGAAGATATAAATATGTACTAAAGGCACTACTAACAATTAACCCTCAAATCAGACACTGAACCAGTATACGCAAAATAATATAGTACCTATACGAAAAATAATATACAAACCAAATCTAACAACGCAGCCATAAACAAAGCATCAGGTGTAGCTCCCGGCTGTGTAGCGTCCAGTATAAAGCTGAACCTCGCGAGGCCATCGTACAGTGGCGCGGCCGCGACCAGTCTTCTACGCTTCAGTACTACTACTTCAGATTCACCACCGCCTGAACCACCTTCAGCTGAACCTCGTCGTGACATATCTGACAATTGTTTAGGAAACATTACGTAATTAATTCAACTGTGTGTTTTTCACCTTACGAAACGACTCGATCCATTTGGACAAAATGATTCACTCATATTTGAATTGAGATCGGTAAACACTTTTAAAATATAATTGAACCTGATAGAAGGTATTGTAGTGTGCAATATACCAGACAGAGTATAAAAACTGGATAAAAATTAAAAAAAAATAATTATGTAATTAAATAGTATCACGCTGTATCCCGCACGAGGCAGGGTAGGCAGAGGGAACCCGAGAACCTACTGTTAAGACACTCCGTTCCCTACTTTTCGCCGAATTTGAGGCATTGCGTGTTGAGTGGGAAACTCAATGCCGCGCTTTGCCTTATTACCAGAGCGAAGAAATGAAACATAAAATATTTAAATTGAAAGTAATAAATATTTCATTTCCTCGACTGGGGATCGAACCCAGAACCTGTTGGTTACAGTCACACGCTAGTGCCGTTGCGCCAAAAAAAAAAAATACTATTGTGACTTTTTATTTACAGGTAGGATAACGTTAGCCGGTCCCGCTAGCTTACAATCTAATATAAAAATACAGATGCGTAGTGACATTTAATTTATTTTCGTTACTTTGCTCTGCGAAGGTAAAGTAAAATCTGTAACCCAACATTCGACGAGTTGCATTTAGTTAAAAAGGAAAAGACCGAAGTCTTAAATAAGTACCTTTTGTATATTCCGGTTAATTTTGAAACAGTAGAAAAAATATGTTGCATTAATAAATATATATATAACTTACATCCACCAGTCGTCTCTTCTATACTGCCATCACGTTTTTTCCCCATCTTTCTAAGGCCGAATCTATTTAATCTATCTTCCACTCGTTTTCTTGCTCTGTAACATAATAAAGCATAATCAAAATAAAGCTTAATCAACAAACATATGTATAGTAGTTATAATATCTAGATATTATAATTACTGTATTTTTGGGAAACGGTACAAAATGTCTTAACACTAGAGCCATGGTCCGTAATTAGCTTATATCGCTCACAGCGCGCCAACGGTTGGTCCGTATTGAGCTTTTATCGCTCACAGTTAGCGTTGTGAATAGTATGACGTCACTTGTGACGTCACTGGCTAGTGCTTACAGTGCTGACGGGTCGGAGCGTGAGCACCGTAAGCGTTGATGTTATTTTGACGTTTATTTGACGTTTAATATATCCTTCACGTCAATGTCACTATCGTCAATTTCCTCAATTGTGGAAAATGCTAGAATACAACCATTTTTACAAGCAATTTATAATCTTCATCGGCTATACCACATACTCCACTCATATTTATATAAAAAAATGCTCTATTAGGTACTTGCGAATTTGACAAGTTAAACATATTAACTTGTCAAAGCCGTAAGCACGCTCACAAGTGGTCCGTATTATTAGTACTGCTAACAGACGTTGGCGCGCTCACTAATAACGGACCGCCCGTTAGCAGTGTAAGCGTTGTGAGCAACGTGAACATAATTCGGACCTCGGCCTAGGTTTCCAAGTTCCCTCTGTCTTCCCTTTTATGTGTGATATACGGCGTGAAGCTATAAAAAAAGATATTATCACAAGTTTACTTATTTTTTCTACGAAATGACTAAACACTATGCATGTATTGAGATGATATTATAAAAAAATACTTATTCAGTAGAAAGTATTATGTAGCTAAAAGCATTATAAGAGAGTTCTCACATTTACCTATTGAGCGTGTACCCCACGCGTCTCTTGACGTGCACGGGGCGCGACACGTGGGCGGCGTGCGCGTGGCAGGGCCGCGCCAGCGACGCCATGCTGCCGGATATCGGCAGCGACTCGCCCGACCCGCCGCCGTTGCGCGACAGAGACTGCGCTTGCGGCTTTTGACGGAACCAGTTCACTGTTCAAATATTTACATGTTATATATATTTTTTAATTATGAATTAGTTATTATTTTTAAGCTCAGACACAAAAAAAGGGGGAGACTTATAATTTAAGTTTGATCTATCTGTCTAAAACACCGTAGTACCTGAATGAATCAGCCGGTTTATTTTAATCGAGAGCCTTCTTCATCGCATTACTTAACTTAAGAAGCATTTTGCCAAGACGAGGTTGTGATTCTTTGAGACAGTATCCTTTTTTTTTTTTATATTTTCCGTACACAAAAGTAAGTAGACAGAATGCTATATTTAAACACCCGTTCGCCACTTCCCTTAGAGAGAAATTATAGACACATCAAGAAATAAAATGACGCAATAAAATCCGTCGATTTAGGCAATAAGTACTTAATAATAAGTACTTTCTATACTCATATGAACTATTTGTTATAATATTAAGTAAGAATATCAATTAAGTTAATTCAATTATTTAACCTTGTCTTTTGATTTAATGCAATCGTACGACATAATAACAAAGACATTTATTAACTGGACTAAAATAAAATAAATTGGGCTAAACAGTAAAACTACTATTAACTCACCTATACCACTTATATGAAACTTAGAAGGTATAGATTTAGAATGCGTTATCTTGTGATGTGGTGTTATATCTGTGGACGACGCGGACGGAATGGTCCGCTCTGATTGTCTCGGGGTTAACTGATAACGTCGTGTGCGCACGGACAGTGGAGACTGACTTGCCGATTCGTCACCACCTTCGGTTTCTAGAAGACTCTAAAATTGTATATTTTACTATAATATCGTTGAAATATCTAAATAACTAATATAATGTATACATATTTCATTATAATTCACACAGTTCAGTTATTTCAATAATTCATAAATTTAAAGTAAAATGTAAATTAAATTTACTTCTTAGTTTAAGATTAGCTAAATTAACAAATTAATAAAACAATGAAATCTTAGACATTACATTACTTAGACATTTAAGTATTATTAGAAAAATCAAAACAAATACAATAGACTTACATGAGCACCAGTTGAAGAAGTGCTACGTTTTTTGAAGAATTTCTTATGACTTCTATCGTCCGCGGCGCACCCTGAGTCCGCACCCGTGTCCGAGCCGCGCTCGTCATCTGGTACTCTTGGAATATGCCTAGAAATTTATTATTAACTTTAATGTTAGTGAAAATATAAGTATTAACATCACTGTGTGTACTCTGATATTAGTGGATTTCTTCTTTAGCAGATAGTATAGCATTTACAGTCACAACTTCCCATCCATGCCTCACACAAAATCAACTAAAATAGCTATATGGATATATAAGGAGTACTTGATTTGTAAAGTGCAATTTGTAAAGTAAAATAATAAAATAATAGGTTTGGCACCCAAAATATTGTTTTTTTTATAGCTTCACACTGAATACCGCACATGGCAGGATGGGCAGAAGGAACTTGGTAGCCTAGTGTAAGGCCACTCCGTTAGACTTCGTTTCCCATTTTCCGCCGAATTTGAGGCATTGTGCGTTGAGTAGCGGAACTCAACGCAGTGTTTTTCTTTATTACCACAGCGAAGAAATGAAGATATTAAATATTTAATTTGAAAATATCAAATAGTTTATTTCCTCGAGTGGAAATCGAACCCACAGCCTGTCGTTTACAGTCACACGCTTGTCCTCCTGCCCCACGACATGCCTCTTAATAATATTTTTCAAATCTGTTGCTATACATAAATTAGAAGATAACCAAACAAATATAAATCTCACCGTATAACCCTAGTAGTTTGCATGTTAGCCTCTTTGGCCTGCGCGCCCGGCCTCTCGGCGGTGTCCATGAGCGCGCTGAACGCGACCACCCGGAACTCCCCGCCGTGGGCCTCTTTCACGTAACTTAGTAGTAGACGGATTTCCGCGTAGAGAGCCTGATTTATATTTACAAATATTCAAATTTACGTTCTTATCAAGCTACCTCGAAATTTAACACGAGGCTTTACAACTTTTATATTGCATGGTTTCCATTTAATATACATTGTACCATATTAATAGAAACAATTAAAAAAATCAAACAATTATAATAAAGAAACAGAGTCTAGCAAAAAGGAACACTAAATTCTTTTTTCTACCAAGTAATAAGCGAAATACAAAGAAGTAAATATATATGTATATTACTATATTCTATACATTTTTCTTAGTACACAATCACATAAAAAAATGTTTACTCTTCAAAAAAATCTTAGTACTTACAGAATTGTCAAGTAATTTTAGTTCTTTATGAATGAGCGCAAATCTAGTGACTAAAACTCTAAATGTAGATTCAACTATGAAATTTTCCAGTGCTCTGTTCGCGTTAGGCCCTTGTCCCGCACCGAAATTTGTTGCATATCCGGCTTGAAGATTACTTATATCTGGAGACTTCGAGAAATTTCTTTTTTGCTGATCTAAATTTAACATATAGATAAAATTTTACTATAAACAATATATACATTTTACTATAAATAATATATATAAATTTTACTATAAACAATATATACAGAACAGATGAATTAATACAACGAGTAAAATAACATATACTGTTGACTGTTATGTACCGCTTCGACGTATAATTGTATATATACACAAAGATGGCGTCGAAGCTCAGCGACTTAGCATTTGGTTAACTAAAGTGAGTTCGAGCCCTTTTCAAGGGAATGAGTTAATATTATTTCCTGCTCTTGACAGCAAAGCTAAGCGCCATCCTCCATATATCAGGCATATGGCATAGCGGAAAGCTATAAAAACATTTTTAATTATTAATCGTTTTAATGATAAGCGTAATAATATGTATAGCTTTACTTACTCATAGGCGAAACCATAGACGCAGGTTCAGTACAATAACCCAATGTAGCGTGGAGATTATCCAATACTTCTCGGATCGGTGCAAATTTGGTCATTTCTTTTAAACGCAAAGTAAATTTAGTAACAGATGCCGAACGTAATAGTTTGAGTGAGTTTCTTGCTTGTACTCTAAGACATTCCGCTTGAGGTCCCCTCAAAGCTGTAGTACAGCCGTGAGAGCATCCCAGCTGACGAAGTAATCTGGAAAAATTGTCATTTAAATTATAATTTATCATCATCGGGAATTATTTTTTTTTCTAGATTTTGTAAAAAGATAATGTTTTGCATTTTCCTCTGCCTGTCTATCATTTGCTTGTTTTTTTTATCAAGGAAATCAAAATATTGAATATTTCATTTTGTCAAGTGGGAATCGACCCAAATCAAACTCAAAACCTGTCGCACTTCCAGTCACACTCTTGAGCTCTCGACACACAACAGATCTTTGCTTGTGTGTTTCACAAATAAATTATCTCAACAGCAATCATTAAGATTTATGGTTAACCTGGGTTTAGAATAAAGTTTATTCGTTCATATAATAATTAATTAATAATTTAAATCGTAACAAAAACTTAACAAGTCAATTTTAATTTTAAGACAATTATAATATGATAGAAATTGAATGATGACATTAAGTTATATATAATAATTGCATACCTTAGAACGATATACATAAGCATATAGTAGGGACAATCAAAATTTTCTTGTTCTTTTGACTTCTCTTTATTTTCACTCCCCTCTACATTTGTGGAATCTTGACTTTGTGCACATGGTATACCTGAATCTCTTTCCTAAAAAAATAAAATATAAAAATGTTTTCAGTAAATTGTATTGATTTAATTATTACAATAAGTAATAAATATTTATCGCACCTTTGTAATATAAAAAGCAGTATCTACCAACAACCATCGGGTACAGTAGTACCCGATGGTTGTTGGTTTAGATAGATGCAATGATATTTTTTATAATCCTAGACGTGGCAAGGTAATATGTAACATTGATTCTGCCATCTAATTCAGAATTAGAAACAAAACACGATGCACGATGGTGTTTAAACACTTGCTTATCTGGCCTACTACATGCGGCGAAGGCATATAACTAAAAAATATAATTATATCATAAGCTATTTATGCCTTCAACCTTCGTCTGCTTGGGAAAGATTTTTTTCGTATATGACCTGACTTTATTTCAAAAACAAAAACCACTTTTTAAGGGTTTTAGTTTACCTAACTACGATAGTCAAAATTCCATTTAAGCTTCGGTAAGCTGTTTCTGAGAATAATTCACACAAACGCAACGATAGATATCCCTACACAGATAGCTATATTTTTTAAAATATAATATGTATATTTTTTATTATTAAAGTACCTTGCTGTCCTTGTCTTTTTGAAATTCTGCTAAAGGATCAACAGTCTCAGGCTGAGAGTCCTCATTTTCATCTGTTTGCCAATTTTTGTGAACCCCAATTTCCATGAGTGTATCGACTAGGTTTAACATAACTTCCATAACTCTTATGGTTATGTAGAAACTGTCCATTGTTGAAACTGAGTATACTGCCTATTAAAATGCTTTTTTTTTATTCAATGTTATAATTATGTAATTGTATTAAATAAAGTTTTGGAACTACAATATCTAACAAGGATAGATAAATAAACAAATATTTTTTTAATATAAAAGATGAGAAAAAGATATGTTTATAGAAGATTTGTAATTACGGATTATAAATAAGTATATAAAAAAAAACTACCAGTTCTGAAATATGAGTATACCTTAAGGACAACTTGAAAATCGATATCGCCATCTTTAGTAATATAATGAATAGATCCAGGAGCTTCCTGTATTTCCTCCACAATGTAAGTAATGTTTGAATCAGTTTGCGATCGAGTGAGGCTTGGCTTACGTTCAGGTGTGGGTATGTGCTGAGACCCTTGCATACTGACTGAGTCCATTTGGGATTCTAGCGAACCCTACGGTGAATATGTTATTAAATATCAAAAGAGAACTGGAGAGGAAATGGAAATTAAATATTTAATACTACTCTCTCTCTCTCACTAGGACGAAGTGTCTTAACACAATTTTTCAAAATTTGTTGTGTTTGCCTTGCCATGTGCGTAAAGCATAAACGTGAAACAGCGTGAAGCTGTTAAAAAAAGTATTTAATAAGTTTGTAATAAAATATAAAGCAGAAATCTGAGTGTTTTGACATCCTCTCTGCATACTGTAATCTGCTCTACGTAAATGATGCAGTACTCATTGCCAGAGATCAGCATACTAGAACAAGTGAATGAAGAGATATATCTGATAAGAATGTTTAGTAGAGATAGAATATACGAATGTGGAAAGCTGTTTTACGGCTGTTTACTATGTTCCCAAAGTAAACGGTGTCCGAGCAGCATTGATAAAGCGGCGAGACCTGGAACTGCGCCGTGCGGGCGCACGACAGCGAAACGTGGGTATTGCATTAGAAGAATGTAAGAAAGAAAAATAATGAATGAGTAATGCAAGAAAGACAAGAAATTGTATGAAGGGAAAGTCTTTGTTAAGAGAATGAGGGGGAGACCTTGGTTGACCTTCGAAAACACAGCATCGATGATACGTAAAAAAACATAAAATGCAAAAGAAAATGTGGTTTGAGTAGAAAAGTAAAATTTCTACCTGTCTTGTTTTTGAAAGATAGTCAGGTGAAGGAGTCGGCGTATGCTCAGTAACAGTTATTATAGGATTTTTCTTCTTTTGTGCATTCGATTGTTTTATATTCACAATTTGAGCTCTTTCGGTTTTTATTTCTCCGATGTATCTGAAATAATATATTTATTTATTTTTACCCAATATTTAATACATTTTACCCTCTTTGACTACTTTTGTGATTGTGCAGTTTTAACATCATAAAACCGTATCTTGTATTTGGTTTATTTACAATCTAAGGATAACATTTTAAGTGCCAATGAATAGCGTGTCACTTTCATTAACTTTCTTACGAAATTATTACTTCACAAGCGATTGTTGGCTCTATTCATGCAAATTATGATTACATGCCAATATTACTTTTCTGTTTATTGGAATTGAATGAATTTATTCACCAAAATAATTGTTTAAAGCGTTAATATTAATCATAAAGGCAGTATATATATATTTAAACTGAACTAAGCATTATTTATCTAGAATTAAATCAATTGTTTTAATTTTAAACATGTAATTTATAATACTAAAAACTAATCTAC
This sequence comes from Eueides isabella, assembly GCA_019049475.1. Classification (NCBI taxonomy): domain Eukaryota; kingdom Metazoa; phylum Arthropoda; class Insecta; order Lepidoptera; family Nymphalidae; genus Eueides; species Eueides isabella. The sequence continues at coordinate 9,276,706 of CM032387.1, forward strand.
ACGTAATATCAATATTTATATATAGATAATATATATATTATAGTCCAATAAAAATACAACAAAACTAGTGTACTGAAACGTACCAAGCCTCTACGTTTGTTTGACGATATCTCACAACTTACCCGTTAGACGCTAACTCGTCTATCAGACAGCTAGTCGTCGTTCATCCATTATAATATACAGGATTAAGCGTAAAGTACACGGGAGAAAAGAGAAAAACACAGTTTAAATAGAAAATTCATTAAATTAACATTCGTATATAGGTTTGTGTGGAAACGAAACATGCTGTGCATTGATTTAATGAAATAATTGAGGGAATTAAATAAAAAAAAGGTTATGAAAGTCGATGCAATCTAATTCGTACCTTTACTTTTAAAATGGTTGGACAATTCTAAATCTATGATAAAAATAAAATTGAAGCTTCTCTAACATTCGTTATGTTGATTACAGACGTCCATACACATTTCTGTATTTGTTTACTCATTCTTATTTTACTTCGTCTTCAAATATATTGCAAATTTCATGTTTTTTTATGTTAATAATTATTCATTATACACAAATTATACAATTGGTATTAAAAATATTGTATCAACTCATAAATTGTAGACTATTTTAGAACATTGCCTACTATAACACAATTTCTTCAAATATATTTATAAAAATATTGAATTTAGTATTCATAAATATGTAAAATTAATAATATTTTAATAATATCTTTTAGTATGAATGGATATCTGTATAATATTAAAGTGAGATAAATAAAAACAAATATTAACTAAAACTACGAAATGTAAAATGTTAGGGGAACGATTATTATGTAAATGCTATAGCTTACCTAAGACTCGGCATACTTTTCCCTTTAATAAGACTACAAGGAAGCAATTCACCCTTCGCTCGTGGCCCTAATGGTGGGAAGTTACTCGCTAACGCTGAATTCGGCCTGTCATCGTTATTGTCTAAACTCCTGTGATATTCCTAAAATAACAACAAAACATTTGAAAATCTATCACATCAATAATAAAAAATAGAGATATAACGATGCAAATAAAAAATAATATCTACAGATATCATTCTTACGGCTGTATGAAAACTGAATTTATGATCGTCGTGTCCAATTTTCTCTAGGGCCTTTTCAGATTTTGATAACAATTTTGTTTCGACGAAGGCTTTTAAATCCGCCATTTTCATTTTGCGTTTCACCTTTTCACTAGCTCGCCTAGACATTATGTTATCTTCGTCTGATTTAGGAGTGCTTGTCAACGGTATTTCGGCGAGGGCAGAAATATCTCTAGTTTCAGGTATTTCTATGAAATTCTTTAAAGAATCTCGCTCCTTTATTTCTGGACTTTGATATATTGATACTTCTATTTTAGGTATAGGTAGTGAGTTACTCCTTTTTCTTGGTTGTGTTTGTTTGGAAATATCATCACAGATGTCACGTAATCTGAAACACGTGTGTTTATTAGTACCATATTTTTGAAGACTCATAGAGGTTAAGTACTGTACTGTACAAACCTATTATACAAGTAATGCAAAGCCCAATACACGCCTTCCTCTTGCCACTGAGATGAGAACAAACAACGCATTGTAGCTACATCTAGGAAAGTGGCTGCGGCTACCTGAAAACATTATTTGATATTAATTATTATTTGTGTCCATCGACAATATCTGACTGAACACGTGATGTGTATAATCTAAAGCGTGAAGCTATATTGATATTGCTGTGGTGCAGCAGCACAAACGTGTAAGCGACTTGTGGGTTCAATCTCCACTCGAGGAAATGAAACATTAATTATTTTCAATTTAAATATTTCATATTTTCATTTCTTCGCTCCAGTACAAGGCAAAAAGCGGCGTTGAGTCCGCCACTCAACACACTATGCCTTAGAATTCGATAGAAAGTGGGGAACGGAAGTGGTACGGAGTGTCGTAACACCAGGTTCCCAAGTTCCCTCTGCCTACCCTGCCTTGTGCGGGATACAGCGTGAAGCTGAGTGAGTCAGTGAGTAAAATAAATATATGACATACGTACATGTTGTATTTGTTTAGTGCAAGCACCTTTCTCAGTGGAAGTGGGTGTACTTTTTAAGCCTGGAACACCTCCACTATCAGTCAAAGATTCTTTATCTGAGGAGCTGAAAAAAATGGTCCATATAACATTACCACAACTAAATATGAACACAATTATCTTGCTTTTTACAACAACCAATACTTCCATCTGTTCACTCTGGCGTTCTCACTTATTCCTCCTAAAAGGAATCGAATCCACAACCGTTGTGTTTATAATCTAACTTTTTAAGTTATTTTCATATCCTTGCTCTAGTCGCTATCTATCAAACATTAACTAAAACTCAGATGTTTCACTAAGTTTAATAGTAAGTACTCTCTTCCTTACCTATAAAATGATTTATTAAGAAAAATGTAATTCTTATATATTTAAAAGAAAAAAATCGCTAAAAATGAATATCCAATATTCCTCACCTCATTTTAGTAATTTGCGGTAAAGGTTTGATGCCAGGCAAAGTCGGTTTCCCACTATCAGTCTTACGTACTTGGAAAATACTGGGATCTGCTGCGTATATTGTATACGCTCCTTTATTACCACCACTGAAGTTTTGTTCAGATGGTAGTCTGTAGATAAACTATAATAAAAATATAGATTGTATATTCCTTTTGCTTTTATAGCCGTGACAGGCGACAGAACTGAACCTCGACCTTGGTTCGCAATCGAACCAATTTTTTTTAGGTGAACCGTGCTGCTCCACACGATCGAACATGATTCGATGGTGAACCAAGGTCGAGGTTCGGTCGATCGTCTGTTACCGCTATTAGCTTCGTATTCCGTACATAAGAGTACTAAGCTGAGGGAATCTGGCAACTTAATATTAATTAGTACCCTTCATTTTCATTTCTTTATCCACTTTTGTACGAGACATTGCAAGTTTAGAGAGTGTCAGAACAGAGAGTGCCAATGCACATATGAAAATACTAAACATTCAATCCCTCCGAAGGAAATCGAAACCCAATGCAACTGCTAGTGTTTATAGTCGTTCGATTGCGCCTTTGCAGACGACGACCTCGATGTATATTTAATTTAATTGGTAATATGTACATTAAATTTAATATTTTTTGTCTGTCTGTCTTTAATTTAATCTGTGATTGAATCTGAGACTGTCGGGGATGACTGGAAAAAAATATTTTTATATCCTTATTATGGCAAATACAAAAAGCATGATATTGAGATTCTTCATTCAATGCACAGTATTTAAAGAATATGGGATGTGCGAGGACAATAGAGTAGAGAGAGGTTCACTATAGTCTCTATTCTCTCTGTCTCACTGCTAGAGACAGGACAAAGAGGAAGCTAATAAGAAAATAAAATAAAAAAGTGCTTTAGTAGAAAGCAGATGTTAAGGTTGTAAACTGTTTATTGTAGACGCATAAATTTTTTACCACATGTTCTTCTTCAGTACTCGAACTTTCTTCTGGAATGGTCTCCGGAAAAATGGTGTCCTTAGGTGAAGAAAGCCATGGTTCTTCTTCAGTACTTGCTTGTTTAGATGGAGCTTCTGATTGTGATACTGATATATTTTGACTTGGTGGGCTTCCATTAACTGCACTTTCTTCTTTTGAAAATTTACCTATAAATAAAATGTATGTTTTTAACATAACAATTTATCAATAATTGGTTAAGCCTGACGAGAAAAAACTCAATGCCGCATTTTGTGTTGTTTCTAGATAGAGCAAACAATAAAAATTAAGATGACTTGCTGCAGAATGATGGTTTTATGTATGTTTTTCAAATTTAATTCAACTTATCTTCCTTAAAAATTAGTATAAAATATATACTTACGGCCCATAAATACATCTCCATGTTGGTGCCTTTTAGAGTATTTGCCACCCAAAGGTTTTGGTTTAGGTTTAACCAGTGTGGTAAAACATGCAGCATCTGGATGTCTGAATTCCCACATAGCTTGCCATAGCTTTAACCCATTTTCCAATCTATAGTTGTTTGTAAAATCTGATTCCTTCAAGTGATGTGATATAGGTGCAAAAAGGAAGACAAATAACTGTAACATGTTTTAGTTCACTTTAGTATAATAAAAAAAAAATTGCAACATAAGTGATTAGATGGTCAAAACTAAAACAACAAAAATATACAAAAATAAAAAAAATGTTTTCTTCTCTCATATAGCAAGCTAGTCAGAATTTTGCTTGTTAACTGGCAAAACCCTGACATTATACTTAGTATACCAGAGCAAGAAAATGAAAAGTATTTAAACAAATTTTTTTTTAGTGTCGATCAAAAACTACATCATCTACAAGACTGTTTGACTGCTCCACATGGCTCCAAATAAATAGTAATAATGTTCAGATTGCATTGATTTAGTACTTACAGTCATAGCAGGTATAGAGAAAAGATAGTGAAATGGATTGTCATAATATTTTCCATTTTCATAATCATTGTCTGCACATTCATCTGATGCGTCAAGTATAATCCAATGTAAAGTATAAAGAAGTTTGGTTTCTACATTTCCAAGTGTTTGCATGTTGTCTTTTACCCTATAACATTAAATGAAAATAAGAAGTAATACATTTTATTTATTTATTACAAAATAGACGCTAAATGTTTTGTGTAACTATTTAAAATATTTTGTTATACCTGGTGTGTAAAAGACCTGCAAGTGCATGCATTACATGAGGTAATGCAGCTTGTATGAGTCTCCATCTTGGAATTGCCTCTATAGCTTCTGTAAGGCTGTTTGTAAGACCAAACCGTAGGTTTTGCACTAGAACTTTTTCGAAAGACTGAAAATAATAAAAAAATCAGTAATACTAGAGTTTGTGATATGGGTTTTTCTAAATAACTCATTTTTGTTATACCTTGCAAGCTTCCTTCAGTTCCTATAGTTGTAGTTCCAGTGTGCGATAAAAATTATAAACAATTATTTTGTTGGATACTTATATTGTTTATAATAGAATTCTACTTCATTAATTAGATTAACTTAATTACGTCAAATAGTAAAAAAATAATGTTAGCACAGTAAGAGAGTATAATTTATTGTATTTATTTTTACAATATAAGTAATGATAATAAAATTGTAAGCAAAACAGATTACAGCTGTTTTAATAACTGTCAGTGTCAGTTTTTTCAAAATGCTACTATTCCCGCCGTAATGATGCTGCCAGTTTATTATCTATCTATAGGCTATGTTCCGATATACACTGTGACCACTGCGCAGTATAACGGTAAATTAGTATAATGTGATGTCGTTTCTTTATAGTCAGTTATACTGGTTACTATTTAAAACGAAACGCGGTCCAGTATACTGTCGTTCTTGTGTTTTCATGCTTTATATGTTATTGTTTGAATATTTAAAATAAAAAATATTTGATGTTGAATTTAATTATAATTTAGATAAATTTCTGATCTTAGTAAGTATACTTTTTATGTTTCAAAAAGTATTTTTTTACAAATACTTGTAAACTTATAAAAAAGGTTACGTATAGTTAAAGTTAATATTTTGTTTGCAATCAATAATAGTATATTAATTAAATTTTAAAAAATATATTATGACAAATAATTTATTAAAATAAATAAATTGGTTAATAATTAATACAATTAACCACAAACTTCTATTTGTAAATAAATACCTGGGTTTAACTACATACAACTCTCGACAAGTTTGTGATCACGTCACCAAAGCACTGCGAGTACCTTACCCCGAAAATGCCAGTGCTCACATTGTAAAAATGGCGGTGATTTATGACGTCATATATTTCCCTAGGGTACTTTACCATTATACTGGTAGTCCATATCGGAACGAATTTTTTCACCACTGAGACCACTGCGCAGTGCTCACAGTGTATATCGGAACATAGCCAAAATCTTTAGTTTGCCAAAAATCTTTCAATAATAGTGAGAATTAAAAAATATATTATTTTAATTATCACAATTGTTGCAAAAGGTTTGTTTTGACTAGATAATTTTAAATGACGTTTTACAAATATGTGAAGGTTAATAAGAGAAAACAATTATTTTTTATCAAATATATACAGAAAATTATGTACAATTAATGCTTATAGAACAATTACGAAAAAATATTTTAATCGTTGCCAGATCTCTTAAGTTAAATTAGCTTCACTTCAAGTATGTATCTGATATTAAATAAAAAAAAATATTATTAAATATTGAACATGAGTTGAACAAAATCCTTATAAAAATAATAATTCTGTGCAAATAGATATTACAATACGTGCTAGAATAATTATATGATTATTGTTTTACTTTTATATGATATTAAAAATATTGCATATATAATACCTAATCACATATAAAAAATATCGAATTAAAATAACATTAAAAGTATTTTGGTACTCATTAAAAAATATCTAAATAAATAAAATAATACATTAAATATTGCTTCAAAAAATATCTAAATTGTTATCGCAAACTTACGTGATGTCCCGGAGCTCGTTGGCAAAACTGCATGATTATAACAAATAAACAATCAAAAATATATATAGCATCGATGACTTAATTATATTGTACCTACTATGTTGTAATTATGTGTACTAAATTATAAGAACAGTTATATTATATAACATTTAATATTTGTGTATTAATTTTACCAATACCCAATACATTGAGATGTATGTATTGCGATCTTTATCTTTTTTTGTCATTGAACTAGGTAATGAACTAGGTATAAGGGATATTTTGGTGTATTTTTCTTACTAATAAGGGTTTTATCTAAATAAATATATAATCTCGTTAATTTGAACTGTTGATCTAGCCGTTATAGACTTTGACTGCTGAACTAGACGTCGCAGGTTCGTTCCCTCTTAAGTCCGACACCTGTATAATGTGTATCTTATAATATTTAAAACGTACAATTGTATGTTTTAAATATATTTTCGCACTGGTAGCAAATCAAAACACGGCATTAAGTTTATTACACGCAATGTCTCATATTCGGCGAAAAGTGAGGAAAGGGACAGAGTGTCTTAACACTAGGTCCCAAGTTCCCTCTGCCTACCCTGCCAAGTAAATATATTTCGTTTATGATTACGATAACACAGGTGCTATATCTTTACTTAATTTAATATTTGATAGGCGTGTACGAGTTGTTTCTATAACTATTAATTAAAAATTTCAGCTTAATATTTGCATGTAATACTACATGGTTTAACAAATTATTCATATTACGAGTAAGTATATAGCATTGATGCAAGATTTATATTTATATACAATAATTTTGACACATCCCATAATATACTAACCGTACATGTCGATTCGTGAACTTTACCAAATCTCGGTCGCATAAAAGGTGTTGTTTGCCTCCATAGAAATATTTGCACAGCAATAGGTATGATATCGTCGGTATTAGGATCATCTTCAGACATATCTTTTATTTTCATGATCACTGAAGCATAAGCTGTAGATGAAGTGGATATTAGCAGTTTGATTATCATATTTTTATTAAAAAATAATTAAAAAGTACATTAATTAACTATGGCAATTGTTAATTAACTATATCTATATCAAGTTAAAAAATATAATAATATGATATAATTAAATTCTAAAACACTTACACATAATAGATATTATGTCATGATTGCCAAAAGTGAGTATAATTAAGGTGTGAAATATGGCACTAATCAAATATAGGTCACATTGTTTAAAGTTCGATAAGCACTGTTTACATTGAGGGTGAGACGGTTAAATACGTCGCAGTGGTAAGGATGACTGCCGCGAGCAATCAAGGGAGGTTCGGCTGAGAGTGAGGCTTTGCGCACTCGCTTTGAGACGAGGATTTAGGGTTAACACTTTTTATAACTAAAATATATATTATATTCAAGCTTCTACCGATTGATGTTCACGGCCTATCGTCGATGGCAGTTAATTTACACTTTTATTTTATATAATCCCTTAGGCAAAATAGTCGATCCTCTTTAATGGAGAATAAGAAAACAATTGTTTCTTTATTTGTCTACATCTAACTAATTCATAGCGGAGAGGGAGCGAACTAAATAAAATGTAAAAGTAATGTAATGGATTATAGAAATCCATGAAAAATTCCGGATCCATATCCTCGATATTATAACGACTAAGAAGAAAACTACATAAATCGATATAATAAAAGAGTGATAAAATTATTTGAAGTTATATACCTCTTGAAAATGTGAAAAATAGTACATAAATAAAGACGATTTTGTTAAAATATTTTTTATTTGTTGTTGTTACACGTGAATTTAATACGAGAAACAGAAGCAACCCTACAGAGATTCCATTGATTTGTGCGCGGAGATAGTCGCGGAACAGTAGTGCAGCAGCCTCCGGTTGTCATAGAAATCACCAATATGGCAGCTGATCTGGACCAAACTAAACTAAACGATCAGTTATGAATTCATTCACTTGGTATATTAATCTATATATCAATTAAATTAAGGAATGTTTGTAGTAGAAATTGTATATAATATATGTTCATACTTAAATTTCAGTTTTTTAAATATAAATGATACATAAAGCATTAACTTAATTGGTTGTAAATAAGCCGATGTGACATTGTAATTAACTGTCTCTTTATGTTCATACGTTGAAAGGCAATTTATATATAGAGCCATACTGGGAGCGCCGATAGTTACTTTTACACTTTATTTAAGGGATAGTTTCTAACTACTTATGTTTTTTTTAATATAATTCTCGTGTTAATTTTAATTTTCTAACATTATAGTCCTAAACATTAAGGTCATGATTGTTTTTAACTTGAACAAAAGAGGCTACGAGTTATTTTAAATATTTAAATATTTATGAAATTTTATTGCACATAAACTTTCCGCAGTACAATCGAGAATCAGTCGAAAATAGTCCGAGGCTAAAGAATACTATAGCGATTGGCTGGGCGGTACATAAATAGAAGCAGTGTTTTGAATGAATAACACTCTTTATGTTAATTCTGCTCCAGTGATGGCCAGTTATGAGGATGAAAATTTTTATTTATACTCTTATGTATTACGCTTATGTATACGTATACCTGTCGTGATTCATATATAAGAATAAATTATTTATACCATTACATTTATGTAACATTTTAAATATTTTAGAAATAATAAATTTTCTAAATAAAAAAAATGTTAATGTTATTAGATATAATATTCAAGATTATTTTGATTTTTATTTGCAAAAACACATACGTAGTGTAGGTATATCTATGATAATACTGGCATATAATAAAGCATTACATTGTCAAAATAAAAATACTTATATTGCATCAAACGTAAGCGGGCCACGAATAAGTAAAATGATCAATAAAGCTGGTATGTAAAAATTTTATAAAGTTATAGATAATTGTTTATATATAAATATTCATGCAATAACATGTACTCAGGTATACCACCTGAGTACATGAATATTTTTTCACGTTGAAAACATTTAAATGTTTATTTAAAAAACCAAATACATTTAAATCCTTGTATTTGACAAGCACTTAGATGTGAAATATATCTTAAAATCTAAGACAAGTTAAGCGCAATAAAATGAGTTTGAAAATACTGACTATCGGTGGATAACACCATGATTGGTGATGATTGGTCAGGAAAAAGACGAAATACAACTATATATATTTTTAAGTACATTTTATTGTCCTCTTTTATGGAAGTCCTGTTATATATATTTTAGCGTCATGAATGCCTACGTATTCGGGAGGCTAAAATATATATTGAAGCTGAAAAGTGTAAGATAGATTTCCTTATAAAACGCCTCTTCTAATCACAGGTTATATATGTTAGTAATACTAATAATTAAAAAAAGTGGAAAGTTATAAAATCCTTAACACAAGGCTTTAAATTTATTCAAATGAATATTTATACTTAATTTTATTAGATTTTCATTTCACATTTCTTCGTTCTGGTAATAAGGCAAAGCGCGGCGTTGAGTTCCTCCACTCAATACGCAATGCCTCAAATTCGGCGGAAAGTGGGAATCGGAAGTGGAACGGAGTGGTGTTTACACTAGGTTCCCTCTGCCTACCCTGCCTCGTGCGGGATACAGCGTGAAGCTAAAAAATAAATATTAGACATACGAGTATTATTCACCCTATAAAATAAACATATATGATATCAATTGTTATTTAACATTATTGGGTTTTCTCTCAATTATGACTTCCGCAACCTTTAATTTGAAATTGTATATTTTAACTACATCTCATTCGCAGTATTTTTATATGAAATAACGTTACAGATGCTTATAAATTAGAGGCCTACAATCCTCGCACGGCTGCTTTACTGGCTGTTCATCTAGTAAGCCAGGTGTTGGATGAAGCTTATATTATAGTAAATGCAGTTAAAGCAACTGGTATGTAAACCTTTTTAACTTAATAATTCTAATCGATCGAGGTTCGGGATTGAAACCGTTGACAAATTTTCGTAACTTACAGATCAACCATGGCAAAATTTATCAAGCTTTAAGGAATTACGCAATAGCTATGTGACTGACGAATTACCACCAGTTAACTTATCTTTTACAGTCTCTCGAAACAATACTAAGTCTATTTATGATGAACAAGTATCAATAAACGAAATGATTACTTCTACTCCTCAGAAGATGGAAGGTATTTATATTACAATTATTTTATCAATTTAGATAACTTATGACTGTTTTTGACTTGTATTTTTAGGCAGCGACACTAAAGGAAAAAACGAAGGAACCTTTATAGGACAAGGTGATGAAGAATTTGAATTGGTGAATAAAATATATATATATTTTTTTATATTTGTTTTAAATGAATTATAACATCTTATATAGGTAATGAAAAAATCTTAATATTTATAAAATTTTATAGATAGTATAGTATAGCTTATATATATATATATATATATATATATATATATATATATATATATATATATATATATATATATATATATATATATATATATATATATATATATATATATATTTTTAATAATAGCATACAATTGGTGTCGGAAATAAAAGTGAATAATATTACAGGAAAATCATCCATTGCGAAAATCGACATCACTGTTTATAAGCCACCTGTTTGACATGAGCGATGTAGAGCGGCTGAGTGTTTGTGATGAACCGTCTGTAGATCATGATTCAGGTTCAGAAAATACATTAACTGAAACCGTTAAGAAAATCCTTGAATTATATGTTAAATCCGCTGTTGACAATGCTTTAGAAAGAGAAGTCGATGCACTAGGCAGAAATGCTGAAAAGTATTTGCAAATGTCTACACACTCGAGTTTTTCCTTTTTGTCGGACGCCTCTTTTACGGAAATGAGTAATAAAAGCACAATTCACGAGTATATAGAAGTCAAAGATTACAATGACCAGACCATGTTGCAAAGCAAAAGTCCAAATAAAAAAGAAGGAAAGGTAATAAATATATCTATATATATAAATTATATATATATTTTAATTTAGAAGTAGGGAGAACACACAACAACGCGACGTTTTAAGGCACTATAAAGTTTAATCTCATAGGTGTCCCCATTCGTATCCACTACCACAAAGTTCAACCTGCTACAAATCAGACCAACGGTTTCGTCACACTTCAATATATTATATAATATTTAATTTGTTTTAAATTTTTTAGGCCTCTCTAAATGATCTTAAAAGTAACGATAATGCAACCACAACAAAATATGAAGATGCGTATTTAACTTTAAATCGTAAGTTTCATTTTCTTACATCTGCTAATTTATGTGTAAATTAAAGAAAACAGATAATAAAATCTAAATCGTTAAGGCAAATTAAAGATAATAAAATCTAAATCGTTAAGGCAAATTAAATATTTTAGGTGATTATGATCAGTACTGTGAGGAGGAAGAAGCTATTTTGCACGATCCTAAATCAATTTCATTGCAGGAAATAGAGCTCATTACAGTTCACACTCCCGATAACACGACACCAATACAGGTACGAAGATGCCGTTACGTAACATTGCCTCAGTGTATTTGTTTCATTTTTAAAGATCGTTTTATAGTATACATAGTTTCTATACTTTTTAAAAACAAAGTGATTTAAGGAAAAGAAACCATTGGCCGCAATATCAAGCGTATCAACAGGTACTCGCAAGAGTAGCATAGTTCGGCGATGTCGTATTCAGGGTGCAAGACTATTGTCATGTTTTAGGGGATGGTGGTGGCGACGCAAGTTACTAACAAAACGAAAAGTGAGCCTTACTTTTAAATAATATGAATAAATAAAGGTGTAAAAAATATTAATTCAAATAGTTATTTAAAATACATACCTATTTATATGTGGTTACGTATATACTAAGTTGTTTTATTAAAGATATAAAAGGAGAAAATTAGGCTCAGATAATATATTTCTTTATATAAAATGAATACTCGTTAGTTGTATTAAATATCAACAATATTTCTTTAGGAGGTCGTTGGCACAAGGTGCTTGTGACTAATCGCTAATGACGAAACCCACGTTCGATTCCCACTCGGGGGAATGAAATATTAAATATTCTCATTTTCTTGTTCTGGTAACGAGACGAAGCTCTACATGGATTCCACCACTCAACGCGCAATGCTTTCAAAAATTTCGGCGGAAAGTGGGCAACGTAATATTTTGTTTAATTTAATATATTTTTGTAATACTTTCTGTACACTCTATCAACATTATTATTTTTTTTTTCAAATAAAAAAGACAAATATATATTTATTATTTACAGAATGCGAGTTCAAATAAAAAAGACAAATATATATTTATTATTTACAGAATGTGAGTTCTATTAGAGGAGTATGTCCGCTTTCCCCATATGTACATCAACGTACTTCTAGTCTAATCGATCAGCGAAATCTGCGCCCGTCTTCTCCGTCTAAATCTACTCTTTGGAAGTTCAACACTGTTAACGAAGCTCTCGTGCACTCATCTCGCTGGAAAGATTTTGGCTATAAAGTGAATCTAAATGAAAGTGACGAATTTTGATTTTGAATTTATATATTTTAAATAAAATAAAGTATCATTTGACTATTTCATTGTCTTTTTAAGTAACTTTGATTCCTGGCGTAAATATATATGATATATGTAGATCGATTGAAATAGCGTAAATGTATATTTGCCGTAGATCAATTTCGTTGTTGAGAAAAATCTTGCTTCTCTTTTCCGCGTAGTGGTTTATGTAGTGTCTGAAGATGCCGCCGACGAAGTTCAACTCCGCCGAAAATAGAACGGTCGCGGATTCCTGGGCTAAATCTCAAATATCCATAGAAGAGCGCCATCTGAGCCAGTTAAAACAGTCCGGCGAAAAGTTGCCGAGCCCCACTTCTTGTCTGAACGTCTGCCAGTGAAGACCGGGAGGGAACCGACTAACACCACACAAAATGGTGAGTTAAAATTAAAGACAGTGATTTTGTGACAAGGAGTTCAGTGCTCATGAAACAGGACGATAATGCAACAAGTGAAAACAAGACGTAATTTTACATTGTGATAAATTCCGCAGACCGGAAGCAATGTAGCCTTAGCACATAAAACACAACATTTAATCAATAGTGATGTGGCAAATAAGTGAAGAAATGCAAATAAAATACAAAAATATTTGTAAAATAATTTTTCGACATTTCGGAAATGGATTTTTTACTGCCTGCTTAGAATCATGATGTAATAATACACTACATTATATCATGTATAAACAATACATATAAGATACATAACAATAATATATATTTTTTGGTAATTTTCAGAGCGACCTCAGCAAGAACGAAATTGAAAGTGAGTAAATTTTTATTAATTTTTATTCTTGTATTTAATTTAGGTGAAATTGTTGAGAAGGTTCTGATATAACATTTTTATAACTAATGATAATGGTAATAATTTACTTAAAAGTCACGTTTATATATTTTTTTATATTGTGAAAATCACCAATTATCTAAATAATAGAATTCGAAAAATATTCGTAAATCTATGTATAGAACGATTCTCATAAAAGGTTCGCGTTGCTAAGAGATGCCGGTGGTTTGCCTGATTAGTACGAACGTTGCGTTCCAAATATAACCGGTTACGTCACGTGATCTCGCTCGAACGCCCGCCCGCCCAAACAGAGAAACTGCGCTCGAATTACACTGATAGCGCCACGTGAATTACAAGGTGTTAGGTATAATTTAAGTTGAGATTTTAAAATTCTTCATAGTTTGTGAAATAGATGATTCTCAAGGTCAAAGCATTGCATTGCAGTGACTAATTTATAAACACTATTCCGTACTATGTCTGGGTGTAGTGCCTTCAGTCACATATCTATGTTACTTTATTGCTATTTTGTCAATAATAATAATAAATAATTTATTGAGGAAATACATAGATAAAAATAATTTAAACATTTGTCAAAAGTTCAGTACTTTTACAATCAAGATATTATTAGCACGTGAGTCACATGTCCAAGCTGAACAAATCTTAACTATTGAAAGTATCGTATCGCCCACGCAACGTCCGCCCACTGTGACACCTGAACCAGGAGAATTTTAAATAAATTAAATTAAAGTCGGATCTCCATTTCAGTTTTTTTTATTATTAAATAAGAATATTATATTAATAATTATTAAGAAAATAAACCATTTTTCTCCTTTAAATTGTCGAAACTGTATGAAAATACTGGTAACGTATTATTTCTAGTACTAGTAGCAGTTTTTTTATTCATATTGCAATTCCACGTGTCATACACATAGAATAGTCTCAGGAGTCCTTTGTTTTCTACATTTATTGGTACATTTTTAATTCCCTACTCTATATTTAAAGAAGTCGAAAGTATATACAAGTGTTGTTGTCCAGGGGCATCTTTCGCCTTCTCCATCTATGACTTTGAGGGCAACGGCAAGGTGGATGCCTTCAACCTGGGTGATATCTTGAGGGCACTCAACTCCAACCCCACTGTTGCTACCATTGAGAAACTCGGAGGCACCAAGAAGAAGGGCGAGAAAATGCTTTCGGTACCCAATTTATTTATAACTAGTTTTTTTTTATATTATTTTACAAAGTTTATTTATATATATTTACATTATATATTAAGAAACATTTTATTTTATTACAAAAACTTTTTTCTAGAAAAAAATACAGTAGCTTTCTCGTACCTA
This sequence comes from Eueides isabella, assembly GCA_019049475.1. Taxonomy (NCBI): domain Eukaryota; kingdom Metazoa; phylum Arthropoda; class Insecta; order Lepidoptera; family Nymphalidae; genus Eueides; species Eueides isabella. Next base: position 9,291,811 of record CM032387.1, read on the forward strand.
TATTGTAAAGTGTTAAGTACGTACTTCTTATTTTAGTTGTGTACACTTAATTATTTATACAAAAATAATATGGTCCTATGTTCTATACGAAGCAATGAATAATAGCACCTTACCTAAATATTTGTATATATAATATTGTATATTTTACAGCTCGAAGAGTTCCTTCCCATCTACAGCCAGTGCAAGAAAGACAAAGACCAAGGCTGTTATGAAGACTTCTTGGAATGCCTGAAGCTTTACGACAAGAACGAAAATGGACTTATGCTTGGCGCTGAGCTCACACACACGCTTCTTGCCTTGGGTAGGATGTCATATCACCTTATGCTTATATAATTAATTAATTTATACATTACAATTGTGTAATTAAAATATGTTCAGGGTCATTAACATAACTTTACAGAATATGTACATTATTAAAGTAATAATAAATAAATATTATTAATCGTTAATATAATGTTATAAAGGTGAAAAGCTTGATGACAACGAAGTAGCAGAAATCGTAAAGGACTGCATGGACCCTGAAGATGATGACGGCATGATCCCATATGCATGTAAGTATACACACTTACGGCTTGAGGTATCATTTGATTTTGAATGCCTTGGTAGCATAGTTTAATTTTACTTTTTCAAATATATACTATAGTCACCTACTCAACATTTTACATTGTTACATGTTAAATTACAGAACAAATCAAGTCAAAGTCTAAATTTCTAGAAACACTAATATTTATATTATAGATCAATTTTAAAAACATTACAAGATTACACTTATTAACTATTTGAACTAAAAGCAACGTCAAATGTGACAGGGCTGCTTTTAGTCGACGTGTTGTAGTGTAGTAAACATTCAATTGTTGTTATCATCTATACAATTACAACAATTGAAAAAGATGCATGTATTAAATTTGAATTTTACTGTATAGATAAGTAGAATTAATTTTGAAATACTTACAATTGATAAGTAATTTTAAGGTATTAATTATGTCCTGCATTAGATTTTTTGTAATGTACACATAAATGAATGTCATTAGAATAATGACATCTTCCTGTGTGTGTCTCTTCGGACATCGCTAGGACAGATGTCAGGCGTCTCTTCCCAATGTGTTTGTCTGTGTGGATTTGTGTATGACTTTTGTACATTTACAGCATTCCTGAAGAAGGTGATGGCGTAGAGGACCTCAATTATCGTCATATCTTTAGCTATAAGATCGTAAGTTATATACCGTAGGCGCTCATGTTCCAAATTCTTGCCGCTTATTGTCACAAGCATATTTTTTATAATTCGAATTTTATGTCAATCAGTGTGCTATTTATCAACATCTTAAATATTATGTTTAAATGTTGTTATTTAATTGCTTCTTTTCTGTTTTATTTGTCGTCAATGTTGATAACAATTATCTTTCTTTCATTTTATAATAACAAAGCTTTAAGTGTGGTGATCTTATTATTATAATACAAAAAAAACATATTGGTCGGTACGTTTCTATGCTTAGCTGCCTTAAATATTAAATTAGTGATTGTTAAATGCATGTAATACAGATATAACAACATGTATTTTATTTTTCAGCTTTCCTCAAAAAAGTAGTTGCGGGTTGGCAGGGACCTCAGCAAGCGGCGGCAGCGCCGGCGGCGGCGGAAGCGCCCGCGCAGGGTTAAACTGTTTGGGCACAACTTTCGCAGCCGTCGCGCCCGCCCCAACTACATATCTCCGTTTAAACTATCTACGGAGTACCCCTTTTTTACGAAACAACTTCATACATTTTGTACAATCTGTTATAATGACTTTATTATAAAATAAGATTAAAGAGAGCACTGTGAACGCACGTTGTACGTGTTTTAAAATTTATTATTATTATTTATAAGTACGTTTATAATGACAAAAGCACAAACCATAAGTAATTTTATAATAAACTATTTAAACTAGTCTTGTGTTATGTTCATCAATTAAGACTACAAAGGTTGAAGGATCGTATATAAACAATTAAATCAAATAAAATTGTTTTTATAAATCTTTTTTAGCTTAAAATGACTTCTTATTAAACTTTAATATGTAATTTCATATAACAATGTCAAGTACACTTACATTCAATACAATTGATACTTATTTTAAAATATATTATTGACATTTATAACATAATTTAATTGTGTACCTACTTATTTAAATACAAAATAATTAATTCTGATAAACAATATTTTTACCAGTAGATATAGAATTTTCAGTTATCGTAATCACTTCTTCAATAAAATATTTCAGTAAGGTTTCATATTATACACAATACATAGTTAAAACCTCGTTCAGATTTCATAGGTGCATGTTTTAAGAAAATGAGGTCTTTGTACTTGTATGCAAACATGTTATCGGCGATGATATATCAAGGTAATCCTTGGTAAGATAAGATATGACTGTTTTAATAGCCACATGCAACTATTTATAACCAAGACTATACATAATCTTTAATTACAATAACATTTCATACGGTATAAAGTACTTATCAAAAACATATTTTGATCATATAAGCACAATACAATTACGTTACGACTAAACTAAATCTTCCCCAAATCAACCCGCTTAAAGGCAAAGAAGTGAAAATTACACGGGAAAATGTTTGCGGGCGTCAATAGTGATCGGACGAGCTCGGTGCTATTCGTGTTTTAGGAGTGAAGCTGTGTAGTGTGGCCACCATCAGAAAATAAGCAAATATTTTGCCAAAAACCGACCATAAAAATAAAAAAGACCATAAAATTTGATTTTTTTTAAATATTACTCCATGCATGGAAGATATATTAATAGGAATTTTATAGGGAACATTTATTATTATTATAGGGCCCAAAATAGTGATTACATTTTTTTGTCTGTTTCTCTGTTTGATAACCTTCCCTCAACATTCCGATTTTGTTTTATTTATATCACTTTAAAAATTACGTCAATTTGAAATATTAAGTTCGACAAAATTGGTACAACTTCTTTATTCATTTCGAAATTTTAGTTTTCAATGTAAAAAGTACTTGAAATTAGTAAATAAAATAGTAGAGATGCCACGAATAGTGATTTGGCCGAATACCGAATACCGAATATTCGGCTACGTACTTGGCCGAAGCACCAAATATTTGACGGCCGAATATTCTGCAAATGATAACGAACTACTTGTCTAAGTCAGTTTGTCTGAGAGTGGAGGAGTGGGTAAAGTGAGTAGAAAAATTACAGAGAAAAAATCTGACAAACGAGATTGATATTTATTAGAAAAACCTAAATAGGTCAGCAGACCATTACAAATAATGTTCAGCAAACGCAAAATAAAAACAAATACTGAAAAAATGTTTTCATTCATCTTAACCTTTGACAAATTTTAACTACTTAAGTATGAATTTATATATGAAAATAAACCAATTGTATTTAAATTATATATATTTTTGGATTCGGCTACAGTATTCGGCCGAATACAGCATGCTATTCGGCCGAATATTGAATTTTGAAAAAGTAGCCAAATAGGCCGAATACCGAATAGGAGCCGAATATTCGTGGCATCTCTATAAAATAGTGTAATTCAAGCGAAAGAAACCGCAGGCGCTCAACCCTACTTATAAATATTGTAGTTTAGTTATCACAAATAGTAAAATCTATATTTCATAATATAAATGTAGTATAATATGGCAATATTTTTTTATTTCAAGCGTACATCGTATAATGCAAGAACTTGCATTTAAATTCCAGTAAATGGAATTTCGGTAATAAGAAGTAAGTACATTTTTTTACTTACTTATTTTGAAACATAGCATTTTCTTTTACCGACCTATGTTATAGCAAAAATATATAATAATATTGATAATAATAAGCGAAAATATAGGGAGAATTATTTTTTAAGGTAGCAATACCAGTACTCTTTCCGCCTCCGGCGGCTCTAATCCATTATCATAGTCGTTTGGCGGCGCAGTATTCGAATCCCGTCCGCGAGTGCGTGACACTTTTGAATATATTTACAGTGTGTGTTTACAGTGATAAAAGTGTGTATACTATACAGTAAAAGGTAAGCTAATGTTTATAAAAAATATTCTACTATGTAATAAGTAAGTGTGGAAATAAAATATATAATTGGCTTCATATCAAGTAATGTACAAAAGATTTGGCGTCATATTTTGTCTAGGTACTTGTTTAAAATTTTTACTTTTTAATCAATAAATATTTTCAATTATTCTTGATTATAAAGTAAAAATTTGAACTTTTGAAAATAAGTTTTTTTTATTTAAGTGAAGACTATTATTATTTTTATGTTACTGTATGTTGCATTTGAAATTTAAATGTTACATTTAGTCTATTTATTTAAACAAGTCAATTACAAAAGAGTAAAATTTTCATTCTATTTTCAGGTGCAAAATAATAAATAACAAGAACAATGGCGGAGGTGAATAATCCACCAGTTTCTGAAAAACATGTAGATAAACACAACACAGGTAAACTCGTATAACATCTTTCTTCATTATTATTTTACTCTAGTTTTCTTATTTTACTGTAAACAGATACAAACTATCTATACATTATAAGTATGAAGTCATTTGGCGTATGCCATTATTTTAAATTTAAACCGTTAAAATTTTTGATTTTTTTGTTAAGGAACCAGTTTTATATTAAATGTAAAACAAGTTTAACGTTGCAAATTTTTATTGTTGCTAAATTACCATAATATTATAATAGATAGAATTCTAGATTTGGTTATAATTCACTTACATATGCTTATTTATTTTATTACGGCGTTGAGTTCCGACACTCAACACGCAAATGCCTCAAATTCGGCGGAAAGTGGGGGACAGAAGTGGAACTGAATGTCTTAACACTAGGTTCCCAAGATGCGCCTCTGCCTACTCTGCCATGTGCGGGATGCAGCGTGAAGCTGAGTGAGTTTATGTTATTTCGAAGATAAATAATAAGATTATCGTAAGATACATTAAGAAATATGATTATAATTTAAAAGCTATATTTCTTTATAGTAACAATATGGAGACTGTTTATAAACATTTTGTTACATTTACGATGTATCAGTATGATATTTTCATGATATTTAGGCGTCACAGTATGTGTCTTACTCTCGAGTCGCTCTAGAGTTAGTAGAGTATCGTACGTGACACGATATAAGCTTGGTAGATCTTAATAAGTGAATGGCTAACTTGAATAGTTCCACTACAAAAGCTCTGTACACGAACTTTATTCATTAATATATGAATTTCAAACACTACATAATATTGTAATTTTATTAACAATATGTTTAACTTCAAAGATTTTTTTTTAACTACAGTTTACTAAATTTTGGGCTCTGTTAAAAAAATATATGTTCTTATTGGTTTTTAAAATTTAACATTATTCAATTGTGTATTTTTTATCACTTCCTCAGAAACAAATACAATCTGTTATTATAAACCGTTAATATATGCATTACATTCATTTAAATGTAACATATTGTTGTACAATAGAGTATATTTTACTACAATAGGAATATACTAATTTCTATTTTGTATTGTTCATGTATATTACACATAGAAATTAGTACATAGTTTCAGAAATTATAATTAAAAATATATCCCATAGGGGCTGGTGGCTAGAATAAAGAGTTTTTACCCAAAAGGCTCAAGTTCGATTCCTGGTACGCTAAAAATTATGAAATAGTTAATGTTTAACTTATGTATATTAAATTTTTTATACTAAATTCAATATGCGAATTAATTTATAACTTTATATATTTTTTGATAATTAAAATAATTTAATAATAATTAAATGAAACAAAATCATCAATCGTAAGAAATAAAATACCAATTAGGCTGGAAAACGGTGCACCACTTCATTACCTCTATGAAGACTAATGTCTGGCAACAATTATTATAGTGAACTCCTACCCCGATTAAAGTAACAATACCATAAATGTACCTAATAGTAAATAATAAATAATAATATATTAAAATGCCCTTATAAAAAAGTCACCGTTGTGCTATTTGTTTTCATTTATAACAGATATATTTTATTTTTATTACTGTGACCTACATTGTTGTTGTGTATTAAATGCACTTCGTATAAGCACAATATATTGAATACACTTTATATATCTATCTATTTACATATACTGGTGTAACTCGATCGACGGATCAACGGTGGTCTTAGGGAAGAGGAGTTTAGCATATATTCATTTCACCTTCATGTGTGATCAGCGATTTTCAGTGGTTGTGCAAATATTTGGGAATTAGTGATTTTTTTGGGAAAAAATCGAATTTTTGAAGAAAACAACCCGATTTTTGGATCTTCGGGCGTGATTTTTTTCCTTATTATGGCTCAATAAAATACCTTTAGTATCAAATAATATTTTAAAACTATCAGCTGATAAATCTGGTAGTAGCTGATATTTTAAAAATAAAATTGAAGGGTTGTAGCCAAAAAATTATCCGGGTGTTATTCCGGAAGCTATTTTTCCGTAAGTAAATAACCGTACTTATGTCGAATAATCTTTGAAAGTTTCATGATGTGAGCTCAATACAACATGCTAAAAACCATACGTAAATCATAAAACAGTAAAAAAATATTACGAGAATATACCTATAAGTTATTACGAAAATTAACTGTATATATAAGTTATTACGAAAATAAAATTTTATATATTTTTTTCAATCTTCGCCTAAATGCTTCCCTTATCACGAGTCCCCCTATACATGTTTTTTCTTTATGCCGATATACACATATATTGACATATTTTTTTTTTATAAAAACGATGCTTATCTTTTTGAAAACTGACTTAAAACGGCTTGGCAATGAAATCATATGTCTATTAAAATTTTAATGACTTTTCAATGTTATCCTGTTTATCTATTCCGATATCAACGTATTGATATTGATTGTTAAAAACATTTCAAATAGGCGAGCGATATAGCTATGTTCAAGAAAAACAATTTAATTTATCTTTTTTCTATCTAGCTAGTGAGTGATGTATTTTTTCAATATGTCCAATTTCTAAAAACTCAAATGTATATTAAAATTAATTTTAAAAGGATATAAAAAACAATATAGTCAAATAGTTTTTTTAATACAGCTTAGCCAGCCAGTGCAAGGGCCGTATAATAATATAAATAATATTAAGCAATTGGTTAGGTGACCGTGCTAATGCGACTGCAAATAGATGATGTAGGTTGGCCATTCTAAGAATATCTTACCTAGTTTTAAATTTATCATTTATGCAAAAAGAATCCATACAACCAAACTGAACTATCTAAATAACGATATGGAACATAACTACGTAAGGTTATACTGTACCTATGTTTTTTATTTGTTTGATTGTATTAAAAAAATATTTTTAGGGTACCGTACCTTAAATCGAAAAAAAAAGAAACCCTTATAGGAAAACTGGGGTGTTTAAAATTATAATATCAAATTTACTATTAATACTTCTATCTCTAAATAAATATTTACTATTAATAAATTAATGATTGCTCATTTCTATACCCTGTTAATAAGTAGCATATGTTCCAATTAACATTTTCTATTATCGTGTCTATGTTTGCTTAGCCGAGCCATATAAACAATACATACTATTTATTCAAATCGCTTAGTTACATAATGATTTCAATGATGTAATCGCATTCCAGATTCCAGTAATATGTGGACTTAACAAATTGATCTATATTTTTATATTTTTCATCCTTGTTAGAAGAATTGCTAAGATATTTGAATTATTTTTTTTAATTCACAATTAAACAACAAATTTATCTCTTTAGATGACACATAAAATAAATACTAATATAATAAATTCTTTCTAATTATTCTTAAAATTCGGATTTTTAAGAGGCAAGATTTCTATTCTAAATTGAAATCAAGTATTTTTTTATTTACCTAATAGTAGGTACTATTTCCTATTAGAATTATTTATATCCCATTGGCATTTTCATTGGCATTTTCTTTGCTAATTCTTTAGTAAGATTTCTCTTATTTGTATGTTTACCATTTTTTAAAGTGTCGTTTCACACTTAGGACAGAAAATACTAAAATACAATTTAAAAAGCGTATAAATTTTTTTTTTCGCCTGCTACGTTCAAAATTTTTATACGCTTTTAAATTACAGTTTATTACTTTTTTGTACTCTCGTGGCTCGATATTTTCTAAACCAACAAATATTACAAATTTTATACTGGTAAGGTACATATAATATAACAATACAATAAGTTACTGTTAACACGTGTTTGTAATATAACATTAATAAACAAATATTTATTCTGTATGTAGATATGTATAGGTGACTTCCTATATCTATCACACTGTTAGATAGATATAATTTTGTGTTCAACTCTAGGACTCAAGAATTCAAAGACGCTTATCAAGGAAGTTAGGAGACCTTTTAAACGATCTCCTAACTAAAATTAAATAAATAAAAAAGTTTAAAAAGCAAATATAATCAGTCATACTATATTAAAGTCTTTCTAATTAATTTATGACAAGTAAAACATATTTATACAGTTGTTGTTATGAACGGTACGTGTATATAGTGTATGTAACAAGCGTGAGATTTTGTCACAGTGGCCTCTATTTATATCTGCTAAGTGCTATCTTTATCTTTGGGCAATGTTAACATTCGTATAAGATTTGATTCGATATTGACACACCTTCCGTAATATTAATATTTCAATCAGATGCGTATTGTATTACACTGTGGGGCTGATCTTTTATGTAATTTTACTATATTTTTGTAGTTAAACTACATCAAAGATCAGAAAAATATTCAAAAATATTATCTTCTTCAAATTTAGCATTATTATGCGACAATAATTTCTTACTATTTTTTTTTTTTTCCTTAACCAATGAGATATCTGTACTGCGTATTGCAAGTGTCCTAAAAATATATTAAAAATAAAATACATCGTGGCGTCGTTACGCAGGAGATTAAGCGTGTGGCTGTAATATTCTCAAATTAAATATTTCATATTTTTATTTATTCGCTCTGGTAACAGGGCAAAGTTCGGCATGGAGTTCCGCCACTCAACACGCCTTGCCTCAAATTCGTCGAAAAGTGGGGAACGGAACGTGAGTGTCTTAACACTAGGTTCCCAAGTTCCCTGTGCGATACAGCGTACAGCTAAAAAAGAATCATTTATAGATTTATAATTTTTCTTTTGAGGTACTATACTAGACTTTAAGCTTTCTAGGAATGTACGGTGCCAGTTACAAGTCGCGCCGGATATTTCATGCGACCTGTTAATTACTTGAAAATAATTAGCTTAATTCATTTTCTTGGTGGCATTTGACAATTATACTTTTAGTAGTAAAGTTTTTTATTAGAATCTTTATTTTTGCGTTCATAGTAAATTTAAATTCAGGTAAAATAAGGTAGTGAAGCATAATAAAATATAATATTTCTTTCTTCTCTTTTTATGAATTGGGTGGAGTAAAATAGCGTCTTTGGGTTAGCTCTTACAATTAGTAAATATGTTCATAAAATGTGCAAATAAATGCGAGCACTTAATACCGGAAATTATTCAGATATGAAAATAAATCATTCTTAACGAACTTTAATGTCTACCAACACTAAGTTCTTTTGTATTAAAATAAGGGTTTATCAAAAGAATACGTTAATTTATCTTTATTCTACATAACATTCACTTCAACTTAAAAAATGAAATACAATTCCTGGGATTTAACTTTTGATTGTATTATGAAGAATATAACAATGGCATCTCCAAAGGTATATTAACACTAAGAAAGTTTTTAATCTCAAAGAAATGGTATTGAAAGAAAATAAAAGAACTTTTATATAACAAATGCAAACCTTATAAACAAAACAGTAAAAAGACTGTTTTATAATATTGCAAGGATTATTCTTTATGTGCAAATTAATAGATGTGTACTTAGAATTGAGATACTAATAACCAAGAAGTATATTTTATTGTATCATAACAAACATTTCTTTTTCATGTAGCTCAACTGATGAGTTAGTTGCAAGGAACAAGTCAATAAGAAATAAAAAGTGACATATAAAATAGGAAATTAAATTTCATATTCATCATCCCTTGACTCTGGTGACGAAGCAAAGCGCGGTGTTGCTTCACCATTCTACAAACAATGCCTCAAATCGTCGTCGTCGTGCCTCGGCGGAAAATGGGGAACGGATATCTCTTAATGGGAAGAGAAAATCGGGAATACTAGGACTAGGGTCCCAATTTCCCTCTGCATACGCTGCCATGTCCGGGATACAGCGTGAGGGTTTGTCACGCATAGAGCAGTGCAGTTCTTCATGATTCTATCCAAAAATCAACTTTTACAGTAATATCATAAAGTAAGATTAATAATATTTTTAGCTATTAAATATTTTTATGAATATACTATTTAAAAAATGATAAAGTTCTTCACAATTACATTAGAAATGTAAAACATGGGTTACTCTATTTAACGCTACAAAATAAGCTTAACGTGTGTATGTGTAAGTAACCGAAGACAGTAAACGTAAGTTTAGGACGGCAATGCTCTTATTGTGTCACGTTAATCCTACAAACACAATTAAACTCACTTGTTCTTGTTAAGTGATGATGTACGGTGTCTTTGCCCCGCGCTTGCGGCGTCGTTGGTGGTTCAACCATTGTCTTATGAAGTGATTACTAAGTATGTTGATGCACAATGACGCGTGAAAATCCTTTGTTGATCTTAGCTAATGCTTGTTTTTGTACTTAATAAGGGTTACATTAAAAATTAAATTAATTTGAAAAATATGTTTGAAATATATTACAAAGCTTAAGTTTATAAAGGTCGTGTATTTTAATATGACATGACAACTATTTACTACCTATTGAACTACTTATACAAAATATCTTTGCAATTCTACTAACAAGGATGAGAGTTATAAATATGTAGGTCAATTTGTTAACTCTACATATTACTGGATTCTGGAATGCGATTATGTCACTCTAATCATTGTATATAGTAAGCTTATTCGACGTGATAAGAGGCAAAATAAATAGTATGTTGTATTGTTTATATGGCTTGGTTACGCAAACATATATTACGATTTTAGAAAATTTATAGGTTATCTAAGTTATTTATAGGTAATAGTAACTTAAAAAATATTTTTAAATATAAAATAACAGTTTTTTAAATTTTAAATTTATCACAGTATTTATATTAAAGCAACAGCAAGCTCCCTGACTCTAAAACAGCTTAAACCGCTTTCATCCTTACGATTTATTTGTTTCTAATTCTATACATTCACTTCCGTTGACTCGAATTTAATGAAGGCACTTATAAATAAACATTTTTTTAATACTTACAAAATGTACATATATGTATAGATGTGGAAATGCTTAAATGAATAATAAATAATATATTATGCGCAATAATTTCGTCATACCTACAAGTTTTAAAGGTGAGGTCCTAAGATACTTTTCAGAGGGTGTGGCCAAAAATGATGCCCAAACTCCGCGGCATATTGATTAATGAACTGTAAACTTAACAATGGGCGCTGTGAAATATATTACTCGCAAAAAATAAAAATAAAAACAATATTTATCTCTCTCTCATCTCATCTGAGCTTCACGCTGTATCCCGCACATGTCAGGGTAGGCAGAGGGAATTTGGGAACCTAATGTTAAGATACTCCGCTCCATTTCCGTTTTCCACTTTTCGCAGAATTTAAGGCATGTGTGGCAGAACTCCACGCCGCGCTTTGCCTTGTTACCAAGGCGAAGAAATGAAAATATCAAATATTTAATTGGAAAATATTACATTTTTCATTTCCTCGAGTGAGGACGGAACCCACAACCTGTCGTTTACAGTCACATGTCGGTGCGCCACAAGAGGCCTCGACAACAATATTAATAAACAAATGTTTTATATTAGTAATAAAAAATAGTTACTTTACTAATTTTTAATAAGCTTTTATAGTCTTGGATATAGGTACGATAGAAATAGATGAAAAACTATTTGTCGTTAGATATTCAACATCAAGGGTAAAAATATGTTCAGTCTCATCTCATCCGTGATTGGTAAATTACCGGACGAGTTTGGTGCTCGCTCACCGACGTGTCCTACCTACGAATGTCACTTTAAACTAAAGCTATTTTAATGGGTCACGATATAGTGCATGTTCCTTTGTTGAGCAATTTACTTGCTAAGGCGAGTTGATTAGACTTTAAATTTCATTAGAGCGATTATCTGAGCTATTGCTTTTATAGTTATCAATAACAAAATATTGCCTATTGTGGCGCAGCGGTACAAGCGTGTGACTGTAAGCGCGACAGATTGTGGGTTTAATTCCCCACACAAGGAAATGTAAAGTAATTTTAATTAAATGTTTAATGTTTTCATTTCTTCGCTCTGGTAACAAGACAAAGCGCGTCATTGAGCTACGCTATTTAACACGCAATATCACCCTAAAATTCGGCGGAAAGTGTGGAACGGAGCGGAGTGTCTTAACACAAGGTTTCCAAGTTCCCTATATCCACGCTTCCGTGTGCGGGACGTAGCGTGGAGGTGAAAAAAATAACAAACTAAAATAAAGTTTTACTCTTCTTACGGTATATGTGGGTTAATTAGATATTATATAACAAGTAAATATATTATTCTTTGTCTATGTATTTAATTTATTGTAATTTTATTATACATAAAACGTTTAATGTGACACAGGCTGCTGATTTTTCTTTTTTGGACTTTTGGATTGTAAGGTAAAATTGGATTTAAACGATGGCAATTTATCGCCTCCGCACTAAATGCCACCAATTACATGGAGACAAAAGGGATTATTACAATTTGGTTGCGACATGGCGTGTTTCTTCCCAATTAGGAGTTGTAAATTACTGAGTTTAAAACACTGTCCCTGTAAATAGATACATCGCATTGTACAATATTTAATGATAATATATCAATAAGTGGTTATTTTATTGTAATGTTTGCTCATCTACTTAAATAAATAATTTCATTGAATGAATTTTAAATATTCCGATCACCTTACATTATTTAAGACCAACAACATTAATTCATTAGTAGTATTATAATCTGGTAAAAAGACCCTATTTGTAACCAACACTTTGGCTTACTATACTTTTATATAATTTAAATTGTTGAATTATTATAGAAATTAACAAAGTGCGCAATAATAACTAAATTACAAAAGGTAAAAATTTAAAGATATATTATAGTTACATATACTTATACCGATTACTTATTATTTTCTACTGTATTTTCTCTTTAGAATCTCTTTTGAGATTTATTTTAACGTGATATTGATGAATCTGTAATCTAGGACATGCTCTGAAGCTGAACTAAACTGAATTCGATAATCCTCTATTGTAGAGAAAAGAAAATAGATTCGTATAGATATATTTTTAAAATATACAGACAACTAAGTATGCATTAGGTAGTTTGTTCACGATACACGAACTACTTACATTATCTTAGTTTCTCTGTTGTAAAGAGACGTGTGAGGTCGCATACAAATTAATTTAACATAGACTAATATGCAAAGCGTTTACTGTACATAGTAGTGAAATTTTGCTAATTAATCAAACTAAACAATAATGTAGTAATGTATTCTATACGATCCTTATTAGTGTGTATTATTCTCCTTTCTTGGTAGTTCGTCCGCCCTCCAACAAGATATATCGTAGGTATTCGGATGGAAAGCGATCTCCGTTTCGTTTTCTCTGCCAAAATAAAAAAAATATAAAACCTATTAATGTAAAAACTAACCTAAAACCATCTATTTAAGCGAGACATTCGTTTAATTACGGAGATATTTATATAAAATGTCTTGATAGATTGTAATTCATGCGACACTATTTTCCCACTGACTTCTACGGTAGATGTACTTGTATAGGTATAAATATATATGCTTACATGTTTTAACGATTCTTTTAATGGGGTGGGTAGACAGCGTGGAAACAAAAACTCTTGTGTTCATCACTCACTCCGAGTACAGTAATGTTTTTTTAGTATTGTATTTATATTTACCTAAACTTCCTATTCATTTATTTATACTTGTTTTAATAATAAAATGTTTAATTAAACATTGTCAGTGCCATAATGGTTTTACAATTTTCTTTTTAAAAGCCCTGGGATGTCATATTGAAAATACAAATATAGTAATGTGGAATCTAGTATTCTATATGAGACCTGTCGTGACGTCCACTTAACACGTAATGCCTCAAATTCGGCGGAAAACGGAGAACAGAAGTGAAACGGAGTGTCTTAACACTAGGTTCCCAAGTTTGCTCTGCCTACCATGTGCGGTATACGGTATAGTATTCTATATGTTCTAATATTATTATAAAAGAAAATAAATCCAAAACTTGAAATGCAAGGTGTGCCATAATCACCAAACTATAACGTTTTCTAAAATAATTTATTTGTTATTATATAGGACAAGAGTAGTTATAGTTATTAAAAAAATATATGTAGACAAAGTTTTATTTTCTGTTTCTAAAAATAGGAAACAATAAATGTTTTTACTTTATAATATTTTTACTGCGTACACTCTACAGTAAAGAAAGAGTATCTTTCTGTACTGTAGAGTGTACGCAATAAAAATACTTAGTAAAAAAGGATTCTGCCTACATCCTACATAGCGCTATAATACAAGTTTGAATTTATATATTCTTGTTGTAAAGCAATTTATAAATGATCTCACGGTGACGGCACCAAGTTGCTATGTACTTGTATGAGAAATCGAAGAAAAAGTATTATTAATTAACATAGTAAAAAGAGACAGGTTAATTAACTTACGGTTCACATTGTTTTTTAATGCCTACTTAGCAAAGTAACGTTTTGTAATGGACCTTTTTTAAATTTTCAAATAAAACCTTAATATAGTAAGAGTAAGAGTAGAATAAAAAAAGTAACTTCACAGTATTTTTTGGACTCAATGTTAAAATCATAATATTATAGTAAAACTATGACCTACAAAACATGTTAAAATCAGTAGAAGTGGTGTCATACATAGATGATGTAATGCTCATCAATTATCGTTTCGCCATTTCAAGGTCATAGGAATGCATCATTCATTAAATAAAAAAAAAATTACTTAGTAGATAATCAAACTTACGATTAAAATTAGCTAATTCATTATAAAGTAACCATAAGAAAATAATTTATGATTTATCACTCAATACGATTAGTTGGGTATATTTATTTAGTCACCATATTTTCACGCTTTGTAGTTATATTAATATAATTTTAATCGCAATTTGTCTAAGTGGTTCAAATTTTTTACATATTTAATTATTACAAAACGCAAAGTAATTATAATTATTTATTATTGTGTATTTTTATTTTTTTTATATAAAAAACAAATAGATACTTCCGTTTTAGAATAATTATTTTTCAATACGTTATTATTTTTATAGTTTTATTTTATAGTTTTATAACTCTTAATAGAATGTGTAAAGTTGTTAAAGTATTGCTTAAAGGTTTTCTTTATTAAGATTTGCTAGTCTCTATTACATTTTTAGCACCTAAGCATAGCTTGTGGAAATCTAACAATATATGTGAATAATGAGTCCACCTTTTCAACATTTATTATAAAAACATACATATGTTTAGAGTAAGAGTAGTAAAATTTAAAGTACGTACATATATTATAGTGTAACTTTGAATATTAACGTGATGAGACACAAAATGCTTAATATTTGCAAAGCTAAATCTCTAGTAAATTTGAAACTCGTTTTCTCCCTTCCCTCCCGAAGTCTTTAAAGAGGGTAGTGAGAACAATGTGGTGTGCACTATTGTTTGCTATCGCATACTTAGGGTGCACATGAGTGACCTCAATTTTAGCAACAAACTTCATATTTTCTATGCTTTAGTCACGTTCAATAATATTAACATATTTATTTTTTAATCAATTTTAATGTTAATATTTTGGCAATAAATATAATAGCAATAATAAAGCACACTACAGTATTGTTATCGAAATATTTAAGCCATTCATTGTACTCAATGTGTTTTATTTATTTTAAAAATAGTTAATTATATTGTCAAGTTCATTTTACAAATTAAGATAATTTCAACTTCACTTTTATATAAAATATTTGGAAAGAAAATACATTTTTTATGTTTAAGCGCCCTCTGTTATTGTATTAGAAAATACCCTACAGTGTGCTCCATGAAAACGTTAGAGTGAGAACGTGAGAGAATTCGAACTAAACAGCTGACGTTAGATGGCGTAGTAGTTTCAAAGGAACTTCAAGATAAGTAAGGTATTAGTTTACGTAGAAGACCACCAAATGGCAGCACAGATACGTGTTTAAAAGAAACAGGCGTAATGTAATATGTATTTAAAACAAATGAAAATATAGATAGTTTTATCTTTTTATTAGCGGCCCGCTCGCGGCTTCAACTTTAATTACGTTGATTATTAAATGTTTTTTTTAAATGTGTATTTAAAGGAAGTTGGTATTAATAGTATTATGTATACTCTTAAAAAACCGTTGTTTATAAAATAATACGTTACTTTTTGTTTCGTTATTGCATACAACCTGGTTGGTTGGCAAAAAATCGTTTAGCAGTTCCATAGAGTAGTCCAGATGAACAGAGCGACAGACCGACAGACAGACAAATAAATATTTAAAAATCTTTAAATACTAGTTTATGTCTTAGTATCGTAAAATGCACATACAAAAATAAAAATATTTTCAAATCACAGGCAGACATTTTTATTTACCTATGTGTATATAAAATAAACTAGATTACATTAAACATTACAGTTAATGTGTGAAGTACTTTATTTTCTTAATAAAATACGACGCCACGAATGTTAATTACATACTTAAATATTAAAATATTTCACATACAAAAAGTAAAATTTATTTATTTATTAAACATGATGTCTGAATCTTCTCTATCTTTGTGTAATATAACAGTAATAAAGTGTTTCTGTACATTAAATATTTTCAGAAAAAAAAAGCCAAATATTCACAGTTTCTGTTGAGATATAAAAAGTCGAAGACCTAGAATATCTGGTGACATCTGATGTAGATCTGTTAGGGATCAGCTAATCTAAAGAAGTATAGAAATGATGCCTTGACAAGAGTCATAAGGAAGATGAGCGTTTTTTGTTGACGTATAAAAATCGAAAATCTGAAATGTTTGTGTTTCAAACAAAAGTAGATTATAAAGAAATTTTATTTTTTTATTTTTCAAAATTCTAAACGTAGACGAATGAAGTCACAGACAAAGCCATCTCTTTAAGGTGTTCTGATGGTTTTTAGTACTTTACAGTACCCTTTATAGTACTTTACAGAATTTCACAATTTATTCTGTCTGTTAAAAGAAGTTAACGTAGTGGCGGATTTCTACATTTTTGCCGCCCTTACTTTTGCAATATTTGTTCGTAAATTATTGTAATCATATATCATATATTTCAACAATTTCGTTGGAATTTTAGAAGAACTCGCTTTTCTAAGCAACTTAAAGCAGAGTGGCAGCGGCAATTTATAAATGCCTTTATTGTACTCATAACACTTAAGATAAATAAATTGTTTGCAAAATCATCGATGACATAGTCATAAACAAACTAAATATAATTATTACATACTAGTATGTAATAATTATATTTAGTTTGTTTATGGTAATGTAATGGTAATAATTATATTTAGTTTGTTTGTTTACGTTTTGGTTCCGCGGACGAAGTCGCGGGTAGCAGCTAGCTGCTACCCTCGACTTCGTACTTCGTCCGCGGAACCAAGAATCATCTTCATTGAGTTCCGATCAACACCTCTACCAAAGTAAAAAAATAAAAGTCGCATAGTTGTACCGCAACAGTTTAATATTATGACTTTTATGACTAAACGAACGCGAGTCAATTTGTTTTTCCACATTTCTTGGACATACATTTTTTAAAGTTAAAATATATAATCAATTAAGTTTAAAAAAAACTCTTTTTATCGTTGGAGTTACATCTTCGTGTAACTCCAATGATATTTTTTTTTAAATCGATTTTCCCATCTTCGAGTAATCTGAGGCACACACATATTAAAACCTCCTGCTTTTTTGTAGTCTGTTAATAAAATGAGATAATAGCCAGATATAGATCTCCCAATTGCGTTATTATACGAAAAAACCGCATTTGTGTTTTTCAAATTTGAAGGTTGCTCTCGATTTCTCCAGGATTCCATCATTAGATCCTGATCTCCTTACCATGGAACCTATTGTGAAATATACCTTTTCGAACAAAAAAAGAATTTTGAAAATCGGTCTCACCATCTTCGAGTAATCGAGGAACATACATAAAAGAACCTCCTTTTTTATGTCGGTTAAAAAGCCGTTATAAATTTTAACTTATTGTGTTATTTTGATATCACAGCTATGTTACTGCAAAGTTTCATGAAAATCCGTTCAGTAGTTTTTGCGTGAAAGAGTAACAAACATACACACATCCGTACAAACTTTCGCACTTACGAAAAGGATTTAATTTGGCTTTTTTGATGTCAAGTTATTTTTATCCTGCAGGTAGGAAAATCGTATTTTTACAAACTTAAAAAAAAACAATTCTTAAAAGCAAACTCTACAATGATATGAGACTGGTTCTACTAAAAAATTTTGGAAAGAGGTTTTGGCTTTGAGTATAAACGGATTATTGAACTAATTCTCTTTCTAAGAGAGATAAAATATACGAGTAAGTATATATGGACGTGGAGGCTTTTACGTAAATGTTGATGGTGATAATTAACCCATTGTCCTTGTAATGTAAAGTTGTTTGTAAGTCTTTTTTCATTTTGGATGCAGGTCTATTATATGTTAAGAAAATATGATTTGTCCTCATGTGATGGCTTCATCGCAGAATATTAGGCTCGAAGTTTTTGGATGAGAATTCATCAAAAGTGATTAACGTGAAGATTAAGGTTGTGGGTGTATACCATACCACAGTGAAGACAATATATATATATATATATATATATATATATATATATATATATATATATATATATATATATATATATATATATATATATATATATATATATATATATATATATATATATATATATATATATAATCTGTGATAATAAAGGCCTGCGTTACAAATTTAAATGTGTAACCACGTGTGAGATTTGTAGAAATCTGATCACCCATCTTCAATCATTTGTGACGATATAAACTATATAGAGGTCACTGTAAGCACTTTAAATATGATGACTTCATTCACAAAGTTATTTATTACATAAAAATTGAATGGCACAATCATACACAGACCATCCAGTTCATTTCCAAAGAATAAAAGAACTGGCACAAAAAAGGTAACCGATTATGACAAGAGGTCAAAGAGGAGCCTGCAAGCAAATACGCCACTGGTTTGCGTGTGCATTCATTTAAATAGGTAAACTAACCAGCAGCCTACAGCGATACATTCTAGAGGTACGATGTACATTTTAGTTCTTTTTCGATTAAAAATATTTCGGTATTTAAACATTTTTGCTGAATTTATATTTAACGTGTGTTACGCGTAGATAATATTTTAGAATATTGGTACATAACTGTTTCTTGAAACTTGTTTATTAATTATTATGTTGAGCAATTTGTAAGTTCGTTAAGTACGTGAAAATATTATTATTTTTACTACATTACAAAACGTAAAAAAATAATATACCTAATAAAAAAATATATATCACACAAATTATACTATGTTGTATAATACACTGTTACCTACATCTATTCAAAATAGAACATTCTCAACTCATAATTATAACTTTAATATGTTTGTTTGTCTGATATAATTTTAGACTACATATAACGCAGTATAAAATGCACTGATGCATACACTGGACATAATTTATTAGACTGTTGTTCAAAACTCTAAAATAATTTAGTATTTAGTGATACTATTTCATTTGGATTTCATTTGGATTGGACTTAAGAGTAGTTGTTTAATGAGCATATCGTATAAAAAACTTATTTAAAATTATTGAAATTTGCGAAAACTGCATGATAATATCAGTTGATAAATAAAGACGACAGAAAAGGCATCACACATTTTTGAGCAAGCGCCTGAAAAGCGACACGCACGATTCCAGTAAACTAATGAAAGGCGACACGCAACACGCAACTACTGTCTTCCTGCTTGGAACCGACGCCGAACGCTCGCAAGTCGTAATGCTCAAGGATTTTTCAGTTTCGCATTGTAGGAATCGTCAATATAGTGTTAGACCACGCAAACATACAAATGTTTTAGACATAGAATGGATATTAAATAGATTGAATGAATCAAACAATAATTCTAGAAGTTAGTTATCATTTCGCTTATATTTACTTCACAATGTTATATAAGAATGAATTCTGGCGTGTTTCAAAATATTATTGCGACCATTTATTTAGCAAATTTACTGTTATGATTTATGTAAGATATTGAATTTCCTACAAAAATGGGGTTTGGTAGTGTCGCGTGAAGCAAATTCCTAACTTTTCAATTTCGGTATTAAGGCATATTATTACTACTTCGACATATTCTTAGGATATTGGTAGAAAGCATAAATGTACTATGTATATATATTGTATACTAAAAAAAAAACATCAGTGACGACTAAAGTTTAGTCGTCACTGATGTTTTTTTAGTCACTAAACAATTTTTTATGTTGTAGAAAGAGAAGAGCAAGGCATTTGTTATTTCAAAAATATATACCTATAGAATATATACCTATAAAAACATTTATTTATATGCCTATATAAATAAATGTTTTTATTTGTCTGAAAATTTCATTATTTAATAGGAACACACAGTTCTTATACTTAACTTGAACTGCTACTGCTTATTATGTTTATAAATAAATAAACATTAAATATATCATTGCCGCATTACTTTGGCATATTGCCTTGGAATATTGAAAAACAGTATCTATATCGAAGTTTTAATTTATTTTTAATAACAACTTAATATTAAAAATTGTATTTTATGTGTTTTAAAAAGATATTTTTTGTTTTTGACAGCATAAAGTTCAAATAGAACTCTACGAATATTTTGCATATAAGTTTTCTTAACTTCACTGAGCTATTATATATTATAGCATATTATATATTATATATTTATATAATTATTTTATAGTATAATTTTTTTGGGGTATGGTAGGGCCGTGTGGTCTACTGCCTAGTTCCCGTGTTCCTAACACGGAAACCTAGTGCTTTGGACACTCCGATCTCAACTTTTAACGCGTTTCGAAATAAGTATTTTATTTCCACAAGTGTGGACTGAACCCACAACATGACAGACCTCTATTTTAAAATACATATATTGCTTAAATTTTCCAAGAAAAAATTCATATCAAGTGTTATTGTATTTCTAGCAAAGTATGAATTTTAATCTAAATTAAATATTCAATCAATAGTAAATTACTTTTTAAATTATTGAATTCATTGTAATTTAATGTTAACAGGAGTGTGATAAAATATAACTTTTCGTATTATAAAAACATAGAGAGCCCTTTATTATCTGTGGAATAATCTAAAACTTTTAGTAAAAAAAAAGTAAAAGTTGTTGCTTGAATAAGAAAAATGTATATAATAAAATAATTATATATTCTACAAAATTTTTAATTGTAAAATTAATCATATATGAATAATAACATATAAATTGTATATTTAATATTTTATTTATGTTGTGATATTAAAACATACCCTCTGAAATATGAATGAACAATGATAAGAGAGATTGAAATGTATATACCTAAATAATCACATGATTATGTGGTTTTAAACTGCACGTCAATTCTTATGATAAATATCACACGGTATATTATTTATTATATTAATATCAACTTTAAAATATTAATTTTAATAACAATTTGTTTGTTTCAGGTAAACATATTGGGAATGGAGGAGTTTTTCTGATTTGTATGAACTTGTATATTAAGTAACTTTTTTAGTTTTGTTTGTCCATCTCAAAAACGGCCTTAGAGTATTTTGACATATATATGTACATGTGATACACTTCGTGTGTTGTAATGCATAACCTCATTTTATATTATAATATAGAAATAGAGCTTCTTGATAAATATTATCTTTATAAGTCCTTTAAAGTGATATAAATTCAATGTAATGTTCAAATTATCAATAAATAAAATATGTAAGTATGAAATATTTTAAAATGTATAACAATATTTTATTAATTATTAGTTGGTTGCTTAGCTGTTGGGCAAAAATTTTTCTTCATTTATCATTAATATTCATTGCTGGGCCATGGTATTTTGTAGTTCTGTCCCTATTTAAAATAAATATAAGAAAAGGACAGAAATATATACCGTCGATACATTACCTCAATATGGTTACTAATACATCTCGAGCTGGAATATGAGAAAATGGAATGCGCGCGCATGGCTTTCAGGGCGCAGGACGCACCCTTGTAAAGTACTATAAACATTTAGACATGTTATATTTAATACAATAAAGAATTGTATTGGGAAAATAAAAATGATAAACGTGAACAATCATTTAAGGCTATTTTATTATTTTTCTAATTGATTTTTTTTCATTGAAAATATTTATCGTTGCCTACAATAAATGAAAATATGTCAAGTCCAGTCTGTTTAATATAGATGTCTTTGCGTACTCTATTCGCCAATAGAGGCAGCAACGTATCGCGGCATATCAGGCTTTGCCGGCGACCTCATCGGAGGGCGTCCTTTGCCAGTTCCACACTAGTTAATAATATCTTAACCGCATTTAATTCATTAGTGTCTGTCTATCGTGTCATCTCAGGTGAGTAATGTATAATAATTATAATAAGCACCGCTACTGCTTAAGCACAAGGAATAATCTAGCAATCACATCATATATTCACAATATATACATATTGTATAATTGTTGGTCAATTTGAGTAGAATCGATCACTTTCATGGTAGTAAGTACAATGCCTGCGCATTGTAGATTTTTATGATAAAAATACTTATTTCCACAAAATTGGAACATACTATGAAGCATACTAAATATAAAAAAAAATGTAGTCAAATTTGCGCAAAATTGCTATTAGTATTTATATTATATATAGACCTTACGATTTCTTAAAAAATCAAACAGGGTGGTTATCAGATTGTAAGTAATTTCGTGAATACTCCTGGGGTTTCTCCGTTGCAGCCTAGATATCGACCGACCTATTGGTTGTCTGAAATTGAGTTAGGCAAGACTTTGTTCTGTAATATAGTATTGGCATTTATGTCCATTAGTAATATTGTAAGCATCTCATTAGGTTATTAAGCAATCAGTAATGAAATCATTGAATAAGTAGATATGTCTTTTAAATGGAAGATTAACAAGGAAGTAGGTTTTTCCTACATTTAGATTGTATGTAAAAAAAAATCTCACAAAACGGTTTAACACAATAACATTTATGTTGTTCTACATATATAAGTGCATACATAATTTCATGTAAGAGCTATCAACAATTATATAAAACCGTTGCGAGATAGACAGACAAAAATATGTAGTTATAAATTTAAAATAATATCACGACGAAAAAAACAACAGTAATGATTTTCTACCATCTATTACCTGCTTACATAGGCTATATTATATTACAAAAAATACTTACGTTAATGATTATTAAAAATGTAACAAAAAAACATAATTTTGACAAGGTTATATTTATACTTTTAAGTTATTCCAATTTATGGAAAAATAAATAACAATAAAAATATTTCGCAAAATTAGTACAATTAGTATGATTTTGAAAGCAGAATATGTAATTTTTGTTTATTTAGGTAAGAGTGGAGATATGTAGGTAAAAGCGATTAGGAAGTTTAATTTGGGAGTGAGTCGTGCGGTCAATATGCTCAATTGGTTCATTTAAAGCTCGTCGTCACTTGGAACACCTACGCAATTCGGTATCAGGTCAGAGAATCGTGCTTTTGTTCATTTTACTACTTCTCCGAAAATAATAAATATGTATTTTTATGTTGTTTATATACACCGTTCAGTTTTGTTCAAATGGAATAATTGCGTTATAGAGCTATATATAATGTGTAGACATTTATTATTGTAATGTAGATTCATATAATTAGAACATGTATTTTTGTATAAAAACCTGGTTGGTTTTCCAAAGTCATTTTGTTTTTATTGCAAGCTTAAGATAATTTAATTTTTTGAATAGTATCTGTGTTATATATATTTCCTATTTTCAATAAATAAACATACGTATACCTAAGTTTTTGGCTAATTATAAAATAATAACGCAGTAGCAAGCACTATTCTGTATTAGTAAAGTCTAGAAAGAGCATTAAAATAGTTTTAAAAATGAAAATCATATCTAATTTATAATAATTAAAATTTCTCGATTGTAAAATAATTAAAATGTTATAAGAACTTAATAAATGTGAGGGGCTAATTTAAATAATGAAAAGAAAACCTTCAAGTTAATAGCTACTTTGTATTTGTGAAGTAATAACTTTTCCTTATTCCACAAATTTCTACGAGTCGTTTTCTTTTTTTGTAAGGTTCACCGGATCTGAGTCATCATGACTCACACGCGAAATTAGTAAAATATAAGTTTGTATTTAATTCAAAATGTAAACTTTTATTGCGCGTATATATATAGATGAATGATTGTTCTTTTTGTTTAGATTTATTATAATGACAAGTAAAAAGTTGAAGATTTGTTGAAATAGGTGTGTGAGTCTCGAAACTTCATATACACACAACTCACATGCTTTAATTGAAGTATATTTCAATTGACGTAAGTCAATCAAGGGCAAATTCTACTTGATGTTAATGACTATTCTAATGTACTGGTCCCCGAGTATGCAAAATTATTTATCATTTATTATTATCTTAGTTATAGTTTCCTGTCTTTATTTGTAGTTTGCTCTCTTATAAATTATAACCCAGTTATAATTTTAAAGTAAAATTAAGTTGTTTTTTGTATGTAATGTTTTTATTTATTTACAAAAAATATTTATTTAAAATAATATTCTTCTTTGTTTATGGTGTTCCAAGCGTATTAGCTGAGCACTAATCAAATCGACAGTAACTATTTATATATAAGTAGTAAATAAAGAATAATGTAAGAAGTAACACAATAGATAACAGTTATTTTTAGTTTACTATAATACATATTAGACATGCATTTATAATATATATACATATATATACTAACTATTGAAAATTACTAGATATCGGTTAATATGCTATTTAAAAGTAAAACGTGCCATGACATAAAAATGTTAACGATAATATTAATATAAAAGAACTTAGTAGGATTCGCATTAAACGGATTAATCTAGATAAGCAATTTTATATTTTATACATATATTATATAAAATATACTTAGTTATCATTTATCAAATGACACAAAAAGATTTTGATATTATTTGTTATGATAACAAGAAATAGAGGGTCATTTTGTTGGCAAGGTTCCTGATCATGGCAATAACAAAACAAACTACAATATAACTGTCTTTATTTGTTGAAACCATCCATACAATTTAACTTAATCTTAATATTTTCCTATTTTATATTGTATTAAAACTTGTATAACGCTTATTTAACACTTATTCACCACTTACATTATATTTATGTACATAAACCAAAACATTCTTGGATGATATTCATCTTTAACTGGCAATTTATAACGCATACCTTATACCACTTATTTTTTATTTATTAAACAAACTTAGGCATATTAGGATTAACTAACTGTTTAATAATAATTTAAAAGCAAGAAATGACAATATATAAAAGTCAATTATGGAAATATTTTGTGTTTATAATTTTTTGTGTGAAGAGATTGACACAAAAAACTCACAAGTGCAACTACTGTACTTGAAATTATACTTCATCATTAATCTTCAAGAACAGGGATAATATTTAATTCTCACCAATGCGAAAAACATAATTTAATTCTATTGTTTAATAATTATTACTCAAATTGTTTATTCTTCTGCCATTCGCATGAACCGTAGAACATACGAATACATGCTTATAACAATATGTTTTTCCTATCTCGGCCGATTTTTACGCGTTGACTTTTCATTAACGTAATGGAGTATTTTTATATGACTTATTTGTAAGTCCGTATTTCGGCAAGATGGCAACTTGCCATTCCAAAGTTATTTCGATTGCTCTAGACTGTCTTGGTAGAGATTTATCCAATTCTTTGTTGGAAGAATTTAATAGGCTTTGCGTCGGCCTGAGGCGGAGGCGTTGGTGGGATTTCATGCTGTGGTTTCAGTAGCCAGGGGTTGTCGACCCTCTGCTGTGGACTAGTTTCACTTTTTCTTTGATTGGCAGCGGACAGTGTGAGGTGTACGGTGGGAAGTATTTTATCCTTTTCGCAAACATCGTCCTTTCCTGTATTTGACATCATGTTTGCTGTAAAGATACAATTAATACAAATATAATTTATATGTATATTGCAGATCTCGTCGTACCTTTACATTACGTGTGTCGTGTTTTTGTAAAAATATGAATGAGTGGTCATAAAATTATAGATAAATACCAGATTAAAATATTACAAAAATATTTTTTTATCCTTACTAGTAATACCTAAACGAAACGTGCGTAACGTTACGGTAGCTTATAGCTTAAATAATTATTTTAATGAGTTAAATATATTGCTTTGCTAAATCAAATATATTAATATTAAGACACTTGGTACTTACATTCAATATTTAACGACTCCAAATGGACGTGCTTCAAGCGCGAGCTGATAAGTTCGACACCGCCGTTTACAAACATTTGATAATCGACACTAATAAAAAGATATACTAGCACCCGATTGAACGAAGGCTTGTTGAGAAATGCGCCTTGTATAGTTTACGCGGCCTCTTTATATGTGACTTGAGTCATTTGGCAAAGAAACTACATCTACCACGTCATGGTGATGCTGACGCCAGATTGTATGACGCTATCGAATTTGTCGCGCTCGAGCCTCTTGCCGAGCGAGTCCACGGCCTAAACCTACATACACAGATACGCTAATTAACAAATTATTATTTTTGACCTTAAAAGTCTGATAATGATAACATTTTTGAACTTAGGTAAATATTAATGAAAATTATGTCTAAAATGAAAACACGTGTCTATGATATCACCTATTATAATTATTTACGCAATTTCGTCATCAGACTAATGTGATATTAAAATATTTTATTCGTCATGTCTGACGTCGCCGAAGTATCAAAGATTTCTTATTTATAGTTAAAATAATTGCTGAATATATTTTTTTGTGTTTGTTAAGTTGTGTGTTTGTGTGCATTAATTATACATTGTACTTTAAAATATTTAATAATTACATTTTTTTCGCTCTGGTAACGAGGTATCGCGCGACGCTGATATATATTCGTACCATTTAACTCAACAAAGAATTCGGCGGGAATTTAGAAACGTGTCTTTATGAGAACGGAGCATCTTAATATTAGGTTTTTTAGTTCCATGTGCCTACACTATTATGTGCGCGGTACAGCGTTAAGTTAAAGAAAAGAGGATATTATGTTATCATACACATATACTTATATAGCCAAAACTCAAAAATACCCCAAAAAATGCGAAATATCCAATCATATTTCACACAATTGTATAAATATACAGGAGTAATTAATGGAAAATTTTAAGGATTATAAGTCAATAAATAAATGATATCAACATATTACGATTTTATAATTCTATTATCTAGAGATATTCTTGATATTCGAGTTTTCTGAATAGTTTTGTTTGAGAACCTTTATGAAGTGGTATATAAGTATTATAGCACATAAACGTTTATTATTCGATACGCATGATTAAAGTTACACTTGTTGACTCTTTTACGACAAAGAAATACACAAAGACTAAGGCTAAAGAAAACGGTTTAGAGATGGCGTAGTCAAGGCTACATTGAATGAGTAAAAGGACGCTTTTATAGGAGTGTCTGTATTTTCATAATAGCTGTTGCCGGTAGGGCAGAGACGAGATGCCGTCGTCTGTTTTTTACTGTAGGTATATATTACGTAACTTAAAGAAATGAGGTTCTGGCGCGATTGTGGATTCAATTCCCGCTCGGGGAATGACATTTTTTTATTTTGTTCGCTCTGGTAACGAGGCAACGCACGGCGTTATGTTAGTATCAAAAATATCGGTATATTTTTTTGTATAATTGGGCCAAGCTCTTCTTTCTTTGATTCGTCATAATTATTTATAATGCTATAGTACGTGTTTTATACAGTCTTGACAATGTGACTAATTTTAAATTACAAAAAAAAATGAATTACAAATGACGTAGGTAAATGATACGTTTATCCATTTACGTAGGCACGGCACTAACTACCAATGGTTAGTCAACGCGTTAGTACAATTGATTCAACGACAAGTGACTGTCCTAACATCTTTCCTTGAAATATTGTGAAATATTGTGTGTGTCTGTTACCGAATTGTTACAATATATTTATCAAAATATTTTTGTATAGCTACTTAGATACTAACTTCTCATTTAGATTATTATGTCATTTGCACTCACAAATAAAGTTTAAATCAATTTGCCGATCAAAGCACAATAGTAAATAGTAGATGGAATATGTCACCTTACAAAATGTGTGTAATATGTAACAAGGGGGTTCCTCGGTAGACCGTCTACGACACCTAAGCACAGGGTCACGCTTTGTGGTAGCGGTTTTTACGTAAACCTAAATAATAAAAAATGTTATTTTTATAGTTTCAAGGAGATATCGCAAATAGACAACTCGTCGCCGTACGAAGATTATGATATAAAGGTTTTACTGCTCCAGAATTTGCGATTGTAAATATTATGGAGCAAATACCAAGTAACCACGTGAATCGGGTAAGCCTTGAGGCAATTAAAGCACGATTTCACGGAATCTAGAACCTCGCACTTTGCTGTCCACAAAATTCACTGAAGAAACGTTTAAGACACTAACCTAACGATGACATATAAAATGTAGTAATATTTCAGTAGAAATCAATTATCATATATAACAAAATGATTTTACATCCTTTTGTTATCTATACCTGATCACTGTCTGTACATGAAAGACATATTAAAAAAATCTTATAGGGGGCGTTTTAATAAAGTAGTAGAGCCCAAAATGATATTTATAAAAAAAATGTACGTCTGTCTGTGCGTTTGAAAGCGCTTTTCTCATAAACGGTTAACTAGATTTAAACACAGCTTTCTCTATAATAATTTGGCAATCTTCTTTTAATAGTTAGTTTATAAATGAAAAAGTAACGTCCACTTAAAATATTTAGTTCGACAAAATTGCTATTTTTTTATTTATTTAGCTGAAGTTTTAGTTTTCAATGAAAAGAAATTGTGTTAAAAGCGATAATGTTATTAGAACAAGAAAGTATTTAAGATTTGTAAATAAAACAGTGTAATTCAAGCGGACGAAGCTGCGAGCGGGTCGCCAGTACTTGAATAAATATGTTATAGTAATGTAGACCGATTAATTTAGGCGCTTACTAATCGTTTATTATTTACATCTAGTGAATTGTTTACTCACAGATATTTTACTCGTAACTAGCCAATGGCATATGTACTCGTAGTTAATAATAATATACAAGCGGGGCGCATGTTGATGATGACACACGTACATAGGTACATAGATATTGAGTAGGTACATGTTTTATGTAAAGTTCGCAGAAGTTGATTTTGAATTAATTTCTTATTAAATATTTTATTTGTAATATGTAGAAATTGTGATAATATCAATAGTATGGTTTTATAAATGTACTACATTTACCGCATGGGAGTTTGGATTTGGATATTTGATAAGGGAAAGTTGATATTTCATGACTGCAGTTGCAGCCGATACAATAAAACAAAGATGAGCAACAAATTTTACTACTTTCTAATGTAAATTCATCAGTTTTATTGGAGGATCGCGTTACATAAGGCTCTCACGCGATCGGTGTTGACCTTTTCGTAACGTGTGGTGGAACAGTACCATAATTCTATCGATTTACTGTCGTATGAGCCAATACAGACGAATAATATAGAATATCTGTTGAGAAACTATAAGTAAATTCATATTCGAATAGATTTTTAACTAACAACATCTTATTATAACAGTAGCTATTAGTCTTAAAGTTAAGTTACTGTATTTGTTAATAAGTTTAGTAGATTTCAATAACTGTTTTAAAATTTTAAGAAATAAATAAAATTTTCGTGATATTACACTTAAATCAAAGAGGGCAATTTAGGCTATTAGTTAATTATAATCGTGCAGCACCTATTAAAATAGGGTGTATTATTTCTTTCATAGCTGGTAATAATTTAATATTTTCATCTAGTATGTATGTATAGCATCTTCCTAGTGTTTTCAATTATTCAATTATAGATTCCGACTTGTAAGATATTTTTCAGAAAATAAACAGATATGCATTTCGTTATTGAGATTATATTATTATAGTATCTAACCTCTATTTTAGTCGCGGCAGCCGCACCGCAGTAGTGCGGTAGAAATATTAATACATATCATATGACGTTCTACCGATGCACTTACATTTGAATTAATCGATAATAATGATTGATTTATTGTTTTTTTTTCATACAATATTTATTTTTATACTTATTTATCGTGAATATGGTATAAGTTAAGGCTATTTTAGATTTGCGTATGATGTGCACTGCTCATTTTTTTAAATATATTTCAACTATAAACATTAAATAACAGAATGAGCGAACAATCAAATTTAATTAATGGATTTTGTTTTTTTTTTATTTAATTTATAGAACTGGCTTTATAGGCTGGGGAATCCTGGGAATATAGTGTTAAGACACTCTCTTCTTATTAATACACTTTCGTTCCCTATTTTTTACCGAACTCTAAAGGCTTTGCATATAACGAAGAATGTACCCACGGTTTTTGCATTTTTTTTATCAATATCTCATTGACCTACTGCCCGAGTTCGTGACAACTGGTATCTCAGGGCACTGCTCGCTTCATATTGTACTTAACTAATATATTATTTATGTTAAAGAATTTGAACTTACTTCATGTGACTATGATTTTATATGAAAATTATTTTATATATTTTGAATTTGTGTATTATTAATATAAATAAATATATTAATAATCGTACAATAAATAATACTGCTAAATTTTATTTCTTTACTTTATTGTAAGGCCCCAGTTGAGCCTCGGAATTCAAGTGGCTCCAACGGCTTAGAATCTTCTGGTCAAAGTTTGCCTACTCGCCCACCTTTTACAAGAGCCGATTCAAGATCAGCATTTTCGCCGCAGTCTATGCGACCAGGTGGTCCACAAATACAACAAAGGCCACAATTCCAACCAGGAGGACCTGTTTCCACTACACAATTTGGGCCGCGTTCAGTGAATTTAGTCCAAAGAGGACCATCTCCTGCAGGCCCTCCTGCATCTCCACAATTTCGTAGTCAATCTCCTGCAATACGCCCTTTAAATCAACCGCCAGTTCCCAATCAGCAAGGTGCAAGGCCAGCTCAATCGCCTACATCAGCACAACCACAACAGCGGGGTCCGGTACCTAATACTCTTCAATTTGGACCACGTCAACCTCCTCAATTAATAACTACGCCTAACGGAACTTCGAGAACACCACCAAGTGCTCCTAATAATAATCAGTTGCCAAGACAACCATCACAAGGCTCGCTGAAGAGCCTTGATTCTCCTACGTCTGTTCAAAATAAACCAGTCAACCTGGAGAACCAAATTGGTCCTAATGAACACTTTAACATTACAAAACCTGACAGCAGTAATGAAGTCCCGGGAGCGACTAAAGGCAGAAGTTTCAGTATTGCGGCTGCACCTGGCGCACCTAGTCCACTAAAAGTGGATGACGATCGAAGAAAATCTATAAGTGCTGTAGGTAATCGCTACGAAGACTTAGCTAGTCGCAGTTCTGGACTGGGACTGATCCAAGAAATGCGAGGCAGTAAAGATAATGTTGTCGGTTCTAAAGAGAGCATTAAATCTGAGGCCTCCACTGAAGGTAAAGATATTCCCGATCGACCTGAATCACGTTTAGCTGGTTCCAAAATGACAGAATCTTTCATGGGATCTTTTTCAAATTTATCTTCTAAAAAAAAATTAGATGATGATGATGACGTGGTGTCACATAACAATTTAGTATCGATAAAACCTGATATTAGTCTAAATAAAACTGATCTTTCAGATCGTTCACCGTCTTTGACTCGTAGCGATGATTCACCAGAACCTAAAAATGTATCTCAGCACTCTGTAGTATCTAACAAATCACAAAGTGTGACGCCAGAGCCACAGCGCGCTAAAACACCTAAGTCTGAAGCAAAACAAGAATTTAAATTTGAAGTTAACAGAGATGTAAAACCGACTACTCCTACTAACAAAACCAACTCCAAATCTCCACCTTTGGATATTAAGTCATGCAATGATTCAAAATCTCCAACAATTAATAACAAAAAGCCAACAGATTTAAATACTCCAGTAACACCATTCGATTCTAAAAAATCAACACCGCGTAAAATTGCTTCTGCTCCCAGCGCCAAGACAAAAGGTAATTCACATATACTTTGACTAATTTTATCACGTTTTGAGATGGAACAAACAATAAACATAATGGGAAAACAAATAAAAGATTGAAATATGCCATTTTTATCTTTGTTTTTTATATTTCAGATGGTGACAACGACAGTGGCGTCGATGAGTCAACACAAGGAAATGTAAGGTCCAGTAAAATAAAAAAAAGTAATTATATATTTATTGGATATATTTATGTATTGCTTATCTATTCACAGGATCTTAATGGGTCTCCCAGTTCGCCTAACAAAAAACTACCAAGTAAATTGCCAACAAAGGAGAAATCCAGCAGCAGCTTGAAACAAAGCCTGTCTCGGTCATCAAGCAAAAGCGCTACAGCTAAAACTCCTGAAACTCCACAGCCAAATGAAAAGAAAAGTATGTTACTCCTTCTTATAGGGTTAAAAATAGTTTTTAGTAAATTTATTAAAGGCATGGATTTTTGTGTGTAAGTAAGGCCTGGGGTGGAGCAGCAGCACAAGCATGTGACTTTAGCATGACTGGTTGTGGGTTCAAACCCCCTTCTAGAACATTAAATATTTAGTATTTTTTAATATAAAAATGTTATGTTTTCATTTCTTCGCTTTGGTAACAAGTCAAAACGGAGTGTCGAGTTTCCGCCATTCAACATGCAATGTCTCTGAGTGTCTTCACAATAGGTTCCCGAGTTCCCTCTGGCTATCCTGCCACATGCGGGATACAAGCTAAGTAAGAATAGTTTATAGGGGTGAAGCTAAGTAAGAATAGTTTTATTTACAAAATATAATTTGCTCTTGTGTTTTATAGAACTGCCTATGAATAAAGTACAAGTTGGAAGTGCACCATCACCAAATATTAAAGCAGTAAAATCTAAGATTGGATCCTTAGATAACACCACATACAAACCAGGTGGAGGTAAAATTAAAATTGAAAATAGGAAGCTGGATTTTAATAACGTTACTCCGAAAATTGCGGCTAAGAATGAAGCTTATACACCAAGTGGAGGAGCTAAGAAGGTATAATCTCAAAATTGGTACTGACCTTTAAATATTTGCCATATTAGTGTTTGATGCAATAGATTAAAATAAAAAAAAAATATTTGCCAACTAATATAATACTATTAATTATAAGGAAAACGTATGCCAATTTGAACTAAGCCGGATTTGATCCCCCGCTTCTTAGAACCAGTCCAAGCGCTCTGATCAACTAAGCCATATGTTTTTATCAAGCATCGTCGAAATTCTTATGCGCGTTACAACTCATTTATGTTCTTAGCATAAAGCGTTAGATAAATGTAAAAATCTCCCTTTATGATTTTTACCTTAAGAACTTAATAAGAGGATCTCGCTAGAGATTTTCACATTTCTCTTATTAAGTTCTTCTTTTTAGTAAGGATTAACTATTTAAAGAGATTAAAAAGAATATATAATATTAATTTTTACTGTTATAACAGTCTTATTAACACTAGCACTTACTGTTATATGCGAAAAATTGCAGATCACAACCACGAAATTGGAATGGAACGCCAAGTCAAAAATTGGGTCTCTTCAAAATGCAGCCTACAAACCGGGAGGAGGAGACAAGAAAATTGAAACTGTCAAATTGGACTTTAAAGAAAAAGCAAAACCAAAAGTGGCTTCTACAGTTAACATTACACACAAACCCGGCGGAGGAGCGGTAAAGGTAACATCACTATATTTTGCTACCTTGAGTAGATTTATTTGTTCAATTTTAATAATAAAAAAATACAAATTTGTGGATAAGACAAGTCTACAGTGAGTACAATAATTTTAAATAAAACGTTCACTAACATTTTTTTAACTGTCGTAAGTCAATCTGTAGTTAAATAAGTTTGGTTGCAATTATGTAGACACATAATTTGCACTGTTAAAACAATAGATACATTTGTATTGTAAATGCTGTGTAATTTGTATCACATTATTGATATCCGTAGAACGTTACAAGTGTCGAGACGAGATCGGTAAGTGATTTTCGTAAATCTGCTTATACACGAAATATGCGCTTATATGTTCGTCTACCAAACACAATAGAGCACAATATATTTTACAAATACTATGTATAAATTGGCACTTAGTGATGATTATTATTATAATACTAACGAATGATTAAAGAATCGCAAATATATACATAACTTTTTAGCTGAAGAGAAATTCCTATTTTTAGTTTGTAAAATGGGCCTTGCCAAGGTGGAGATCGTCAAATAAGTCTTGACATTACAGGAAGGTCAGTTTGGTAAAATTTCTCACGACTGTCAAAACTCAATTACTTTAACTGTCGATTTTATCCATTATCTGTAGGATGGATAAATATTGTGGCTGTATTACACGCTAACTAATTATATATTTTAATAATTCCTTTTTTTGATATCAAAATCGAATCAGAAACAATTAAATTCCTAATATTATTT
Organism: Eueides isabella; assembly: GCA_019049475.1. Taxonomy (NCBI): domain Eukaryota; kingdom Metazoa; phylum Arthropoda; class Insecta; order Lepidoptera; family Nymphalidae; genus Eueides; species Eueides isabella. The sequence continues at coordinate 9,326,666 of CM032387.1, forward strand.
AATATATCGTCATCACTCGTAGATAAATAAATTTTCATTCAATGATTAATTATAATATTCAGTTAAACTCTTCTTCACCCGTGTGATTCCGGCTTAGGATAGGATCACCCTGGTACTGATGGTGTTGTAAAAGGCGACTAAACTACGAGTCATGTCGTCAGCAATGGCAACACGCATAGGCAGACTCTACCGGATTATTACCAACCCCGGAATTTAAAACCGGCGTTAAGTAGTGGCTTTGGTCACTGCGTTTCGCATTGGCTAATGCCGGACCCCGGAGCCCACACCTTAAAGGCCGGTAGCGTTACCGGTTACCTGTAGCTTCTTTGGGATTATACGGGGCAGTCGGCGACGGTGATCACTTACCCGTACTTACCCCAGGTGACCCGTACGCTCGTTTGCCGAAAAAAATATTTTATACTATTAAAGAAACAATTTTCTTACAATACAATAACAATAACAACAATATTCTTTACTCCGTCTAATAATTTTACAATAAATAGGGAAATTTACACAAATACTAAAAGGACTGCCATGGCACAGGGGCACAATCGTGCGACTATAAGTGCGAAAAGTTATGGTTTTCGATCCCTACTCGATGATATGTGATATTTAATATTTCAATTTCTGCGCTCCGTCAGCAAGGCGAAGCGCGGCGTTGAGCTCCGTCACTAAATACAAAATGCTTTAAATTCGGCAGAAAGTCGGGACGGAAAGTATCTTAATGGGAACAGAGTTTCTTAACACTAGCTTCCCAGGTTCCCTACTCTGCCATGTGCAGGGTACAGCGTAAAGCTGAAAAAGAACCTAAATACTACAAGGTACAGTTAGCGACGCGTAAGCTGCCGAGCCTAGTCTCTGAAAGAATTGTGACAGTATTAAGGTTTTTTTTTTCTTTTTGGTTTTGAGGTTTGTTAATTTAGTCCAAATATGAGATATGTATTTAAACAAAAACCGGTCAGAATGAATTTCGAGAATACGGAGGAAATTGAGGAAAAGTCGTTAAAACATTTCTTAATGAGAACAGTATCTTGATAGTAACTTCTCAGGTTCCCTCCGCCAACCCTAATAATATACTCGTATCCGAGATATAGTGTTATAACTTTACATGTCATGCTTCTACATCTTGACATAAATGGTTTGAACAGGCGGATAGACGTACAACAAAGTGGTCCTAAAAGGGTTCCGTTTTTTTTTTCTTTTTTATGTACAAAACCCTAAATCAATGAATTCCTTGAATATTGGAAATTTTCTGATTCGATAAATCCTTAAAATTATTCTAAATTTAAAAATTCACACAATTTAACCACAAATGATACGACTGAGAATGTTACACCACCATCACAAAACTGAATTTATAAATAATTAAATATGTATTTTATGAATTTCATAAATTCAGTGGCTGCTAACGAGCAAAAAATAGTTTAATTATATATTAAAATTATACTAACATAACTAATATGATTTATAAGTATAAACTATGAATCACACATTTATGATAATAATAAGAATATAATTTATATACAAACAAGCACTCTAAACACTTAATTAATAAACGTAAGAGCTTGTACGTTTATTTTTTATATACATGACACAATTGCTATAATACTTTAAGTATATATGTATCACAGTTATTGTCTAAAAAGTTCTACTAAATAATGAAAAATATTGGTAGTTTTTTTACTATAAAAAACGATTGTTAGTAAATATTAAGTAAATGAAAACATTTAATAGAACTTTTTAGTTTCTATTATAATGCACAATATGTATAATATATAAGTATTTTTATTGCACATTAACTTTTTAAACAGATCGAAAACCAAAAGTTGGATTTTAAAGCACAAAGTAAAGTGGGCTCACTCGACAACGTAAAACATAAGCCCGGAGGGGGCGATATTAAAATATTTGACGACAAGGATTACATAAAGCAGCTCGGCGGACAGTCACCGCTGCCCAGCAGCCACGGACAGTCCAGACAGGAGGTGAGGGACAGCTCACATGGGATTATAGGAGTCTTTTCTCGCTTTATTTTGTATTGTTTTACGTTTTTTTATTGTTTGGTGAAGGCTTTAATTCATCGACATTATAATTTAATTTCAAAATCATCTTTTAAGCCAAAAAGAAGAATCTTAGATCTTTAGATATTTCATGATAAACACTATATAAAAATTATCAGTTGTGGTTTCTGGGATATGTCATCCTCACCTTAATCATTTTAGTATGTTCGATTCATTATATTTTTCATTTTTGTTTCAGCCTGAGTATTTGTACTCATTTTATTGAATTGAATTTTTGAGGCGTAAGGTATAATTGATAGAAACTAGTGTGTGCTTTGCCATCCTTCTAACTACATACATTTTTAACATGTGTTATTTTCTTATTTTTATTTTATATTAATTTTACTAATTTATATGATTTGAGAATGATTCCACCGTCTTCCTAGAATTATGTCGCAATTGGAAAAAATATACTTCATTTTGATTCTATTTCCATATTTTACCTAAAAATATCATATCAAGAAAATTGTATCTGCAATTGCGTTTTACTTCTACGAAACTTATATTTACTATCACTTTTGTTTATTAATTATTTTTTATTAAATATAAATATTTTGTCCTAGAGTCCAGTCCCGCCACCGGCGCAGCCAACGAAAGCGGATGAGAATTTAAATCAACAGCCGTGTTAAACGCTTTGACTACCGATTACAATTTCTTTAATCGACACAAACTAAAAAGTCTAATCTTTTATATTTTTAATTAACTTGTTAATGGTTTTAACTTGAAGTTAATGTACCTCCTCTGTTGAGCGACTAATGTGTGATGACTTCTTTAAGCAACTCCTTTCGCTATAAGTTTATAAAAATTTCGTCAAAATCTTAGCATATCTTTTGGACAATATGTTGATAAAATTAACAAATTATTCTATTATTTATACGTTTTTTTGCACTTTATTGAAAAGATTCATTTTTACACGTAATAATTTAAATCCATATATATATTTAGAATCCATAAATGACATTATATTTGGAATGGAAAAAAGCAATCGTGCCAAGATCTAAATAATAACAATATAAATCCTAGCAATATAAAAAAAAAAAAACCATATAAAAATTACATTGATTATTTAATTTTACACAAAAACAAAATAAAAAATACATTTTATCTATTAATAATCATATATATCATCATATTTAAAAAATATATTCATTCATTTTTATAGAAAATTTACCTACTGGTCATAATGTGTAGCACTATATTTTGTTTATAATAGATTACTCAACTTTACATCATTTAGAAAATGCACACAACACTGTACAATTTTGAACAGTAGTAGCACCCACGATTGGTTTTTGGAATAAATAATATGAAATATATGATAGTGACATAAGTTTTGGTATTCATAAGGTAATACAATCTACTGAGTGTTAACGTATTAACGTAGACTGGTGTGGACGACCAGAGTTGGCATATTTGGAGTGTTTTGGAATTGTGCTAAGTTCTCGACTCAGTAGTGTCACTTGAGCTTTTGAATTCATACGTAATTATACGGTGACCTTGTTTTTATACTTATTGTTTTATGTGACTGGGAGAAGCTTTCACGTTTTTGAGTAATTTTACAACAAATACTGAAGCGAGAACTGAGCGTGTTCGTGAATGACTGAACTTACAGAATTATTCTTAGGATATTCAATGTTTTATATGTGATTACTGTTATGAGGACTAATTAGAAATATATAGACGTATTATTTGGACGCTTTAGTCACGTTATTTTCGCAATGACACTAACTTTTAAGGTAGAAATGCATTTGATTACTTTAAGGACAACAAATATAAATTCTTTTGTGTGTTATTTACGCTACCATCCAATGATTTATTGTTTACAATATAGTTGTTTTTGTAACAATTTATACTTATAAGACTTTCACCTTATTTATTTGTGAACATAACATACGATAGACGTAGTGATTAATATTCAACTCTAACATCTAGATGCATAATATTATGAAAATTGATAAACATAATTTTAATACAAGTTAACGCTGTCATTATTGTTTTATTTATATTGTAGTGTGTTTAAATGGAGCAGAAATCATTTATAGCAGCTTCATATTAGTCCCATACACAATGCACTAGCACTGTACTTTATGAAGTAAATACATTTAGTATTGAAGCTTTTAGGTAAGTAATAGTTTTATTTATTTTATAATAAAGTATTATTTATCTATTTCACATATACTTATGTATATGGGTTTTACCCTGTGATGATTTATGTACTTATAGACTTATAAAATGTATGTTGTAAAAAGTGTGAGAATATCCTTATTTTTTTTTAATGAATTGTATCTAAGTATTGCGCAAAGGCACAAACGTGTGACTATAAACACGGACATATATCCACAGGTTGTGGATGAAATTAAATATTTATAGTTTACAATTTAAATAATTATTCTTCTCATTTCTTCGCTCGCTCTGGTATGAAGAATGTCTTAAAACAAAGTTTGCAAGTTCCCTTTGCCTACTCTTCTATGTGCGGCAAACATTGTCCAGCTGAGAAACAACAATAATTAACACCTATTTCTATCTAGGACAACTACTACGCATCTATTCAAGATTGGTCCGAAGACAACCGTCCCTTGACCAGGAGCCGGTCGGCGCGTTTCTCTCGGGTTCCTCCAACGCCGCGCACTCCTCGAGCTTTGTCACCGCGTAAAGTTCCCGGTCCACGTTCGGCCTGCTCACGTCGAACTTCTCTTACACCACGACCAGCTTTCTCTGTATATTGAAAGCTAGTAAGCTATATATACGGCACAGCGTTAAGTTACGTGTTACGAATGGAAACGGCAAAACTATGATTAATGGCTAAACTTATGTAGGTTTGAGTATATTTTACACGTAGGGTGTGTTGTTATATTGCCGTCATCGGTGGCTCAAGATTTAATACTGAGACTATTTTAGCAAGTATATTTTAAAGACACGATCCTTAATTCTGTTGTATTAATTTATTTATTATTATATATGTTATAGGCCTTATATTTATTATAATTCTATTTATTATAGACCTGTCGTGGCGCAGCGGCACAGGCATGTGACTGTAACCGACAGGGTGTGGATTTGATTCCCACTGGAAGAAATGAAATATTTAATGTTTTTAATTTAAATATTTAATGTTTTTATTTCTCCGTTCTGGTAAAAAGGCAAAACGCGTCGTTTAGTTGCGCCACTCAAAACACAAAGTCTCAAACTCGGCGGAAAGTGGGGAAAGGAAGTAAGATCGGAGTGTCTAAACACTTGGTACCCCGTTCCTTCTGCCTACACGTTGGGATACAGCGTGAAGCTGAGTAGAGTAGAGTAATTTATTTGTTTGTAGGATTTACACACTTAATAATACATTTAATGAGTTATTCTAGAATTAGGTTTAATAGTGCGGTCTTACTTATAGCACAGCTTTAGAAATACCAATTGGTATAGAGAAATTGATATAAGAAAGAGTATTTGAAAGTGTAATTTTGTTATTTTTTTATTGTTTAACAGATCTGAAACCATTGACTTTAGTAATCAATAATTTCCGTTCATATAGGTCGTTACATTTTATGTTTAGTGAAACGAATTTCTATTAGTTTTTCAAATTTCAAAGATTTTTTTACCAAATAAAATTAGTCGTCACTAGTTGCTTCTCATTGGTAGGTAAATAGGAATAACACTAACTACACAACAGTTGCAACAAGCAATAAATATTGCAGTTTATTGCATATAAATAATTATATTACAATAAAAAACGTATAAAATGCAACCTTAATACGTAGAAATGAACAAGACATTAGACATAGCAACATAAGTCACGTACAGTCGTAAAAATATGCATCGTGTTTGTGAATTTATCTTTAAAAAAATATTAATAAATATAATACATGTTCATTAATTGTTTAATTTCCATAAGCACCCAAGTCACTTTGCATTCAAATATTTCTTTATAACTTTAGATGGATATTTTTCAGAATAAATTTCTTAGGATATTTTTTTTATTGCCTTTCTAATAAAAATCTAAAATAGTCTGTAAAATAAAGCCGATGACTCACAAGTAAAGTTAATTTATATATTTTTAAAATGCTTAGATATTTATAGCAATATTATTATTTAATTTAATGTAGCCATTTGTTTTAAAAGAATAAATATAAATTCATATATTTTTTTAATAAAATAAAAGAAATTAATGGACAAATAAATATATAAATATTAGTATATATGTATATTGTATATGTACATTGTGTATGTATACTGTATATTTGTATTTATGTTGTATTTAATTATGTATAATCGTAGTATATGTAGTTTTAGATTTAGATAAGATTTTATTTCTAGATCGTTGTAATTATATTATGTTATCAACTGCACTGTAATGTTATTCCCACTATTTTGTTCTAATTAATCCTTCATTTACTAAAAGTGTAAGAGAATGCTTAAAGCAATTAGACCGCCTTTGCATACTTCTTGTACATATCTTTTATTTTTATTTTTTGTATTTGTTATTTTGTGAGCAATAGAGTATAAATAAATAAAATAAATATTATTTTCAGCGAGAACATTGACAAGTTTGTACAGAAAAATATGAAAGTATATAAAAAACAAAATTGTAATGAAGTATATAGAAGGGAAAGTATATTCTATTTGTCACTTGATATTCAAGAAAAGTTAATTTTGTGTTTAATTTACGTGCTAATCTGAGTTTCAAGTGAAAAAGTGAACTTTAAACACTGTTATGACATGAATTATTAATAAACCAGAGACTTGAGATACGGACACAAAGCCACCGTCGTCGAGCTCTAAAGATTTATTTTACTAGCCTTAACATTTTTAATAGTTTCAACTTTTTTTCAACCCAAACTAGTACATAAGTTCTCAGATTAACGCGTTTTTTTAATACGAAGAAACGAACCCACAACGCGTCATATCTACAATACATAGCAATTTAAAAAAAACATTTACTCAGCTTCACGCTGTATCCCGCACGTGGCAGGGTAGGCAGAGGGGACTTTGGAACCTAGTGTTAAGACACTCCGTTCCCCACTTTCCGCCGAATTTGAGGCATGGCGTGTTGAGTGGCGGAACTCAACGCCGCGTTCGCCTTGTACCAGAGCGAAAAAATGAAAACATTAAATATTTAAATTGAAAATACTAAATATTTCATTTCTTCGAGTGGGGATCGAACCCAGAACCTGTCGGTTACAGTCACACGCTTGTGCCGCTGCTCCACGACAGGCCTAAAAATATTTAATTTTAAAATTATGAAGATAACAATAAAAAAAAATATGAAGATATATATCATAGACTTTCTCTTAAATTGTGATTTTGCATGTAATAGTAAAATAACAAATACTAGTACTACTACTGTATTCTATTACAAAAATTAAAAAGTTATGAGACAGTAATCACAATTATTGCGTAAATGAAGTCAAAGACAATTAGAGCGGGAGGTAGATTAAAACAACATTGTTTTTAATATCGTTTTATTGGTGTACATGGTTATGCATTACAATAATATTTTTTCAATTGTTAATTCATTAAATTATGGCACTTAACATAAATATATTTAAACAATACATATAATGGATGATGAATGTCTAATCGAAATGTATGAAGTTCGAAATAACTTACAAATATTCGGAATAATTTCTCAGTCGTTCGTCGAGTCGTATTCTAACGAGTCTCATTTTCTAATTATTACTTTTTTTCATAAGAAAATAAAATCTAAATCAATTTAACTCATTGATCCCAATTAATTACTAAAAATTATAAATAAAATTAACACACGAAGTTGATAATAACTTAACCGTTTGTACCGACAAGGACGCCTCACCAATGCACTGGTTTGAGCGCGCAGGAATATCTATTATAATATCGTTTATAAAAATTAACTTTCAACATTACATACAAACCGTCGATAAAAACTTACGTCTAACAAACTCCCTAACTTTAACGAAAGCGACTAACGAGAGTCAAGCCACAAGCGGACACTATGACACTACGCAGAACAAAGTCGTAAATGAACCTACGGAAAATAAATAAGCCTTTGTTTATATTTAATACTTTTAAAATGGACTACTATAATCATGTATTATATAATTGCTATAATATAATTTCAAGCACGACTTCATTCTACGATATTTAAGGCATATAACAGTTATCGGATACTGTCTATATAGAGTTCGACCGTACATATAATATTTTACACGGAAGCGTCGGTGAGTATGATGCAAGCACACACGCGAAGCACTTTAACATACAAAGGCCACATCACATCGTTCAGTCACAAAGCGATTACGGTATGATATATTACAAACGTATAATGATCGTACGAGACTACTGTAAGTAACACTTTAGATCTAATTATTGTTTAACTATCCGCTACTACACAAGTCGTGTTCACGAGCCTCAGTGTTCACAAGGGGCCGTCCATTAATTATGCCACACGAATTTCATTATTTTTACTGTAATTTCAAAATTATGTTAGTATATAATATTTTGTATAGTGACAGGGATCGATATCCATCTCTTATCACGCTTAGTTGAAATAATGTGAGACGTAATGAATGGAAGGCTCCCAACGGGCAAGTGTCGCGGCTTCAAGGAAGGCGCCGTAAATATAAATACAATATTTTCTACAATAATTTTTCTAACACCGATGTTGTGACGAGCACGACGGACTATTAGAGGAACTGTATCGTGCATTCAATTGTTCGTTACAATTTTGATCTTTTATTTTACTACATTTTTAATTTCCATATAATATTATTTACACAATACTTTACATTAGTCGAATACTGTCGTTACGAGTACGTTACGTTTACATTAGAGTATTTAAAATAACATCCGACAAATCGTCTCCTTGAGCAATACAACATACCAAAATATCATTTCTATTCCCGGCGTTAAGCGGTGATATGGTTCCTATCACAATAATTGTTATGTAACTTGGCGAGACGCAAGTAAGTACATCGAGTAGATAACTTTACGACAGGTATAGATTGTTCTAGAATCTAGGGCTTGCGGAAAATTGAAGTTCTATTTCGGAGTTAGAGGAGAGAGCGTGGAAGGATGCATGCGGTTAGTTTGGTGAAAAATTGTTACACTCCATCACCTTAACATTTATTTACATTCTATATCTAAGGAAATATATCCCGACCTTTATAGAATGTAGGGATTTACGTAAAGTGAAGCTAGGGTAGGAGATTGGTGAAGGTGGAGTTATTACCGAAACCATGTTAGAGCCCCACGTTTACGAGAAATGTGCTCGAAAAAGAAAATATTTTATTACGTTTGTAAACCACAAACCACGAAGGAAGGTACACGGGAGAGGCCGCATGCTATTAGTCACTCAGTGAATGTTAATTTGTAGCCCCAAACTCGTAATTGCCCATAGTTTCGTATTAATTAGTTTCCTTAGAAGTTATACAGACATATTGTACAATATATGCCCTAGATGATTAAACGACTATTTGGTATGATAATTTATATACACGATTTATATCGAAACACTAATAATATTCGATTAGATATATTTAGACATCAATTCCAATAGATTTACTTAGAATTTACTAGGCGCCTTTCTCTCGGCCATCGCGAGCGTTTCATTAAACAGAGTTTGTTCATTAACGAGATTTCTTAACACAAGTAAATATATCACAAGCCGTCGCGAGAGTATTTCCGACGGACGATTATATAAGTGCATGTATGAGTGTACGCGCGCAGCAAATACTCCCGCAACTAGTGTTCCTATAACAACGTATAATATATACAGTTCCGAGTCGTGCCTTAAACGTAAGACTAGATTTTACTACTGAGTTAGAAATGTGCGAATTAGTGATGTCAAATGCGGCCGTTGGACAGAGATTGCCATGACAGGTACTAGATTAGTCAAAGATTTTTTTTATGTAAAAAAAAAAAAATATACTTATTACTTATAAAATGTATGTCATAAAAGTAAAACTTATTAAAGGGTAAGAGAATAAACAAATAAAAATCACAGTCACGAAAATCCCTGGCCGAGGACCATTCTCTTAGATGATATTTGGGTAACATCAAATATATATAATAATCATGATTCAGTTATTATTTACAATACAATATCCGTTTTCACTAACCGACACGTTAAGTTCACACTTTCACTTAATCACCAAGAGTGTTTAGTTTCGGAGTGATCATTTCAATTTTGCACTAATGTTTTCCGATATTGGCAGCCACGCGGAGAGGTCGCCAGCGCGGCTGCCAGTCCGGCTATGCCTGCAAATATCAGAAATCCTCTAAAAGCACCGCATCTCGCGGAACCAAACCCTTCTGTTCTCCTCTACAGCACAATAAGTATTGATCGTCGACCTCCAGTACGAGCCGCAACCTCTCACCCTCATTGAACGCCAGGTGACCTGAGTCCGATGGTAATCTGTGCCAAAGCGTTCTGACGTATCTGGAATTGAAAATACATTATTCATTATTATGAGTAAATTTTTATACGCCGTAGTAGAAGGTATAGTGGAAATATATGCTCGCTCCGATAGACTATTTTCACTTGTCCGTTTCGATAAGAAAACAAGCGAGCACGCAATGTGTGAACTGTAGGTTCAGGCTACGTACTTGTTCTTAGGCTGCGTGTGGCGCGAGTGCGCGCGCGCGGCCGACGAGGAGGCGGCGCGGCGCGGCGCGGGCGGCGCCGGCGCGCGCCCGTACGGCAGCGACGAGGGCCGCGGCGCCGCGCCGCCGCACGCGCCCCCGCACGCGCCGTCCACGCGGGACGCCCTGGGTTAACGACATCTCAATAATATCACTACTTAAATGTAAAGGAGGAGCCCTGAATATCAATCAAGGGATACAGAAGAAACCCTAATTAATCGTTTTAATTTTTTAATGTGGCCCGTATGTAAACTAAAATTACAATTTTTAATGTATATGATAAGTTGATGTATATATCAATAAATAGCTCCGTTTAGCTTTTTATAATTTACCTAATTATAAAAAGTTAATAATTCATGAATCTATTTTTACCATAATATGTATGTATGTATATTATTTACGTCACATAAAATGGTTATGAGTCGTATTTTTGCAATCTAAAATATCAACATCGATACTAACAAGACAAAATATATTTTAATAATATTTCAATTGTAAGAATTAAAACAACATCAATAATAAGAAATGTAACAATATCAAAACCCACAAAATAATAATAATAAAAAGAAATATTCAATAATTAATTTGCCTTTTAACATATTGTATAAAAGTTACATCCTTATATGTTTGTTACCCATTAAATATACCTACCCCAATTTCCATTAAATTTTGAGAAATATATATTTTTTATAAAATGAATATTAAATGGAAGAATTACAATTTGAAAAGTTAAGGTAGTGTGAAGAAACACCCAGTAAGACAATAGTTATAAGAGACGTGCAATCATGCAGTTAGACGTTAGTTAGAGTATCTGTAACAGAACATTAGTACATTCAAACCTTGCGTCATCACCATCCGATAAGTTACTGTTAAAGTAATCTTTAGATATCTAAGATAATGTCCCTTTCTAATCATTTGAAAACGAAAAGGACAGAATCCTGTAATATCTATGATAAAAAATAACAACAACAAAACAGATGCAGGTGAAATCGGCAAAAAATATTGTTATTTCCCCATTTGAAAAGAAATACATACGTAGATTTCTTAGCAACGATATTGTTTTTAACTGCTACATTTGTGATTCGTTTCTCCATCACTTTCCTTGTTGCCTTCTCAGGTAATTTTCTGTAGTGTGCATATATATAATGTAAAGCTTATTGTGCTACCAATTATTTACTTAAAACCGATTGAAGCATGTTTTGTGTAGATTATAAAAAAGAAGAAATTAATAAATACTAAGCTTAATAAAACTAAAAGTAATAGACAATAAATTAATTAAATTCAAAAATATTTTTTGTATATTATAATTTATATATTTTTATGTTATTTCAAAAACAACGATTCCCTCACCTTTATCTAATACCACCTACTTAGTTAATAATATGGAAAACATATATGTAGAGACAACTTCTAAAGAAAAATATATAAACACTATATATAAGTAACTCACCTATTCGCAGGCTGCGGTGGTTTTTTATTAGTTGTGATAGTCCTGCCTGTACTGGTGTTGCGGGGGTTCGACGTTGTTGGCGAAGTGCTTTTGCGGACGGGCACTGGAATGCCTCTGTGATAGAATATTACATATATACAATAAAACATTATACTATGTAATGAATACCTTAAAATGTAAATTAATAATGTATTTAGTATTAAAACCTATAAGAAAAAAAATATCTATTCAACGACAACACGGGAAGTATTAGTTTGATTGGTGATAAGATATGGTAACTTATATTTTTTACAAATATTTGATTTCATATTAATGGTTCCGGTAAATGTTTAAATTCAAAGTAAACTTAGTCTATGTTTGTTAACATAGTCCTAAAGTAAATATGATAGGCAATTCAAATGTACACACGATCTAAAATGAATTTCCATACATTCATAGACTACGTACATTTTAATAAACTGAATTGCTGTCGTTATACATATATGAAGTCAAGAACTGACAGACTAAGAAGAAATATAACCTGATAAAATTATGCATTTATGATATGTTGAATAAAAATATACATTGGAAACCTTCAATTGTTTCAATATATTGGTGCACGTCAATACTTTAAATAAAATATGTATTTTATTCCGATATAATTCACAAAGTATTATTTGGTAGAACATAAGGCTTATTGTACGTAAACAGACGAAAAAATATTTTCCCTAATTGTAAAATTCCTTTTTTATAGAATTTATTATTAAATAGAACAAATACAGCGTTTTATAGCACCCTTTTACATTCATAAATTGAGGCCCACAAAGAGTCGCTCTGTAAAAAGTTAAAATGAGGTCACGTATTATATCCATTATTCATTCGCGCTTAACAAAACATCAGCGCTTTTATTTCACAATAAATCTTGTCCCTTTAACAAGACATTTTTAAAGCAAACCATTTGTAAGTTTCGTTTGGGTTGACGTTTTGTGACCGAATACATACTTTAAAATAGAATATATCAAGCATGTACTTGCAAAAAGATTTCTTAGGTAAATGGGATGTTTTCCAATACAATATTCTTCAAAGTTTTAATATTTTCTAGGAATATTATATACATTAAAACACAATAAAAAAATACGTTCATTGTTTCTTTTATTGTTCGTATGAATTTAAACGGATTCTATTGTATTGCAAAATTAATTAATATGTTTTTCATTTGTCGCGGCATAAGCGTAATTTGTTCTTTATTGGAATAACAATAAATATTATTTAAGTAGTAGTAATTATATTAGAGGAATACCTCTTAAAAACAACCGTACTCAATGGAAATAAATATACTACGTATAATAATACGTATTATATATAGTCGTTACATACTCGTACAAGTTTATTTAATAGTTTAGTTCTGATTACCTGTGCGTGTTTTTAGCTGGTGACTGTATAGCAGGTGCCTGTGGTCGCACAGGAGACGATACCGGCCTTGGAATCTTAGAGCCTCGAGCTGTTGCTGGCGACGTTTCACCTAAAAATTCACAATGGATGTAAAATAACTGTTTTGTTTTTCTTAATCTGGTTATGGCTGAAAATTATCAGACCTTTGTTACTTTAAAAGTTTTTCTGCGTATACACACAACAGTGCTAAGTACTATGAGAGAAAATATGAGACTTGGCTCTAACTTTGCGTGGTTTTAACGTTGTAGGAGTAAAAAATCGACTTTTATTCTTATTAGTTAAAAAAATTATAAAAAAAAATCTTTTTGTAACTTTGCTACATCAGACAAAGTTAAGTGCAACGGAATAAGTATCTACTGTTATCAAAATCGATAGTAATCAAGCAATATTTTTAAGGACAAAATCATTTCAAATTATTCAAATTAATATTTCAATAATTTACTATAAAATATACGTAGGTATAACAAAAAAATATTATTTTTATTTTAAATTTTAATAGTAAGACTTGCTTTAAACATTTTTTAACAAAAGTGATGACATGTAGACTTCAAAAACATTCACTTAATTTGTGAGGCCGAACATTAAGTGGATCAAATAGCTAGTCGACGCTATTTAAAAATAGAACAGTGTAGATATATGAACGCATCTGTTCAACGCTTATCATATTTTCAGAGGATGGACATTTTTTATAAAGGACAAATTATTAATTATTCTACAACGATCGAATCCGGTAAATTATAATTTCATCTACAAAATTATTCTAAGAACATGTTTTAAAATGCAAAAGTTTCTGTACAAAGCAGTTTTCACATTTGCATAATGCTAGAGAAATATCATTCCCATTTGCTCGAAAATTAAAAAAAGAAATTCATATAATTTAGATTATTAAATAACCCAACCCTTCTTTAGTAATAACAAAGGTGTTAAACAGAAAAAGTTCATCGAGTAATTTAGTATTTTACGATGGTTATATTTTACAAAGTACCTACATAATAGTTTGTCCATATATAAAAAATAGACGTGATAAAAAATTTTATAGGTGTAAAATAACGGTAATAGATCCGCAAGGAAGTTACAATATTGCGTGTTGCCATATTGGTATAGTCTTTCATTGTTTTATATAGAAGTTTATCAGTATGCGTGAAGAAGTAGACATGTTCGGATACACGTGGGTCGTAAAACTCTATAGAATGTTTGAATAACAGATTTTTTTTCGGATAAACCGAATCAAATCAGTTGCAAAGAAATATTCCAATTAGATATTATTTATTCAATGCACAGCGGAATGTTCCATTCGTCGTTCAATACAATCTTTATCTTTTATTTTCGTATCGTTTTGCTATTGCAGTTTGGATGTTATCTGTAGTTATAGTTGAGACCGCAAATTTTATTGTTGCAAAACCTAAACAAGTCTTTCTATTGGTATTTAAAATAAAATTCATAACTTTGGTTTAATGGTATTTTTATTGGATTTTTATTACTTTGCGTTTTTATTATTATTCCATTTTATGAACAAGAACTTTCTTTTTAATACACCCTAAACAGTTTATTTGAAAAATAAAATCTTGGTTATTTTAAAGTTTATTAATATAAATTAAAATACTATTTACGTTTGTCTTTGTATATACGTACCAGACGGAGTGACGGGACTCTCAGCATTGCTTAACATCTCCCATTTGAGTTGCAATCGCCGGAATTTTCCTCCTGAGTTATTACTGTTTCCAGTCTGTCCGCTCGCACTACTGTTGGCGGAACTTGGACGCCATTGTTCTTCACCACTTGTGTCCAACTGTTTATATATAACCATTGTAAAAGTTAGTTAGTTTTAATAGGTAAAAGTTTGATTAACAATCGAAATACTGTACTTTAGACTATTTACTCAAAATTTTTAATTAATCTTTTTTCTACTACTTTTCTACATACATACTTGATATCAAACATTTCAACCAAACACAAAAATCTACACAGGAATCAATAAATTTTCTTACTAAACAAAATACATCAAAAATTAAATAGTTACAGGCAACCCTAGGTAACTGGTAACCCTCTAAAATAGGTCTCTATCTACTTAAATGTTTCGCAATCATATAAAAGTAACTTTAAATAAGTAAAGTAACTGCAAATGTTTACTAAATAGTTTCAATTATTATCTATATTATTTTGTTCAAATATAGTACAAATTAACATTGAAATTATATTTATAAATACTAAACGTATTTTATTATAATTATTACACTACAAAATGTAATCACAAAAGTTAATAAATGATAGGTCTTTAACCGTACTCATGCACGTTATTGACGAGTAAAGTAAACTATACATAAACCGCAAGTTATATGGCAAACCCTATAGCGTGACTCCGATAGAGTTTCCTGTTCACTTGTGACTTATTCAAGTTCGAGCTATGAAATATGATAAATACCCTCGAGCATGAAAATATCAGGTACAAAAAATAAAAATAATATACACTGAAAACGTTAAAAACACAACGGAAAAGACAGTCAAAAAGTAATAACAAAAACTAAATGCACACAGACAAACGTTAAATAAACATATCGGTGGCAAGCGTGAAGCATATCCGTAAGAGTGAACAAACAGGCTACCCAAACAAGCACATGGAAACCCTCCAGTTACCTTCATTTCGTTGGCGGCCGTTTTACTAGGCTTATTATTTTCTAGGCTATCTGTGTAATCGTCACTGTCGTCAAAAACTAATCTGTCAAACGCTTGCATTAATTTCGATCCCAAATGAACTCCCGACCACCTCCTGGTCTCTAGTTCGATTCTACTGTTGTTCGGGCATATGTCGTAGCCTACGGGAGCGGGGTTCACGCAAGACCTGGGCCTGTTTTTGTCGACAGTGGTCCTAACGTTTGCGGAGTCGTTTAGTAAGTCGGGTGTAGATGGCTCTTTGTTTTTGGGTTCTTTGTGCCTCATGATAACGCTAGTTTGGTTGTCATCGCTCGACACTGCGCTCGACTGCATCGAGCGAACCAACTTCAGCAGGTTCCTCTGGTTCAGTGTTAATGGCGGGGTGTTAATCGAGGTGGGCTGTTAAATACATCAAATGTTTTAAACATGCGACCGTCCGTCGTACGAACGAATGAACGTCCTTCAAATGTATCGATCGGCAAGGCCTTATTTGCATTTTATGGAAGCTGTGCACGATAAGTTTATTTTCGCGGTGGAAGCACATGCAATGTACGATAAAATGCAAATAAAGCAATGTTTGATCGAAATTGCGTAGTTATTGTGATATTGATGCACGAACGACACATTCCATACTTAAAATTATTGAAAAGGAGTATTAACTCACCCTGCTCGCGGCTCGCATGTCGCTTTCTATTTTTTTGAAGCTTCGATGCAATTCGCGCATTTCGAACATGAGGTCCAAGGAGAAAGGTAATAATTTGAGCGGCTCAAGGCTGGCTAGTAAAGTATCTAGGAGGGCTCTACAACGCGACTCGCCCACACATCCGGCCAAAATGAGAGAATCCTGGTCGTAGTGTTTCGCCAATATAGACTCTCTCGTACGAACGTATGATACCCATGCATCTACTGACTGCGCACTAAAAAATGTAAGTTGTAATTGTATTACAAAATTATTAAATCGAATTTCCGCATTTCATATGCGTTAGAATGTAATTGAGTGTTTAAAATTATGTAACACTTTTTTTGCAAATCATTACATTAGTACTTACTTGAGTAATCCCAAAATGAATGCATTAAATTTGACTAATCCTTCAGTAACGGCATCCTCACTGTTTATTCTTAAAACCAGCTCATTCAAAGATTTAGTAATAGGACCTACAAAATAAATATAATTTTAATATTTCTGTACTTCTTATTTCTATGAAATGAATATTTACGATTTTAATCTTACCTTGTCTGGCAGTAGCCTCAACCATTTGCCATACAGAATTATTGACGGCGCCAAATGAAGTTTCAATGTTTTCCTTCAAGCCGTCTCTGAATACGGCATATAGCGCGGGGCATAAAGCGTTAAGTGCGATTTTAGCACACGCTGGCGACTGTTTTGAATCTCCTAGAAAAGCTAATTCTGCCTGGTCCATTGCGGGTGAGAAGTGCTGAATTAACATTTCAACAGCATCCGTTACGTTTGACACTAAAGCTGTGAAAATAATTAACATGAGAGAATGATATCATTTGAAACTGGAAATGGACTGAAATTAGGTATAAAGGCACAAATGGCAATATTAAATACAAAGAAAGTCTTGAAATTATTTATAAGACCACACTATTGCTAATTACCTCTTTTTTGGGACACATCAATTAGATCATATTTTTGTCTGCCTTCGCTTGTGGGACTCAAAAATTCATCTGGGCTCACTTCTCCTTCTTCACAAATTGGTATTTCAGCCAAATTTTTACCCTTTAATATAATTAAATGTATTTAAGCAACCTACAGATATTATTTATAAGTAATAATGAATAGCTAATGAAGTAAGCTAAGGATTAAAAGGAGACATTAACGTATAAATAAAATATACTCAGAAATACAATGAGGGTAAAAAATGCAGCCTAAAATAAATATAAAGGCGAAATGTGAAACAAAACAAAAGTAAAATAATACTTACAGGCGCTAAATGGCACTATGATGCAGACTGAATTGAAAAATAAAGTTTACCTGATAATGTCTTTGCGCTACCATAGCAGATATGTTAGGAGAGTTAGGTGGCGTTGAAAGATTAGTTACTTTTAGTTCTTCCACTTTTGTTTGAGTTTGGTTGTCAATTTTCGAGTCACCTTTTTGTGCGAAGCTTACAGATTTTTTACTATTACAACTGCTGGTACTGGAATCTGTTGATCTTTGGTTTTCCTCTTGAGAACGTTTCATTTGAAGGAATTTTGTAACTTGACTTCTTACCTTTTGAACTTGATTTTGATCCCATTCATCCATGTTTTGACAGTTGATACCACTTTGTTTGAGAAACTCTTCTAGTTGTTGCAAGTCAGCACTGCTGATTAACGCTCCGGGGGGCGGAAATTCTATATATTCAATTTTTTTTGTTCTTGGCTTAGGAAGTGGTGGGGTGTGAGGTCTATATTTAATTTCATTAGACTTTCCAGATTCTAGGCTGCTTTCCGTACCCACACCTTCATCCTGGTAAAATTCATTATAATCTGCGTCTTTCTCAGCGGCGTCTAGAAATTGTTGAGATAGCCTTTTGGCCGCTAAATCATTATTCTTTCTACAATCAATATTAGTCTGATTTTGAAGGTAGTAGGGTTCTTGCAGTGATCTACGCTTACTTTTGTTTTCCATTGCCGCTGTGGCACATCCTAGAGGATCTTGCATGAAGTCATCCAACTCAAACATGCTATATCTTTTTGTATTTGTGGATTTTCTTGTTTTATCAACAGATTTACGTAAAATACTCTTTGGTAAGGGTGGTCTAGGAGGTGCTAACTCTCCTTTCACAATTCTATTTTGCTCTGCTATCGATAATGATCTTTTTGGTATTGTAGGATTTAATCTATGTCCTTCATTGTTAACACAGCTTGCCTCAGAACTTGTAGCGCTATCATAGCGGTATACAAATAAAGGATTAAATGTTCCTATTGGTGCAGGGCTATTTTGTGCAGAAGAATCAGTGAGCATTGTAGAAGAGCCACGATAGCCGGACGAAGGTTGAGTTGCAGTGCTAGAACTCGATGAGACGGCTGTAGGGTGGCCGGTTATGTTATTACAATCACAGCTGGTTGGGCGATTCTTTGCTTTTGAAGGTGTATTGCACTTACAAATGACGTCTTTCTCTTTCATATGCTGCATCAATTCAGGCACTTCTGATAATAGTTGTCTGCATTCTAACGGCAATAAGAAATTCAACGAATCCCAATCTTTAATATGCCCTAGACCTTTTTTCTTAAGCATTTCCACGTCGTTACATGAAAACGGTCGTTTTCCTTTTGGCTGCATTCGAGTTCTCTTACTTTCACTGGATTTAGGCGATACATTTACTTTGACAGGATTTAAATATATGTTAGGTCTACCGTTTAAAAAACTTATATCTGGTAAAGTGTAATTGGGATATAATACAAAGACTGGCTTTTCACAATCGCCTTCTCTTAATTTTTCTAGAAAAGAAGGTTCTATAACTTTAAATATTTCTCGATCGCGTGTTATTCCAGAAATTTGCATATTAGACGTTTGCATACTTTTGTCTAATGTATGCGCCTCAAGATGAGTAGATGTAGCCTTAGTATCACACGTATCTCTATGTAGCAATCTATTCATTTTAGTAATCTGAGTTCCATCTGATTCTGAGCAACTGGAAATACTAACACTTGTGGCAGATGACATTGACGAACACGATTTTCTGCTGCTTCTGTGTTTTGATGGACTGTTGGTAACGTTTAGATTTGTTCGTTTCAAGTGCGGCTTGTTAACTACAGCATAAAGCTGTGTTTCATTATCACTTTTAGATCCTTCTGCTTCCTCTTCTTCAATTAATACTTCATCGTAAACTCTATTGTATGGGTTGGATGACCGAATTTCCTCGTAAACGACGGAGGAGGTGTCTTCAAAAGCTTCAAGTGGAAGTTCAACTTGTGGTCGTTCAATAATTTTCGAGTTTCCAAGCTTTTGTTCTCCCAAAGATTCACCACTTTCTCCACCTGAGCTGGATGGCCAACACTCTGATCTATCTAACTGATCCATACTTACTATACCGTCATTACTAATGCTTTTTTGTTTCATGAACAATTTAACTAAATTAAAGGACTGTTGCTTTATTTGACTTTTGTCTGACGATGTTTGATTATCTGTTGAAGATGTACTCATTGGTTCAGAATGTTGGCTACCATGTGAAGAACGATTTTGTGAAACATCATACACTTTCATACAAGTAGATGTTCCAATTAACCTTTGATTAGCTGAGAAAGAATCGACCTATAAAAGAAAGAACACAAGTAAGGTAAACAGTATAGTAATGAGTGTAATTAGACATTCATTAGCATGTTTGCACATACTTACAGTTGAATTACTTAAGGCTGCAGAGTTAATGGAACTACTCAACAGCTTTCGCCTATACAAATTTGGTAGACTTTGACTTTTGATTACTGAGTTGTTCATTTCAGTTGTTGTATCGGTTTGTTCCGTAGAATTTTCGTTATTATTACCAGACGGATGCCTTAAACATAAAAAAAATAATATACAAAACAAACAATAACACGAGATTATATATATTGTGTTAAGGAACTGATTAATATAACTATATTACCTCTTTAAAGGTGATTGACTCGTTTGTTTCTTAAGTTTACTCCACGTAGTTAATCCTAAATCGCTTCGTGCCATTGACGTTGTTAACTTATTTGTTAATTTCTTACATCTTTCTAATAATTCTAAATTCCTGCGCGTTCGTTCATCACTATCTAATGTTAAATTTACGTCTTCTTTAACTTGTTTGTCTGAAAAACACGGGTAAGTAGGAGCTTATCACGAAATACCTAGGCTAAATGATTCATCAATTTCAGCTGCGCAAACATATTGTCATCGCACTACACAACAAAATATATCTAGAATAGTACATTACCATGTTTTTGATTGACGGCGGGTTCGGCACACTCGCTATCCTCAGAGTAAATGGTGAGACTTCCCTCAAAGGCAATGGTGTAATTGTCCTTATTTGCTTGACACGTTAGAATGAGCTCTTGTTCAGTTGGTAATTCACAGTCGAGACTGTCCACACTGAAGTGTACACCATGTGCGCCTTCTTTTACCGGAGAAAATAATAACTCCGATTTGCATATCGACATTGTGTTGATGGAACCGACGGATTCTTCTCCCTGTATTTCAATAATATATATAAATACATATTTTTCTTAGTAGTAAAACAATTTATTCTAAATTGAAAGGCATTTCGGCAATATTCTCATCCACGGTAATCATGATAACTTCGTAATACATTTTACGAGAAATGCGCGGGCCTATACTTCCGGGAAGATTTCGAAATGTAAACGAGATCGTTGTAACATAAACATTAAACATACTAGTGTATTTTTGGTGATGGTATTTCTTATCACGGAATTGAATAATTGATATTTTAATTCACTTTTTTACAATAAATTTAGTGATAACATGTAGGTACTTTAATTTAAAATAACCAGTTATTTTATATCTTTAATACAATTCAAACATCCTGTCTAATTTCTTTAGCTTTTTGTTAGTAATAGAATAAATATGAAATTAGTGACTCGTTAGTTTCATTCGCTTTTAACAGAGCAGAGTAGCTGACAAATCAACAGGCACTCGTTTGCGGCGGGGCGTTATCAATTTAATGCCTTTTCCTGGTACAAATGAGGTCATAACTCAAACAACTATTCATAATAATGAAATGAATAATGTTTTATTTAATCAACCCCTTATCAAAAAACAAACTATAAAAAGGTAGTTAGACAAAATTTCGTCATCTGTTAAATATATACGCATTATTTGTCTTTATTTTAAATAAACAAATCAATTAAGAACAATAATTTAACGTGATAGGATAGACAATCTTTTGCAATAAAGCTTCGTGCATTTGGGACGTTAAATATATGTATGCTTCAAACATGGGAAGTGTTATTGCCGAGTTATTTTTGTTCTCAACCTTTAGGATTTGATCAAGGCGGTGGGTAGAATTGGCGGCGTTGTTTCAAACAGGTGGATGGTAAAAATATAAAATTGCGTAGGCTAATATGAAAAACGCTTAGTAATTATGTTGTTCAGTTCATTTACTCACTGAATAATATCCATTTCGAGAATCCCAGTCGTACTCGGTAACACCCATTTTTAATTTCAAATATAATTGCCTAGTCACTTATATATGTCTCTTTTGAAATAGTAAATCACACGAATCTAACTAACTAACGATCCTTCTCCTCCGATTCATTAAAAAAGTTTAAACTTTTTAATTGCACTACACACAAATTGTCAATAATGCACTTTATCACTATCTCACACATACACAATCATTTATTAAGTCTTGTAACATACTCGATTTGACTTTATAAATAATATAACATGTAATTGACTTCATTGCAAATACGTCAGAGAGCTCAGCACTCCCGAAAGCACAGGGCGCTACTGGAGCAGCGGGGATATTAATTTTAATATTAGCCACTGCATGCGTTTCTCAAACTATATCGCAACTAAATTTGTCACAGTTATTCAACCAATCAACGCTTCTAACGCGAACGAGTTTTAAACCAAGACTGACACTACGAATGTGCAGCCGTGAACATCAAACAGATAATACGGGATACTAAACGTTACCAAAAATTAGCATTATAATAGCAATTAGCTTATGAAAATCTAATTAACTCGCTTAAATTTTAACGTGTTCAAGGCTACGTTATTTCTGTTAACGTTTTAAAAAAATATATCATTATTTTATGTAAATGTAACTTTGACAACAAGTGGAGTAGATTCTCTTCATTGGCAACCCACACATGGTCCCCGTATGTCTATAGTCTCTACATCGATATACCGAGGGGATATAAATATAGCACACTCAAACATATACAAGGAGAGGATGACTGTATGAGCTGGGGAATAAAGTACGTAGTTATAATGAATAATGATTGACGCAATTCGGTGTGAACGATCCACGCACACATTAAGAATGGTCTTATTTTGTCTTTACTACTCGTACATCCCGTGGGATCGACGTACTATGGATCATTGTATATTGTATAGGAAGTCTAGTGAACGCCAGCAAGTACTCTGGACTTTCTATATATTAATATATGTTTCTAGAACAGAAACGACATTATGACTCCGCGTGAGGTTAAATAGGAGCTTCAGTGATATGTATCTAACGTTCATATCATGATAATATTATATATGCTTTCATAGAATTTATTTATTGTTACTAATAGATATAAATATATGTTATAACATTATTAAAATAATGTAAATTTTAAGTATTTTTTTTATTATAATTTGCTTTATATGTTTCGTTTAATAAATGTAAAAAATATGAAAATATGCATTATTCTAATTATTTCATATATATTTGTTACAAAATAATCAAAGGTCATTTGTATACGTAAAATAGTAACTATTGTTATGTAATTCAACCACTGTGTGTGTCCTAGCGTTATAGCGACGTCTATCGTGTACAGAGTGAAGTTGAAGTTTTCCTGTCGGCTGTCGGCAGATGGCGTGATTACTATTTAGCAAATTTGAAATGAAACAGTATTATAATTAATATCAATGAAATAATTACGCTCAGTGCGAATATGACTATGATAGCGTTTTATAAAGCGAAAAGTGACAAATATGAGACATTCAAGTGCAAAGCGGCGCGAACCTGCAAACTACTGCCACTGATTGAACTGTCGAACTGAAATTTTTCCAATAGAGAACTTGAAATGCTCGCGAACATCTCGCCTTGAGGGTTACTCTGCAATACACCGTTATATGAAACCTTATTCACCATGAAATTAGTAAAAAACTGAAAAATAAATAATGTTAAAGGAAAAGTATAAAGTATACATAAATTATTAGCACACACTAAAATAAAATAAATAAAAACATCTTATGAATCGCAAGTAATTAATCCCTCCACCAGTTAAAACAAAAAAAAAGTTTAGATGTCATAAAATAAAAGGAAGGTAGGTATAGGATAACATATCAACCATAGCATATGATTTACAAGAATGTGTCTTAGGCACGATGCGATGGTTAACCGCTTAATATATGCGACTTGAAATAATGATAGTAACTTGACGCCAATTAATTGCAGCACTAATATACAGAGCTTTTAAAGAAGATAAAGTTAAAAAATATAGATTTCATAAAACAAAGGTATTTTACTTTACTCACCAATATTGTATTAAACAAGCCAGGTATAGATTAAAATTGAATGACTCTAATACACGATCATACACTTTTTTAATGTAAAACAGTATATTTTGCATTGCTAAAAACATACACTATTCGTATGTTTATTATTTTTAAGGTGTTATTTAACACTTAGGAAAGAAAAATACCTTCATACGTTTTTAAATTTAAAACATATTATGCTATTCATTTCAAGACGTGATAGGGTGACCCTATCACGTCTTGAAATGAATAGCATAATATGTATCAACCTTTATGTAATTAAGATCATTTATTAGACGGGATCCCGTTCTATATTCTGTTTATACCGATTTATACTAGCATTTACCTATCACTTCGTCTTTGAGTTCAAATGGAAATAACTAAGTCGTAGCCTGGTTACCTACTGATACTGGTTGGGATTGAAAAAATAATGTAATAGATGGACTATTTACACTTTTTTCTTTTTCAATACCAACCAGTAGTTCTTAAATTTATTACACACTCATATATACACACACACACAAATATATGTATATAAAATTTATTTTTGACAGAAAAACAGAATCATTTATACATGAAGTTTTTGTTTTCAATTAAATGTTTTTGAATGTTTGAGTATTAAATTAAATAAACTTTTTACTTTTATTTTTTACTTCGACTTGTGATTCGATATGAATATTGTATGTTCGCAGCACAGCTTTATAAGATTTTAGATCAAGTTACATTATTTATAGAGTAATAGTTTACATTTATATTAAGATCGATTTATCCCTCTACAATTATTACTGGTACTTATTTTACGTAAAATATTTTCTATTTATACCTATTGAAAGGTAATCAAGCAATATAAATAAATATATAGTAAATAAGTATATGTATATAGAGTTTTGTCGTAGGGTATCTTTCTGCAATGTTTCTCAAAAATATAAATTTACAGATTTTTTTTAAATATTATTTTTTTACAACAATAATAAAATTATTGCATAATTTAGCTTTTGTAACGACTTAGTTGTTTTTAAACCTTACATGAGTCGTGACCGTGAGCAGTGTCCGTAAAACTTGGTTTTCAGAATGAGGTAATAAAATTTTAACCAAATGTTGAATTTAATATTTTTTGTTTGGAAAACAGCGAATGCTGCTTTGCCTTATACGTGTAGTAAAGTAAGTTATAACTGATATTAAGCCACTAAAGGTACCTATGCCAGTAATACCAGTAATATAGTCGATTCTTCTTAATACTATTTATGGCTATGCGAAAATAACAATAACATATTAGAGATTGATAGAAATTCATACTAATATGTATATATATTCGTGTATTTTAGAGTAGCAAAGTTATAATATGTACTAAACTACAACTTAAGCGTACGTTTTCGAAATCAATTATATAATACATAAGTATACAAAGTTATTTTATGTGAATTTATTATTTATTTAATATTAATAACCTGGTTCGGCACGGTTACCTTCGTACATAAATTTTGCCTTATACGGCTTCACTTGGCACAATATTAAAGTTTATTTATTTAACGTTTGCAGTCGACATTTGATACGATCTTTCGTCCTTACAAAATACTCGTACCTTCTGCCTATCTGTGCTGTAATACATACGATTATTTATTTATTTATTTATAAGGACTTATTACGCTTTATTACACTTTTTATAATAAATTCATTTTAATTATTAAAGTACTATCAATAATAATATCAATAAATAGTTACAACAAAATACTAACTATGCGTCCTGTGTACGCTAATCTTAGGAAAATAAAGGATTAAAATGAAGATTTCCATATGTTTATTTGGCCCTTACCCTTTGCATCAGTGTTTAATTTATTTTAATTAATTAATAAATTTAAAAAAAATGTTCGACAAAATGGCTACAAAATAACTATATTATTAAATTTACTGGAACTTTAGTCAAGAATAAATAGATATTGTAAGAGCAAATAAATAGTTGTGTAGATCAAGAGCGACGATAGAATTATAAAAGAAACAAGAGAGAAAAATAGTTATAATATAATTTAGAAAGAAGGATGATGACTTTTTGACCAAGAAAAAAATTGTACTTTGCGGATCAAAGTACAATTTTTTAACACAAGGATATTTTAATCTTTATATAATAAATATAATCAGTTTTTATAATATAATTAATTATATTGCTTGTATAATTATTTACTACCATAAAAAAATAAATTACAATAATAATAATGTATGTTCTATATAACAATCTCTTCCTCTCTTGCTTACGCATTAAAGTACGTAGTACTTTATTTATTCTTTGCAAAAAAATGAAATTGAAATCGTTATTAAACAATAAGTTATTTCAAGTATTCACGGCGATCGTAAATAAAAAAAACAGATGTGAGCAATATGTTCATTCATTCAAAGCTAAAACATTCAAGTTGAAATAAGTTATAAGTAATTATATCCCTTATAACGGGGCCAGAGTCGTATAATATATGTATAAATATTATATATGTACATTTCGTACATAACTGTTATTTATAAAATATTTATGTACAAGTGATTACGTTTTAGTATATGATTATACAACTATAAATAATTCAAAATCATTTATGGTATTGGCCTTCGTGGCCCAAGCGTGTGACTGTAACCGATAGGTTCTGGGTTCGATCCTCGGTCGAGGAAATGAAATATTTAATATCTTCAATTTAAATATTTAATGTTTCATTTCTTTGCTCTGGTAATAAGGCAAAGCGCGGCATCGAGTTCCGCCACTCAACACGCAATGCCTCAACTTCGGCGGAAAGTGGGGAACGGAACTGAAACGGAGTATTTTAACACTAGGTACCCGGGTTTCCTCTGCCTACACTACCTCGTGCGGGATACAGTGTGAAGCTGAGTCTAAAAATTTACTGTATAAAGAAACAATAGTTAAAAATTTAAAAAATAAATAATTTTAAACGATAATAATGAAGCAAATGTCATAATGAGAAAGTCTGTATTTTTTTAATTATAAATACAGAAAAAAGTTCTCAGCATTCAATGGAGTAGGTACATTACATTGTCGTATTAACGACATACTCGTGATTTCGCCTGCTTTGAACTACGTAATTACTAATTAATTATCTGCATATCATCCTTTTCTAATAAGAATATCATTTGAAATATAATATAGTGTCAGCTAATTTAATAAATCTGTTATGTACAACAATTTTGTAGAACAAGTTTCTTTTAAATTGTATAACTTGTTAAACGGATTAAAACAGAACAAGCCTCAATCACATGTTAAGGGAAGCTTGTAAAAATACAACATTCTAAACTGCAATTATGTTGGTCAATCCGATTCTAAAATAAGCGTAAACAAACGCACAGACAAACAGATAAAAATTTGAACAATAATTTTTGGTATTACGTTATTAAACGCCACGAATACACATATTTTTACCAATATACATATTTTCCATGTACAGCTACCGATGTGTTATGATGTCTATAAGTATAAACATACACTAAATACGAGGTCGAAACAGGAAAAAAAATATACTAAAAAATATTCTTTATACTTATCAAACGTTCTGTAGGCAGGTTACGTGATTTTCTTTTAAACAACCTTTAGTCACATTGCAGTGCCGTCATTATCATTTTGTTAATACGTAATATACCTATAATGTAACATATTTTAATCATCATCCTATAATATAAATTTGACTGACTCGTCTATTCTCTTACTGCAGAATATTGTAGTATACAGGCAATGTAGGCAGTGAGTACTTGGGCACCTAGTGTTAAGACACAACGTTCCCCACTTTCTGAGTGGCGTATTTCAACTCTGCGAATAAAGAAATCAAAATATTTAATATTTCATTTCCTAGAGCGGGGAACACACACCACAGTCACAAGCTTGAGCACCAGCGACAGGCCTCAATTTATTGTAGTATACAATAAGTACATTTGATGTTAAATGTTCAAAATTGGACAATTAGTTATCTACTTATGCTATAATGTTCTAATAATATATTTCTGTAGTAGAAATTGTTGGATTCACATAACGTTCACCACATCGAAACAAAAGATTTGACACGTTGCTCTTAGTCTGAACATCATGAATTTGCTGTGAGATGGATTGTCAGTGTGCATTTCTTTCACACCAAAACAAAGCACGTATTGACCTAATTTTTTGTCACTGCCATGCGCTAAGTGACAAAGGCAATTTTAAAATTTTAAATCTTGTAATATGTATTTAATTTACATGGAATTGGTTTTGAACAAATTAATAGCTACTATACCTGAGATATACACAATTCAGGCATTTATGCTGTTAAATTATGAAGCATAGAATTAAAAACTTTTGTTTGTATGTTGTATTAACGTTTATTTATATATGAGCGTGAATGCGAAATTCGTGTATATGTGCGGGATACAGGGAGTATCTACAGTAGTAGTACACCGAGTGAGAATAGACCTTACAACCGTCGAGTATACAGTTGTAATTTTTATTATTATAAATATGATTATATTCTTCCCGCTTAAAAATAAGTCGGTTAAGAAAATAACATCTAAACTATTTTATAGCACTCGAAGGATTTTAATTTACTTGTAATTAGTAGTCCAACGGTACATTTTTTTAAACCAGTTTGTCTCTTGAACGTTGCAAATAAACCAGTTGTAAGTACTTATTATATTTCAAGAATTATGTTTTTTTCATTATCGTTCAATCTTTAGGTATTTTGTTTGAGGTTTAAGTATTTTAATACGTTTTTTTTGGAAATTATGAATTCTTTTATTTGGCTTTGCCCTCGCCTTCTTATACGCTTGTCGAGGTTTCTATACGTCTTTTATAAAACAAGTATTAAGTAATAACATGTGTATTTAAAAGGCGGAAATATACGAGTATTTAAAATTAATTATTCCGTCTACGTACTGTAAGATTGTATCTATTTTAAATTCAAATAATACTGCAAACACCATGCAATGGCATCAAAATATGGCATATTAATGAAACTGAGCACGTTTCACGTATTACAATTTAATAGTATTTAACAAGTGTATAGACGTAAAATCATTTTTTATTGACTTTATATCACGGCTTTATAGTGGCATTACAATAGTTAACCGAGACCTTGAGATCAAATGTTAAACTTGTGCCTTGTTAAAAATATATTTAGTTTTAAAACTAACTAACGCCACATGTTTACTAAAGAGTATAAACATGTTCAATGGCTATATATTTAATGTTTAGTCGTTACGTAAAGATTGCATACGGTGAAGCGAAGTGAAAATGTGAAAACATTGGTATGTTGTATGGCACCTGCGTGCCCTATAGTTATGGCATGCGTTGAGTTTCCTCAGCTTGCCTTTTACGTCCTTGCAAATTATCGCGCAATGTTGCTAAACTCATTGGATTTTAAGAAACACATTAATGGAAAACAGGATATACAGTAATATAATTCTAATTTACTCAATTTTATGCTACATTAAGTTTTACTGAGAATGATTGAATGTTTCGAAATATTATCATCACATCAGGCATTTTGCAAACTGTTATATTCAAATGTACTCACGTCATGGGTTATATCATCAATGATAGCGTCGTGGGGCAAGTCGGCGGTTAATAAGAGAGCGTGAATGTCTTCCGTCTTGAAGCTCTCCATGTCGGCTTCAGCGAGGTTTGCATCGAGATCTCGAGCGATGTCTTTGTAGCGAGACGTGAATTCAAAACGAGATGTCAGGTCGCTTATGCCCTTATACGAGGCGGATACGGACGACAGCACTGAGATGTGGTGACACGAGCTGTCCCGAAACATCGGACTGGAAATAATAACATATCAATATTAAATTGTGTATAATTTTATATCAGCATTATATGCATTTACCGTAATAAGGGTGCATAAGAATTGAACAAACATATGTACTTTTTTCAGAAAGCTCGTTAAACACAAGTTTACTTTAATATTAAGTTACAAAGGTACACACCTAAGCCTAAATTTTACAAGGCCTTTAAGCTGCTCGGCAAGTATTTTATTGACCTTTACTTTTATTAGAATTTCGCCTAAATGTAAAGAAAAGGCCAAGTACGCCTCATAATAAGTCAACTATACCTAACTTATGGGATAACCCCCTAAGTCTGGTGTAGTTGACTCATTTGACCTTGACGATCAAAGGTAAAGGTGAAAACCGTAAAAAATATACCATGATTTAATGCCAATGTTGGAAAACATTCAGTATTAAGTAATGTATATTAGAAAATATTTCTAAGATGTGCAATTAATAATTTCCTGTTAATATTGTTACACAAGCGTGTGACTGTAACCGACGGGTTGTAGGTTCGATCCCCACTCGAGGAAATGAAATATTTAAAATTTTAATATTTAATGTTTTCATTTCTTCGCTCTGGCACAAGGCAAAGCGCGGCGTTGAATTCCGCCACTCAACACGCAATGCCTCAAATTCGGCTGAAAGTGGGGAACGGGAGTGGAACGGAGTGTCTTAACACTAGGTTCCCAAGTTCCCTCTGGCTACCCTGCCATGTGCGGGATACAGCGTGAAGCTGAGTATTGTTATGTTAGAATAACAATATAATAATTATTTAACATATTACATCTAATTGCATCTTATCACTATTCGTTATCTGTAGATAATTTGTTATTAAAAAACTACTATAGGCAAGCTATTATATTATATTGATTATATATATATATATATATATATATATATATATATATATATATATATATATATATATATATATATATATATATATATATATATATGTTTTAAATAATAGATATCAAAACTCACTTATAGTCGAGTAGCCACAAGTAACCAGAGTTATCGCAATGTGCGTCGAGATCATCGTGCGTAGAGTGTTGGCTGCCGGCGAGGCTGGTGTTGCTATTACAGTCCTCGTCGACGCCGGGGCTGGCCGCCTTCAGCCCCAGCCGTGGCGGTGGCCCTGAAACATTCAATCCGAAAATTAGTTAAAGGAAATAAAAATCAATGTGGAAAATAATTTCTATATTTACTGTAAACATACATATGTTAATTTTAACAGTTGTAATGTAACAAACTGACTCTTTATTACGGCTTGGTAGCGCTTTTTTATTTTCTACAAAACAAACACTAACTAGATTAGATTTAAGTTTTTTTTTATTTCAAAGACAGAATTCGACGCCGCGCTTTATGTTAATTACTGAATTCAAGCATTGATTAAAAATAATAAAATATATCAGTTATTGTATCTTCCTTTTTTAAATCGTGATATTTTTTACAAGAATACATTACATCTAAAATGTATTTTATTTTTTCTTTAATATATTTTTTCTTTTTGTGGCGCCGAGGCATAAGCATGTGACTTTAACGCGACATGTTGCGGATTCAATCCCCACTCTAACAAATTAAATATTGAATATTTTAATGTTTACATTTCTTCGCTCTGGCGAAACGCAGCGTTGAGTTCTGCCACTCAACACGCAATGCCTCAAATTTGGTGGAAAGTAAGGTACGGGACCGAGCGTGTAAAATATTAACAGCTAATAATCAAAATTATATTTTTCGTGGCGTGATTGTAGCCGCAATCTAATAAAAGTTGTATGAGATATAATTTTTGTGTATGATTATAGGGATTGGTATGTGCTGTGACAGATGGCTCCGTTCAGAGTAATATAAACGGAGGGGAGAATGTTTAACATTCAAAATGGTCAATATGATGTCAGTGTGAACGTATTTTGTGATTAAAAAATTTAAATTCATTGAATTATATATTTATTTAGTAAGAATAAGGCAAAACACTTTGATTATGACACTATACAATAAGTATTAATTTGTACTATCATTAAATAATCTACACTAAAAATGTAAAAAGAAATATTACTCAACTTACTAGTCGCAGTTATTTATACCTACGGTAATTATATTATTTTGTTCTTTATCCAGCTGAAAATCTGATATATTAAATTAGTTTTTTTCTAAATTGAGAATGGTGATCATTTACCGTAAAAGTAATAAAGCTTATTGGACATATATAATGATAAAGTTACTCATAATATAAATATGTTAAAATAGGTAGGGTAACTGAAACGTAGGAGGCACGACCCATACAGAGCTGGGCGTGGGTGAGCAAGCTGGACGACATGCCTTCTAGGGAATGTTGATGTTCATCCCGACAAAAAAAAAAGTGTAGTACCTATCGTATGACATCTATTTCCTAAATTTATTTATATATTTATATAGTAGTCGTGTTAACAGCTTTTTGGCTATAGAACACACTTAATCCATTCTCTATTTTTCACACATTCAAACCGATATTTTTGAATGGTGAAACCTAACACCTTTGCTAAAGTAGGAGATGTATAATATAATTTGATATCAAAAGCATAATATACAATTACTTTTCGTTTGGGGTCAATATTCGTCACACAATGAAGGTGAACAGACACTGAACTCCCTCATAGGGGCCAGTTAGGAAACTTTCTGACGTAAGTGTGACTCAGTTATAAATAATGATACACAGTACATTGCAACTGCTACTAGCCGTTCCACCACTGTTTATGCCGTCACTCTAAATTAAATGCTATATAATAAAATCTTCATTAGTTGTGACAAGTACACTTAGAAACGTGAGTATTGAATCGAATTGCTTATATAGTATACTAAATACAGTCAAAACGATCATTTTTATATCACCAGTAGGCGTCTTAACAAGTGCTTAGGTATAAAAAAACCTACGCCAAAACCTTAAGCAAGTAGTGCAAGGCCAATGCACAATATTAAAATTCTCTTTTATTGTTATAATCAAATACTGCTTACATTTCCTACTTTTTATACAACTCATCTATAATTGCATTGTTTATAGAATATTCACCGTTCTATGCAAATAGATGACCTTTATAGTATGCAGATTATCCTATTATTGTTAGGTTAGTTAAGGTCGTCTCTGTCTTGTTAAATATGTAAATGGGGTTATTTATTAGTATATTTACAGTGAAAATAATATTGACTTTCTTTATATAAAGATAAATCGTTTATAGTAGAACTTTAAAAGTAAAATTAATCTAAAATAAAATAAAGTTTGAATAAATTTGAGTAACTGAAGCTAATGACGTAATTTATAAAGTATTTACAACACATATGGATAATAATTTTATATGTTTAGCTAGAGTAGAAACACTAAATCTTATAAATGACAATGACGAACAGTCCAGCTCTGCATTCCGCTGCAGACGGCAGACGCCGTCCAGTGGGCGGACGCACTGCATTACTCCATTTCTTCAATTTATGCACCCGAGAGACAAGGCGTGCGCGTCGCCCGTTTATAGCCACTATATTTTGTCCTTTAATAGTAGAGAAGCAATAAACGAATAAATCCTTCATGTCTCTTGACCCTAAGGCAGTTTTTACTGATATTCCTGTAATATTATAGACTCTTCCATCAACCAACGATAAATATTAAAAGTTGATATCATGTTTGATAAGTACAGTGTATAATAAGAAACAATATATATTTATCTTGATTATGGCAGCTTTTACTTCATCATAATAGTGTGGAACAATATAATATATAACATTTAAAACCGTAACAATTTCATAATAGTATTTCATATTTATTTGCTTTATTTTAGAAGTATCTTCATTAACATTTTAATAATTTTGTTCGATTTTTAATGAATTATAAGTAAATTAATAAAAATGGAAACATTACATTTCTCTCCAAATCTGACTCTAATGTCACTAGGATAGGTTTAACAAATAAACCAACCTAAAGTAACTCGATTTTATTTTATATTTTTTAAGTAAAATGTACGGAAAATATTTTTATACCTACGCTTTATTTTGTTCTTTTAATTCTCAATGTTATACGGGCCAAGATATTTTGAGTGCCAGCTGTTCCATTTTGTTATCTGAAATGAACTGAATATATCAAAAAGATCGTCGATATCTTTTGTATGACCATTTAGCGGCTAATGTTTGTTTTGTTTTATTTTTATAATGTCTTTATAATAACATTTTGTATGAACTAAATTTCAATATTTTAAGAAAATTACAGTCTTTAGTTATTGTTTATAACGTGCATTTATAATCCGCAGCCATTATTCTAAACATACACACAATATTTAGACTTTTTTATATACCATATTTTTAAAAATTTAATTTTATATATCATGTATTAAAGCTTAATTTCGCTTAAACATATATTAAAAATAAAATAAAAACTTTTATTAACTGTAAAGATGCTCTGTTTATTTTGAACAAGTTCCGAACAGGCAATTTAAATAATAAAATTTCAGAATTACAAAGTGATCATTGTAATTTTAACTTAATTGTTTTTACGGTTGAATGTGCACTACTGTTATTTTTGTCCAATGGTGCAATCACTGGGATTAATTTGGCCATGGGTTCCGGAAACGAAGGTCGGCGACTCACTGTTAAAGTTTACAATAACGCCAAACTAAAGTACACTCTAATGAAATAAGAACAATAAAAAATTCAGGCAGACAATTGCGCCCATTAAGCAATTAAGATATTGCAAAGATCTTAAGACATAGCGTGGTATTCTTGAACAGGTACTTTTGAAACTATGTTTCCGCATACACAATATTTATGCGTAATATTATTCATTTATTGTCAATGTATATGAAATATAATATTTAACTTTATAACATTTAATTTCATCCATTTACTTTTCGTTTCAATAAAGAATATTAGCATCATTTAAAAATGCTTGTAAGAGCTTGTGAAGAAATCGTGACCTAATCGTTTATTTTATGGATACATATATTATAAATGGTACAAAAAAGAAGGTCAGGTATTGAACTGTGTTGTTACCTAGATAACATAGTGACCACCGGTTTTTTGAAAGATGTGCGTTAAATTACGAATACAATGACATATAGAATATTTAAAACGAAATCATATTTTGAAATATGGAAACATATTCCTATATATACTATTAAGTATATAATTTTGGAAAATTAGAGTCTGTCGTGGCAAAAAAGGGACGGCTTCGGATTGTGATTGCGTTTGTTGTGGTTTTAACTCCTGGAAGGTATAGAGGCTTAATATCATATACGGATTTTTTTCTACGGCCAAAGGCATCACTAAATATAAATGTTAACAAATAAATATTTCTTTAATCTAATAGTAAAAAATGCTTCCACGCTAATGCAGTCTATTTTCACACTAAATAATTCACTTATTGTATCCGCCTGTCCTCATTAGTGGCATAGTGAACTAGTCACATGCCATATGGGATTAATGACGAAGTGCACCAACATATGTAGACATTGATCAAAAATAGTTTTATACTTTAAAGCCGCAAGTCGTGGGTATTAAAACAAGTTTAAAACTGTCTCGGTAGCCTTTAACCTTATTCCTTATCCGGGGCCTTCTATAATACTTATGAGAAAACGTATTCAATGCACCTACAGTGTTCTGAGAAACAAAATATACAATGCTTAAAGCAATAAGATTATGCGTATGTGCTCTACCGAGAAAATATAAGCGCCGATCGGTAGTTGTAATGGGATTATATGAATGCTGATGACTCATTTGATTTGTGTAAACTAAGTGCCAATGCCCGATAGAATCATAGAGATGTGTGATATGCATACATAAGTTATAATGAACTTATTCATTTCTGTACACTAGAATTAATCAATTAATATATAAATGCTAAGTGGATTCTTATTTTATATTTAAATTCACTCGTAATTGCATTTGAAACTTCAATAGGATTATTACGTCTATATATTAATTAGTACATTGATATTATATTTACACAAAGATTATAAATTTTTACAACTCAGGTGGGCTTGTTTGTAAATGACTAGCTGTAGGAAATCCGTTAAATGTACCTACTTTCACACTATGTTAAAGTAATATTTTTTTATAATTAAAACTTGTTATATTTACTTAACATGAAATAAAAATGGAATAACCAAATAGAAAGCAGTAAAATTTGTAAGCTTCCAATGTCGATATTTTCGACATCGCGAGTGAGTCATAAGAAGAACGAACAGTTAAGCCATGGCAGTGACAGTAAAAGAAGAGTTGTAAGGCGCCAGTTAATTTTGCCGCAAAGCAAAAGTGGACACCAAATAGAAGAAAATACCACATAAATAGAACTTTAGAAGCGGGCTGTATGACCAATCCTTTAATTTTATCACACTCACAATAAGCATGGGTGAACGAATTTTTTGGTTGGTTTATGAACAACACACATATATATATACATACTACAATACATTATTTTACCATAAAATACACTATGGATTATTTATGATTCAACGTCATGACAAAAAACCTACTAACAATTGTTGATCGGCTTAGACGAATACAGACTTGGACACAAAAAATAAGATCTTTAGAAAAGGACTTTGATATACCTATGTATTGACGAGTTACTGACATTATAAAAACTAAAACACAACTTCCGATGATATATCATAGGTATTAAACAAACTGATAGGGAAAGGTAAATAAATAAATATAAATGTTTATAAAGTATAAAATCACTAAGTAAATATAAACGAATGTAATGTATTGATGCATGTAAGATGTAGCCACAATTAATAAACATTACAGGATTTCTACAACGCTGTATAATGTAAACTTCATGGCTGGACAATTCATTCAATGTGACTGTTTTCCGCTGGCGATGATTCAAATGTCCAAGTGACAACTTCCTTTTAAATCGAGCCCACTATGCGAGACAGGTTTCCATTTAAAACAGACAGTTATTTCAAATAGGATAGGATTTATATATGTATGTTTTTTAAAAATCCTATATATCTTTTGATACAATGCATACTATAGTTATAATCATGATAAACGCAAATAAACAAACCGAACGAGGCATGCGCCAACTAAAACTTAAAATAACATAAACAAATTCAATCATGACTCAGTTATTATTTAAGTTCCAAACGATGGTAAAAACAGAACACACTAACACATATAAATTGGCGTCTTTTTATGTTTTTCTAATTCAATTTACGGGTCGAATAAAATATATGTAAGACAACGTCGATTTTGAAGGACAATATAAGTACAATTGGCCTATTTACCGACAAAAACAGAAAATATAATGTCTCTTCAGTATAAATGTAAGCTATGTGAGTAGGGTCGATCGCTAGAAACGATACGCCCATATAGTATTTCAACTTACAAATTGACAGCCATGCCATTAAAGATAGAAAGAATTAATGATATTACTCAGTGCTACGATAGCATTGCAACAAAGTTGCAGTTTGTGTAGTGCGCCTATTATGCGTCAGAAGCTGTTACATTCAAAGGAGGCGGAATAGCGCACGGATTGCTCCTGGCTTACAGAAAAATATTTTACTGTATTGTATTTATAGTATCGATATATCATATGTATTTAAAGTAGTGAGTTCACGTATATTCAACATCTTCCATATTTTTGCTAGGCGGAAGGAACTCTTCATAAATAAAGAACTTCAGCAAAATTTTTCACTTTCCATGTGCTTTTTAATATTGATTGGCGGGTAAGAAAAATTGTTTCACGGGGTACAAATTAATTTACATGTATTAAGAGCAAAAAGCAAAAAACAACATAAGTGCTATAAATATTAGTAAGTACTAGTGGTAGGTAACTAGGACAATATACTAACATTTCGGTAATTTTGCGCAAATAGCTAATAATAAATTTTAAATAAACAACAACTCTAATAGTAAGTATTCTATCTATTTAAACATTAAAATGAGTGTACCTACTGTTAAGTTTATAGTTCTAGTATCTCAATTGCTGAGTACTTCCATTTCAAAAAGGAAGTACTCAGCAATTGAGATACTGATACGTACTTTGTTCATATTGATCACTGAGTAAGAGTAGCTCAATAGATAAATATCGACGATTTAAGACTATTTTAATTTAATAAAACAACTTTAATAAAATGTATGGCTTCGAAAACGTTGATATTTATGTAACCATAGTATATTTTACTTCGTCTGATTAGATTTGTCACACACTAGGATTGAATAGCTAAGATTTAATTATTGTAAATGAACAAATTTGAATATTCAATATGCAGTTCAGTGTCGCATTAAGTAAGTGCACGGACTAACGAACGTCCCGTGGCCCCGCCTCATTTAGAATACAAAGCCTATTAGATTGGTTTCATTGTGCGTACGACTCGAATGCATTAAGCATGAAACTTGCAGTAATAGTTACAACTTTCTTAGAACAGTGATCATTAGAAATATCATAAAAGCTATAAGTATGTATTAATTTATTACTTTAAAACAAAATATTAACTTTAAGTATTAAAAAAGATATCATTAATATAAAAAACGCTTTATCATATTTTAAAACAAAATTTAGTCTTATGTACTAAAAAAAAGTTATCATTAATATATATTTTTTAAAAATAATATCATAGCGTAGATGTTTAAAACAAAAAGTTTTATCTTTCATGCAAAGTAGAAAACATAATACTTCTACACATAATATTCGTTGTCACCACATCCAATGTGTGGTCTGAAATTACAATTCCATTGTCTAGTTTCTAAACATTTCTTAATTGCTTTTAAAATGAAGGAAGTTCGTCAATGGAAACAGTCTATATATTATATAATATTTAATGCATGTCTATAAATATGGTACAAGCGTGTGATTGTATGAGCGACGGCTTGTAGGTTCGATCCTCACTCGAGGAAAATAATTATTTAATATTTTCTATTTACATATTTAATGTTTTACATTTTATCGTTGTGGTAACAAGGCAAAGTGTTGAGTTGTGCCACTCAACACGCAATAGCTCAAGTTCGGCGGAAAGCAGGAAACAGAAAAACAGAACAGAGTGTCTTTACACTAGGTTCCTAAGTTCCTTCTCTATCCTGCCATATAAAGCGTGAAGCTGAACGAACATTTAAGTTTTCCGTAGCTCTAAATCCTAATACGATGTGCAGGTAATGTGAATCCTTGTTGTAGCGCACCAGCGTGTGTTAACGCGACAAGTTATGAGTTTGATCCCCACTCAAGGAAATTAAATTTTTTGTTGTTATCTTGTTACCAGAGAGAAGAAATGAAAATATTGAATGTTTTCATTTGTTCGCTCTGGTTACAAGGCAAAGCTCAACTCACAATGCCTTAAATTGGACGTAAAGTGAGAAACGGACGCAACAGAGTGGTTGTTCATTTATTCGTATACAACACAAGAAAGAATATTCATACATGTCTTTTGCGGGATACAGCGTGAAGCTACATAAAAGAAATCGTTATATTCTATATACATAGTTCATACATATATATTAAAATATAAGTATGACTAATATTCATTAATGTACATTTAAATTAGGCTACATATGTGAAAAAGAACAACACATACTGTATCTATACGTGATAATGATCTTACAACATTAACAAAGGAACAACTTGTATTACAATTACATATTATAACCAAGTCCAATAACAATTCAGAACGTTAGTCGCTGTCCTTGACTCGGGACTTCGCGGCTTGGCGCCATAGTCCGCCCTATCAACTGAGTACCACTCGATGTTATATTTAGTACTGCGGCAGTGGAACGTCGGTCCATTTGCAAATTCCAATATTAAGGAATCATTTCAGTTTATTTTACAAAAAACTAATATATTAATCTGCATATTAACTATTACTGTGACGTATTTTTATATATATACCTAAATATCAATTTTATCTAGGTATATTGTTTTGGACATTTTGTAAGTAGATAAAAACGTTTTAATGGTTTAATATGAAAAAGTGAGTGCGGATAGAAAAATATAATATGAATATGTCAAACAAATTTTGTGTGTCGATATAACGACTGTCCGATTGGAAATACCTATACGAATAGAAAACAAAAAATACCGTAACTAGCGTGTCACGACAAAAAATAAATTTGGGACACTATCAGCTCATACTGCGTCACGCTTTTATAACAATATGCCAATTTCTCTTAGCAAAGATGATTAGCGTTATTATAAATTACACTAACGTACTTATGCCTTAAGAAAGAATAACATAGGAAAATGTTAGTTAGTTAAGTAATGTAACTGCCTCAAAATAATGACAATCATTTATTATAATTCGAGACTATAATGATAGTGAAAATTGTATAGTTAACCTTGGTTGAAGATTGCTGAGCGTTATAAAAATAACGCAAGAAATATTCTGTAGGAAACTCAACTTGTATCTACGCTTTGAATATAATATTCATATTTGACACATAATTATAAAAAGATACCTCATTAAGATATCTAAATGTTACGATTTTAATTTTATGAGGTAGTCTCTTGACTAGACTAAAAAAGGACAGAAATAATAATTTCAAATTAAGTTTTGACTATGCTGATTCATTAAATATGTAAATAAATAATAAAACCAAAATAAAACTAGAATAAATATAACAAATTGCAAGTAAAATAAATAAATGATGTAGCATTAGATTAATTCATTGGTAATCCTAGCCTGTAATTCTACAATAGTTATAATTATTTCACTAGGCAAAGACCCATATACGTATATGTTAGGGTAACCGTTGATTGGCTATAAATAGAGCGGGCGAGCATGGACAATGGAATCCGTGGACGAGACACGTTCCATATGGATGAACCAGGAAAGCGCACATATGATTGCCTTTCAAATGTTTACTTTCAATAAACAGAATATCAGGAAAATTAATGTACCCCATAATAAACGTTAGTATAAATAAGTATACCGATTTAGATGCTCTTTGTGGATAGTAACGCAAAGAATGGGCTTACTGAATTAGACGAATTAAATGATTATAAGAATTATAATTTTAAATATTTTAGTAAGTATTAGAGGCCTGTCGTGGAGCAGCGGCACAAGCGTGTGACTGTAACCGATACGTTCTGGGTTCGATCCCCATCCGAGGAAATTAAATATTTAATATTTTTAATTTTAAATATTTAATATTTCATTTATTCGCTCTAGTACAAGGCAAAACGCGGCGTTGAGTTCCGCCACTCAACACACATGCCTCAAATTCGGCGGAAAGTGGGGAACGGAAGTGGAACGGAGTTTCTTAACACTAGGTTTCCAAGTTCCCTCTGCCTACCCTGCCATGTGCGGGATACAGCGTGAAGCTGAGTAAGTCTTAGTAAAACAAAGAAAACACTCAAGTGCGAATCAGACCTGACCCATAAGGCTCTGTAATTGGTAGAGATTTAATATTATAGATACGAGAAGTAAGTACAGCTTATAAAGGTTAATAAACTTAAGTTTGCTCATTTTGTTACCACCCCCGGCATTTAAGACCGGCGTAAAGTAGTGGCTTTGGCCACTGCGATTCGCATTAGGTAATGCCGGGCCCCGGTGCCCATCCACCTTAAAAGACGGCAACGCTCCTGTAGCTCCTCTGGAGTTACTCGGGGCCGTGGGCGACGGTGATCACTCACGCTCGTTTGCCGTCTCTTTCATAAAAAAAGAATAAAAAAAAATTATCAAATAAATAACAATTATAACTTCTTAATAGTCTTTGACTAAAAAGAAAAAAAAAATTGTAAGAAGTATAATTAAAGTAATCTATAATGTAAAAAATAGTCACGTAGAGAATATTATATAATAAAAATTACAAAGCAACGACAAGTGTTGCAGAGAAAACAAAATTGGTAAGTTTGAAAAGTTATTGCTGTAAACATCAAAATCCAAAATCGTAAACTAGACGCTATGTTAGATAACGTAAATGTAAATTAACCTGAGCACCTAGCCTACTTTCTTGCTTAGATACATTAATATTCAACAAAAACTGTTAAGTTGTTTAATCAACAGCTATTGGTTATTATTAATGTCCATTCGCAAACACTCATAGGTAGAGGTATCATTATAATTTATGTTAAAAAATGAATATTGTATTCTTCCTTATTTTATCTATTAAATTAAATAAATTGAATATTTAAAAGTTAAGCGTAGCATATCGTATATTTTAATAACTAATTCTTAATGCTTAAACATCGCTATAAACATGTACAATACCTGTCTCCAATCATGATCAAATTACAAAGTGGGAAGAAATGGCAATAATATCCGTCATGTGATATCTATAGACACATCATACATAGACAATATCGACAGCGTCTCACTTTATATAGCGCTGATTCCTTTGTTGAACTAGGATGCATTATCTATTCTTGAATATATTAGATATTGCTCTTTCACCCTCCATTATCGCTTTATACCAGACAGGGTAAATGAATAAATAATCACACACTGTTTATTATTTTTGAGTTTTGATTTTATTAAGGTATTTATAATAGACTAGCTACCCGCTGGTGCGTCACCCTCTGTGATTACACATTTAAATTTTCCAAATGCAAATACTTTCTTGTTCTAATAATATTATCACTTTTAAGACTAAGATAACTATTCAATTAAAACTGAAATTTCTGGTAAATGTGTTATAATTATAGTAATTTTGTCGAACTTAATATTTTAAATTGACGTAACTTTTTTATTTTTTAACCGATATAAATAAAACAAACACTAAATGCTGAGCCGTTTTGGACACTACGTTACAAACGTTTATATAAACAGATAAAGACACAAATAGACAAAAAAAAATAACAATCACTTTCTTAGGTCCTGTAACCAATAAACGTATATGATTTTTTTTAATATATCTTCCAAATATAGTGAGCGGTTACAGATTTACGATAACTATAGATTACTAGAAATATGTTTCATAAGAATGATATTTATTGTGTACTGTAAAGACAGAGAGTCATGGCGCCTTAATTCTCAAATAGAATATTATGTTATCTTAAACTAAATAATAAATTGTAGTATCATAAGATGTTGCTTAATAAAAATGATTAAAATGTTACATACTAGTACACCGGTGAAAACTTTCATAAGTACAAATAAAAGGTATTAGCATAAAGTAGAGTGCGTTAACGTTAGAATAGGAAGACATGCATCAGAACACAATAACAGCATACGCAATATGTACAAATTCAATTTTATATAATTCGTCACGACTTCATTTTGCATGCTGAAATAAAATAAAGGCACTTTCGTGGTCGGCTTTGTATGTCAGTTATTTTCTAATAACGTATGCACGTATACACACTTTCTCATAGTTTTCAGCAAGCTTTACATTGAATAAAATATTTATTAATTGCACTGACAACTTTAAATATCTATAAAATAGCTAATCACAAAATATATTTATGTCCAGAGAAATTTTGTATCAGTTACATAATGGCTAATATTCGTTGTTAATCCTTAATATCTTACATAATATCCGGTTATATTTAAATTAATTATAAGTTAACTGGTTTCGTAGAGTAAAGATTGCAAGAAATTTAAAATAGCTCTCGGGAGAAACTTTTTACACAATCAAGTTTCATTGCAATAAAAATACAATGTCTTCCTTAATTAAATTATTAACATAGCAAGAACGGGTTTCATATTAATAAAATATGGAGATTTGAATGATTTATCATGTAATAAAAACTGTTAAACTTACCAATATATTATCGATTTACAGATAGCTGTCGTAAAAAGTATATTAATAAAAGAACTTAATTTATACATGGGCCCGGTTGGGTTGAATCAAAACTACCACAATGTCAGTCAGAATGAGGACTGGAATGGAAATCGCAAAGCATATCCGTCCTCTGAAAACAAAGTACACTGAAGGACACTTTTCTTTATGATGTAGTTGCTCACCTCGCTGGCTTGTACTTAGTTCGTATGACAGAAATGTAAATCTAAATTAAAACGTTTGTAAGCGCGGTAAAGACCAAATTACATTAACATCACCTACAGTCCATGAAGATGTCAGAGAGTCGACAGAGCGTGAACCATAAAAAGATGCAGTAACAGGTAACCCTGAGTTTAAAAAAGTACTAAACTTATTAGTCAAAAAGTTAAACGGAAATTTTGTTTTGTATAGTAAAGGATAGATAATATTTTCATGATGCCATATTTTAGTACTATGTTATAGTAACAATAATATTATTTTTTTCATTATAATATGTGTTTGTGAATATATATTACTATCAAAGAAGATAATTATATAGCATCGGTTATTGCTAAGATGTATTTATTTTCGTTATAATCTAAGCTTACATAACTAGTAAACATCAAGCCAACAAATACCGGTAAATTATATAACTATATCGTAAGTACAAATAATATTAAAAGACTAAATCTCACCAATTTTCTCTATTCAAATTAGAAGTAACTGCCGTTAAAAAAACTATAATTGTAGTGTTGAATAATCAAGTAGGCTAAATCAACTTGTGGGTGGAAGTACTAAAAAATAAGTTTTCGTTTGTAAAAACTATGGATATTTCGGTCAATATTGACGTAGGAGCGTGACACGGATATCGGCAAACAAAAAGTAACTTTCGCCAATGTCACTTAGGTAATGTAAGCAGTAGGTAGGTTATCACTTTCCAAGAAGATGTCAGAGACCAAACTTTGTTTCAGCGAAAGTAGTATACACAATAGACATTACATACGGCACTGAATGGTGGCAATTCTGACAAGAATAC
Source organism: Eueides isabella (assembly GCA_019049475.1). Taxonomy (NCBI): domain Eukaryota; kingdom Metazoa; phylum Arthropoda; class Insecta; order Lepidoptera; family Nymphalidae; genus Eueides; species Eueides isabella. The sequence goes on from CM032387.1 coordinate 9,371,506, forward strand.
AAAGAGAATAAAATCGACATCATTTGAAAGTCTTAATTATGTGGTGTCTTGTACTTATACAAGGTTTTCCCTTCGGCTCCGCCCCTATGATCTAATGAAAATAACTAAAAAATGTGTAAGATACATGACACATTCTTAGAGCCCGTTAATATTTCAATTTGAAGCTATAATCATGCAATAATACAACCTTAATAAATAGTCTACCTAACTCGAAAAAAAATAAAGTAGGTTCTCATACAAATGCTTTCTATTTCATCGTATTTTTTTACCGATCTATTTTTATTTTTTATATCCAGTATAATGCAAATTTAGTCTAAATAAAATGCGCAATGTGTTAAGCAAGTTTTTTAATTTAATTAAATAAGAAATATACCAAAAGTTAGGGGTTTTAAATACACAGTGAATATAACAATATGTACCAAAATAGATTTTTTTTTTCGTATTTTTAATGGAAAGGGTTAGGAAGTTCTTATTTATCCTATAAGTACCTCTTTTAGACTGTATACCTAAATATTTGATATTAATTTCAGCTTCAAGACGAGAAAGTAATCTTGAGATACGGAATCCTAAAACTTAGAATGTACATGTATAATAAAGGCAGTATGTGTAATTTAATAACTTTCGAATTAAATATGCTGCTTAGGGCTCCAGCTATAAACGGAGCCACTAATTTTAACTAGTAGGTACATATTATTCTTTCACTATATTAACCTGTTTTTAAAACACCGCGAAGAAATCCTTTTAACACTAAAATATTTTCTTTGAATACGGTTCGTACGGGTTGCGGTACAATCGTGTGTTTCATTCCATAACACAAGTATCATATGGCAAAGCTGGCACAGTTTAAAAAAATAATAATTATAGATTATATATATTTTAAGTTTAACTGTAATGTAAAGTAACTAATTTAATATATTATGACGTGGATCTAGAAAGTTAGTGAAGCGGTTTTTATTGATACATCTTGAGAGTCGATCAACCTGCTTCACCAAATACGTATAAAATGAGCTATCACTAGTTTCACGCTAGACCCGTTGCATAGCTCTCACCTTCCTTAATAGCTTTTCATGGAATATTTATAATGTAAGTATTAGTATCCTACTCAATATATTACTATATGTAGATAATTATGTTTTTCTTAACTATAATTAATTTGTAAACACCCTTTTTCTCGTCGGGCAAGGTAGATACTTAGATAACCTAATGTTAAGCACTCCGTTCTCCACTTAGCACCTGAATGCGACATGTGGCGTGCTGAATCTCGGAACTTAACACCGTCCTCAATTTAACACTAGTATTCAAATAGAGGCCCGCCCGCGGGCTACTTTCTTGTTTAATAAATCATTTATCATTTTTAAAAGAAATATCTATGCATTGAAAACTAAAGTTTGTAAATGAAAAAAAAATGTACTTATTATCATTTTTAAAAGAAATATCTATGCATTGAAAACTAAAATTTGTAAATGAAAAAAAAAATGTACTTATTTTGTCTTACTAAATATTTTAAATTGATGTAACTTTTTAAATATTTAAAAAACATTATTTTGCGCCCAATCAGATTTATTTTGAGTATATATTTTCGTCCATTTTGCATTAAATAAAAAAAATATAAATTACTTTTCGTTATAACATTTAGTTAAGACAATTTAGATCTACCGTGTTTTATACGTCAACAGAAAACACAGACTTTTGCTAAGGAATAATATATGCCTTATGGATCTACATCGGATGTCACCAGATGTTCCAGATCTTCAATTATTATTTCTTATAGTTTAGCTGGTCTCTTAAGGTTCTACATCCGGTGTTTCAATTTCCCAGATTTCAATTTCCCAGATTATGCAACAAAAAAATTTGCGTCTGTAAATAGACAAACATACAAACTACTTTTTTTTTCAAATTTACTCTTATATTGCTTCGTAAACTTAGCTTTATTTTTATAGAAAAATATTTAATGGCCAGGCACACTTATTTTACTGTTCTATTATATGAATTGATTTCCATGTGCAAATATAATTTTTATTTACTATCTCAACATTCTTAACGAAATAAAACTATAATTTGTCATTAATATTTTTTTCTATTATTTATGTGTAATAAATTAATGTGTAATAAAGCTACTTATACTTTAATCTAAAGAGTAATTTACAACTGACCACTTGTGGCTCCGGCTTGTGTAATTTAGCTAATCACAAATAATTAGAAACTCGACACGACGGAAAACCTAGTAAATAAAATGTATAAATAATATACATATATGTATATACATACTAATACACCTTTACGCTGTGTCCCACACATGGCAGTGTAGCAAAGGACACTTGGGAACCTAGTGTTAAGGCATTCCGCCGAATTTGGGGCATTGCGTGTTGAGTGGCGCAACTCAACGCCGTACTTTTCCTTGTTATAAGAACTAAGAAATTAAAATATTAAATAGGGAACCTACAATAGATCTATCTTTATTTATATATCGCAATATTGGAGTTTCATGATTTGTACTAAAATCATCTAATCTGTATTCGCTGCCACTATCCTTAACTCGTTAAATTCAAAACGTGGGAAGCATCAACGAGAACAACATTTCATTTAATCAGACAGCGATCTGGTAAATTTCGCTTTGATAATCCTATCCACACATAAACTGAGTTATAAGCTGTCACTGCCCTCCGATTGCTTAGTCACTTCCTATTAATGATTTTTATTTCAAATAATGTTCTCTTCTTTAGGTAAATTAGTAATATGATAATTATCCAAGTCTAAAATTCAATTCTTGCACGTTGTATATCTGCTGCCATAGCTGTTAGAGCCATAACTAGATAGTTATTGATAAAGAAAGGCGTATAACCTACAATTTACGCCTATATTATATTAAACTTATCCTGTTGTAACGACCGCCCACCATCCGCATGCAATAGCTATTATTATTTTCAACACATTTTCGCTGCAGGCGCGAATGTTACTTTATTTGGTCACTGCAGAAATTCAATTATATTTTTACATCAAAATAGAAATTACAATCAAATTATAAGCTATTTATTTAACTGATAATCAATCGTCTTGATAATAAGAAGTTTAACAGCATAGTTTATCAATTAGTCCACGCTTCTGCTCCGTACTACGCAATAATAGATAGCGGCAGACGGGTAAAAAAACAATTGACAGAAAAACATTATATTCTGATAGAATATAATGTACATTATATATAACATATGTTATGTATCTACTTTACGATAACAAGTATTCATTTTTATTGTTTTTTAAATATAATAAATCTCTTTTGCAATTATTTTAGAATCTAGTAAGAGATCATACTTTCCATTGAAAGCATGACTATATTTTTTAACTTAATAAATCATCATTATTAGCGCTTTCATGATCAAAAAAATACTTATACCAAAATGCGAATCAATAAACTCTAGAATTATTAAATGTCACATTTGGGCTGTACCTTTAATATACATTTTTGCTTATGATTAGCTCTCCTTTATATCAAATAAGCATTCTGATCTCATGCCATATGATTCAGCGCACCATTTAAAGTGAAGCACGCTATAAACAGTAGGCCATTATAAACGATATTAAAGATTATCTTGTTCTATTTTAAAGTAATTCATTCGTTTGACATCGCTAAATATTAGAAGGTACGTTCATGGCCCACTACACTTGATATTTATAAATGAACTTGGCATGTAATGTCATGTAAATATAATAACTCATTCCCCTTGAATAATAAAATTTATATATATATATATATATATATATATATATATATATATATATATATATATATATATATATATATATATATATATATATATATATATATATATATATATATATATATAATTCATACAAAAATTTAAATATAACACTTATTAAAAGTCATTAAATTAAATACAGTGTTTTTTTGCAACTACGTAAGACAAGGACACTAAATCAGCATGATTTCAAAAATTTCACCTTGACAAAAAAAACACGAAACCACAAGCGCTGCCACTACGGACTCTTAATTAAAAGCATTGGCATGTACGAGATAATATCGGCAGAATATTACTGGCTCATTGTATTGTAATCAGAGATGCAATGGACATTTACTATACGAAATGGCGATGTTCCCACGACGCCGAAATAATGAACAACGTAAATTATTCATCATAAATTATGTGGATTGTGAATATTAAAATTCACACAATGTTTAAATAAATTAGATTTAGTAATGATGACAATAAGATATAAAGTTTTTATAAAATGCTTGCTAATATTGTTCATAAATTATTATGCCTATCATTATTCTATTAATGCTTAAGCTATTAACATGGTAGCTTAAACCAATTGTAATAAAGAAAATGTAAAACCATAAAAATAAATTCTTATAGTGAGTATAACTAATCATTCACTTTTATTATTATTATCCAATTACCTAATCAAAATTTTTTTTTAAATTAATAAAATAATTCTTATGCTGAAAATGAAATAACCTTACTTTGGTAACAAACATTGTCATACTGTTTGTTGATCGCACGTAAACTAGGTCAATTTCACAAAGTACGGCTATATTTATGGATCTGCAAACACATTGTAGATTTTATTATCCTCTAAACCTGAAAAGCTGTGTGCTAAATTAAAACAAAATCTTTTTTGAGGTTATCGGAAATAAAAACATTTCATTGTTACAACGTGCTCGTAATGTAAGTTGATGTCAATTATTTAATATTTTTAGAACATTAAAGTTATGTCTTTGGTTATCTGATAAAATGATATATTTTAAATAAATACATACATCGTATATAAACTGATTTTTAAACTTATATATAAATAGTAAAATATATGAATACATGTGTCCACGTCATTTCAAAATACTATTGTTTACCAACATAAGAATTATTATGATGACATTCGTTTTACATATTTTTTAAAACATTTAACTGACGCCATACGACGAGAAAAAAAAACATCTGCAATTAAAATAATTTCATTTCATTATAAAATATTTCTTCATACATTGTTCTTACATGTAGTATGATTTAAAAATACAGCAACAGTCAATGCTAGCGCCCCCGCGGCATACACCTTGGCAGCCCCGCTCTTGGCACGTTACGTAAATCGATCACATGGTGGGCGGAAAATGAACGTGCAATAAAATTGCGACAGTGGCATTATGTTCTAATGACAATAAAATTAAATTGCAAATCATATTAGTTATAGTTGTCTATGAAGTACACTTCGTTTGCTTTGCTTGCTTTGTTTTTCCTCCGAATTCTGAGACAGTTCGTGTTAAGTGGCGGAAGTCAACGCTTTGTCTTTTCAGAGCGAAGAAAAGAAAATATTAAATATTTCATTTTTAAATATTAAATATTTTATTTCTTCGAGTGGGTATCAGACCCACAACCTGTCGTTTACAGTTACACGTTTGTGTTTCTGCGTTACGACAGGCCTTAATAAGTAGATTAACTAACTATTCAATTTTATTTGAACATATTAAGAAAATAATGAATGACGTCGTTATGCCTAGTGAAAAATCATTATACGTATCAAAACACAACACAATACCAAAATTCTTTAACACCACGTACTGTAAAATTTTAGTTATTAACGTTAATAAGAATATAACATATACCTATAAACATTTCTTTCAGCTACAATAACAAAATGTTATTAATGAACTATGTTCCAGTTAACAGGAAAAATATTAGATTTCAATTTCCAATAAAAAAACGAGCGAAATGGATGTAAACAAATGTATCTAATGTTTTAAAACGGACAGATGTGGGTCGAACAATTAGTTGACGAGTCGAATAGCGCCATTTTATAATTCATAGACAGATAAGGACAATTATAATAGGCTGACTCACAATCACAAGATACATAATATGAGGTGATTTATGACCAAAATAACGAAATATAAAAGGATAGAATATATGGTTACGCTCACATTTTTCCTCGTAATTAGCTTGTATATTTCAGTCATGCTCATATTACAGACTTGGCGGAAAAATCAAGCTTATTTTTAGATGCGTGTTTTGAATATGTCGAGTTTTTTTTGTTTATGTTGTGGTAACATATTAAGTAACAGATTGGAAGAAAATGTATAGTATATATTAAACGTAGGTACGACAGGGACACAAGCTTGTGCCTGTAGACGGAGTTGTGGGTTCCATTCCCACTTCCACATATCGAAATATTTCATGTTCATTTTCATCGCTCTAGCATCAAGGCAAAACATGGTGATGAACTCACCAATCAAAACGGAATGTCTATCGGCACAATAAATTCGGCACAAAGTGGGGGACGGGGGGGTCTCAGCAATGGTTTCCTGTGCTTCTTCTTCGTACTATCTGCCATGGACATATCTGCATACGGACTCCAAATGTCTGCTCTCTCTAACGTTTTTATCTTTTTCATTAAGTTATTGTTAACTAAATACAATTTCTTTTCAAAAACACGCGTACTATACAAAACACATACTTATTTGTTTCTGTCGGTTTTTCCTTGAATATCCGAGTTTCCTTTTAATCTTATTATTTTTGTATTTATAATGCTTCAGACATCGTAGACATTAGACTTTTAATCCCCTTAAATTCTTGCGATTAACTGAGCTTGCACAATAAAAGGCTTTATACGTATATATACCTTGGAAGCCGTTGTAAAGTACTTCACACTTCACAATGTCTGTTAGTTATTATACACTGAGTCTGTTTTACGTCTTGAAAGCTTCTGAATTAAATTCTTTAGCGTATTTTTAGTACTACTCATAACAAGTGTTATCATCAAGTCTAAAGTATTCGTATATTTTGCGTTCGCCTATTACAAGTATTATTATTTCCACTTATATCTAGTGGCCGTTCTAGTACAATAAGTTTAGCATATCAATTTATACAGTGTATGTATTTATTTTTCAGTTTAAATATGGAAATTTTATATATTTATTAATGCGCATATGCATATTAGTTGACATTAATATGCTATATAGTTGACACCTATTATAGCTGTTAAAAGTTATTTTCTTAAGCTAAGCTACTGTTATACGACGGTATCACTACCTACATGCTCTAGAGTATTATCTAAGACAATATACGTACTCTTAACAAGAATGAAACCTTGGTCTATATTACACCACGTAAGTCAACTAGGCGCGAACTGCGTTAATATATATATAAGCTAAATTGTAAGAAACTAGAATTTCCTTTAATCATCGAAGAATGTGTTTAGTATTTATCACACAAAAATATTTTTTAAATGGTGAGGTAGTGATGTGTTGGAAACAGTATTAATAATAATTTATTTTAAACATTTTCGTTAGGTAAGATTACTATTTCTAACTAAAATATTTTTTTTGTATGTTACATTTATAAAGTATGGTAAAAGATATATTTTCTAAAATAAGACACCTACAAATAGATGATACCTATAGGCATCTTGAAGACACTAAGTAAATAAAATGATAATATTAATTTTAATATTTCCAATGCCGATCTCCAGTGATAGGTTATTGCCATTCGTCTAGAATGTGACTGCAAAATGTCTGCGTATCGAGTCGACAGTAAAATTGCAAGGAAAAGTTGGCATTGCGCCAAACGTCGCGAAGGCAAAAGCAAATAACACGATTTAATCGCGTGCCAAAAGGAAACTCTTATTCCTTATTCATGTTAGTAAATTCCACTGCGCTTCGAAAGTGAATTGTATTGTAATATGAAATCATTTTCATAATCTTAAAGCAACGTCATCACTTATCTCGTGCAACCAGTGTACCATGTAACCAGTGTACCATGGTAAAACGGCTTAGACTTTATGAAATAAGCGGATTAAATAACAGTTTTTTAATGTTGATCTTATCTAAGTTGACTTCAATAAGCATTTCGCCCGTTAGACATTTTAATGATTATTATCAAAGTTTCAAGGGTGGGGGTGTAAATTAATAAAACAGTCACGTCACCTTTGCTCCCGGCCGCAATAACGGCAAGTTATATCAGCCTTCCTCGTTTAAAGGGCTTTCAGCGTTCACAATCATACTTAAGTTTAAAGTAGATTAATTTAACGCCTGTTTAGAATGTAAATTAAAACTATTTTCAAATAAAGTATAATTTATATTTACTAACTAAATATTCTTTTCATGCTCGGAGATATATATTATAATATAACCAATAGATATCTATATAACTAAAAAAATAAAAGCACGTACTACGCTTTACAAAGTACATGCTAAAATGAACTTTATTTGAACTGTAGGTATATAGTTTTTACCTTACAATTAGTCAAGGATTTCTATCGACTCAGACGGGAGAAGCGCATAAGGGGCCGCGCAACTTTCTGGTTCACCCTAAGCTCTGGCAAGTTCTTGGAAAAACAACGAAAGCGGATTATATATACACTAAGAGGTATATGGCGTATAACGATTATAAACAGTACATGTTGTCTTTATTCATCATGAAATTTTATTCCAATTTAAGTATCAAAATAAATAAAACTTATTTAAATCACATAAAATCAAAATTTAGGGTTGAAATAGTAATTATAATTAAAAATAATTTTTTATAATGATAAAATCTCCAAAAAAGAGTGACATGTTTAATTAATAAAATGAATCGCTATATTTCCGAATTAAAGTACCTAATCTTATAAATTATCTAGGTATCAGTTGGGGTAGATTCCCCTAGGAATTTATTATTCACACATCAGTTTTTCCACCAGTAAATACCTATAGTTATTGTTTCATTAACTTAAAGCTGCATTACTCAGAAAGAAAAAAATTAATTAGCAAATCAAATACTAATTTCCTTTTTGAACATACATACTACATATATGTCAAAAAGACAATACAATATTTAAAATAAAATGCAAAGCGCAAAAACAAAACAAGTCCGAGTCCTTCCAAGAATTTTTTAAACTCTAGGTCAACGTTTTTGCATACTGAGCAATAACTTTAACATTCGTTTTTTTCTTCACATTTGATTTACCATTAATTTGTCTGCATAACACACCTCATGGTTGTTATAACTTAGCAAACTATCATCAGAGTCAGTTTAGTGTAAATATAATAAATATTTCAGTATAAATATGATTCGTCCATATAGGTACTGTATTTAATTGTAATTTAATGTAAAACAGAAAAGATAGTGTACGTGTTATTTTGTTCTAAGAAACAAAACTTTTTATTACGGTGACAAAATATGATAATCAAATATTGGAGGTGCTGCAAAAACAGTTCGTAAGTATTTTATTTATATTATTATTTTGTGTGTGTTATATTACTCCTTTATATTTTAACAATTATTTATGTACAGATAAAGTGTGGTATGGCAGATGTGAAGGCTGTCTTCACCTGGTTTAAAAAACACCTTGCCAGAAACAACGTAGCTTGGCTTACCTTTTTTGGTATCTGTACCGTTTCATGTTTGCCTTCTCTTGACCCTTTGCATTATCACAATTAATGTTTCTTGTGTCTTCTAAAATCTTTACGTAAGTAATATAAAAGGAATTATAATATGCCGGGTAACATCTTTCAAAGCAGGGTTGCCTTCTAGAAAAAATTGCCAAGTTTTCTTTTATAATGTTGCACTTGAATTCGAGACATTGCAGAGCAAAGAAATGAAAATAATTTATTACACCGAGTGGGGATTGAACCCACAATCACAGTTACAATCAGATGCTATTCAACATTTATAATGTATGTAAACCAATTGATCTGGTCCTTACAGTCTACAGCAATAAGGTGTACAATATTTTAATATGTACACTTTAATAAAGTAACACGAAAGTTGGCGCCGTGTGTGCACGTTTTATAGTGTAAAATGATTTCCACATAAAATAGAAAGTAAACGTGGTTCATGTCTAGTTTAGCGGCAAACGTATTCTTGCAAATTTTGTCACGTTTCTTATTTTTTGTATTTCCAATACATCGTACATGTATAATGTTAAATATAATTAATGTGATCAACATAAATTATATATTTAACACTACATTTTTTATATTTTTATTATTCGCTTGAATTACACAATTTATTTACTTATCTTAATTAATGTCTTGTTTTAATAATATTATCACTTTTTAAGACAATATTTCTACATCGAAAGCTTAAATTTCATCCAAATAAATAAACATTTTGTAGGCATTTTGCCGAACTAAATATTTAATAGTTAAAATTGACATATCTTTTTTTATTTACTAACCGATATAAATATACCAAAAATGTTAAGGGAAACCTGCATTTGAATGTAGTTATTTGATACTGAGATTAGTGCGTACAAATGCATGCAAAAAATAATCACATTTTTTTCGGCTTTATTACAATAACAAACGTCTTTTACGCATTATTATAAATATATACGTACATGTAATAAAGAGTCACAAAAGAATATTTACTTAGAATAGTTAATAACCATGTCTAAACTGTTAATAAAACGTATGATAATTATAAGAACAACTAATAAGGTGCCGTAGGTATTAAATGAAAGTTGTCTTCGAAAAATTACTAAGCTTACGTTACATAAGACACAAATCAAAATACTTTGGAAAGTTGCAAGTCTAGTTGGTGTTTTTAGTTTTTGTCAGTCGTTAAAATGAGTCATTAAGTGATTTAGCAGTTTCCTTTGCAACATTTACATGAGTATATTAGGCTTAAAGACATTTGCTATACATACATCTTGTGTATATGTAATATTAAGTTATCTGGTGATATTTTTGATATATTTGTACAACTTCTTTATCGAAAGACGGTGAATCTGATGTATTATATTATTACAATATATTTTTTCTTCCAAGTCAATCGGGACGGGTCAATATTTACGTAGATTGCGAGGGGAATCGATTGGTTGCGGAACCCCTGTCCCCAAAAGAGGGTGCAGTCGAAGGTAGCCTTGCATGCGGGCGAAACGTGACTCAGAACACTATCGCTATGCATGATCTAGGATAGGATTTTATTTGCTATCACACTCAAAATATTTGATTTTTATTTGTTAGTGTAAAATTTCTTATTAGAACAGCACCGTTGTATAATTATTTTAAAAAATAATACTAAAAATGATTAACGTTTCAAAAGGAATGCAAAATGTTTATTTTCCTATAATAATGGCGGCAGTAAATGAGGCTATAGAGATTAGTGAACAACATTGTATCGAGAATAACAATAGAACGCCATAAGTTTCAACCAACTGCCTCGTTAGTCTAACAAAGCCAAGCAAGTTTGAAGCAAAATGAGGCCTACAAAATATCAATGTTCACTTCACTTATACCTGGATCTATACTTCCGATCTACTTTATTGTTGACCGAAACAATACATTATCTACGGTAAACTAATCCAATTCGAGAACAAATAAGCTTGTTTCAATTCCAACCATTTACCAGCCAAAGTAAATGGATTTCTTTAACTTTATATACGTGAATACGCATTTAATTAATAACTGAATTTTTAGGCCATGTGACGTACATAGTGTGACGGCGTCTGACTGTAGACGAGGTGGTTGCGAGTTCAAGATTAGAAGCTTAAAAGTTATTTTTCTGTTTAGTCTATTCGCTTAAGTTTTACCAAATAGTACCTACATAAACTAAAATACGGGAAACGGAAATGTATTCAAATTGTTCCCTGTGTCTATACCGTATTATTCTATGCAAGAAAGTCTGTGTAGCGGAAGCTGTTTCGATTGCTTAATACATACTACGTATCATCTAGTATAAATACTATTAATATATTTAAATAACTTAAAATTCACACTAAGGACAAACAGACTTATTTGACGACGTTTAATTAAGTTAAGCACTCCATATACGTAATTTAATGAGGACATAATGCTATTAATACTTAAGCGTTCACGTCCTGCACATAAAATATGTGGTGATTCACTATAGAAGGGCTACTCTGATAAAACAAGAGACTAATAAATAGGGGCTAATAAAATTCTATTTATATTTAAAAAAACACACACTTTTTACAATATGTATTTAAAAAGTAATATTCTTTTCTAATTCTCAGAAGATAAGAAAATGTCAAGTTGTTATCTTTGAAATTATGACGCCTTATCTGATATTATAATGTACGTACGTACGCTGGTAAAAAAACGGATGCACTTAATAAAGTAAATACTTGAAAATTTTGTAAATCATATCAGATTTTATATTAGTCTTCCTGAAACTTTATTGTAAATATAATAAAAAATCTAAAAAATATTAAGGCCTGCCGTGGCGCAGGAGCACAAGCATGTGATTGTAAACGTTACAGGTTGTGAGTTCCATCCCTACTCGAAGATATTAAATATTTAATATTCTCAAGTTAAATATTGAATGTTTGTTTGTTCATATCTTCACTCTGGTGACTAGGCAAAGGGCGTCGTTGAGTTCCGCCACTCAACACACAATGCCTCAAATTTGGCTCAAAGAGAGTAATGGAACGGATTGTTTTCACGATAGGTAGGCAGAGGGAACATGGGATTCCCAATGCCTACCCTGCCAAGTGTAGATACAGTGTGAAGCTGAAAAGAGACTATTTTACTTTATATATTTTTTAACTTTATGGTGTGTCCCGTACATAGCGCGGTAGGCAGCGGGGATCTTTGAATGTAGCGTTAAGACACTTCGTTCCATTGAAGCCGTCCCCACTTTTCGCCAAAATTCTAGGAGTATGGTTAATTGAATTGTGAATTTGAAAACTAAATTTAGGTTTTGCTTTATCAAGAATTATTGCTTTGTCGTGGCGCAGCGGCACAAGAGTGTGACTGTAACCGACAGGTTCTGGGTTCGATCCCCAGTCGAGGAAATGAAATATTTTATATTTTCAATTAATTATCTAATGTTTCATTTCTTCGCTCTGGTAATAAGGCAAAGCGCGGCGTTGAGTTCCGCCACTCAACACGCAATACCTCAAATTCGGCGGAAAGTGGGGAACGGAAGTGGAACGGAGTATCATAACACTAGGTTTCACTTTCGTTCCCTCTGCCTACCCTGCCTAGTGCGGGATACAGCGTGAAGCTGATATTTAATGGAGGTCCATTGCCAGAGTACGTAACTATAAATACTCAGTAATAGCTTATGAAAGGGAAGCTCTCACTAATATATGTATGTATGTATATTTGAAAATATATACATTTAATAACCCTTTGTCAGCAGTCGGGAATATGTATATAAGTGCATGATTCAAATCTCCATTCAAAAAGAAATGATAATTGAGAGTTACATATATTTTAAAAGGCACCATTGTCGCTTGACGTCAACAAAAGTTGTTACGAACATTCCAAGCCCAGTAGACGAAGGATATGAAGGTTCAGACAACGATAACCCACAAAATAGTTAAATTCAAAACAAGTGAAAAATTGTCATAAACTCCATAAGTAGAAAACATATAAATGTTTGTTTTAGTATACAATAATTTTTTTTTTTTAAGTCAAGCATTTAGTGCCATATATTGCTATGAGGTAGATCATAGGTTTGAATCCTAATCAGGACAAGCATTTGATAAACAACCCTATTCAAACTGATCCAAAACTTGTTGTTATTAACTTATTACGCGCAGAAGTGACTAAGCCGCAGCCGTTTGGCATACTTGCGGTTATTATTTAAGTTTTATTGCATTCATGATCGTGATCAAACCGCGCCCGACCTCGACAGCCTCAATTACGCCAATGAGGGACCGGCGCGGGCGCGGACGGCACAATCATCTCAATTCCTCGTTAAAAGTTAAAATAGCAAATTTGAACAATGTTGAATATTGGTATCTATAGAGGAAAATGTAACAAAATATAAATATAATGCGTAACAAAAGATTATTTATGTTTTAATACTAATATTACAACGATAGTACGATAAATCAATTAGGCACTTAATTATAAATTATATTGGATCTGTATATGAACTTTAAAAATGTTCATGCAGAAAGAGCAGAGCCAAGAGGCGTGGATTTAAATCCCGCTACGTTAAAATTTTTAAACATTTTCTAAATAAATACTGTTTCTTTCCTAAGTGTGATTTAATACTGAATAATAAAAATCTGTTAAATGTTTATTCTGATCTGATGGAATTAATTATATATTGTCGACAACAGAAGATATATGTTAGTTTTAATAATTATGAAATTATAAACATTTGGCCTCATCACTTTGAAATGCTTTACAGAATGAATCATAAAATCACGTCATAGCATTATGATTAAAACTAAAATGACTGATTACTATTTAACGTACTTCACATAATTTACCTGCGTTTTAGTCGAAAAATACTGATAAAAACAAATGGTCAATTCCTTATTTATTATTCCGCATGATATTTTAATTATATTTTAGGTAGGTAGGTAAATAAATGTAAATGGCATCCATATTTACCATTCGGGCGAAATTCTGTATACGTTTTGATCCGCATTTTCATTTCCCAATGTATCCTTTATGATTGTTCAATAGAAACGCACTATCTGTTACCAGATTCCTTCATCACAATTCACATTCAGCACTTGGATAAATCACCTCACATTTTGCGTCTATTGATTTTTGTTCAAAAAGGATACAAGTTACTAAGAAAATTTACTTAACAACCACTTTTCACATTGTTTTTGCACACGACAAACACAAGTAAAGAAACTGCAACAAAATGTTTATAATAATAATAAATTTAATGGATATAAGGGGGCGTATATAGCGTGAGTAAACTACGTTGTACTGCTTGATTTGACAGCTGCTCGCACAACGCGGGGCGCGCTATCCCGAAATTCCCTATTCGTGTATTAGACGTCTAATGAACGCTTGAATGAGCGCGCCGCGAGCGAGCACTGTAGTGAAGTTAGATGCACATGTCAAGGGATGACGGGTGACGGGAATGGGATAAAAATAGACCGGGATTAAATGAACTATAGCGCGACCGGCGCGTTCATACAAAAAATTTAATAATTATGCTACACGGAAAAAGAATACATTAAACGAATAGCATTGAATATATCGCAATATCAGTAGATACTTTCCAATATTCAATGATGAATAAAGAAATTCCTTGAATTAAAAAAAAGAATGTTAAGTCCTTAAGAAATTCATAAGCAATAACAATTATAAATAAAACAAGCAGTACAACACCAAAACTTTTAACAATGAATTATTTAAAGTAATATACAAAATAAATAAAACTAACGTTGTTAATCGGATCTTGACTACACCACCGCCGTGTAATACGTCAAACGCGCAGGCGCAGTGCGCGTAACTGACGTAGGCATGCTTACTAACTTCACTCCAGTGGACGTTGACAACATTTTTCGCGGTAAAATTGAAGGTTCAAGGGATATAAATAGTGATTTCTAAAATTTTTATTTAAAAGGTAAATTATAGACCGTTTTATAAACATTATAGACTAACATAAGCTATGTGTGAATTCTTTTTGAAATTAGGCAACCTCCAATGATAATGTACCTTTAAAATAAATCTTTGCTTTGGCACAAATTATTCTTACCAAAGACAAATATAAAATAAAAAATTTAAAAACATTTAATAAAGACATTTTAGTTACATTTGCGATCTCATTTTTCACAACCGAAAACTTAACGGTACATTTAGCAAGCAACTCTAAGTAATGTGGGGCCAAGTGAATGACCTCACAGAACAAGACAGCGTGTATAGTAATCATCCCTATAATTTCTCATTTTGTCTAATCCTTATTGCTCTAATTTTCTTTAACAATCAAAGAGAACTCATTTTTCATGTAGCTTTATATGTATGTAGGTAGTTTATAATATATGGCTAATCACAGTCATCGTTTTATGTAAATAATATATGTAAATGAGTATTTTTTATTCACAGACGAATTTAAAGTATCATTTATTATCATTCCTATTGGATTTTGAATTTCCTACTTAAGATTTAAAAGTAATTTTCATTGACAGAAAAGAAATATCTAAATAGCTTTATATAAAAGAAATAAAAAATAGGCAATTCATTCTTTCTTTATATTTGTTAAATAATCCTATTTTTCATGAACGTAAACCCTTAGGTTTAGTAGTAGTTTTTAGCGCCATCTAGTATCATTTTTTAACATATTATTGTAGGCACAGTAGACATCAACACCATCGACCAAACAACGTTCTTTAATCAATTGAAGCCAGATGTCGCTTGTCATGAAATTAAATATTCTCAAGGGCTACTTAAGTTACAACATTCGTCAATCTTTGTAAATTGATACTGATCCGGAGTAAAATTATATTACATAATAAAAGATTTACATAAGAATGTCATTCTATTTCAATTGCCTATATTTTGTAATGCTGACATAGACAGTTTTTGTTTTGAAAAATATTAAGATCATTATGTGGTATTAGTTGTAGCGCTTACCTAATTTCTTAAAAAGTTAAAAACAAAACATATTTAAATTATAAATAATAATATATAATATCGACTACCTGTGCTTACTTTCCGCTTTCTTTTCTTGTATATGAACACGTTTCTATCCCCGGTGTACTCCTGATAGTAAACACTTATTGCCAAATCTATTATCTTCGCAAAAACACACAACACTAGGCCTATCATCTTAACTGATTTAATCACAATGAGGATTATCTCTTATCTATGATGAGCTACACTGAAGGTCGTCTCTTTCTCTTTCTCAGATTCAGTTTCATTAGAATATTTTTTATTCTATTTTTAATATAATATCGAAACACTACTTTCACACATATTTTGTGTAAATCTAATTGTACGTTCCACATCACCTTTAGTATGTCAGAAATAAACAAACACTGCACTCTTGTTTAACGTTCCAGTATAACCAGTAGTCAAGGCGTATGTTTATCTCTAGGTTATCACAAACTTGATCCTATACAGCGTTCAAAGTCAAGTCTACGACTGTATATAATAATATATGCATGTCTTACAATCATATCACTTTACGCTCCGGGAGTCTTGGAGTCATTTCTAAATATGGCTAAAATGGTATACTACACACGGCAAAACATCTTAATAATTTTGATAAAAACATGATTTACACTTCAAGTAATAAAATATGATTTTTGTATCTCAGAGCACTAAAACTGGTTATAAAAACTAGGTAAATAATACTCCAGCGTATTGTTTGAGTGCATAATATGAAACTAACAAGTGATACCTTTGAAGGGCAGCTGTATTATGGCTATGCAACAGTTAAGGATAAAGTATTTGTCGTACCTAGCGGTAATCAGTATAGGCAGGTGCTACGTGTTATTTATAACGATGTGTTAGAGTGCATAGACCTCATATATAAGGTGCTTGATAAATGTCACATATAAGAAATCCTGCTTTCTATTTTAAATATGATTCGGTTAGCATTTTTCGCAAATTTTCAGTATATCTATAACTTTTTTATTAGTGATCTAGAGAAAATTTACAATTTCGTCAGGAATCAAGATTTTGTTTACAATAGTTGAATTATTGCAGGTTCCGATTTTGTTTAATATCAACAGGAAGCTCTTACAATAAAACATTAGTAACAATTTGCCTAAATTGTACCCCAAACAGTAACACCCGGGTAGATAGTAATTAAGTATATGTTCCATACTTTCAATATTAATATTTAAAACAAAATATTGTTATTTTTTAAGATTCCTCATTTTAACCTGATGCAATATAAAAAATTTAATAAAAATGAACTTATCTACAATTTTTCACAAGAATTAGCTTAATTACTAGTTACTTTTTTCAAATATTTAAAAGTAAAGTAAAGTAAACTGTAAAGTACACCAATTGACTGAACCGAGAGGGAGTTGCATCAAAGGCTAATAAAGTATGAGTTAATAGCGTTGAAGATCAGGCAGAATAATGTCTTTTTCAGCGTCACTATGATGAAGGCGTACGCAGAGGGAACTTGGGAACCTAGTGCTTAGTTGTTAAGACACTTTCTGAATTTCTGGCATTATTTGTTGAGTGGCGGAAACAGCGCCTCGCTTTGTCTTGTGACCAGAGCGAAGTGATGAAAATATTAAATATTTCATTTCCTCAAGTGGGATCGAACCCACATCCTATCACGATTACATTGACATGTCTATGGTCTCTGCTAACAAGTTAAGTAGTAGTAACAGATTAAGAAAAACGCAACGCTGATAGCAATTGAAAAAGTTGACTCGAGAACGTTTGTTTTGATTTTGTAGACTAGTGACCCTCCCAAAACACAAGTCTAAAGGAGTAAGGCAAAATTCTGAAATTCCTTCTAGTTAAATCTATACATATATGAATTTCTATTAAAAAATATATCATTTTATAAATCTTCATAATAACAAATACAATTCGCAAATTATTATAAATAATCATTTTTGCTGTTATTGTTATTACCCGTCGTTACAATTTTCTATTAATTAAACTAAGCGTGGAATTCTGTATAACAGTATCACCCAGCTTCGCTTGCGCTATAATACATAATATATTTTTTGTTACTAGAAGAATTCCTAAAATTGTTTTTGTAGTTTTCCCTGGGAATCTTAATACCAAATTTTTACTTTTTACGCCCAATCACGACTTTTTTGACATAAAGGTTACATACGAACCTGAAACCATTATTGTACGACACTAATTAATTAACATGTATTAATAGTTAATTAGTACACAATAGTGACAGTAAATAACAATCACGGAGATTCAGTAGGTGTATCTGATATTTTAAATTATAATATTATACAGCAAACCTTGGGCATGGCATTTGTTCACGCTTGAACGTAGGTCTTAGAAGCGAATAGCGATATCGTGACGTCCGGAGTAGAGTTGCACTTATCATTTTAATTAACTTTTATTTAAAAAAAGTCTCTGGTGGGAACAATTGATGAACGTATATAAAGTATTTATTTTACGGATGAGTTAATATACTACAATTTATTGACCTTAATAGGCTACTATTTAATTGCTTAAACGGAAACTAAATATCAGTTTCTTCTTTTTCTTATATATTTTTTCGATAAATTAAACTAATAAAAAATCTACATGATTTAAAATATGACAGAGATGATGTAAATTGTTCGTTAATATCCTTTTACTAATTCAATACTGGGAAATTCTATTCCAGATGTTATAATTTTTTTCTTAATTAAGATAAAATTATAACATTTTTAATAAAATATTTTAAATGCTTATAAAAAATGGCATTGAAAATATCGAATGCTCACCCAGCATCCTATTCACTTCCTTTTCATTCATCGTCGTCCTCAACGTTCTTCATTACGGATTTTCTGTAACAAATATAAAAATATTTATATACATTTTTGGCTTATGTTCTTTGAATTTTTAATTTAATGTTAGAAACCCTATTTCAATTTTTTTGGCTTTTATATACATAAAAAATATTTCTTAACATTAAAATCTGCCTTAAGCTAATCTGTATTTGAAATATTTCGTTATAAGGTGATAATTATAAAACAAGCGGACGATTACGCATTGAACATTACCTTGGTATGTACTGCTTTACTCCAATAGAACGACAAATAGTAAGCACAAACAGTAACACAGACACTAAACAAAACTATTAAAATAAAAGTTATTATACAAAATTAATATTTCATTGTATTGTATATAAGTATTCACATAGATTTAGTATCATTTTGCTGAAAGTGTGTAAAACATTGTAAAGATTTTTTAGATTCTTGTAGAGGCATCTCTCTACGAGGGTTGAAAGGCGGATCGCGGAAATGCACGACTGCCGCCGAACGTTGCCGAATGCTAATTCTACACAGGACTGTATTCTAACTATGACCTCATTGAATATTATTCATTTATATTAATGTGACTTATAAGCAATTTTAAATATTTTAAATTATAACCCTTAAGAAAACCAACGGATACCAGAGACATCATAATATTCAGTTAATGTTATCCTTTCAGCTAATTTTATTTCTTAGAAATATTTCATTTGCTTCAAAAAAACAAAGAAATAATACTTTAAAAAAGTCTCATTTAGAGGTATGAGTTTTTTTTATTGAAAAAATATTGCGTGATTGCGCGAACCTAGTTCGTACCTGTTCTACCCTGCAGTAAGGTCGTCGTTTCGACGCCATGTTTTTCGCGCATGCGCCTTATTTTTCCATTACGGAGCAATCACTAAATATATAACGTACATGTATAAGTATGACAAGTCCAAGTGTTACCATTTTTAATATAAAAAACAACTATCTCTTATATTTTAATAAACCTTGTTTAAAACATTTCTAATCATTTCATATGCGAGCAAATTTAAATTAACACACATGAGATATCTAGGGTGTAAACACTAAAGTGTCCTATTCTAAGCGCATTGACAGTAAAACTTGGGATCAATACGTTATGACGTCACACCATTGAGTCAGAACGGAAGACTTTACTTCCCTTCATGATACGGAAATATCTAACTTGCTCACTCTATATATGGGGACTTCGATATTGACCATAATTGTTGAACTATAGTTCAACAATTATGGTCAATATCGAATTGATTCAATAACATATATGTTAGATTAACAAGTAATCTAATTTGTATGGTTGTAGTACACTTAATAGGTACTTATTGTTGGATTGAAAGTGTAAAATATTTTATAATTTTTAGGCAATTTAGGCTTCCACTAAGTACACTAACATTCCGTGTGTACGATAATATTATAAATGATATACAAGCATTTCAATAGTTATACGCAATCACTGAGTCGAATAGCAGTACTCTATCCCATGGGATAGCTTGAGGGGTCGTTAAAAAGAGCAACCTACTGATCTTAATTATTACTCAGCTTGACTCAGCTTCACGCCGTATCCCGCACATGGCAGGGTAGGCAGAGGGAACTTGGGAACCTAGTGTTAATACATTCCGTTCCACTTTCGTCCCCCACTTTCCGCCGAATTGCGTGTTGAGTGGTGGAACTCAACACCACGTTTTGATTTGTACCAGAGGGAAGAAATAAAAATATTAAATATTTTATTTCCTCGAGTGGGAATCGAACCCATAACCTATCGGTTACAGTCACGCTTGTGCCGCTGCGCCACGACAAATGTTTATTTATACTGATGGCTTTTACCTGTTAGAGTTGCTTAGAATATATGACCCGATTAAGTAATATTGACGATATGTACAGTTATTACAGTGAAAACCATGTACAGGAAATAATTCAACGTGATACAGAACTATCGAAAACAAAACCTTTTCGAATTTGATCACGCTTTTCAACTAATCAAGCTCATCGTCTTTACATTATTAAGTATAAAATAAATAAGCATATTATTAGTATATAAATATTCTTTTTAGGTGACCGCTTACGTTCCGGCATCTTAGATGTAGCAAAAACGTGTACACATACCTGCTCGTATGTACCTACATTCGTAATTTTGATCAAATCAGATAGAGTAATTAATTATTTTTTTTAGAAATCAATTATTATGACTAAATTCTGTTTATCTTAAGTTATAATTAATAAAATGTTGAAATATTTCAAAGGTTTTCATTAGCCCATAAAATAATGTTACGAATAATAATAGCGCGTTTGAGTGTACTTAATAATATTCATCGTACTTCAAGGACAGTAACATTCCCAATTAGGTGTGCATAATGATTCTATGATAATAATATAGCGTCATTTCGACTAGTAAGAAGCAAGAATGCATTTAGAAACAATAATAACAATGCGATTTCCCTCCAATACGTTCTGGCGCCATGGGACGGTTTCGTGATAAGGGAATAGCTAAAGCGCAGTAAAATGTTAATTAAAAGAAAATATATATTATGTGACTATTCATTCTAGTTATTGCGCTTGGGAACTCAAACTACTGTATAGTTCTATAGTCACTAATTAGGCATTGAAAATCAAACAAATTAAAATTTTCTTTAAATACATTTAAATTTTTAAGCGATTGAGACGATGATAAAACTTTTCATTAATTAAATAAGTAAGTTATAATGAAACTAATAACCTAGCAAGTGAACAAGAGTGTTTTAAACTCATACTTTTATCCTCCAATTTTTTTTTTTCAGGTTAATAAACATTAAATTATTAACACTACGAGAAACCACTGCAAAGCTATAATTGTTATATGTATACGACATATTTAAACACTCACAAAGAAACGAATACATCACTTTTGTTTTTAAATTTCACTGAATGCCGTCTACGACTGGCAATAATTCGGCACGTCTGAGTAAAGCAAGTATATAAAAAGTGAATATAACGTGCTGTTAATCGAAAATACTACGCGTACTACACATAAGCATTAGAAACTACCTAATTTACTAAAAATCAAGAAAATAGATGAATTAGACCGGTTTTTAGCACTTGTTACAATGACATTTTAATTTTTACATATATATCATTAATAAAAAAAAATTCTATTTACGTTATTGTAGTCCACCCACAAAACAAAAATATGTGAAACCTTAATAATTTTTATTTATGTATGCACCAAGATCTGGATGCGATAATCACACGCGTAATAGATTCGTAATTTAGCGGCTCACGCGTGCCGACCGTCCGACGAGATTCTCAACTGTTTTATTTTAGAGCTGGCTCTACACTTCGGCCGTGAAAATAATGCAAAGGTGTATACGTATGTAGGCAGTACATTACTCAAACTTGATGAGCAATCCACAATGTCGTTCATTGACGCCGACACCAATTATATTAATTACGCCAACATTAGTGATGTGAGATGCGCGAATTGATTTCACAGTTCATTGTTTATATTATAGCTTAATAAGTATATATCAGCTATTTTTTTTTTATTTAAAGAATATGTTTAAAAACTAAAATTAGTTGTAAGAACTTTTTATAAATGAATATTTTTACCTTCTAGATATTTTTGTTCATTTACTCCCTACTATAAATAACTTTTGCAATTGTTTTGGACATGAAATGAAAAATCACACTAAAGCTCTACAAAGTAAAAGTAAAGTTTTTTTATACAGATATATAAATCCATAAATACGATGTTGTATCCATGACACAAGAACACAAGACACAAGAACGTTAACATGTGCTTAAATGATTAGGTGTATAAAAATAAATTATAAATATTTTGTTGTTTGGCAGAAATTACTCTTTTAGTAACAAGACCTCTCTCTTGTACACAGTTGACCGAACAACAACGAAGATCTCGTTTTGTATTATTTTTATAATTGTGTGTTTTTTTTAGCTTCACGCTTTATCCCGCACGAGGCAGGGTAGGCAGAGGGAACCTAGTGTTAAGACACTCCGTTCCACTTTCGTTCCCCACTTTCTGTCGAATTTGAGGCAATGCGTATTGAGTGGCGGAACTCAACGCCGCGCTTTGCCATATTACCAGAGCGAAGAAATGAAACATTAAATATTTAAATTGAAAATATTAAATATTTCATTTCATTGACTGGGGATCGAACCCAGAACCTGTCGGTTGCAGTCACACGTTGCTGCCGCTGCGCCACGACAGGCCTCCAGGCCCAGGCACATGCCAGTGTGTTTTCTTGCTTGGTTAAATTTGGTAATTTATTTTATAAAAAATAATTGTTATAATATTGTTAATATATTAACAACTAAACATATAGATCAAACGTCGACAAAATATATATTTTTTATTTGCATCGTACTAGGTAGCCTTGAGAGTTTCGATCAACTATTCATAAATAAATAGTTGATCGAAGCTTGAGAGATAAGGTGTTAAATTAAATACAGTCAGTTTTACGTATGATTTTTAAATACCCCTGCCACCATACTATATATATTCGTTTCAGTAGCAAGACAACGCACTGTATAATGGAGAATGGAGTGTCTTTACAGCAGTCTGCTGGCTTTTTTTTAAATCGGGGATAGATTTTAGAGATTACCGTAGTGTTTAAAAAATATATATAATAATATCATATTGACGTGTCACATGTAACACAATTTGTATACCTGTCAAAAAATTAAGGCCTGTCGTGGCGCAGCGGCACAAGCGTGTGACTGTAACCGACAGGTCCTGGGTTCGATCCCCATTCAAGGAAATGAAATATTTAATATTTTCTATTTAATATTTTTATTTCTTTGCTCTGGTACAAAGCAAAACGCGCTCAAATTCGGCGGAAAGTAGTGAATAAAAGTGGAACGGAGTGTCTTAACACTAGGTTCTCAAGTTCCTTCTGCCTACCCTGCCATGTGCGTGAGCTGAGTAAAAAATGAATACCTCTAAGAGTCTGATAGCAGAACTTATTTTTAATAGACTAAACCTGAAACATATCATATGATATACGATTTAACAGTGTGCATAACAATAAATAGAAAGTACCACTTTAAAATAATTAATCAATTTTCTCTATTCACACTTAAGTAATATCAGATAAAATTATCGAATATTTAAAGTGGCAAAAGGCACGCGGGTTCGCTAGTACTTAATAAATGGCAATTTTCATGTCCATAAATGTAACAAGTATTTGTTTAGTCTCATAAAAATGGAGCTGGACTGGTTGAGCTGTTCCGGGGACTAGACTCGGACAAACAGAAAGACAAACAGATAAACATACAAATTTAAAAAATGCACAGATGCTCTGTTTTTTTTTGCCGTGCACCTACATAAATATGAAATAACTAAAAACTTCCATTATTTACGACAATTTTGTGGGCAAACTCATATATGATCCAAAAATATTAAATTTACAATATATTAAAAATATCTTATAGGTAACGTTTCTTAATATAGTAAGGCTCAAAATAGTGATTTTGAATATTTTTGTCAGTATATCTGACTATATATGCAATTTTACTCTTATATTTTGGCAACCAAGAACGTTTTCAAACAATACACAGACAGAAAAACAACACCTTCTTTCAACATTAAGTGTTTGTTTTATAATTGCTAAAAGGGATAATACTAAAAATATTTTTTATGTACCTCATCAGAGTAATATATAATATCTACAAATTGTTTTAAAAATACAATAAAAAAACTATTATTACTCATTTTTTTCACTTTATAGGTATATGTAAATATTTATACTTTCACGCAAAACTTAATCGACTGTAGACGTCGGAATTATGTGACAGAGCTCACGTAGGTACCTTTCTGGTATCATAAATGCAATGAAAGATAAACGATTTAATTACAATAGTAGTGTAGCCATTGTGACCGATATTTCTTATCAGTGACGAAACCTTGAAGGAACACTCCTCCATTTCCTAAGATATTTGAATTATAATGGATAAGGATGACTAAACAATAAAGGGTATTATACGATAATGCTATTTTATAGGGAAATTCACATAGTGGCCGTTTCAAATATTATTAAAAATAACAAAGTATAGTAATGTAAATAGTGAAAACGGGTTTCAGTGATTTAATATTACACGAAGTTCAAGACAATCTGTTTAGATACGAGCATTTTGCAATCTCCTTCAATGTAAGCAAGTCGGCAATTGACAATGCGTGAATTAAATCAATAAAGGCCTAATAACCTGCATCGCAACGTCTCAAACCATACATGTAATACCGGTTGAGTGCCCACTATCATTGGCAATTGGTATAATCGAGTTCGCTGACTCGGTTGAGCGAGCAAATATCACACCAGTTGTGACCAGTCCATCTAACATTACACTTATCCCACAAAGCCAATAGTTCAAGAGTTATAGTTAACTCAGCAGTTCTCTTTGTTTTCAATATGCAAACAGACCAACATTATCTTATCATTTGACATTAGCCGAAGCAACACGTTAGTTACTGTTTACACGTCTTGTGAAACGTTGGCTGTCATGTGCATCTTCTATTTTAAATAAATTAGTGAGTGAGAAATGTACAGTGTATAGTTCATAGATAAAGGCTACTTTACAAAATAACAAACATGACTGAAAGTTCCCATGACCTTCGGGAGTTAGAAAAATTAAGGTGTGCTTAGCTTGGTCACTAGTCTGTGAACGATATATATATTATTAAAAAAAAAATAAAATGGCTCGTTTAAACGAGTGCATGCACTCTTTTATCATAAATTATCTCTACATCGATAAGTTACTAAGTGTTTGCTGTAATCATTATTTCAGATCTACAAATTTACCATCTCAAACAAAATGCCGAAATTCAGTTTCTCCAGAAATTTCTCAGAAATGGCGATTAATATTAGAACCTGCTCTTGTTGGTGCCATGATGGCAATAAATTTAGGCCAGACGTCGTTGCAAAATTTCTACTTACGCACTGCTTGTCATGTAGACTTGAACTTCTCGCTTGATATATGCGACAAAGGTGTTGGAGAAGAATTCAGAATAGCTGAGGTAAAATTTTATAATTAACATTCAGTGATAAAATACTCGTATATTTACACTATGTATTTCACCGGATCCGGATGCGGAAACGTTGCGGTTCCTGTATTTGAATAACATAATTATATGTACGTAAAGCGAGTAAGGACATTTGATTATCAGTTTTAAATATAAAAAACTAGATAAACAT
Organism: Eueides isabella; assembly: GCA_019049475.1. NCBI lineage: Eukaryota > Metazoa > Arthropoda > Insecta > Lepidoptera > Nymphalidae > Eueides > Eueides isabella. The sequence continues at coordinate 9,397,812 of CM032387.1, forward strand.
ATAAAACAGAAAAATGTTGTTTTTTACCTTAACTTACGCTCTCTTTTTGTAAATTGGCATATTTAATTTATATAGATTTCATGTTTTTTTTACATATTTTTATCAGCTTTTATTTCTATATAATTTTTTTTATTAGCTTCACGGCTGTATCCCGCACGAGGCAGGGTAGCCAGAGGGAACCCGGGAACCTAGTGTGAAGACACTCCATTCCACTTCCGTTCCCCACTTTCCGCCGAATTTGAGGCATTGCGCGTTGACGGCAGAACTCAACGCCGCGCTTTGCCTTATAACATTTGAAATTATTTTTATATATATATATATATATATATATATATATATATGAAATTTGAAATTAATTTTTATATTACTATATAATTTGTAAACTTTTTTTTGATGTTATCCACCAACATACATTAATTAAAAAAATACTGTAGCTAAAATAATACGCAATCTATTTAATAATCATATCTAATATACCTACCTATATTTAAAAAATAATTTATTTTTTTTATGATTTTCAGGCTCAAAGCCAAGAAGTAGTCTCGTCTATAAATGTCAGTCGTAGTTTTGTGGGCTTGGTCCTCTCTACAATAATTTTATTATTTGTTGGGCCTTGGAGCGACTACAGTGGACGGAGGAAGCCGTTACTCATTCTACCCCTGGTCGGAATGTGTGTTATGACAATAGGAGTTTTATTGATGCTAACATTTCCTGGTGCTAGTACAGTGCAAGTACTTTACGCTGTGCAAATACCTATATCGCTGGGAGGCAACTTTGGATTACTTTTAGCAGCATCCTTTAGTTATATAGGTGATGTGAGTATAAAAAATATATGCTTTATCTATTAAAAAAAACATAATTGATTAGTTGTACGATTTATTAACACGCCTATTTATAAAATTTTTAATTTTTGTTTGCTCTTTTTTTTCAGCTTAACGCTGTATCCTGCACATAGCAGGGTAGGCAGAGAGAACCTGGGAACCTAGTGTGACACACTTCGTTCCATTTATCACTTTCCGCCAAGTTGCGGAATTCAACGTCGCATTTGGCTTGTTACCACAGCGAAGACATGAAAATATAATATATTTCTTTTCCTTTGGTGGGGATCGAATCCAAAACCTTACGTTACATGTAACGTAACGATTACAGTCACATGCTTGTGCCCCGAAGCGATGACAGGTTTCAAATTCTTATTTATTCACTTTTAATTTATTTATTTTCGCTCAGTTTTACCCTGTATCCCGCACATAGCAGGGTAAGCAGAGGGAACTTGGGAACCTAGTGTTAAGACACTCCGTTCCTCACTGTCCGCCGAATTTGAGGTATTGTATGTAGGTTCAAATTCAAATTCTTTATCTGTAAACGTTACGTGATTTATGACAAATAAATTTTGTTTGTGTTGCTTTTCACCAAAACAATAATACGTTTTATGACTTGAAGTTCGTAAACGTTTTTACTTACGTTTTTTCACTTACCGGCTATAGTAAATTTATGTGTTATATATATAAAATACATCGCTGATACAGTGATATCAGGTAGAACGTGATATTAAGATAAGTAAAAGATAGCGTGATATGGTGATTAAGAGAGTTATATAATTTTTTGTATAAGTCTGCGTATAGTTTGTTTGTCGTAATAATAATTTATTAGTATTTTAGTACATTTTTATATGATATAGCGAGCTTATGATATTTTTATAAAAGGTCACATTTATAATTTTGTCTTACATACATATACCTCAAAAAGTATTGCATAAAAATACCTCAAAATGTATTGCATAAAAATTATACGGGATTTTAAGATTTAGTATACGTTTTAAATTGGCGTGATAAGAAAAAAATCAATATATCTGATGCAAATATCTACTGATATGATTATTATATTAGGTAAATAAAACTTGATTTCCGACTTATATTAATTAAATATAATATTATAATTTTCCTAGTAAATATTTTCTATTTTCCGCCCCCCGACCCTGCGTTCAGGAGAACTGAAAGGAGCGTCTCAACATTAGTTTTCCAGGTTCCCTCTGACTACTCCGTCATGTGAGAGATATAGCGTAAAGATAAAAATAAATCATTTAATCTTACTCACTCTTAGCTTCACGCTGTATCCCGCACATAGCAGGGTAGGTAGAGGTAACTTGGAAACTTAATGTTAAGATATTTCGACAACGTTGTTCCAATATCGTACTTTACTTTCCACACCGGATTTGAGGCAATGCGTGTTGAGTGGCTGAACTCAACGCCGCTTTTTGCCTTGTACCAGAGCGAAGAAATTAAAATATTAAATATTCCTCGAATGGGGATCGAACCCACAACCAGTCGGTTACAGTCACACGCTTGTGCCGCTGCTTTCGGATTTAGATTAAATCAAAGGATTTGATTTAATCTAAATCCGAAAAAAATACCCAAATTGTGATTGTGTAAAACCGGTCAATTGTGAGTCCGATTTACCCACCCAGAGTTTTGTATTAATTTCAGGGATATAGGCTAACGGGATAAATAACTTATAAAGACTGAAAAATTTAATTTTCTTATTTTGTATAAAATTAATTATAATTATATCTGTAATTTTTTATATATACTCATAATAAGTCTTTAAATGATCACTGTGATCGTTTAGACATTACGCGTTCATGGAAGATATGTCTATAAAAAAAATCTGTAGTCTATTATATATAGGGCCTAAAATAATGTTTTTTTTTCTATTTGTCTGTACTGTTCGCGCTAATCTCAAAACGGCTAACCACATTTGAATGCAGTTTTCCCTTATATATTTTGTATTATATTTTGGTAACCTTCGTTCAACATTTAGTTTGTTTTATTTAAATCGGTTAAAAAATGAAAAATAAATCGTCAGCTTAAAATATTAAATTTCACAAAATTGCTACAATTTTTTTTATTTATTAAACTGAAATTTTAATTTTAAACGGATAGATGTTGTCCTAAAAGTGCTTAATATAATTAATGACAAGGGCACATCGTCATTCAGTAATATAATTATAAATTTACACTTCCTTTAGTGCAAATTCTCATTTCTTGAAAAATTTCGTAGTTCTAGGTTTACGGGAAATACCCTCCAGATTTTGGTTACGCGCCAAATAAAATAAAGAAACTTAAGTTTGCAGACATGTGTTGAGCGCCCACAGACAATTTAGATGAAATAAAGTACAAATAAAAAAAAAAATGTAATGTTTTTATTTTATTTGATGCGGCGCTTTTCATACAAAATGCATCAAAAACGATTGCTCGTCCCTTTGATTGATTAGACTTTTTTTAAAATTTCTTGTGCTTCTTTCGTGTTTTTTCCTAATTACTTCCGACGGACATCAAAGTTATACGATAAGGTTTCATTTTTTCCTTTTGTGGTTAGTACCTACCTCGAAATCCCAAGTAACTGTAAGCGATTATTTAAGCGTTGATTTTAATTTTATTTATATTTGCAAATGTCATTTTGGAATACATTAATAGCACTGCAAAAATATAAACATACAAACGGCTTTCAGCATGACGTATTGACTAAATATATATTGAAAAATTATTCAATGGTAGATAGTATTTTCTTAGGTTTATATAATAGCGTAGGTCAAGAGAACCTACCCAATTTCTAACTTAATTTTTGAGCATCGCTTGTAGAGTGATGAAATTCAACCGCTGCGTTTTTTCTCCTAATCAGAGCGGGGAAATGAAAATAATTCATTTTTACCGAGTTGCACTAGGACAGTGGTAAAGTGTGCAGCGAAGACTATTTTTATTTATTATCCTTTGTTATTTATTTCTACAGTTATGCCATACAACTGGCCGCGATGTAACCCGTACTATGGGGACCCATCGCGCCGCCATTCAGATAGCCCACGTGGTTGGCTCGGTTAGCGGACCCCAGCTCTATCGCCATCTTGGATTCTACGGTGTGTTCCCACTTGTTTTATTTCTACAGGTACCTTATGTTATTATAAGTTTTATATAAATTTTAGTATAATGCACCAAACATATTTTTTTTTAATTTTTTTATATAAATGCATAATATTTATGTACGTTGAGTATATATATTTTAATTACATATAAATATAACTGAAGTGTCTGTCTATGTTTGCACAGTAACTGAATAATTTCACGTGCATGTAGTTATTTACACGATACCAAAACATAAACAAGTACTTATAAAATTTTATTTAATTTCATTTTTATAAAACTTTCATTGATAATCTATTTTTTATCGGACGTTGTGGAGCAACATAAACATAGATTTTATACCGGATTTCAGATCAGGATTGACACGGGAAAAACGTTTGTGTTTTGTGAATTTTCCTTTAGTAGGGTAGGGGGTAGGGTCAAATACAATTAATGTAAATTTCTAAAAAAAATAATTTTCTGTTTATGTCATTCTTCAGCATTAGTCTAAAACTTTGAGTAGTCTTAATAATTAAAGCTGAATTTAAATATTATCATTATGTTTTCAGGTGGCTTCACTGATCTATGTAATAATAATGGTAAAAGATGTAAACGTGAATCGAGACAATAAAGTGTCAGTATTAAATTGGAGGTTGCCATTTAACGCAGTCCAGTGTTTGGTGCGAAAGCGAGAGGGATACAAAAGGATCATCATATTTCTGATGCTCTTTGTTGGTCTTGGTGATCGAGTATTGTTATCAGGTGAATGTTACTGTAATTTTATACAGTATTTTTATACGTTATTTTATACGAGTATTATTACCTTTCGTATACATAGATAATACTTGTGTAAAAGAGGCCTTTTCGTACATTCCATATATATTTAAAAAAACCAGCTATGAGCGAATCTCACTCACCCATAGCAGAAATTATAGATCATTGGAAAGTTTTGTATAAATTAGTTATAATGCCTATCGTGGCGCAGCGTGTGATTGAAAATGAGCGTGTGACTGAAAACGTGACGAATCACCAACTGATAAATCCCCAACTGGAAAAAAAAGTTAAAATTAAATATTTAAAGTTTTAATTTTTTCGTTCATCGTTCCGCTACGCTATGTGTGGGATGTAGCGTGAAGCTGAATTATCATTTTGTTCTAATTGCTGTCTGTAATGTAAGTACACATATACATTTTTCGGATTTTATCCTTTATTTGCAAGTTCTAACTTCATACCAAATTTAAGATATATATAGAGAGAGAAATATTCTTTGGATTTTAATTACGCGGTATAGCCAGGTCCTTGTTACAATGTCATATAAAATGTAGAAAAAAATACATAGACGCAATCAAAATATTTGGAGCTTATTTTTTGATTGCGTCAACTTAGAAGCTTGATTTTTTCATTGATGGTCTAGAAAAAATAGACAGACGGACAACAAAATGATTTTTTAAGAGAATCTTCTTTCTTTTTTCTTACTAGGTACGGAACAATAAAAATAGCGAGAGTGGTAAATGATAAATATTGTCAGTATATTTGAATTTTCTATCTTATCCTGAGGCCTGTCGTGGCGCAGCGGCACAAGCACGTGACTGTAACCGACAGGTTCTGGGTTCGATCCCCAGTCGAGGAAATGAAATATTTAATATTTTCAATTTAAATATTTAATGTTTCATTTCTTCGCTCTGGTAATAAGGCAAAGCGCGGCGTTGAGTTCCGCCACTCAACACGCAACGCCTCAATTTCGGCGGAAAGTGGGGAACGAAACTGGAACGGAGTGTCTTAACTCTAGGTTCCCGGGTTTCCTCTGTCTACGCAGGGGCAGGGCAGGGGCCTTGTGCGGGTAGCAGCGTGAAGTTAATATATCTTATTTATCTGATACTAATCAGAAGAAATGAAGATGTGCATGAAGCCTGTCGGGCCGCAGTGGCACAACTGTGGGGCTGCAAAACGACTGGTCGTGGGTTCGATCCTCACTCGAAGAAGTAAAATATTTATTATTTTCAATTTAAATATTTAATGTTCTCATTTCTATGATCTGATAACAAGGCAAAGCGCAGCGTTGAGTTCCCGATCTCAACACGCAATGCCTCAAATTCGGCGAAAAGTGGGGAACGAAAGTGGAACTGAGTGTCTTAACACTAAGTCCCCAAGTACCCTCCATTAAATTTAATCAGTAAAGTAGGAGCAAGCCGCGGCCACAACTAGTTTTTGAAATAAATAAAAAGTAATAAATAATACGATTTTTATATTATATTTCTACATAAAGGCACCACTGTGATAAGATAAAACATAACAAAAAATGTATAAACTGCGAGTTCTAAATAGAGAATTTCAATTAATGTAAATGTTTCAATTAAAACGTTGCATAACTCATATACTACTAAATGAAATCACTAATAGTTCTTGTACCTATTTCCTAAAATTCATGCACGTTATGTTATGTATTTTTTTAAATGTAGGTATATATAATAGAAATTGTGTAATATAACGTGTTAAAACCATGTCACGTACAAATGACAAATCACGTAATAAGTAATATGTGTCTACGTTCTTTATACAGTTAAAGACCTGGTTGTCATGTAGTGTAGAGAGAAAGAATATCTCGAGATACGAACATACCTGGAATCAAGTCGGGTATTTTAAACGACTTATGACTTGAAGCCTATAAGCGATGCATTGGTAATTTCACTCAGCCGATAAAATAAAAATAAATAGGTAAAATTAATACAACTACATAAGGGGTAAGCCTCTGTAACTTCTTGCTACAGAAATTGTACACAGAAAAGATTATTTTATACTCAAACTTCTAAAATGCCTCCCAGTTTGTCAACAGCGTAACCCTGTAGGCATTATTCTATAGGCATAGACGGCAGTGATGGTTAGCAATGAAGGATTGACTGAGCTAGATTCTTATAAAAAGGTTCGTACAATACATCGACGAAAGTGATGCGAGAAGGTAGTCAGGCCCCTTACGCTTAACGCCATGTCGACGACAATAACGACGAATTATACTGCCAGCAAGAGTCCTCGTTGAGTTTTAAAGCTTGATCTGCCCAATCCTAGTTAGAGTCAAACATTCCAGACTTCATCATAGCAGAAGACTTGCCGTTATGTAATCCTGATCTCAAACAACTCACTGGATTATGTTTTATTGCCAGTTTTGGAGATTAAGGCCACGATAATTTGGAGATGAGGTTTCCCATACAAAGAGTACTTGATGTTATTGATAATGGCCTCAATGTTTAAAGGACTGTATTGCAGCCAATGAGGTCTCCATTGGTAACTTCGAATAAACTCTATATTTCTATATTTATATTGTAGCGGTTCACTACACCAAAGCGCTACAATAAAGTTAAACTTCCGTTTGTTTGCACCACATTCATATTTATTGTACCATAAAACAGTTTAAACAGTTAAAATTTACAATATTTAAAAAAAAAAGTAAAATCTTGTGTTTTGAATGTATAATCAGCTAGCTTGAGTTCAGTTCTTTATCATTAAGAATTAACTCACTTTCAACTGCTTTTTTCCCCCTAGTTATAGTTAACAAATTATTGTTTGTAACATAAGAATTGTTCTAAGTGCAAGGAAACTGCTTTAAAAAAAATCTATTTTTTACACCGATACTGTACCCTATGATGTTCACTCTCGTCTAACGTGTTGTTTGAGTTGATTAAGTATTACTCTCTCATATCATCAAGAACAGTCTTGTTTTGAGAATTTCAGTTTACTTTTGGTCACATACATTCAGTATACTTGGTCACATTTTTTTTTCTTGTATAATTTATTTACCTATTATTCTAACACAAAAACAACACAATTCAATAGAACTCAATTAAAAACACTTGTTTTATATTATCAGTATAGATAGGATAAATAAATAAACTTAATTCTTATAATTTTGTTTCAAAATTCTTAATATAATTTAATACAAACTTCAATTTACACCCAGTCACACAAAAATGTGACATTTTTGGCAAAGTTACAAAATCAGAAGTCATAAAACGCATTTAAGAACAACATACTAAAAATATCTAGATACAAATATGTATCTCAAATACTTTGCATATGTTGCATAAATAAAAAATAGGTCACACGCTTGTGTGACTGTAAACGGCAGGATGTTAGTTCGATGCCTTGTGTGACTGTAAACAGCAGGTTGTGAGTTCGATCCCCACACGATAAAATGAAATGTTTTTTAATTAAATGTTTAATATTTTCAATTCTTCGCTCTGATAACAAGCCTAAATCGCGGTGTTAAGTTCCGCAACTCAAAATGCAATACCTCAAATCCGAGGAAAGGTGGGATACCTTCTGCCTACGCTGTCATGTGAGATACAGCGTGAAACAAAAGGAAGTGCTCCAAATGAGCAGCAATGTAGCCACCGAATAATATGTCGTATGTATATATATGTCGTGTATATAATGTATGCACATTAGCAAGAAGCATGTGCACGTAAATATATATATATATATATATATATATATATATATATATATATATATATATATATATATATATATATATATATATATATATATATATATATATATATATATATATATATATATATATATATATATATATATATATATATATATATATATATATATATATATATATATATATATATATATATATATATATATATATATATATATATATATATATATATATATATATATATATATATATATATATATATATATATATATATATATATATATATATATATATATATATATATGTCTGTTGTTGTGTAAATGAATATTTTGATTTATTACTTTAAAGATATATAATTATCACCTTGTTTCAGTATTATATTTATATATTTACAAAAGCGATAATATGCTTATGTAATTATTTTCATTCATTTACTTTTTATTTCTTTTGATAGATTATTTTACATGATATAATAAAATTTATGAATGATGATGGTGACGTTTCTTATTTACATACTAACCTAATATTTTTGAGTTCCACAATCTGATACGTTAGGCGGCAAGTCGGGAACGGTATGGTGTCTCAACACTAGGTTCTCAAGTTCCATCTGTCCACCCAGCCATGTGTGGAATAAGGCTAAATAAAATAAAGCTTTATTATTATTTAAGAAATAATTTAAATAATTGTTACTGGTAATTTAAACTTGTTTTGGTTTTATTACAGCCGAGGTGCTATTAGCGTACATGTTCTATAGATATAAGTTCCAATGGGATGACGTCATATTTGGATCTTTCCTTGCTTACAGAAATACTATTAGTTTCATAGGTAAGAGCTTGATTTTATTTTGCTATATTTTTTAAAAACAGATTTTCGATTTTTTAAAAATAATATATAGTCAGTCTTTACTCGTGCTTGCTTTACATATAAATAACATAAGAAGCAATAACAACAATAATATTCCAATAACAATACAATATTAAAGTAATATAGAAAGCAGTTAAACTTCGAGTGCCATCGCGGTAACCTAATTTCGAATTGGTTTCGAAAACTGTAAATATTGTATGTATATTGTACCCACAATGTTTTAAGATTTCACTGCACTAGATTATTATATGACTACAGAAGTGAACTTAAAGTAAGATTTCAGATAACAGAGTATCTCTACTCCAATTGGATTTAGTGATTCAAACCACTATTCATTGATATATTTAATATATATTAAATTTTAAAATAGATGTATTAATCTAAGAGATATTATATTTAAAATTATATCTTTTACGTTTAAAAATATACTACAATAAACTATTGTAAATATTTTAAATACAAATAATTACATTTGAACTTTATGTTTATTTCAGGTACAATTATAATTCTTAATTTACTAAAACGAAGGCTGGGGTTAAGTGATGAAATAGTTGGAGTACTAAGTTGTGTTTCGTATATGTTCGCGACATCATCTCTAATTGCTGCTAGCACTACGTTTTTTGTTTTCTGTAGTAAGTTTGCATTTATATATACTTTATGTATTTAGAATAAACCTTTGTCTCGGAGATATAAATTATAATATAAAAAGGTAATTTACATGGGACGTTAATTGTTATAAATAAAATTATTTTTGCTGATACTATTAATAAATATTAATAGTATCAGCAAAAATAAATTTCATTGAAGACATTTATTTAAACAAACTTATACATTAACTACGCCTTAATTTATAGAAAAAAATGTACATTGTTTCAGTTCCAATCATAGGTATCATATCTCAGGGCTCACAAGTAGTACAGAGGCCATTGTTGAATAAGCAAATATTACCGACAGAACAAGGTAACTTCATTTCTACTTTCTTAATCTACATTACCTATTTTGTGGTAGAAATTAACACCGCAATTTGCTTAAAAATATATTTATAAAGAATTCATGAAGATACGAAACTTTAGCCTCTAGAATAAAATAGCCTCTAGAATAAAGATCTAGATGATCTACTTGAACTATTAAAAGTTAGTGGTTGAACTATTAAATGTATAGTCGAGATGTGGGAGTTTTTTTTGGGAGTTGGGACGTTTTGCGAGAAAAGAATTTCGTTAAAACTAACAAAAGATTCGGATCTCGGCTATCCGCCTGAATTCAAGGCGGGGCTGAGCCCCACGTTTTGTCTTGCCCAAGTTTTAAATTGTACATAAATTGAATGGGAACAGATTATTGTCTGTTCCCACTCAATTTATTTAGAGTTTAAATTTACTGTTAGGTACAGTTACTTTTACTTAAGTTTACTTTTAGTTTTATAGATTTAAATTTATTTACAGTTTAAAAAATATAAATCAATTAAGAGGAATCCTAACATTTGTAATCAGACGCATTCACAATGCACTATTATATCTCAATATTATGAAAATGAAAAACAAATTACAATTTGTATGTTACTTTCTCATGTTACTAAAAATTTTTACACATAACTAGAAACAAATACATCAAACAATTTATTTTATTACTAGTAGACCCGTCAGAAATTATGTATTACTACGAAAATTTTAAATTTCTTATATTAAGCTATAACAAACCGGACCGTTTTGGTGTAAATTATTATTAAAAAGTTATTTATTACAATAAGTAATGTAATTTTATGAACTTTTTCACTATTCGACCAACCGATAGCGTGTACGTACGTGTGTTCTACATTAGTGCATTGAAATGTCGAAGCTGTGCTAGGAACAAGACACATTTGACGGATAGAATACGTGGATTGAATATGTCTATAGCGACTATGTCTTATCGAAAATCTTAAGCCTTTGAAGCGACTGATTACAGGCACGGAATGTAGCAATATCAGCATCGTAAATAAAAACTTCAACTTGTTTTAATTAAAAATTAAAATCTTACACTTAAATTATTTAATTAACCGCATATATTTTTTATGTTACAAAAAATATATTTATCGTATTGCCATTGGATGTTCACTATTTTTGGTTAAACCTTGAGGGTGTATAAACAAACTAATGCGATGGTTTTCGAACTCTTGAAAAATAATTATTAGTTATCGTTAATAGCCGAGTGATGGGCACCTAATTAAATTCATCAAAGATTTTAATCATTGCTTGAAGACACGTGCAGTGTTAATATTATGACGGTGCATCGATGTTTGACCTGGTAACAGCAATTTTTTTATTTCATTTCAGTTTGTTTTACACATAAATGTATTAAAAAGTTCTGGTCGGTCGTGTGCACGTACAAAAGTCATGTCATCTTGAATATATTCCTGCATATCACGCGGACTACCAATGTATTATGATGTGAGAATAGATATACGCGATACCGATTTTGTTGTTGTCATTCGTTGTATCTACGTTACCGATTACGGTTCGTTTTGCGGGATTAATGTATTGTAATCATTCACTTTCAATTTCTACATACATATCGACAATGTACTGATGAAATAGCTGTCTGCATCGGAGAATGTCATTATCTTCATTATCACGAATCATTATCATAGTAAATATGCGTAAAAGTTTATAGAACTCACTTCCTTGTTTAGTTCTTCAACTTTCACTCTCCATGAAAATAAATATATTTATAAGATACACAGAAATTATTTACTCAGAAAAAAAAGGTTGTAATATGATATATAAATTGTACATATAGATGGATGGATGGATATTTAATATTGATGTGATATTGATGCTTCCCAAAAAATCAGCGGATAATGCAAAGCATCGCAAGAACGATTATTGCCTTGAACTATTTCCATTGTATTATTTCTGCGTGGTGTTGGAATGTCTTGACGACCGAATGCTTCACCAGCCATAACAACAGCAACTTAATTAATAATTGGAACAACGTATGTGCCTACTTGCTCTTCTTGGGGCACTCTGCATGCTTTAATGACAACGACATAGTTATAGTTTTTAGCAGTTTGTTAAAAATAGTCTTAAACAATAGCATCAATTGGTTATGATTTTGCAAAAACGTCTGCAAGATGTCCACAATTTCTTGTTCTTCTAATTGCTCTATATGGTTGTAAACGGTGCGTGTATGTGGTTTTTCTCCTTATCGCTCATAAAGTAAATTATTTATCGGCATCAGGCATTGAAAGCAATGAACCAATTTGGTGACACATAAGTCCAAGGTTCAAAATTACGACCATCTTAAATCGTGTAAAATTTTATAAGAAATATACCTACTTACTAAATTCGCAAAATGTATATTTTTATGCACACTTCAAAACTTGTCCTTTTGGTACCTTTCGATTTATTGTTATTTGATTTAGTGTTCAAACACTTGGTGTTAGGAGAGTTCAAAAGAAATCAAAAGGGTGATTTTACTTGATTCAACAGACGGTTTAAAATAAGACAATAATATTATAATTTAAATAACAAAATATTAGTAATGTGAGGCTTGTCGTGGCGGAGCGGCACAAGCGAGTCTGTAACCGACAGATTGTGGGGTCGATCTCCACACGGGGAAATGAAATATTTAATATTTTCAATTAAAATATTTAATGATTTTTTTTCATTTCTTCGCTCTGGTATAAGGCAAAACGCGGCGTTGAGTTCCGCCACTCAATACGCACCTGGTTGGTTAACAATTTAGTCTCCGATGGTGATCTGATAGCCGCCTTGTAGTTGGAATTAGGCGGTTTCCATTTTAGATATCCTTTGCTAATTTTTCGAAGTTTGCTATTTTTCGAATAACACCTTTAGTAGAACTTCGTTTTCATAATCTTTCCTTAGATTGCAAGTGACACTCCTTAACAATTGATAAGTACTCTTAGAAAGCGTTTAGCAAGTTGCTGACCTTTTTCTGCTCTATTAACTTTACTCTTATACATAAATTTTGTAATGAATATAGTAATTTTGGTAGTAAATCTAAAAACTCTTTTGTTTCATATGTTCTTTAAAGTTACTTTGACGTTCCTCTTTAATGGTATTTTCCTTTCGAAGAGCTGCTCGTTGCTTCCGGTCACCGTGCTTGGTTTTTCGTCACCTTGTTTTCTTGCTCTTATGAAGGCTACATAATGTCCTCGATTTTCATAAACGACTAAATTATGATTTCAGCTGAAGCTTTTAATGTCCGTGATTGTCCGCTTAAGTTTAATATCCGTGATCCATCTGAAATCGTGACTATCCGAAAGATATCGTGACTATCTGAAAGATATCGCCTCGAGAAACTTGATTACCTTGTTGTTAATAAGAAACAGTAATAAAAGAATAGTAATGTTTTGTAGAGTAATGTTATAAGCATATACTTATTATATCATATATCATCATAAATTTAAATATATATTCTTCAGTAAATGTTATTATATATTTTAAATTTAAATGTCTAATCGTGAAACCTTAACCTATACCTATATAATACATAATCGGTTGACAACAGTAAATTAGTCATAAGTGTAAAAAACAGCAGTATCGCTTAACATAATCTCATCATCAAGAATATCTACCATAATGATCTATTATTAATTATACGAAGGGTGTGATAGAATCGCGACTGGTATGTATGTGGCAGGATTAATAAAGTGAGGAAAGATGTCGACGACGGCGATAATGTTATATAATATGGTATGTGTCCTCATATTCAATAGTAAATTTGTGTAACTTTAAATTTAATCAATTCTCCTATGTGGAATCCTCCCATCTAGAATCATGACTCGCTCTGGCCCTGGTAGTGTTACCTACTATGATACAATAGGCTTCGACGTTTTACGTTGTTAAGGATATTTTTAAATTGTTTTATAGTCAATAAAAAAAGCGTTTTGTTTGTGAGTAGATTAATACTTTAAGGATTAATTTTATACTATTATGACTATGGGAAAATTCTGGCGGAACTGAATGAAGTCACAATAACATTATAGATCCCTTTTCAGAGGAAACAATTATTTTAATTACTCCTTCCAGTCAAAACAACAAACAGTGCCAATTTATTAAAAAATAAATAAATAAAAATAAAAAATAAAATAGAAATTATTTCTCGACCACGACTGTATGCACCGCGATAATATGCACTGCAACTTAGAATTACATTGCATTTCTAAAGTAAATTGCAATTATATAAATCGTTGATGGGTATCATAATCGCATATGGGCTCAGTAGCTACGGTCGAACATTCAAGACTCATCTCAATAAAATTTTTATTTTACAATTATTGTACCGTTGTCGGTAAGACAAAACTTCTACAGACTAAAACACATGTTTATGGCTGTAATAGAAATTTCAAAGAACACAAAATATTTATAAGATCAATCTTAATAAATATAATAGAAACAACTGGGACTAAAAGTTTTTATGGTAAACGGACTACACATTATATACTCCCAAGATTAATTAGTGGAATGACAAAAATGTTTAAAGATAAACTGACTTATACTATAATATAACATACAAAATATATTTTTTAATGTCAAAACATTTAAAAAATAAATTAATAAAAGAATTTTTAACGATTAGAAACTAAAAAATATATATTTCTCACGAAATGAACATGCTGTAGCTTGATGCTCCCAACTTACTCAGTGTAGTTACAGTTATTCTTATCTCGCGACCTTAAGCCCAAACTGGCTTGTGTGATCACTGCACACACCTAAGCATATAGACAGATATTTAAATACATATATATATATATATATATATATATATATATATATATATATATATATATATATGTATATATATATATATATGTATTTAAATATCTGTCTATATGCTTAGGTGTGTGCACTGCACACACCTAAGCATATAGACAGATATTTAAGCCAGCCAGTTTGGGCTTAAGGTCGCGAGATAAGAATAAAAGACAAAAGAAAAGAATCCTATTAATATCTTTAAAAAAGAAATGCCAAGAATACGTAATTAAGTAATAATATGTGCAGATAAAATCTAATTGTCTACTCTATGGATTATGACGTTATAAATATTTGGATTGTAAGCTTGAATAAGTTATACTCGCTATCCATTCATCTACGCTTAATAGAAATAATTTTAAAGCATACCAACTATCTATAACGAACAAGCGTGCGATTGTGTATGATTGGTTGTGGGTTTAATCCTACTTGAGGAAATGAAACTTTTCATTTTCTTCAGTAACAAGGCCCAAAAGCGTCGTTAAGAGTCGCCATATAACTCAAACGGAACGGAGTGTCTTGATACTAGGTTCTTAAATTCTCTCTACCCTGCCATGTGAATGAGGAAAGGCGATTCCGGTTTTCTTTAACTACGAAAGTAATCCAAAAGATAATCTATATTTTTATTTATATTAATTTAATTATTATTGTTTGTTTTCAAATAACATTATTATTTATATTCTATTATTTTTGAAATTTGCTATTGATGGTAACGGGTACACCGAACAAATTTCAAAAATAATAGAATAGCTATGTACTTACATGTTGTAATTACTGTAATCGAAACTTCCTATCTAAAATTATGATATAGAATCTACATTGATATACCATATCTATTCAATTTTCTGGTCATTTTTATATAATAACTAGCGACGCGCCGGCGGCTTGAATCACATCATTTTAATTAATAATCAATTTTGTTAATCATCTATTACTTTTGTTACGTGACGATTTCTACTAAATTCCCGCGTTAAGGAACTTCGTACCAAAAGTTTTATTTTTAATATAATTCAACTCCATTTAACTCAATTGGACGCTCTATCCCACACATGAGTAGACTTTTTAGTTCCGCTACTAAACACTCATCTAGTGTTTAGTAGCGGAATCCAACGCCACACTTTGCCATGTTATCAGAGCGAAGAAATGAAAAACATGAATTAAAGAATTGTTAAGGACAATAATGTTCTATATAAATAAACTAAAGAGCCTATCTTTTCCATTTTGAAAGTAAGCCAAATTTTATCCGATCCTTATTTCATTAAATTAACTTTGAGAGAATCTCTACTTAAAAAAATATTTCTGTTTCAGGTAAAATTTATGGTATTTTAGGTGCTCTAGAATGCGCTACGCAAGCTCTTTCATCGCCGCTCTATTCATTTTTGTATGCAAAAACTGTGTCGATATTTTCCGACGCTTGGCTCGTACCCGGCATAGTTTTGGCCTTATTACAACTTCTTTCATACTTGCTTACTAAAAAATTGCAAAACGTAAAACCAGATGATAATATGCAACATGAAAACACACTGGAAATTAGTAATAAACACATTGGAGAAACCAAAGAATTAGATCTTATTGAGAAGAATGAGAAAAGATAAAAATTATTTATGATATTGTAAGTTTTAATAAAGTTTTATACGGATAGATTAAATATATATATTTTACATTCATGTTTTATTTTCCTCTTTTATAAATAACTACCGTAGTTTTTCTGTTTGATCGATTTCCATTAGATATGTACGGTGATACAATAACAAGTAAAGTAAAATAATTTGTTATTGAAATTCAAAATGTTCTTTATTCAAATAGACTTTTGCAAGCACTTTTGCATCAAATGAAAATAAAATTACCGGCTCGGAATGCGGTTCTGCTGAGAAGAGCCGGCAAGAAACTCAACAGATGCTTTTTTCAATATTGAAGAACGTTACAATTTCATTGTTTAATATAATGGTGACCATACTGCACGAAATTCAATTCAAATTAATACATTTTTAACCTTCAAATATTCTTGAATAATGTAGTAAGCTTTCTTGGTTAACATTGCTTTAACATTTACTTTAAATTTCTCCAGTGGCAGATTCAAAATACATTACGGAATACTATTATAATTACGTATACTCAGACCCAAAAACCATTTAGTTACTTTTTGGAGGTGATAACTAGGCGTCACAAGTTTATCCTTGTTTCCTTTTCCTATCGTGTGTCTGTCACTGTTTTTACTTTAGCACTGAGTATGTTGGCGGACAAACAAGATATTGTAAAATATATATTGAGAAGCAACTGTACGAATACCTGCATCTTTAAAAACATCTCGCAGAGAATCTCGAGCTTTAAGATTATAAATAGATCTTATGGCTCTTTTTTGCAGTATAGATATTGAATCTATAAATTGGCGCTACTCCTAGTAGCACCCCATAAGAAAGAATAATATGAAGATAACTAAAATAAACTAGCCGGGCAGTACCAGCGTCCGTCATTTGCCATACTTTCTTAACTGCGAACGTGGCTTTGCTGAGAATATCTGCGAGTGTGTCAAGATGATAATTCCACTGAAGAATTAGAATCTATAGTTATACCTAAAAACATTGTTGATTCCGTCACCTTAACAGTTTCACCGTTAATAACAAGACATTTTTTTTTTAACATTAGTGTAATGTGAATTGAATACATTTCGTTTTTTAAGGCTGTTTATGTCAAACTAACGAAGAATATAAGACAATGTAATATTTATTTTGTCAAAGTTAACTTTATTTCTGTCAATCTTAAATATAAGAGAAGTATTGAGTATCTTTGCTTAAAAAGGGAGATCGTTTGTGTATAAAAAAATAAAAGGGGACCAAGAATAGAAAGTTTTAGATTATTTATATTAACCTTCTGGATTCTTTAAGTTAGATACAAGGCAACAATATCAAGAGCTGCGTCCTGTACGCCGTAGTGATTAAGTTTTAATAACAAAGTTTCATTGTCAACACAATCAAATGCTTTGGATAGATCACAGAACACTCCAACTCCCATGACATAGATGTGCTTGAGAAGTGCAGCATCCGCATCCGTCTTTGACTTGTCTTTGGCGAAATCATATTTCTTATTATGTAGAGAATTGTTTCTGTGTAATGATCAGAAGTATACCACATTATTTGTTTATATATACATGTACTCGTATATAGAGGATCACCGTGAATCAAAACAACTTTTTGTACGTTCATTTTAACAATCCTTAAAAGTTTTGTAACTTGTTTTAGTCTCTTTTTTACATATTGAGAGGCGGGATTTTTACATATTGAGAGGCGGGTTGCTTTGTTACCAGAACAAAAAATGAAAAAATAAACATTTAATTTGATAATATTAAATATTTCTTTTCTTCGAGTGGGGATCGCACTCATAACCTGTTTAGTCACATACTTCGGCTAGAGCGCCACGACAGGTGTCAAAATCTGTTTTTAATATATTAAGTATATAGAACAATAATATGTACTAATTTTAAGTTTATTATTATATTATTTTTTATATAATTCTACTTTATTAGATGTCTCGTACATTGGAATAATTAGAAATTGAAAATTGTTTGAAGAATAGTGAAAAGCTGTTGATGATGTATGTACATATATTATTTGCCATCTTGTGACGTAGACTTTGCAGTCAAATCTATATCCACAAAACGGTTATGACTGAATTTTACAATAAAATCAGGTCTAAATTTTTCATGCAGCAGAAAGACAAACAGTCGTCTATGGTATTTTTTTATGGCAATGTCAAGGCAAACGAGCGTACGGGTCACCTGATGGTGAGTGATCGCCTCGCCCACAGCCTCGTGTAACGCCAGAGTAGCTACTGGTGCGTTGCCCGCCTTTAAGGAATCCATGTCGTATCGATCTGGAAACGCTGCCGCAGGTAAGTCATTCCACAGATGTGGGGCGCATTCCTATGAAACTGCAGAGTAGTGTAATGCCACTGTGAGGATGGTGCTTCAGTTTGTGACGTACTGTGGAGTTACAAAATTCGGCGGTAGATACCAAGTATAAAGGGGCTCAGAATAAAAGTATAATTTAGTATAACAGTAACTTTATTGTACTGTTCTCTTTCACATCTTTGAACAGACTGCTCGAAAAATCAAAAATACTTTATAAGAAAGATATATATATATATATATATATATATATATATATATATATATATATATATATATATATATATATATATATATATATATATATATATATATATATATATATATGAGATTATAATAATATGAAAACAGAATCTAGAATCTACAAGTATTGGCCGGAAGTATACAAAGACAATGCTTACACATTTATAAATTATATAATCTCTAACACAAGTGAAATAATTCTCCGAAACACTTCCCGTGATAAATACGGTCAAAACACACAGCAAGGGTACGTCTCTACGCAAAGCTGAAATGTCAAGCCCTTTACAGATATTGGGTCCGTTTTTATTATATTACTTTTATGTAACGTTATGAATGGCTGATGGTGAGAATATACGAAATAATATATACAATTCTTTTGCTCAAATTTTTGTACAAGTAGAAAGTTAGTAGAAACCCCTTAAAATTCGTGCAAAGAAAAGGTAATATAGTGTACCATCTGTTCAGGGAAACTGGGAGAAAATAAAGTCAGAGCACAGTCACATTTGCAGAAATTCAAAAAACTAGTCTGACTCTAAATAGTTTTTTATGACTCCAAACTTATTAATCCAAAATTTTTTTTTTAAATAATTTTAATTTTATTAAATAATTGTTAGTTATTATGATAATTGTTAGTTAGGATTTTGCCCTAAAAAGAAGGATACCCGATTTTCAAAGATTTTTGCAGTTTATTTGTTTTTTATTAAACAGTAATAATAATAAAAGATACTTCTATTTAACTCATTAAGGAAGTTTAAAATAATATTCAACAAAATGTATTGCAATATTAGACAATAATAGCGTAATAGGTTAAAATTAAATGTTAGTCATATTCACCCCACGTTATGTGATTAAGTGTATTTAGGAAACTTATTATTACTTATGGGTTAATACGTGTTGCATATAAATCTACCCTTAAAGATATAAAACATATTATTTATATTAAAATTTTATTTATATTTATGTAAAGTAGAAGAAACATTTAATAATTATCGTCCATCATATATAAAGTCAACGTTATAATGCAAAGTTTATTTATTTATTTATTTCAGGTTCACCAGCAGTTGTTACAATGATACACTTAAGTTAACACATGCAATACAAAAATTATGCAATTGTACAACTATATGAAGATATACACAGCATGCAATTATGTAATTGTAATAATTAAAACTAAAAATTTACATTTACATTTTCAAGCACAACGACGTGAACACGCTAGTCGGAAGAAAATGTGTACTTGATTTTAGCAAAAACAATGTTATGACAATTATTTATAGTATCGTTGAAAACATCAGTAATCATACTACAATTGTTCAGCAGTTTACACAAACGAGGAATCGCGAATGTCCAGTGACATTATTTTAAAATGTTTCAATCTCTTGTTATATGAAGTAAATTTATTAATTTTTCCTGCTGAAAATGATAAGTTCTACATAAAGCATTTTTAAAGACGCACCAGGTTTAAAAGGTGCGTTCCATAATATGGTCGCCATACTACACTACCATATTCCTTAATGCTTCTAGACTAATATATATAAATAAATTTAGTTTTTGGTTTGAGAATTTTTTTTTACATACAAATTACAAGCCATAATTTTTTAGAAGCTTTTTTTTATGGAGAAGACGGCAAACGAGCGTACGGGTCACCTGGTGGTAAGTGATCACCGTCGCCCACAGCCCCGAGTAACTCCAGAGGAGCTACAGGAGCGTTGCCGTCCTTTAAGGTGGAAGGGCACCGGGGCCCGGCATTACCTAATGCGAAACGCAGTGGCCGAAGCCACTATTTAACGCCGGTCTTAAATGCCGGGGATGGTAATAATCCGGTCGAGTCTGCCCATGCGTGTTGCCATTGCTGGCAACGTGACTTTATCACACGTACTTTAGTCGCCTCTTACGACACCATCAGTACCAGAGTGATCCTATTCTAAGCCGGAATCACACGGCTTTTTTGCAAGTCAAAGTTGTGAGGCTAAAGAACATTTGTAATTATGTTTTTCATTCAATGTGACAGTAGCAAAATGATAAGACCACAATATAACCAAATATAAAAACCGTTATATAACATTGGGTAAATCATCAATATAAATTTGATCCGTGCGAGTGGAAAATAATACGTTGGCTATTGAGGACTAACACAACAAAGAGGTATCCAAAGAGAAATCCACTCACAATTATAAAATAATACATATACTTTATCAAAAGGTTAATTTTATATTTTTAACCATAAATCAATTTAAAAATTGCATCGAAAAATATATACAAACCAAAACAAGCATTTCGCTATTAAGCTTTTGAATGAATCCACTAACGCCACAACGACAGTCACATTGAATGGAGTAATCCAGTGGACTGAGCCTTATGTTCAAATATTTTTTCTTTTTATGCCTTTTCGAGATCACCATCATGTGCAATGTCTGATCACTGCACATCGCGCCACTCAGACGTGGGCTTTTAGCCTATAGTAGACCTTTAGAAAACTACATCCCCGGTCCATAAGATCATATCGTAGAGCAAGTTGCTGAACAACAAGAGACAATATGTCAAAGGGCCTCCCTAGGTCGATGACACGACCGACAGATGTCGACAGTGCACATCTTTCATAATATGTCTCTGATACTCTTGATAATTTTATCTATGATTGCAAAAACAAATCTCTGAAGAGATCCCTGAGCTGTAAGCAAGATAAGGAGGAAGCTGTGTCCACTCTGGATCCATTAGCGCTCAATTGCATCTACCATGTTGCTTCTTACTCTTTTATATAGCCATGCGATAAGAACATATAGGTACTATAGGTACTAAGATAATAATATTAATTAGTAATTAATGTCATCACATTTTTATATATAGTTTATTATGACTTGATCAGTCTTATTTGTATTATTTTTAGACTAAAAATAAATTATCGATCACTATTATCACGTTATTTTTACTTATTGTTCAGAAAATTGATTGAAAAGGAAATTGGCTATCAGATAATAAAAATCTGATAAAAAATCAGTATAAATACACTTGTTGCTTCTGATGATATTATATTTCTAGACCATTAAACTACAAAGTGAAGAATTAATTTTCGGATTCATCAAAAACATACTACGTGAGTATTACTTTTATGTAAATCGAAAAAATTATTATCAAATTAAAATATACTCGTATGTGAAATTAAATAACACTGTAAATTATAAGTATTTTTTTTACAGAATGCAACGGCCAGGTAATAATCCAATGATGACCTGCGGTCTTCCCACCAGGAAGCTTTCCTTTCCGGCGCCCGGTAACTACGGTGCGACTCGCATGAACAGCATGGGCCCTTGCTTCGGCCCTACCCACACGCCCTACCAACCAAGCCCATGCTTCATGTCTATGACTTCATTAAAAACAATTTATCCCAATCAAATGTTTCAACCATCCCGCTACGACCCGTGCTTCAAGTAACAACTACAAGGATATCACTGGTATAGCAACGGAATCTCGTCTTTTTAGTTATTTACTTAAATTTACTAATATACGCTACGTTTAGTTATTTTAGTAAAATATTTTAATTAATATTTTAAATTTTTTATTAAAACTGCGCATAAATTAAATACCTAAATACACGGTTAATTATATTTTTTAAAATATCAAAAGCCTATTACTGGAAAGATATCCTTTCTAGGAATATATTTTTGATATTCTTTAAACATAATTGAATATAAGGTTAATTTTGTGTAATGGTTAACAGAATAATTATGAAATAAATTTTTACCATATAAAATAATTATTTTTATTGATGTACTAACGCAACATTTAAAAGGTTATACACAATTTAGGACATTTATTTTACTCTTTTACTAGTGGTACAATTATCATCGCAGGCAGGTGAATTGTCAACATTTATGAAAGATATAGTTATAGATAGATTATAAAACATTAATGAAAGATACACAAGAAAGTGCCCCAAGGCTGCGAAAATAAATAAATGAAAGACAAAGAAATCCAATATCTGCCGAAATCTACGGTAGCTGTAAATAAACAGATGCATAGAACCCGTGTACATGAAAGACTGATAGTAAAAAGTAGTGGTAAGTTTCGATTGATTTTTAAAATTTTAGTGCTATTGACACTGTATGTCGTGTATAAAACACGAGGAACACTTAGTGAATAATATATTCAATAAGATATTTATAAGAGTGAAGGCGAAAAAAATAAAATGCAAAGAACATAGATAGCGTTTTACGCTTCGTTCTTTAAACCGAGCACATATTCCTCCTAGAAAAAAGTATAAACTGTGCTTTTTTTATTTATAGATTGTTATGATTAGTAATTAATAGCTAGCCGTCTGATTCCGGCTTAGAATAGGATCACCCTGGTACTGATGGTGTCGTAAGAGGCAACTAAAGTACGTGTGGGAGAGTCACATTGCTGCAATGACAACACGCATGGGTGGACTCGACCGGACCAATACCACCCCCGGCATTTAAAACCGGCGTCAAGTAGTGGCTTCGGCCACTGCGTTTCGCATTGGGTAGTGCCGGGCCCCGGTGCCCATCCACATTAAAGAAGGGCAACGCTCCTGTAGCTCCTCTGGTGCTACACGGGGCCGTGGGCGGCGGTGATCACTTACCATTAGGTGACCCGTACGCTCGTTTGCCCTGTCTTATACATAAAAAAAAATAAAAATAAATATAGTTGTCACATACCCATTTCAATTAATATCACAACTGTGGCGTAATATACTTTGTTTGCAATAATAAAAATTTTTGCTAAAGAGATTTAATCATTTAATTATCTATTAATTGTTTTGGTGAAAATCTTTATTTTTCGCTATTACTACACATTTTAAAATAGATCCTTATGAAATTGGGATTGAATTTGTCGTGGCCACTTTAATCACAAATGTCTCCATTTTAGTCAAGATTTTGAAATTGAAATTTATGCAGCATTTACATATGTCTTTGTGTCTCGTTAATCATCATTTATCCTTCGTTTTTATTGTTTGTGTCACCCAGACATAAAATGGAAATCTTGAAATTACGTTTACCGTGGCACTAGTGCTACGAAAGCGGCTCGAAGGGACCTGCAGATCAAGCAGCGTTGACAGCCGGAGACCCAATTTGAAAGTAAAGACTTGAAGACTACTGTTAGAAGATTCACATGTTATTTAAATCAAATCAGTACCTGTGTGGCAAATTGGATTCACTTCGATAGTCGGATCGTCCAACGCAATACGCCCTAAGCGAAAATCGACCCAAGAAAAATTACTTACTAATATTAATTACGTTTGGTGGACTAGTGCCGGTGTCGTTCATTACAGTTATCTCGACTTTGGCCAGACGGCAGACGTATGTTGTTACCAATTGAAATTTTAGATAAACCATTGCAGTTCTGCATTAGGCACGTAAGTCTTTGAAATCCACATAGTAGTTTAGAAGATGAGTGTATGATACCATACAAACAGAAGTATGTACGAACAGTCACAGAGAAAAAAAATAGAAAAAAATGTTCAATTTACAGACATATATTTACTGTTTTATTATAGTACTAGCTGTTGCCCGCAGCCTCGCTCGCGTAGGACTCGATTTATTCCATGGAAACCACCTGACTTATAACTACCTAAAGCACTTAATTCTCCTTCGCAGAGAATGGAATTTTTTATATTTAAGAATAAGTTTATAGTATTGGTATTATACATTATTGGTATATTATACATTATTGGTATGTTATACATTGTTGGTATATTATACATTATTGGTATATAACATGCAATTATGGAAATTTTTGTAGTAAAATTCTGTTACTAAGATGATATACAATACTTTATCTCTCTTTCTCTCGGGGGCAAATATATACAGACCTGAAACAACTAATCGCAAAGCAAGTGCTCACAGGGAATTAAATACGTTATAATAAAATAACGCATAAAAGTGGTATGCGTGGTAAAGCCATGATTTCAACAGCACCACACCCTCTGAGAACTTTTCACTTATGCTTTTTTACGATATACTTTTTTTTCATTTATTGTACCAGCTCGATTATTTTAGAAGCTAAAATAGCGCGTTCATATAACCAAGAATTTTCCCGAGTTGGTATCTTATGAATATCTTCACATATTGAATTAATAAGTTCCATCTGGGAGCTAACCACTTTGCCATGTATTTCAGGAATTCTAATCTGACCAATCTCTTCAAGAAGGAGCCTTCCGCAACTTTTAGCAATATTTCACAAAATTCTTTATTTGAATATGAACAACTACCAACCTCAGCTCAGGCAGCAATCCTGAAAAACAATTGCTTTTTGCGATTTCCTGTAACAGAACATGTTGGTATTTTTGTTCTAACCAAATTGATTGGAATTTTTAACATTGTTTGTGCCGTCTATTCGCCAGGATGTAATGTGAAGATGCCACTTCAAGGGCAATGTTCTTGTCGTATCAATTCAGCTAGAATTACCCTTGTCAGATAGGTTTTCTCTAGTGCCTCCTGGAGCATCTAAGAAAAACAGCTTCCCTTTGTTACTTAAGGAACCACCTTACTAAATTTTTGTCTTTGTTCCAATGTAAATTTAGATGCGCTCTAATTAATTATATTAGTCAAGTCGACAAAGTGGCTGTGTGTTTCAGCTACATCTTCTCGATTAGTGCCTGTTGGACTGGATTCTGTTAAGGGAACAGGTAGACCGTAGTCAGAAAGAAATTTACATCCAATCGAAAATACAATATCCGAAAATATTGAAATACTTCATCTAATAGACTCATATTACCTTCCACATTGCGCCTAAGCCTAATCAGCTGATAAGAATGTTTTGTACTTTTCTGGTCTGAGATGGCACAATAAACAAAAATAACAGCGAATAACTGCCGTAAACTTCTAGGACTGTTAACGAAGGATGCCACCATCAATAGTTTTTAAAAAGGAAAAAGATGTTGTTCCTCCAACAACGTGGGTACAATAGGCGCAAACAGTAACATTCTCCACTATTAGGATGTATTATGTATACTCTGCCAAGAGCAGGATCTGGCCACAGTATTTTTATCTTCTGACATCGTTTCATCAGTCACTTTTAACTAATACTTTATATACAATCGATAGATTTTAACGATAACTTATAATAAAAATATAACAGACTTCGTAGCGTCTCCGTATATATATATATATATATATATATATATATATGTATATATATATATATATATATATATATATATATATATATATATATATATTTATTAAGTACCATCTCGGAGCTTACTTCGCCAAGTATTTCAGAAATTCTAATCTGACCATTTTCTTCTAGAAGGCAACCTTCTTCAACTTTTAATAAAAACTACCAAGTTGGACTTTCATATAGATTGATAGCTTTAGATTTTTCATCTGGGTATGGCTCCAGTAAGAATATTTCAAAGAGACGTTAAATTTATCAGCCCTAGTCACACGATTTAAAACTGGTACAGTTTGTCTGAAATCACTTGATAATAAAACTATAATACTGCTCATTGGCCGGTCATCTCGATGAATGTTTTCCTGCGACGTTCTATCAACGGTCTCTGTGACCTTTTTATGAGACATGGTAGGTTCATCCCAAGACTTTGTCTGAAAAAGGAAAATTGTTTCTGTATTGATGCCTTATTTCATGTAACAGAATATGTTAGTGTTTTTGTTCTGTCATTTGGACAGGACAATTGGGATTTTAAACATTGTGTGTGCCGTCTTTCCGCCAGGTAGTAATTTGGCAGGAATACCTGAAGATGCCATTTCAAGAGCGATCTTCTTTGTCGTTTCAATTCAGCTAGAATTAACCTTGTCTAATAGGTTTTCCCAGCGCCTTCTGGACCATCTAAGAAAAACAGTTTCGTTTCCTTAAAAATTATTTAGTAAGGTGGTCCCCTTACTAAATATTTATCTTTGTTCCACACAGTTCCAACAGGTAGACCGTAGCCAGTAAGAGAATTGCCTACAATCGAAAACACAATATCTTGTAAAGAATAAAAGGGACTATTAATTGCTCCTTTATCTGTTGGAAAATCTAAATCTTCTGAAAATGTTTTGTACTCTTCCCACAATCTTGAAGGATTGAGATTGTACAAAAAACTAACATTATAGCAGATAACTCCGCTAAACTACTGGAACTGTCAATGATGCAAGATTTCTTAAGACTTTTTCCCATTGGATATCATCTTCAATTACACAAAGTGACAACAAAACACATGAAAATGCCAACAAAATGATTTTAACTCTCCTGCGTATGATGCGTCAAGCAGTAGCAAATTTAAAAGCAAGTCAAAAATTTTTAAAAAATATATATTCTATTACTACTTTTTACCTTGCATTTTTTTTTGTAAAAATATTTAGTGTACAAATACCTTTTTACCGCTATTTTAATAAAGCAATTTAATTCTAATATACCCATCACAACTTTAGAACAACTTTAGATAAGCATTTTTATTGTTAATTGTTATAATTTATATTTCTTTAAAAAAATACCTTTTTTACGTGAATAAAAAATATTTGTCAAGCTGCACATCTTTAAATAATGCCATATTTTATTATTTATGATTATTCATGGGATGTTATATATCTTCGTTTTTGATATGTCAATAAAATGCTGATCACTTTAGCTAGACCGTTCTGATTGTACATGAGATGTTCCAGATGATTGATTTCAATAAGTCAATGTAAAATGCTCACCACACTCAATAACTTTTGTTAAGACAACATTTCATAATTTCTTATAATTTAGCTGGACCGTTATGATTGTTCATAAGATGTTCCAGATCTTCAATTTTAACATACCATTGTAAAATGCTCATCACTTTCTACAACTTTTGTTATAGATATATTTAAATATTCCTCTAAGTTTATCTAGACTCATGCTGTTCTTCATCAAGTGTGGAAGTATTTCAAATCTAATATAGCCTATGTCCTGCCCAGACCAAATAGCTATACAACAGAAAAAAAAATGAAATCGTTCCAGTGGCTTAGAAGATGTGCTGGTACAAACAGACAAAGAGACAGACAAAAATTTTAAAAATTGTAAATTAATTTTCTATTAGTTATTTTAAGCCCCCCTAAGTAGTTAAGCGATTTTTATCATAAGACTTACGCTAAGCAGCAGAGCGTATTGCTGCCGGTAAAGTTAACGCGGCCTTACCTGCATTGTTGAGACGGCGAAACGTCAGCGTAGCTGCGGGTTTGACCGTACACGTTTTTTGCCGTGTGATCCCGGCTTAGAATAAGATCACCCTGGTACTGATGGTGTCGTAAGAGGCGACTAAAGTGCGTGCGGTAGAGTCACGTTGCCAGCAATGGCAACACGCATGGGCAGACTCGACCTGATTGTTACCACCCCCGGCATTTAAGACCGGCGTTTAAGTACCTGGCCTTGGCCACTGCGTTTCGCGTTAAGTAATGCCGGGCCCCGGTGCCCATCCACCTTAAAGGACGGCAACGCTCCTGTAGCTCCTCTGGAGCTGCATGGGGCCGTGGGCGACGGTGATCACTTACTATCAGGTGACCCGTATGCTCGTTTGCCGTCTCTTCCATAAAAAAAAACGATGCAGTGTTGGTACCGACACTGTTATACCACAGCGAAACGTGGGTATTACAGAAGAAGAATGTAAGAAAGTTGAATACTGTAGAGATGTGATCTCTTCGTCGAATATGCGGAGTCAGTTTAGCTGTGTGTGGTTATGTGTATCTCAATGATTAGTAATATTATCTGATCGCATACCCAATGAAGAGATACTCAGAATTGTAGGTACTAGCGTGCATCAAAAGTGAGAGGTAAGAGAGGGAAAGGGAGTCTTCGGTTGACCTTCGAAAACACAATATCGACGATACTGGAGGAAGGTCACGTAAAAAGCATGAGGACCCTCCGGAGGGTATGTATGAAGGGGTTAATGACAGTAGACGAAGCGAAAGGGGTATGCCGAGATCGTCACGTTTGGCGCACCGTTGTGTCTGCCTACCCCGCTAGGGATGTAGCGTAAAGTTAAAAAAAGTATTTTCAAATATATAAGTAAGTTATTAATTTTTTCAATTTCAATTATAAAATATATTTTTAAAATGTTATAGTATTATTATATAGTAACCTTTAGTAGTACTATAAAGATATTAAGAGAAATGAGGCTAGATATCTGCCTTGCCTTTACCATTATTTTGTGCTATTTTTACATATGTGAAAATACTTATTCATACGTAGGTAAATCAAAGTACTATATAATGCAGCTTTACTAATCCTATACAGAATAAACAAAAGAATAAACAAGAAAATTTAATTAATTTATCGTTTAAAATAATTGAATTGATATAATACTGTAAGTAATAATGCTAACAATAGTCCCGAGTACTGTCGCGTAGTTCAGTCTATAAAGATTACAAGCAGTGAATTGCAAGTTGTTCCCATTTACCACCAACTTGAATAATTGCAAAACTTCCTTCGTCGTTTGATCTGAAAATTACAATAGTAAAATTATTATTACATGTAAAAATATTATGTTACTACAACGACGAATGGTTTCAAATATAGAGACCAACCCAATCTAAGAAGGATTCATCTTATATTCGGCTCTTCTTGTTCAACTCTTAAGTAAGATTGACGAATAAAACAGTGCTTGAAATTATTCTATATAAATGATTGTTATATAATATAAATATAAAAAGTAATTAAACTTTTATACGCCTACTGCAATATAAATAAATTGTAGTGTAACCTGCAACTAGCATTTGTGTATGAGTTTCGATTAAGCTTGATGAGATTCTATGGCATAGTGGTCAGAGCGCTTGGACGGATTCCAGGAGATGCAGGTTCAAATCTGTACATAATTTTTTTATATCTTTTCTACATAACTATTTTTCGTTACTAAGTGTGGATTAATAATTTAAAAATAATAAGAATTTTAGGCACCTTGCAAGGCAATTGTAATATGTATACCTATAAGCTCTGCGGTGTGGTAATTAAGGTTTCAAATTAAGTATTATATTTTGTTATATTTAATATAATTTAATTACACATTATTAGTTTCTTTAAAGAGAGTGCGATATATGATAAAGAAATTGGAAAGTAAAACATAGTTCTCTAAATATTAATCTTTAGTACAGTACTATACATTATACTTACCACATCTAAAATCAATCAGGTTCTTTATTATAAATGCTTCAATTAAATCAACTTGCTGTCTTATTTGATTGTCTATATAGCAACCTAAACAAAACCACATAAATACTTGGACGCCCTTCAGTATATCCAGCCAGGGATGTTTCGTCTGTAAATTAAAATAATAAAATATTATGTGTATCTCAATGATTAGTAATATTATTATGTATAAAGAAAGTAACAAAAAGTTTATATTATGTTAGCAAATATATTTTTTACAGCTTCACAACATATCTCACACTTGGCATGACAGGCAGAAGAATACACTTCCGTTTTGTATTTCCGCCGTAATTGAGGCATTAGATATTGAAGGACGGAAACTAACGCCACGCTTTACCTCGTTACCAGAGCGAAGAATTATAAAAAAGAATATATATTTGTTTTTCTAAGCCTACAACCGCCACAGTTACAGTAATACATTTTTTGTCCCTGCGCCACAACAGAACTGTAATATAAATGTAAAATATTCTGATTATTAGCTTATATTATTATTATAAATCTTTTTTATTTATTTTTATACGAACCTTAGGTACAGAAAAAAATAAACGACTTACCTCTCCAATAGTTGTCAAAGTTACTGCCGTAACTGAACTTGTAAACATTGTCCAAATCAATAATAAAATCTACAAATGCTTGCAATATTAATAATTAAACTTGGCGTATTATATGTTATGTTTATTATCTGTTTTTAATTTTTAAAGTAAAAATGCAAATTTAGCTTTCTTTTGAAGCAAGAATTAGGTTACATTATGAACGTCTTACCTCTACTCCGTGACAATTTTCCAATAATAGAATAGCTGTGCTGAGCTCGTCATATATTTCATAGTAAACATTCATATTAATTCTTTTAGCATTGGATATCATATCGATAAAATATATTTTTGGATCAAAAAAGTACAATAAATTACGTTTTGGAGGTTTTTCTTCCAAGAAGATGCTTGTGTTGGCCCCAGTGGTAGATTTTAATATTTCCAATAAATCACCGTTAATAAATCTCAAAAATGATAATATCAAGCACAAATGGACCAATAAATGAAAAAATGTTAAAAATAATGGTATTCTTATAATAATAACTAAAGGTGGATCATCGAACATGATTTCCAATATTATTAAAGTAATAAAAAGAACACCGTGAACCAAAACGAATATAAACAATTTTTGACAAAACATTTTTTTACTTTTGTTACTTAATTGAATTAACGCAAATATGTTATTAAAAGTTTGATAAAGTTTTGAATACATATGTTCCTTATAAATATTATTTAATATAATGAGTATATTTATAACCAGATTGTTAATATCCGAAAGTTCGTCTAGATTACTTTTAATATTAAATTGAAGGTGGAAATTTAAAAGGAATAGATGTAACAGTAAAGAAAATAAAATAATTAAAATTGACCAAATCTTGCTCCATGTTGGTATTGCCAATGCTTTTCCTTTAATAATGAAAGGCTTTCTTAATCCAAAAATACTGGAAAACCAATTGAAAACGCGAAAATATGTATAAAACATTGTAGTCATGTGCTTTAAATCTTCTGAAATGTACGCCTTAATCATGTAGGTGAATAAAAAAAACTACAGAGTAACTAGTTATTATTTGGAAAGTAATTGCTGTTATTATTTAACCAACAAGTGTAATTACTAAATAACAACTAGATACAATAAAAAGTAATTAAAACAATACGATACTATTGCTTTTTCTTAATTGCATATCAAAAAGGACTTTAAATAAATTAATAGATATCTGTATACATATAAGCTTATCAATTTCCATTTTGAAGGCAATACAATTTATAATGTATAAATTAAAAAGTTACATGTCAATTATTTTACTTTTTATTTTTTAACGTTAATTAATATCTAAACGATTTTAAAAAATAATATTTTTTTACTGGTCTACTAAAAATAATTTCAGTAAACATATTATTATATTATGATGTGTTGTTATCTTTCTAAAATAACTACACAGCTCACACTCGTAATTAATTTTCAAAAATAAATCAAAATATTATAAACATAAATGTTCAATAAATACTCACGGACCTTAGGGTCTATACGGG
Organism: Eueides isabella; assembly: GCA_019049475.1. NCBI lineage: Eukaryota > Metazoa > Arthropoda > Insecta > Lepidoptera > Nymphalidae > Eueides > Eueides isabella. The sequence goes on from CM032387.1 coordinate 9,430,097, forward strand.
AACTGTTTCTTAAGTACATGATACTTATTAGCTGCCATATCAAATATGATCTGAATTATAATTATTATTTAATTTTTTTGTTGCATTTGTTAGAGGCATGTCGTGGCGCAGGGGCATATGACTGAGACTGAAATCGCAACAGACCGAGGATTTGATCGACTCGAAGAAATAAAATATTTAATATTTCATTTCTTCGCTCTAGTAAATAGGTACAACTTGATTTCCGCCACTCGACACGCAATGCACGGAAAAATGGGAAACGAAATTCAATATTTTGTTTTAGAGATAAAAAAAATATTATTCGTTTTCAGACATAATTGCTAGCAATATGACACAGGTGCACATTCTACAAATTTAACAAAATATAATATATTCTTCATATTGAGGAAACATACTTAAAGGAATGTCCTTTCATCTATAAGTTTAGTAAAAAGGATAGAAAATATACAATTGATTCGAGATATGTTTAACATGTGTCCAAAGCCAAATTGTAATTATTTTATATTGATATTTAAAAGAAATATTCAATGTCATATCCCGCTACGTTCAAACTTTTATACGTTTCCTATATAAGTATTTTTCAGATTTTAAGTTGTTGTAATTATATTTGTATTTTATTACTATTAAGAATGTGTAAAAGCCATTATAATTTATAATATTATGCATTATCTGTATAAAAATGTCTTATCTAATCATTCCTGCAACTGATACAATACTTGTGTGAATCACTAATCTATTATAAAGATAAATATTTTTCTGTGTCCATTAAATTTGTCACAGTCCTTTTATAATACTGGTTACTTTCTTTTGTTTTAATTTTGTAGTTGTTTTCAATGGCAAGTAAGTAAAATTTATTCTATTTCTAGTCTAAATATGACACCTTGTTAATAAAATACGTTTGAAATACACCTGCTTATACTCTGATTATTATATTTATCGATCCTTTATCAAACTAGTACATTAGTCAGTAATTGTGCTTTATACTACCTAAACAGCTTGCAAATAAATACTTTACTTTACTAGTATTTATTTCTAGTTCATACAAAAAGATTTGTTTGTAATAAAAAATATTACAAGTGAAATTTTTGTGTCTTATTCAGATCCCCCACCCAGCGGACCACCACCGTACTATGGCTATCCTCCACCAGCGAGTGTCCCTGCGGCTCCGGGCGCATTTGCGTACGTGCCAGCCCCCATGATGATACCGATGTACCCAGAGCAAGCTCCCTCTCAACCTAAATACGTTACAAACTTTATATATCCGCCGCAACCAATACCAGAACCTGTACAAATTGTTGAACGTAAGTATTAAAGTTTGGAATATTTATGAGTAATTATTTAACTACATATATAAATAATACTTTGTGAATAAGACGTTGAATAGAGAGTTACTCTTTATTAAGAACTATAACTGCTATAGCTGTATTTAAATTATTTAATTTAATAAAAAGGTTTAAGTGAACGACAGTGCATTTTTTGATAGATTGACGATAGAGAGAGCTTATTTAATAGAACAGGATATTATACATGTATTACACAGTATTGCTCTTAGAGTTTGCGCAGGCATCCACACATTCATCCGTTATTGATACCGACAATTCTATGTCATATAAAAGTAAACTCATAAAATAGTTAGAGTACCTATAATAGAAAACTTTTTATTCATTTCATAAACGTGTAATTTTTCCGTTCATTTAAGATCCGGATGAAATATTTAATGCGGAGCTTATTGATTGGTTGCCTACAACTCCAGCGACTGCTGTATCATTATATGGTAAAGCGTACGTCGGTGGTAGAGAAGGCTGGGACAATAGCCCACTGTGGATTATTAGAGCACACCACGGTGGTAATTTAGTGCCTGGAAAAATGGCGATTAAGCACAAGGCTGCTTATATACCTTTTGCTGGCAAAGAAGTTCCGGTCCACAATATTGAAGTATGTAAATGTTTTAAATATATGTATATGTGTACATTTTTATTTCAATATATATATATATATATATATATATATATATATATATATATATATATATATATATACATATATATATATATATATATATATATATATATATATATATATATATATATATATATATATATATATATTAAATAACAATAAAATCGTTATTACCATACAGCATTGCAAGGAAAATCTTCCTGGTGAAAATTCTATGATTTGAAATGTGTTCGTCTCTTTTCTATTATGTTTTCGTTATGACTATTATCTGAAATTCTTAGCAAGTTTACATCATGGACGCTAACAATAATAAGGACGCCGTTTTGCGAGCTACGTCAAACAAATTATCTGCGGGTGTTTGATGAAAGCCAATTTAGTACAGTTGTAGTGGATCCCACGTGATTGCTGGTTTAATCATTTAAATAGGAATAGACGCGCCTATTCCTTTAAAAGTCTGTTTAATGGATGGCTTTTCGACAAGAGGACCACAAAAAGTTAAAATAGCAGCAAATAGCTAAACGATCATTTTTCTTTTACACAGAGATATAATCATGAATCTAGCAATTTCAACGGGTTTAGGAAATTTTGGATTTATAGAAAATTCTGAGCACCACGTTCTTTTAATAGCTGGGGTGTAAGTTGAGAGCAGTAGAATAGAAAGTCGCCAGCTCTTTTATAACATTTTTTTTCTCCTCCCTCCCTTCGAACGTAGGCAAACAATGTGTGGTTGTCCGACTGAATTAGCACATGAGCATATTGTAGTTTGCTTTACATTTCTTTGTATTGCAACTATCACTGCATATAGTTCTTTTTTATTGCAGTTCCACCTCTTTTGATGGTTTACCCAGACTTCAGACATTGTTATTCCATCCAATTGTGCCCCCCAGCCCAAATCCAAAGCGTCCGACGCAAGGAAATGGGAAGCAAGTTTGATGTGAATAGGCAAACTGTGACGAGTGGCTCCGCGCCACCACATCATCTCTTATGCCATAACTCCCGGGACTGGCAAATTCTTCCTCAGTCTGCTCCTGACAAAACTTCACAGAAATATCTGCATTCCGCGACAGTGTAACCGGCCTCGAGGAATGACGAAATTTGTAAAATTTAGCTGTAGACATTGTAGCTTTCTTAGAAGACAATGTAGCTTTAAGACTTATACAACTTTTTTGTAGTACTTGAGCTATTGATATGTCTAGTTTGTCTTGTCTCATCACTGGCAACGACATCAAATTCTTTGCCATCTGTCAACGTATGCCAAAATATTCTAAATCCTGTGTCGGAGTTAACACTGACTTTTGAAAATTGATTTGGCAGCCCAGGTTCTTCAAGTGCCGCACAGCTTCCGCAGCTTGCAGGCATAACTTGGACTGGTCTTGATTGTCCAGAAGAAAGTTGTCTAGATACACTAGAACACGATAACCTCTTGCACGCAATGTCTCCGCGACCCAGCATGTTACAGAAGAAAAAATGTACGGAGCTGAAGCCAAGCCGAATGGAAGACATCTCACTTCAGTAAGGCTGAAGCTGGTAACCGATTCTCAGAAAAGGCCTGTGAGATCTTGCACATGACAGGTGCGAGATTTCACAGGCCTTTAGGGTTTTATCATCCAATTCCGTGGTTGTAGAAATTCTGGCAGAGTGGCATGAGATATCAGTCGGAAATGTTTTGCACTTACAAATTTGTTAAATTCTCGGAGATCGAAAACCGGACGCATTGAGCCTTCTGTTTCTTGGTCGGTGGTTCCTCTACATCAGAGTCCGCTTTGTTTTCACTTGAACTCGAAGATAAGTTTTCTGGATTATCTTTCCTCTCAACCGACGGTGACCGCGATATAGCTGATCAACAAGCTCCTGAACCGCCTGGAGTTCCAGAGGGCTCACCGATGTCTTCATTAGGTGCAAAGAAAATAATCACGACGCACAAATAGATTATTAACCTACTATTGTAGTTCACAACTGAACACCAATAAACTACGTAAAAAGAAATGACAACCGCGCTTGGCGAAAGTACACAACGCTATGATTTGAAAAATGTGTTTGTTTCCCACATTACCTTGCTGGTATAGATACAGGCGCCATCTAAAGATATAACTTGCAAATACAACCTCTATAATCTATGCCTACAATCAGGTGTCTATGGCTAGGTCCACACTGCTTCTTTTTCATAACAATACTGTATGTTTTTCGGAGGCACATTAATATTTCTACATTATTCAAAAACTAAGATGTAGAAAATTTTCCGGAAGTTGTTCTTTTCGAATTTAAATTTTTGCCACCTCGTATATCTATCGCTCATGCCGCCATGTCGAAAAAATGGCACCTCTTAACAGTTTTTGGGAACTTTTCGACGCAATTTACGAAAGAAACATACACGAAATGTATAGTTACTAGAGAAAATTATTCTATAATTTATGTTTCCATATTTTTTATTTCATTAAATCAATAGGTTTTGACGTACGAACACCGACATTTATTATTTATTTTAATAGACGTTTTGAAAAAAACTCATTTCCACACAACCTGGAGGTAGAGTAAGTAGTGTTTTTTATTGTGGATTTCTTAGTAGTCTAATTCATGTGATGCATTTATTTAGAAATTTAACGCAATCTCTCGAGCTGTGCTATTCCTCACCTCACCTGGACCAATTTCATCGAGATCTTTTCAAAACTGGTCCCCGTTTCTTCCTCTTCGCCATAATGATATGATGAAGAGTTTTTTTCAGGTTTTTTTAGTTGATTTGATCCCGTTTTCAGAGCTGTGAAAAATGACATAAGATGTATATCTGCGCCGACCACTATTTCGGTTTCGGCAAATTTTGTCTTCAACATTTAAATAAGAAGGTTCATCTTCGCAGGAATTTATTCCCCAGAAATTTGTCTTATGACATAGTTAGAATCTTGTGACATACTTAGAATCTTTTGACATAGTTAGAATCTTGTGACATAGTTAAATATGTATGTCTCCTGCAACAGTTATCGTGATCGTCAGTATCACTCAGCGTATTTGGTACATCAGTTTGCTTTGTACCTTCAAAATATCCGTCGAATATAATTAAGGCATTGGATTTATATTTCGATCGGACGTATGTGATGCACTTACTGCGAATAGATGAAAATGGTCCATCGTGATGCCAAACGCATACATAAAATATTTAACACATTTACTCACGCCTTCAATCATTAATAGAACACTTTAGAAAAATATACGAAAAACACATGGTGGTGTAGATGAATAATTCATCGCGGCGCTAGTACGCCTAAAACTATTGATTATATGAAAATATTATAAATAAGAGAAAAATAAATTTAAAAACGTATAATAATGCATTTAACGTAGCGAAATTTGAACCCGCGCTTTGCCAAAATCGTCCAAGCGCTATGCCCAACTAAGCTGTACGTTCTCATCAAACTAATTTTCTTAATTCTTATATTCGTATTACTATAATGTAAAATATAAAGTGAAAGAAACTTCTAGGAAGCGGAAATTTCCTTCCAAAACTTCATACAGTGATGCTAACACCTTAAATAAGTTGTAACAAGCGAGCTAAGTTAAACTAAACTAAAACTTTTCGAGTAACCCCTTTTTTGACAAAATGACTGGATTACTAATATACATATAAGCAAATATTCAAGACTTAGACAAACAGTCTTAGGCTTATATAAACAAAAGAATCCCCATAATGTAGGTACATTCCATTCTCTTATTATAATTATTGACTTAACTGTTTTTGAATCTTACTTTAAAATGTTTTAATTATTTTTATAGGTATTATGTGCTGCAAATCATGTAGTGCAATGGGTGCCCTCTAGCCATGGTCAAGTGCCTCCCAATGCTGTTATAGCAGGCAACACACATTCCGCTGAGCCACTCTACATTGGCAGAGCACGTCACAGAGGCTCTCTCACCCCTGGCAACGTATGACACATATATATTTTAAAGTACATTAAAATGTTTTTAAAATTAGAATCTGATAATATACTATAAAAATATACATATAAATTTACAGATTCACCCCAGCCACGGATGTTGCTACATTTCCTATGGAGGCTCAGAAATAGGCTACAAGCAATATGAGGTTCTTGTAAGAGTTGACGGTTAATATTGACGTACATAATTACATGTCAATTGTAATTTTGTATCTTGGATGGATATTATAAATAAAACAAAGTTATATGTTTATAGTTTTTATTGACATATTTAAACAAAAATATGTTAAAAGAACCATATGTTTTTTTTTATATTGTAATACTATTTTTTCTATTTCTTGAAATTTAATAAAGTTTTTTTTAATAATTTACAACAACAAATATAATTAATTTATTTATCACGTTACTTATTAAATAAGTGTTTTTTTTAATATTTATTATTTATAAATAATTATAAATAATGAATATATAAATATGGAGCCTATATATTTATTATTTATAATGAAGCAGGCAATTACTTACAAAAAACTTTTTATTCGTGAATACCATTTTTTATATAAGAATGAATAATTTTCTATAATTTAATCAAATTGAAATAAAATTTATATATGATGATTTTGTAAAATAATATGATGACTTTGTAAAATAATTCGTTGAATATTTTAATCCAAATTCATACAAAACATTTTTTTTACATTTTATTTGAAATTAATAAATAAATATTTCTTGTAATTGACATAAAGTAATAATCATTTCTTAGTTATTTTGCAAAGACGTGAGAAAATAAACTGAAATGACAAGGGACTACAATAAATGTCAATATACATAGAATAGTAACACTATCTGTAGTTGGGTTGATCAACCACAGTTGGATGTACAACATGAACTCCACCGCCTATGTTGTCCCCACAGCCGCAACAGTCACAGCAGCCCCCTGGCTGGCAGCAAGGGCTACAACAGCACATGTCTTGGCATGGAGTACAGGTGAAACTGCAGCAAATTCCCATGATACTGTTAACATTAAGTAATACTAATTTACTTTATATTCATTCTTATATAAAAATAATTTATAAAAGAAAAAACCTTCTGTTAGAATGAGTATAAAGATTATTCTGAAAGTTAAAATAAAAAAAAAATGGTAACTGGCAGCAATGCAGAACACGGCGTTTACTTCTTCCTCTCAACACGCAATGCCTAGAAAACGTTCGTTCCACTTCTGTTCCCCACTTTCCGCCGAATTTGAGGCATTGCATGTTGAGTGGCGGAACTCAACGCCGCGCTTTGCCTTATTACCAGAGCGAAAAAATGAAACATTAAATATTTAAATTGAAAATATTAAATATTTCATTTCCTCGACTGGGGATCGAACCCAGAACCTGTCGGTACAGTCACACTCTTGTGCCGCAACGCCTCGACAGGCCTCTAATAATCATTATATAATTATATAATTTTTATTAAAAAATCTACTTACAGTTAGAAGTGGCTTAGGGCAGTGGATCGGAATCTAAAAGAAGATGTACTCTTATGTATTAAATACAATTTACAAGTGTACGTTTTACTAAAAAAAAGATAAATAAATGTAAAGCAACACACCATAAAAAGATTAGATACACAATCATATATTTGTTGCTTTGTTATCGCTAATATCAGTAAATTATCTTTTCGAATGACTAAGGATAGAAGTATTATCCCAAATTATTAAATATTTTCATTTATCTATATAAAATTAAATTATTGTGTTTATCATATCTCCTCAAGGTAATTAAGTTCTCTTACATGAAAATTGAAAATGAACTGAAATTTTTGAATCGTTATTTTACTAAACACCTGCTCGGGCTTTGCCCGCTTCAACTACAAGATAATTTACTTTTCAGAATAAATTTAGTAATTTTTAAATGTATTTTTTACATAACACAACCTACTGACCATACTCGTCATAAACGACGAAATCTGAATATAAAAGAAGGACAGAGAAAATTATTATAGTACCTACATTGTACTTTGTAGAAGTAGATACCTGTCTATAGTCATTGAAAAAATGAATACACTGCAATGTAGTAGAGACAAACATATATATTCTTTAGAAATTACTCCGGAGAGCTCGACGATGGCAGCACTGTCTCCGAATATGAAGTCTCTGAGAGAGAGTGTTTTATTTTTTTAACTAAAACTCAATTGCACACCAGGACGAAAACTATCCTATAAATTAAACTTAAATTTAAAAAGAAACATAAATAAGTTGTAACAAGCGTACAAAAATTTCGACGGAGCTTGGTGAGAACGAATGGCTTAGTTGGTCAGAGCGCTGGAACGGTTTTCCAGAGGCGCGGGTTCAAATCCTGCTTCGTTCAAAATTTTTATACGCTTTTTAAATTTAAGTTTAGTATTTTCTGTCCTAAGTGTGAAATAACACTTTAAAACATAGTAAAAATATCCTATAAGTTGCTATAGGTCTTTACCTATTTTTACACATAATATAATGGATTCATTAAACCTGAAAAAAAATTACCTCCAGACTTTAAACAGAATTTCATTTATTTCTGTTCTGCAGATTTGAGTGATTGGTGAACAAATTATGCTAAGTGTTTTTTAACATCTATTGTCGATATAAAACCTACCCAATTTAATTTTATATAATTTATTATATGGGCGAATATACGCTATTTGGATTATTATGTTCCGTCCAAAAAAAAATACCTTAAATATATTTTATCAATGCTAATGTATGTTTAGCATTAAAGAATATAATTTTCAACTGGCCCACTTGGTTGGTTCTAAAAAAATTTATATTTTAATACTTGTTATTTAAAATGTTACAAAAATATACTCCTCTGGCCACCCTATTTCCAAATTTTTATATTTTTTATAATATAACGCTTTTAATTCTTATTAAATTAGTTTTTCTTTGGCATTATCTTATAACCAAATAAACAATGACGCGTATTTTTATCAAAATATATTTATTAACGTTAAAAAGGACATTTTTCTTGGCGTAATTTAGAATCCGTAAATTACTTTTAATACAAGGCTGAAAAACATGTGATGTAATTTATGTAGGTTTTGTGCCATTTTATCACTTTTCTGGTGCCACTCCTTTGGCAATTTCCATGACGGGGAGCAAATACACAACAAAGTGGTGACTAAATTTATGTTGCAAGTGTATACACTTGTTGCTACGTTTACAATTGACTTTTATATGCTGTCAATGAAAGTTGCTGATTGGTTTTGAAATATTTATATAAAGTACAGATATATATTGAGTTCTGGTTGTTTCTGTATTTAACGGTGCGAGGAATAGGTAGATAAAAAGCAGAACAGATACGCTGCCAAAAAAATTAAATTAATAGGAAGAAATGCAGATTTAAAAGAGAAAGAAAAACATCAATATCAAAAGAATAAAGAATGGGGACAATTAAGAGTATAAATGTCACGACTGAAAAAGAAAAAGACTCAAAGAAAAATATGGCGAACGTAAACGTATAACGCCACCTGTATCCGATGTTCCTCAAAATAATATCATGTCTGAACAGAAACTATGAAATAACGTAACGTAAAAACGTAACGTAACAAATTATATTTTATTTAGTAAGGTCATTCATAGTATATGTAACATAGACTGATAACACTTAATTTGATAACAATTCGAAATTTTACCTGGAACTACTCTATACCTGGTCATGGCAATAGAGCTACAGATAAACAACTGCATAGAATATCGTTTCAGTGGGAACTGACGGAGTGACTGAATAGAAGATTTTGCTAAAGAATTAGGAAAATATTGCCCTGATATTCATGATTTTGTTATAACCGGATATTTACAAAAGAGTTTAATTACCACACCGCACATGAAACTATTTGTTGGTACAGTTAAGGTACACTAAGTGCGAAGCAATTATTTAATGAGTGTGTTTTATGTCAGCCAGATAAGTAAAGACAAAAAGAGCTATAGGATAAGGACTAATTTGCTATAAGAGCTTTGCTGTAAGGATAAGGACAATTTGCTACAAAAATAAGTGAGGCTTTACATATATTAAAATAATATTGCACATGCACAGCCTAAGTAGTAGCAATTTGTGTTTTTACTTCCATCTGGCTGACATAAAATACACTCAATAAAATCTATCCAAATTAGATGTTCTCGTTGTATGCACTGAATCTAAAGAAGATGCGGGAGCATCTTCTATCCTAATTAATACTGAAAATAAAAAATGATACTGCGATGATTGTTTATAACGGGGATTTTATACTTGTAGAGTACATGATTTAGTATAAAAAAATATAATCATCTGATTTTAATAACAAACAGGGACAGATAAGGGTGATTTTTCTAAAGATCTCCAATAAAAATGATATATTTTTTTTAAAAGATGATTAGGGCGTGCAGGTAAAAAGGTATTCTACAAATTTCAAAAATCATTTGATGAATTCCAAATTAAATTGTCGATTGAAATAAAACCCTTATAATTTAGCGAAATGATATTTAAATATTTTGTTCTTTAAAAAAGTTATTTTTTTTTGTGCTTAGTTAATTTTAATATTTATTTGTTTCGAATCTTTGAGATTAATCTCCATTTTGCCAAATAAATAGGAACCAATATACATTAATGTAAGTGAAGAACTATTTTATTTGTTTTTAGTAAATTGCTTAATTAATAGTGTAATAGACCTTAATAGTGTCTTAAAGTTATTTAAGTTTAAAATCTGCTGCTACCTTAAATTATATTAAACCTACCTTAAATGAAAATGATTACTTTTTCTTCAGAGACACAAAGAACCGTACCGTATATTATGTGTGTATATGGGATACACAGAAAGATTTACTTATATCATTGTGCTTGACAATATAAACTATAGAAAACGGGCTTTTGTTTAAATTTGTGGACAATGAGTCACACTAACAGATCAAAATATTATTTATTTATTTATTTATTTAATACTGTACAACAACTATAGTATAAAACTTATAATTAAAAAGAGAAAAAAAAAAAACAATAAAAAGTCGAGAATCACTACAATTTTGGTGTAAAGGCGGCCTTATCGCCACAGGTAATCTCTACCAGGCAACCCACCCTTAAAAAGATCAAAGGACGAAGGAAAGTGGTTGGTGTATAACGTGATTAATGTATCGATTTAATTACTTTTTAAAGTATATAGTAATAAAAATATTTAAAATCTACTTTTGGTATAGACTACAAATGAGTTACTGTGCTTTTAAACAAATTATAAAAATATACATAAGCATATACAAATATACATATATATATACATATACAGATATTTTATATACGCATACATACATACTTATAGCGATAAAAATAGTTTTTTACACGACGCTTAAATATGTAAATAGATTTGATTTGCAGCCTTGAGTGTAAAAGAGCCTCCATATATTTTAGTGCGACTCAGTGGCACTTCTAATTTATTATCACTCTGCGACCTAAGACTGAGGGAGTGATTGGAGCCAAAAAAACTAAACCTAGTTTTGAAGTATTCTGGGGAGAAGGGATGGAACAGTACAGTGTAAAGGAGTGAAAGGATATAGGGATTACGTCGCTGCCCGATAGTGAGCTATTTGAGTTGGATTCTATACTCTGTAATATGGTCAATTTTTTTTAAAGAGAAAATAAACCGCATGGCCATGTTTTGCAGATGATCAAGTGTATTAAGGAGGATCTGTGGGAGGTCACAATAGCAGGCATCAGCGTAATCAAGAAGAGGAAGGAGAAGAGTTGGGACAAGAGATATTTTGGTTTTAATAGGAAGGAATTTTTTCCACCTTCTTAATCGGCAGATTACAGAAAAATATTTTCTGCTTAGCTCCGTAACATGGGGTGACCCAAATTTTTAACAGTCGTACGGAAGTCTAATTTAGCCCCTCTAAGCAGTACAGGAGAAAGGAATGATAATGAGATTTTCGATAATTGCTGACGACTACCAATAAGAGCAACCTGCGATTAATCCGCATTTTCTGACATTCCAAACATTTTGCTAATTAAGTGCAGCTATAGCATTATGGAGATCGTCAGTAGGTGAAGTAACGTAAATTTGTAAATCGTCAGCATAAAGATGAAAGGGTAAAGTAAGAGTATTAGATACAGAGTTTATAAAAATGAAAAAGAGAAGAGGAGACAGAATTCCGCTTTGGGGTACACCAGCATCAAGATAAGAAGGAGAAGAGTATTTATCATTGACTCTAATGCACTGCTTGCGGCCATATAGATAGGAACGGAACTAGTTGTTACGTTGATAGATTTCAGAACAGCAAGAAGTATATAGTAATCTACAGAATTAAAGGCATTGGAGTAATCCAATAGAGCGACAATACTAACTTGCTGATTATCGATTCCATGACTTATGACATCGCAAATTTTAATCAGTGCAGTAGTTATGCTATGGCCCGGACGGAAGCGAGATTGAAAAGGACCAAGAATATGGTATTTTGAGAGATGCGAAGAGAGTTGATAAAAGATAATCCTCTCTAAGACTTTCGAAAGAAAAGGAAGGATTGAAATAGGACGATAATGAGAAAAAGAAGTAGGATTAGAAATTTTGGGAATAGGGATAACATAAGCTGTTCGCCAGCTGGAAGGGAAGGAACCAGAGGAAAGAAAAAAGTTAAGGATATGACTTAGAGCAGCCAGAATATGATCAAGAGCTAAGCATATCATTTTGCGGCTCAACCCATCACAACCGATTGCATCTGAAGTGACCGCTAATACATATTTCTCAATGTCCTAGCACGAAATGGTTGTAAAGTTGAAAACCTCTAAGTCACTTCTTGTATTTAGTGAGATGGAGCTAAGAGTGTTTGATTTAGTAACATTATCTAATACAGAGACTGAGCTGAAATGTGCATTCAGAGAATCTATGTCGACCCTACTAGCATCCAAGGTGGATTTGTGATCTCGATTAATTCCCATTATGTGTAAAAACTCCCAAACCTTAGTACTGTTCTTATTACTGACTGTTGTGTGAATGTAGTTTGGCTGAGCAATGCGGCAGAGTCTCTTACATTTGTTCCGTAACCCTTTGTATTTGAGTAAATTTTCTGGCGTGGGATTGTGCTTATATTTATATTTAGCTCTATTTCGCTTATTCATGAGAACTCGAATGTTACTACTCAACCAAGGTGCCGGAAGATGTTTCAATTTGATTGACCTGAGTGGGGCATGTACATCAAATATTTCGGTCAGAATTGAATTAAAAATGTTGTTATCCAGTGTAGAGGCATTGTTAAGCTTATCATCCAGTGTAGTGTATTACTACACACTAAACTGCATTTAATATGCATACTTGTCCAAATAATAATAATAGATTTTGTTTCCTAAAAGTCATCTTAGGATTTCTTAAGTTTCAGTGTAAATTATACGTAACATACGTACATAATACAACACTGTAATTATGTATCTTAGGTTTTTATAAATAAAAGAAAATTATACTTGTTTGGTTTAAAGTTTTTTATTCACATATTTAATCAAAAATATGCTAAAACAACCAAACGTGTCAGTTTTCTACGTAATATGTACAGTGTAGTTTTTTTTAAAATACAATGCTTTCTCTATTGTTTGAAATTCAATACTTTATAGATATTTTTATATTTTACATCAAACTTAATTTATTTATTTTTACGTTACTTATTAAAAAGTCTTTTTCCATAACTATATATATTATTTAAACGCGAATACAATTACAAATTCATACAAAACATTTTTTTACATTTTATTTGAAATTAATAAATAAATATTTCTTGTAATTGACACATAGTAATAATCATTTCTTAGTAATTTTGCAAAGACGTCAGAAAATAAACTGAAATGACCAGATACTACAATAAATGTCAATATACATAGAATAGTAACACTATCTAAAGTTGGGTTGATCAACCACAGTTGGTTGTACAACATGAACTCCACCGCCCATGTTGTCCCCACAGCCGCAACAGTCACAGCAGCCCCCGGGCTGGCAGCAAGGGCTACAGCAGCACATGTCTTGGCATGGATTACAGCTAGAACTGCAGCAAAGTCCCATGATTCTGTTAACAAATTTAAAATTTTAATTCGAATATTTTATTAATAATAAGAAGTTATAAGATTAATTTTTTGAACGTTAGTCAAATAGCCACCGGTTCTCTAAAGTTACTGCCACAGACCTGAGAAGTGACTCAGCGGCATATATCTTTTTTTTAAATCAAATGCTTACATAATATTATTTATGTTACAATTATACACTAGGAATAGCCTGGAACGAGCATTACATTCCCAAAGCGTGTAATCATTTATAAAATCGTTAATTTGGTAATACCTTTGACAAACAAACATTTTTTCACAATTTATTTTTAAATTATGAAATAGAAAATTTTTGGACGTTTTCTAGAATGAATTTAGGGCATTGCGTTTTAAGTGGCGGAATTCAACGCCACACTTTTACCAGAGCTTGTTAGCAGAGCGAAGAAATGAAAACATTAAATATTTAATTTAAAACATTAAATATTTAATTTCCTTGAGTGGGGATCGAACTCACAACCTTTCGATTACAGTCATGCTGCGCCACGACCGGCCTCAAAAAAATTTAAAGAAGTTTTATTCTAAAAATTAAAAAAAAAAACACTTTGGTAATAATAAAAAGCGCGGTGTTATGTTCTGGCACTCAACACACATTGTCTTAAAATCAGTGGAAAGTGGGTCATGGGAACGGGGTGTCTGAACACTGTGTTTCCAAGTTCCCTCTGTCTACCCTACCATGTGCAGGCTACAGCGTGAAGCTGTAAAGAAATAATAATTGTAGAGTAAGTAATATAACAGGTTTTACTGGATAACAAAAAACTGATTTTGTCACGACTTTTACTCATATTACCACAAATTATGTAATGTCACATTTAAACTGAGCCGTGCGTATAAAAGATATGATGTGATGACTCACACCACCTTTTAGTGAACATAAATGTTTATTAAAGTAAAGGTTTGAAAGAAAGAAACCGACTGAAAATATTATATTAACATAATTTTAACTGAAATAACAAAACTCGTCAGTTAAATATTTTTAAGCTGGTAATTAAATCAGCTAAAAATAGAATTTATTACAACAGAATTTTTAAACAAGAATTAATATTATTTAATAAATAACTTAAGCCATAGGACAATATTAATATATAGAATATTTAAATATATTAATATATTATTATTTATAATTTATATAAAGAGTCTACTTACAGTTAGAAGTAGCTGAGGGCAGTGGATTACAATGTAAAAAAGATGAACACTTATGTATTAAATACAATCTACGAATGTATCATTTTGGTAAAAAAAGATAAATACATCGAAACCAACCCCACCATAAAAAGATTAGATATAAAATCATATACATATTTGTTGCTTTACTATCACATAATATCAGTAAATTATCTCTCCGAATGAAAAATACACTAACATATTACTCACCCAATTACAATGAAAATTGAAACTGATATTTTAGAAACCGTTATTACGACCCACTCGCGGCTTTGCTTTTATTACACAAAACCACCTGCGGACCATTATTTTCATTAGAGGCTAGAAAACTCAACGAACGATAGTGGGTTCCGATTTTTAGTCTGATATATTTTTAAACAGTCATATACCTAAATATAAATTTAAGACGAAAACTGTCCTATTAGTAGTTAGAGGCCAGGAAGAGGCCAGGACAGCTACCGCTGTACCTGCCGTATCAATTATACGAAGGCCCCCAAAGTGTGTAAGGAAAAAAACGTCCTAATTTATTTTATTTTATTAGTGGCAATCTTCTATAAAATAAATAACTTTTTTCTCACTTTAGCGTGCGTTCAAAAGTTCGTTTATAAATTGAAGAACCCCAAGTCAACGATTCTGATATACGAGTATTTAAAGATTGTAAAATAATTTCATCAGATAGAGGAAATTTTGGTGACAATTTGTCCGAATGCTAACAAAGAATATATTTTAAATTGGGTCCGTTTAAACCACAAGGACCATTTTCAAATGATTCAGAAAATAACAGACTTTTTTCGGCCTATTGTTATTCATATTTCAATACAAATAAAAGTTGTAAGACCATGGTTATGTTATTCTTGCGTTTTAAACAAACCGTACTGTCTGTGCTGTGTTCTAACGTTTTAAACACTATATGTACTATCACTTTCTAAGGTGCCGCGGGGACCGGAAGTTCCCAAAGCCCTTGTCCGGTCAATTGATGTTGGACTCGCGGTGGTTTGTCGTTGGCTGCAGAGGTTGGGCATGTTCATACGCATATCGAACCTGGGCCGAGGCACTTGTCACTAAGAATCCAAAGGTGAAAACCTTAAAAAGAAAGGACAACCGTGCCTCTAGGTACTTTAAGTGGCAAATTGCTAGAGCAAGGTCCGAGCACATCGCTAAAATCGGCGAGAAGCTTGAGAGTTACCCGTCGGGAACTCGCCAGTTTTGGGCCCACTCAAAGGCTGCACTAAACAACTTTAGCCAGCCTTCGCTTCCGCCGCTGCGCACGGGGAATGACATCCTAGTCCATGTGGCGAAACAGAAAGCCGATCTTCTGGGCGCTCTCTTTACCTCGAACTCGACTATGGATGACCAAAGAGCAACGCCGCCAACCATTCCGCGGTGTCAGAGCTCAAGGCGAGCTCTCTCTTCCTTGGACATTCACAAGTCGAGTGGGCCAGATGGCATCTCTCCTCTTGTGCTCCGTTCATGTGCTCCTGAGCTGACTCCGGTGCTAACGCGTCTCTTTCGGCACTCTTACTCAGTCGGCGTAGTCCCAGATTCGTGGAAGAGCGCTCTTATCCACCCGATCCCGAAAAAAGGCGATGGTTCCGATCCAACTAACTACAGGCCTATTGCTATCACCTTCCTGCTCTCAAAAGTTATGGAGAGCATAATAAATAGCCAGCTCTTGGTTTATCTGGATGATAACCGATTGATTAACGACCGCCAATATGGCTTTCGTCAGGGTCGCTCATCCGGTGATCTTCTGGTTTATCTAGCCAACCGCTGAGCAGCGGCTATTGATAGTAAAGAGAGGGCCTGGCAGTTAGTCTGAACATGGCGAACGCCTTTGATCGTGTGTGGCATGGGGCGCTCCTTGCGAAACTTCCATCTTACGGGCTTCCCGAGAATTTATGCAAGTGGATCGCTAGCTTTCTCACTGGGCGCAGCATCAAGGTCGCTGTCGACGGTTTTTGCTCCGAATACATGCCCGTGAACGCTGGCGTCCCCCAAGGCTGCGTGCTGTCCCCTACGCTATTTCTTCTGCATATCAATGATATGTTGGAGGACTCTAACATATATTGTTATGCAGATGATAGCACTGTGGACGCTGTATACTCCGGCCATGCAAGTCTTTCTCGGGAAGACGTCGACCAGTACCGAAATCAACTTGTGTCTTCCGTTGAGGTATCCCTCAAGAATGTCTCCGTATGGGGTGAAAAGAACCTGGTTCAATTCAACCCCCAGAAGACACAAGTCTGCGCGTTAACCGCTAAAAAAACCCCATTGGTCGTATCACCAGTTTTCGAGAACACTCCCCTTAAAGCCGCGCCCTGCATCAGTATATTGGGCCTCAGTTTTTCGAGCGACTGCCAGTATCGCGATCATCTGGAAAGCAAGGCCAAGTTGGCCTCGAAGAAACTGGGGGTCATCTGCAGAGCGAGACAGTATATCACGCCAAAACACCGTTTGACCCTGTACAGGGCCTAGGTTCGGCCTCATATGAAATACTGTTCTCACCTCTGGGCTGGTGCACCCCAGTATCAGCTTGAACCATTTGATTGCGTACAACGATTCGAACGGCTCTACCGTTCGAATCGTTGGGGACCCAATCATCTGTAAGGGGCTTGACACTTTGGCTTTGCGTAGAGACGTATCTTCACTGTGCGTTCTCTACCGCATTTATCATGGGGAGTGTTCTGGAGAACTGTTTGACTTGGTACCTGCCGCCGAATTTTCTAACCGCACAGTACGCCACAAGTTACTGTACCATCCACATCATCTGGACACGTGGCACTCCACTACTGTGCAGTTTCGTAGAAATTTCCTTCCACGCACCACACATCTCTGGAACGACCTACCCACAGCAATATTTCCAGGTCGATACGATATGGGTACCTTCAAAAAGCGTGCTACCTACACCTCAAAGGCCGGTAACGCACCTGTAGCTCCCCTGGTGTTACACGGGGCCGTGGGCGACGGTCATCACTCACCATCAGGTGACCCGTACGCTCGTTTGCCTTGTCTTTTCCATAAAAAAAAAAAGAAAAAAAAATGTTCGTCTGCCCGGTATAATTGTCACCAGGGCGTCTGACCTCGCGCGCAGCTAGTTACTGCCTTCACCGGCTCAAGGCGAAGGGCCGTCTGGTGGACCTAGCACGGTTTGGAGCGACCGTTAGTGGCGGCCTAAGTACTGATTGGTTGCCGCAGCTCGGGCATATGCCTGCTTTGCATGAGAGACGGGAGCTAGACCCGTATCAAAAGTAGCCGCTTTTAGGTTCAGGGTAGACTGCGTGATGCGTGTTGGGAAGTGAATGTGCCTTACAAATCCGGTACCAACTGGAAATTGGGAGTCAGCTTCTCTGGCGCCCTTAGTGAGGTCAATTGCGAGCATGTTGGTCAATTGCGAGCGTGTATACAGCGTCCTGTGCCTATTTCGAAACCGAGGTAGCGTGACTGAAGACCGTCTTCCATCTCTACAAAACTATCAGTTAAAATTTTATCAATGTACACATTAAACAACGGATTCCACACAGTCTCTGTTCTCGAGTATGCTTCATACTCGAGAACAGAACGAACGTAGGCATTGTACAACGTGATAAGTGTAGCACTATTGTGAAAATCTTTTGTTACCCGAAGAACAAAACCCAGCATCCGAAAAGCCTTACCAACTATGTGATCAATGTGATAATCAAATAAAAGATTACGGTCAAGGTAAACTCCCAGGTCCATCACCACAGAGAGCCTCTCAATCGTTACATTATTAAAGCAATAATTGTACTTTATGTTATGTCCTTTACGGGAAAAAGTAATTACGTTACACTTATCAAAGTTCAAAATAATATCATTGCACTGACAGTAGGGGCATTTCACGTGAAGCGGACAGGGAAAAAAAAGTGAGGTTCTGAAAAGCGACTATATTTAGCCTATTTGTACTTCCAGCAGGTATGAATGGATACACAAAATATTTTATTTGTATAGTGTATATTTTCCAAGTTATAACATTGTAAAGAATTGTTGGGTTTGTAATTACAATTTTTTGAAAGTATTTTTTTTTAATATAAAAAAAATGTTATGAAATATTTTACATAGCGATACATATTGAAAATATTCTGTTCTTTTTGAGGATAAAATTAAATTATTTAAAAAACATTTTTTTCCTGTTCAAAACCGGAAGTGAACTATTTAAACCAGAATTACAATCACTTCGACCAATTTTATTTTCTTTTTTTTTTCTTTCAAATTATAGCTTAAAGGATATTAAAAGTGCATTAGAAAATTTAAAATGGGATCTCTGATAGTTTAGGAGCTAGTTTGATTAATGTACACACGTGTCACAATGGGCGTGATTTCTGGCGCTGGCATAAGTCGAGTAGTTAGCGCGATATTGCATTAAAACTTGTACCTTATTAATAATTTATATAATTTTAGCATATTTAACTTCGTCCAATGATATAGAATAAATTTTATTAATATTATATAAATAAAAACACAAAGAACCAAACAATACCCCCGTAGGCGACTACCGACCGAACCCATATGGTATGTGGTTGTACTAACCATCAAAGTAATGTAAAGTTGACGTTGAATGGAGGAGAGCTGATCTCACAGCTAGAATTGCTATGCTACTTTCATAAGGCTTCTCTTCGCATGCTGATCTGTCCAAATCCAACACTGTCGTGTCATTTTATGACTACTAAGACACCACCAAATAAACGCTGTAATTTTTGTCCGGGTTTAAGTGGAATTCGAGAGGATTTATTTGATAACAATCAAGAAAGAAATGCCCCAGTAATCAAATAACCGGTTCAGACCATCTTGTAAAAAGGGGCAATCTGTTTGTGTAGTAATTTGTTTAAAAATTTTCATATCGTCGGCAAATAATAATATTTCTGTGTTCATAAATGTTGCTTTAATGTTGTTTATAAAAAGATCGCCATGTATACCGACCTCTACAAGTCTACAAATTAACAAACGATGTGAAATTTTATCAAATGCCTTGGAGAAGTCGGTGTACACCACGTCTACTTGAAAACCACCATCCATTATGTTACCAGTTAGTATCGGTCGATTTTTTGTTAATGAAACCATGCTGCTGTTCAATTATGATAGGCCTTAAAGTTGGAAAAATGGAGTCGTATATAATTTTTTCAAATAATTTTGCAACAACACACAATTTGGATATAGGTCTGTAATTCCGAATATTATGTTTATTACCAGACTTGAAAACTGGCACGACAAATGAATGTAATAATGTCCCTATAGAAATAAAAATCTGTGAGTCCTTTTTAGAATTTATATCAGTAACCGATGCTGCAGGTGTGAAAACTGACATTTTAAATTTAACTAAATGATATGAAATTGATTTGACTAAATGTAGAGGACAAGGTTACGAGGATTACAAAACCTAATAAAAGAGCATGCTCAAAACGCCGATTATGTTCATTGAGCTACGCATGCTATAAATTTAGTTTTAAACGATGCTGACGTGTTCGTGAAGTATGGACTTCTTTCGATAATTTAGAAAAAATATATACTTATTTTGGAAATAGTATAAAACGCTCGACTATGCTTAGTATATATTGCGTTGTATGTTCGAAATATTACCGAGGTAAACACAGCATGCTTTTTATTCTTGACCCTTTCAGTTACAACCGCAACTGCTTAAAGAAGTTTTTCTAAATTAAAACTGTTAAAAAAATACTTATCAACTTCAATGGGACAAGAACAGCTGTCAGGCCTCTCACTATTGTCCAAAGCAGAAAATTTAGAAAAACTGAAATCATTATCAGCCGTAAATGATTTAATAAATCAGTTTGCCGAAAAAAAGGCACGAAGAATGAATATTTAAAATTGGATTTTTATTTGTAAAATGATTAAATTATATATTTTTTCTTTTATGAAAAATCTTTACCCTCATATTAGGGCCTTTACCTGCATCCTTGTTTTATAGAAACTATAATGGATTCCAAGATTATACCCGAAAAAGGTGTATCTCCAGGCTCTAAGCTAAAATTCATTTAATTTTGTCGAGCAGTTTTTAGTGATTGTCAGTCAGACAATTATAGTAATTGGTTTTTTAGCTTTTATTATCGATAATAACCTTCCCTATTGACTTTTCTATCATTCTATTAGATAAACACACATATATACTTTTATCATTACAAACCTAATGATAAAAGTAAATCCGTCTGTTTATTTGTATCTGTCTGTGTACTTATCTATAATGTGTCATTGTTAAAGAGAACGGTTTTTTGTTCAAATTTTTACATACAATAGTCCCTGCAATTAGAAATGCGTCTACACGACCAAATAATAATAGCTTTTGTTTCTATTATTTTGAAAGTGCAAAAAAAAACAAAAGTAACTTATTTCCTAAGTGTAGAACTAAGTAAATAAATTGCGTTTGCTTAAACAAGTCTCAGAATATCTAAAGTTACAGTGTTGTAACTTTCACCGATTTAAAAAAAATGCAATCCTTCGGACGCTACTACGATGACGTCACCCAGTGGGTACGATTGTGGATAATACTGTGGTCATTGTGCTATCTAACATATAAAACAAAGCTTATTATTAATTTCACAAGCGACTTCGTTACTTTTTTATTTAATATAATTTCGCTGTATGTATGTATGTATATTTCTTAGACATTTAATGATTCATTTTTTTTAAGTAAAGCTATTTTTCGTAGCTAAGCTGCGAAAACGCACCAAACCCAAGTATGTAATAGGTGTACTATTGTATAGACTCGCAGCTCGCAGCGTAAAGTTACAGGCGTGTAGTCGGACTGCCAGATTTTGCCACGTCATCGGTACTTTAACATTCATTTTTTTACTCATGCTTCCTATATTTAGATATGCTGATAAAAAAAACGTTGCTATGACTCATTGTAAAGGGCTTGGTGGCAGTCTCGTTCGAACGAGCAGCGTTTTGTATGTATATTTTTCTAAAAGTTTCTCAAAGTAAAGAAGATAAATAATGTGCAGAACTGAAAGTAATTAATACAGTAAAGACCGTCAATGTAATTTTTTCGTATAAATTTCACATTAACATTCGTGGCAATTTTTTTAAAGTGCGAATATCCGTTATATACAAGTACCTATGTTATTTTCTAATATTAATAATACAAACTATTACTCTTGTATAATATGATATTTTAATATTGCATAATAGAAAAATATAAATTATAATATCAGGAGTCGAAATTAACAATGTCACACCACAACATCGACAAAATCAATGTTGTGGTGGCTACGATAACAATCATTACATTGTCATCAGCGTAAATAATAAGATATTAGAACAATTGAATGAAGTAGTATATCTGGGAAGTATGTTTCGTAGAAACGGAAGATATGAAATCAATATGAGAAGGCGTATTGTTACTGGTAACAGACTTAACGGTGCCTTATCCTTGGCTACATTGATGAAACGTTAAAACGTCCGAACAGCAGCACGTTTGTCCGAACGCAATGCATTATGGATACTGACGCTATTATACGGCGGCGAAACGTGGGTAATACAGAAGAAGACTGTAAGAAAGATGAATACTGTAGAGAAGGGATCTCTTCGTAGGATATGCGGAGTCAGTTTAGCTGATCGCATACTCAACGAAGACAGATAGGTAATAGCATGGATGTCACAGTTCACATAAAGAGATACTGTTTTTTGCTAGTTAAATTTTTGTTATGTATCGTATAAATACTAGATTTTAACACAAAATAAATGACTTGAATATTTGATCTTAGTAGTACTGTGTGTAAAACTTAAGTTTGCTGGAGCATGTATTCAGTTTCTATGAAATTAACTAAAATTAAAAGTTTTTAATAGTTTTTTTCTGTAATAAAAATATATATTTTCTGTTTTCTTCAAAAGAGTGTAGTCTTAATTTCTGCTTGATACTTGTACCTCGAGAAGAATGGTTTTACAGACAACAAAGTTATCCTACAAGATTTTAATTTTTTAGGAGGTAGAGGTAGAGGGGTAATGTGTGTAGAAAAAAAATATTCTTCTAAATATGTAGATACAAATTAATCTTAACTACACCTACATTAGACAAATTTTAACTGGATCGATCTGAATTTAATTAAACAAAATCTCTTGTTCGTATTGTCTTGCTGTTCAGCAATTTAACTAAAATAAAATATTTTTTTAATTAAATAGATGAAGTATGATATGTCAATTTTTTTATTTCGCTTTTAGTACAACATTTTTATTAAAAGTATAGCTAATTTTGATTTATAAATATTGTATAATTAGATAAATGCCAGGTCAAGAAGCTAAAACACTCCGTTCTCCACTATCCGCCGGAATACTGAACATTGTGTTTTATTTTTATCTTACTTGCGTTGTATAGTAAATGAAATATATTTAACTGATAAAGTCGGTCTAGTATCAGTACTACGTTCTATGCAATATGTATGAAGTATAGCAGCCATAGGCAAGCCTATTAGTGGAAATGACCAACTATAAAAAAGGTAAACATTTAAAACGAATTAAAAACATTAAAGATTTGGCGAAGTGAACTGGCACACTCGAAACGCCATAATTGAAGAAATAAATGAATGAACGTTAAAGAACATGCTCTTTTGCTAGATAGTATAATTATAACGTCATTAGATAAAATGAAAAATAAAATAGTTTAAGCCATACACATGTATTTTACTACTATTAACTTTTATACAACATGACAGATATTACTTGGAGTTTCGATATACAATCAATAACGGAAATACTGAAATAGTTATTCATAATTGATTGTAATTTGTTACTAATTACGATTATTATCAGGATTACTATAATTCGTGTGAATTATTTGAATCATATCAATTAGACAGAATACTTATTTTTGTCATTTTATATCTTTTTCTGCTATATTTTTTATTGCTATATTTTCATATTATGCTTTAAATAGAAAAAAATGCTCTCAAAAATAATTCAATAATTTATTTTTTTAACTAATTTGTATTTGATGTATATTAAATTAAGGTTTAGGATAAATTAGCTACGTTCATACTTTTTTTCAGTATATAAGGTGCTGCAATAATAACACGATAAAAATATGACAATCATTACTGTATATTAGAATGTGAACAATGATATTATGTATACAATATAAATAATATATTTTAATTTTAACATTAACATGTCCGCTCTTATAAGAGCAAGTCTTATAATATTTCAATATGTTACTTACATAAGTAATATAAATACATACTATATCTTTTGGATTCACAAATGTACATAAAATTTATTGTACAGAAGATAACGAATGACTCATCGTCGTGCAAATAAATATTTTGATAATTCATACTTAACTGTTAATAGATATCTAACAGAAGATAAGTATCTTATTCACGTTATTACATAAAGACTACCTTATTATAAATAAAATTTACAAAAATATTTACGTAACAATAAGAAATGTAAAAGGAAAAAGTGATTAGCAATTTTAAAAAATCAGTACAAATATAATCATGATCCATAATAGATTATTTAAATGCGGTTAATATTTATATAAGTAAATTGCAATTCAACGATATGGTGGCGGCGCACTTGGTCGCCTGGCCCCGGGTGCTTCGATTACGGTATGATGTACAACTGTGGTATTAGAGGGTGGGGGGTCCGCGCAGCACTCGGAGCAGCAGCACGGGCAACAACAGCACGGCACGCAGCAGCACGGTCGACACGATATGTTACACCCCATCCTGGAATAAATTCGGTGTTTTTTATTTAAAGTATATTGCGCTTGTAACTTGGACAAGGTCGTGTAAATTTTATATAAAGTAACAATTTAGTTTATTAATTCATTCATCGTTTCAGAGATATTTGAGACCACTTTTTCCTCTATTAACTTAATTAGTTTTGTGATTAAAATTTTGAATATAACTTAAGCTATTAAGATACCCATATCATAATTACCTATTTATAATTTAAGTGACGGTAAACGTAGAACTTACGTCAACAAGTACAATAGGATGTGTTAAAACAGTAAAACAATATCAAACACTATTTCTTTAAATACTACGTGATTTACTGTAACAATAATGGTCATATCTTTCTCAATGTCATTTATTTATTTATCTATAGGTACTAATTAAGCTGTTGATAAATAAATTGATATTTGGGGATATATCTTTATTACAAAGGTTACATCAAATTTAAACTGATATTAACTAATATTGGTACTAACTTCGTCTGATAGCTTCCATAAGACTTCAAGTTCTATGACAGCTATTAAATAAGACTAAGTATATGATCGGTTATACAAGAAGTACTTGATTGTCATACGTAGATATATGCATACGATATATTGATCTTGAATAAAATATAACAAGTTGGAATATAATATAGTTAAATTTATGAAAAATAATTGTAATATAAATGTACACACTACGTGAATAAATTACTCGATACAAGCGTGTCATTGTAAAATACAGTTTGTGGGTTCGATTCCTCCGGTCTGGTCACAAAGCAAATTGCGGAGATGAATTCCGCCACTCAACAAGCAAACCCTTAAATTCGGGGCAAAATTGGGACGGAACGGAGTGTCTTAACACTAGCTTCCTAAGTACCCTGCCTACCACCTGCCTTGAGTGAAGCTTATGTGTATAAAATATAAATAACGAACTCAACATACCTTACTTATAAATATTGTTATGCTATTAAGATATTATCTTGGGTGACCGTAGGGGGGATACCCTTGAGGAGGTGGGTATCCTCCAGGTTGAGGATAGCCTGGATATCCTCCTTGAGGCGGAGGATATGGGTATCCTGGAGGCGGTGGTTGATCCACCACCGGTTGTTGTATAATTACAGTTTGTTGCGGCGGTTCCTGTTGTTGCCCACACGCGTTAGGACACAGACATGGGACCAGGCAGCAAGCACTCAAGGCCAGGCAACAAGGGTTGACGCAACCGTCGCAATCACCACAGTCAAAGGATAGGCACAGCCCCATATCTTGCTGTTTTATTTCTTAAACTAGAATAAAATGCACGAATATAACAAACTGTTCTAATGATAACTTATCAGGTGTGTTCGTTCTATTTGTTACTGTTAACAGTAACCTCTCTAGACAATATGACACTTTATTAGTATAACAATAAAATTACATTTAGAAATAGCAAGTCTTATCACGACTTTGGTGTTTATCTCACGATAAAAGATAATAGTTATTATACGTATAATCTCTGTTACTCATATATTTCCTTTTCCATATATTTTGTGTCCGTTGTTATTATTATTTTTTTATTACAATTATTCCCACACAAAAAATCACAAAAATTCTGTAACACTTCGTAATATTTTAAATGCTATTATAAAATATATTTAAATTTCTTACCAATAAATTATAAATTACATCAAGCCACACAACACAAAATTGTATAAACTACGCAAATTTAACACATTATGAAAAATAAATGTAGTTTGTCACACAGCAGGAAAATCTACAATGACGCGAGCGTCTGCGCAACTAAACGAACTCTAGCCGTTTCGCTTTCACAGAGCTCACTTTACCTCACTCTACGAAGAGAAAAACCATATTGCCTTGATGACTATGCAAGGAAAATTGAACACATTACACGACCTTGCACCGTTGTTTGTAAAATTAATTAAAAATGTAAAAAGTAGGTCCCAGAAATGATACATTCAATTAATATGTAATTAGTTCTTTTTCACGTGACTGGTTCTTAAGTTGCTCACTAACTCTATAATTAAAATAATGTTTAACATTAACGCTTACTATAAGGTAATTACAGAAAATGAAAAATACCTTACCATGATGGTAGTAGTTGTTGTATCTAATACAGTGACTAAAATTTAATAAATTATAGCCATTATTTAAATGATTATAGATAGCGCGTAAATACTGAAGCAAACTCGTCGAACAGTTAAAACAAAATAAATGAAGGCAACAGAAAGAATTACTGACATGGATAATGAGCACAAGGTTAAAACCTTGGTTTCAATAATACAAATCTTATTCTTCCCTATAGGTTTTTTTTGCTAAAAAATACTAGTGAGCAAAAAAGGTTTGTTAAAGTTATTTAAATATAAAAACAAAATAAATACTCAATTACTAGATTATGAAACTTACACGTAATAATTACAATACATGAAGACGATTTTATATTCATATTATATATAAATTAATTATATTATTCTAACTAAATGCATTTTGTTCTCTTACAAATAAAAGGATGAAATATTAGTAAGTTAATGTTACTTGAAGTGTTTCAATAAGTTGTAGCAAGCAAAAGTGCAGAACGTCGCTTTCAAAGTCATATTTATTATTACAGGCACTTTATTGCCTCATGATAATACTTTAAAAATATTTAAAAGCATGAATGTCATAAGATTCTAAAAATATGTTTACTTCGCATATAGGGTAATCAGAATCTATCAACATATGAAAAGCTCTATTTGTCTGTTACATGTTCCTCAAAATATTAAACGTGAGAGTTTGTCACGTTTAACATACGAGAATTTTGGTGATTCTATTCATTCTTATTTCTTGGGCCGTTTTTGGACTGTGTCACTTAATCTATGAATTTGATCGAAGGATTACCTTCAATCTAAACTTATAATAAATCAGGAACTGATCAATATCTGTACTGAATAGATATATTGAAAACAATCTGATAGGAGTCGTTTATAAATTGTGTCTATTTGTCTGTCTGTTTGTCTATTTGTCTGTGCATTTATAATCGTGCTAATCTCATAAGCTAGGATAACTAAATTTTATTGTAGTTTTTACGCTTATATTTTTTGTCTTATATGATTTTACTCTTATGTCTTCCATGTCCACACAGTGATCAGTTACAAATTTATTATAATTATATAATGGCATACGTTTTGTATTTCGAAAAAAAACAATCATTTTGTTTACAAACTACTTTCAGTTGAAATACAAACATTTCTGATCTTCGATTTTACATGTCAACAGAAATCGCTCATTATCCGTATTAAATAAATAAATAAATAAATAAATAAATAAATAAATTATGCTAAGAGATAATTTCTGTATGTGTTACAGATTGTTTGATCTCTAACGGATTTTCATCGGATGTTACCAGATGCTCCAGATCTTCATTTTTTCATATCTCAACAGACATTGCTCATCATCCGGAACAACTTTTGTTAAGGCTTCCGTCATCCCTTAAGGTTCTACGTCATGTGTTCGAGTTTCCAGATCATTTTTTTACGGAAAAGACAAGGCAAACGAGCGTACGGGTCACCTCAAAGTGAGTGATCACCGTCGCCAACAGCTACATGTGCGCTGCTGGCCTTTGAGGTGTAGTGTGTAGACTCGCTCTTTGAAGGTACCCACGTCGTATCGACCTCGAAATACAGCCGCGGGTAAGTTGTTCCAAAGATGTGTGGCGCGTTGAAGGAAATTCCTACGAAATCGCACAGTAGTAGTGTTATGTGTAAAGATGATATGGATGGTACATTAACTTGTGACGGATTGTGCGGTTAGAAAATGATGCCCTAGTTGTTGCCCAGGCTTATTAGCTGTAAAACAAAAAAGTTTCATTCAATGGGGTCCATTTATTTCGGAAATTATCCTGTGCAAACGGACAAACATACAGAAATAATTTTTCAATACACAATACAGAAATAACTTTTCTCTAACTGTTTCCTAACCAATCTATTCTATTTATTCAAAAATATATAAAATAGAGACATACTTTTTTACTGTTGGGTAACGTGGGGTAGTGTTACAAAAAAAATAAATTGAAATATGGTGACAAAAATATTGTTTTAATCAGTTTGTTTTTGGCAAGAACATAAACTTTAACAATCTCTCTTTACTTAAAATAATTGAATCATTAACATTAGCAACTTCTTACTTTAAAATGTGCTTTAATTAAATCAGTCAATTGTAACACTCAGCCCCGTATCTGGGGTAGTCTGTTATAGAGTAAGGGGCACAATGTTACAATTATTTAAATTAATAAAATAATAAACCATAAGATAAAATTGTGCTTTTAACAAATATTAAACTTCTTTAAAACATTCTTTGGAAGCGTATTGACATCTGTCTGACGTTTGGTCTTACTTTCCGCAAAATTTATTAGAGGGAGAACAATTTTAATATCCTCTAACTATACCGTTGCAATATCGGGTTCAATAGGAAAGTAGAAATGATTGTCAACTTTGGCACTTCTACGCAAGTAGTTTATTTCATATTCATTATCCTCAATATTTGTCGGTAATTTTCATATATAATGCTTGACTAGCTGCTTTCCTACAAATTGAACGACTATAAAATCATCCTTTTTCGGTTTCACTATCAGAGGAAGATATCGAGATATCTGTGAAAACTTTAATTCGTCTTGCTTTTACGATTTCGAACCATTTTCTTATAAAACCTTAGAATAGTACAAAAATATGTTAATTGGAGCTGATTGTTACAGTGTCACATAGTGCCCCGTAACACAGTACCCCAGGGGGTCAAAACAAATTTAAAAAATCAAACGAGTATCTTATGTTATATTTACAACAAGATATTTAACGGCAATGTGTAGCTCAATATTCATTTAGTAAAGGAAAATTACTATCACTTACCTAAATACAATACTTCTGAAAAGACATAAGAACAACTAAAACAATTTTTTCGACGTTTTATCATATAAAAACATTTTTTTTAACCACGAAATAAATTACGGCGGGGACGACTGTTTAAAGATGGCTCCTGGTCAGCTTGACAAACGTGTATACTAACATCATAAAAACAAAAAGCAAGAAAGGAGATATGTTAATTGTAATTGTACCCCGTGTAACACTGTTCCCCATTTTACCCTTCTATTATTTGTATTGATTATAATGTACTTTTGAACCGGAATTAAATAAATTATAAGTACGTATAGGGGAATCTTACATTAACTGATGTGTTTACTGTTAATAAAACATATAACAGACTTCGTTCGTCCGTGCTCTTTTCTCCTCTTTCTGTTCTTGATTTTTATGTAATTTTGTCATTTTTGATAATTTATTTTTGACATTCTCATTTAGGGGTTAATTTAAAGGGATAGAAGGGCCACAAGGGCCCTGCTCAAAATTTAGTAAAAGATAGCCGTGTTGTAGTCCTGATAGACTACAACTCGACCGATATAATTATCGGTTGTTGACAAATGGTTGGCTCGACGGATGAATCTTCTGACTGCATCTTCTTCGGCATCAGAGTAGTACATACATTCGTTTGTGTGTCTGGTGATATAGCAGGTTAGGCAGAGGGAATTTAGGAACCTTGGGGTAACACTTTCCGCTGAATTTGAGGCATTGCATGTTGAGTGGTGGAACTCAATACCACACATGTTTCACCAAAGAGAAGAAATTAACACATTAATTATTTAATTCGAAAATATTAAATATTGCATTTTCTCGAGTGGGGGTCGAATCCACGACCTGACGTGATTACAGTCACATCGCCACCGCCACCGCCACTACGTCACGACGGCGTAGTTTTTTATATGTGTTTACCTGGTTTCGGAGACATTTTAGATAACATTTTGCTAATTTTTGCTCACACGCACATTAGGGGCCTTTGTAGCCCAGGGATGTCGTGTCATTAATACGGCTGACACGGCAATAGCTACGTCTCTGAGTGAATGAATGAATGTTAAGGGAAGTTTGCCAAAATTACTTAGGTAAGTCGCTTCTGAGAATAATGCGCATAAATAAATACACAAGCCAACACACAGACAAAAATATCAAAACTCAGTTTTTTGGATTTTAGTTCATGGATAAACGCACACAATAAAGATTTTATTATATGTCCTTCATTAGATATACAGATGCCGATTAACCACAATTTACCAATTTACCAATGTATGTTAGGTACATTCTCAGATCTATCGATTGAAAACGTACCTATACGTTTTGTTATATTCTGAATTCATATAAAATATTATAATATTTGATAATAAATTAAAGAAACCAATGTACACAATCACGGCGAATAATCTTAATAATCTTATCATAAACATACGTCACACTCAATCAATGCCAAAGTTAAGTAGGATCTCTTTCGCAATACACACAGTACTTGTACACTAGCCTTTAGGAATACGTAAGTGTAACGCATTTATAATATGGCCATATAACTAAAGTGATGACTTCCGAAGATTTTGCTCTAATTTCTTTAGCGGAAACTAACAAAGGATACGTCAGAGCAACAGAAAACTATGACACAGAGTTTTCAGATCACAAAAAAAGAAATCGTAACTATGACGAACGTACTAAAAAGCGCCTATTGTTTTTCCGACTACCAAGTTTTCGATTAAAGACAAAATTTTCAAGTTTTCGCAAAAATGTAAGGAAAGTGAGCTGTTTGCGTGGTGAAGATGATGAAATTCCCATGATGGAGGCTTCTAGACACAAGAGTATTGATATTGGCGTAGGATTTGCCAGAAAAATGTCGCTTTTTCTTTTTACAAAAAAATCTGTGTGCATACATCCGTATCACCCATTTACGCCGAAGCAAACTTCAAGAAAAATTCACTTATCAAAAGAATAACAATTAGTTTGAATTCAAAAATTGGACCTGCCTTATGTTTTATAGGCGTATAAAAACTAGAGTATGGTCTGGCATAACAAGATAAACAGTGTTTGTTTTCTTGGTGAATCTCGTTTTACGATTTAATATGATAATATAAAACCATTATTAGATTAAAATTAAGAAATTGTAAAGCAAATAAATTAAATTGTAGTGTAGGCACTTAATTTAAAAAATAATATGTAGATCTGCTTTGTAAAGCATTATTATCCAATATGATGCCCAGTAAGCACTTTGCTGACAGTTCAAATTAGCTTATAATCTAAATAAATAAATAGACTTTGTTCTCTATTGTTATTTGTATGTTTAGCACACTGCGACTATTTATTGTATGAAAAGAATTTTCAATAATGTCTTGACAATATTGATTTTTGAATTGAAATGTTTGTATTTATTAAAGTAATTTGTTTATTTAATATTTAAATAAAATATTGTTATAGTATGTATCATATATTTTAACTAAGTTTTGTATAAGTGTAAATAAGTAAAAAACAAAGAATTAAAAAAATTAAACATCTTTTTATCTAAATACTTCAAATTTATTTATTTCTTTTTTGCACAATTTTGTAATTAATAAGGGTAAATTGAAATTTGTATTTCATAATATGAAATACAAATTTCATAGAAAATAATATTTACTCAAACATTCAATAATTCACACTAAAACAGTACTAATTTATCATTATTATTATTTTCCTTACAAACAAAGAGAAGTAAGGCTTCCGAGGATTATTTTTGTCAGGGATTTTATCAAACACATTATACAATCAAGAGATATGTATATGCGATAAACAAAGATAGGAAATGTAATGAAATCATAAATAAGATTTGATAATTTATAATAAAGTCAAAAAAAGTAAATTGCTCATATTATGTACGTTGCCAAGGGCCCATACATTAATTAAATCATACGTCAAAAGGAAAAGCGGGGGCCGGCGAACTGTGTCGTTGTAAACAATGTTGATGACATCACATATTAAATTGTATTATATGTGAGGTCGCCAAAATTATATACAAATTTAAGTTGTTTAACTTATTTTCTAAGTGTAAATTTGCAAAATATGAGAACTTTAGAAACTAGAAAACTTAAATTCTAATATTAGCTTCCAGCTTTCATTAATGTTCAGAGTTTAATTTTCAAATAATTAGAGGTCAATCTTAGCGATGCGTAAGAATCTTGACATTATGTTAAAAAAAAAAAATAGTAACACAATAAATATGTACACTGATACACTGGAACAAAGTAATTTAAATTAATCAAAATCAGGTACAAAATTACAATGAGAACCACTCATGAGACAATAAACATATACAGCAACAATATATTTTTAAAATTTTTATTACAATAAGCAGTTACACTTGCTAAGTAGAATTTTTAATTTCTATTTTGTCATAAAACCATAAAGCTAGCAAATATACCTTTTTTTTAATTTTTGCTTTACGTTATACCCGCATAAAACATACTTTGTGTTGTTATGACTCAAGGCGTACGGCCTTCGGTATTGCTTAATACTCTTAAAGTTTATACTATAAATTTATGTACTACTACCAACAAATGGCCTTTACTGTGTCTTCGTTTGAAAATATTAATACAAAAAGTAAATAATAGTAACTCAATTTTTTTTGCAGAATGATATAATTAATACATATTCAAGTAATATGAAATGGCTTTTATAACAATTTTAATCAATATTAAAACTAACATATACATATTGTATAACAAATATAAAATATACTAAATTCAGATCTATGTATAAAACCATTATAAGAAATATGTGTCACCCATGACCTTTTAAATAATGAAACTTAAAGTGTTTAAAGAGTAGATATTTTAAATATTATTCGAGTTTAGAAATACTTTATAATACTGGAAGAGAGCTAAATACAGTGTAAACTCTTTACAACATTATACTTTATAACGATAAACTCCCTACAAAGAAAAGTGAGCACAACTTGGTTGGTTTGCGATAAACACACTAATTGCATTAAACTCACTCCATATAACGATAATTCTCTATAATGACACAAAATGCTCAGTCCCTTGAGTTTCGTTATAAAGAGTTTACACTGTATATGTATTAAAATGTCCTATACATCATACATATCACATTATTTAATAATAACGTCATAATAATATAAACAAAAAAAAAATCAAAAAGAAACAAACCAAAATTAATCCACATAATAACACTTAATTATTACTACATTACAGAGAAAATATCAAACAGTATTTACTTTACACTATTTCTAATAGAATACTTCTAGTACAATGAATGCTTCTTCTAATATTTTAACATTGTTTCTTATCATCAGGGTAGGCAAAGGAAAATTAAGGAACCTAGTTTTGAATCACTCTGTTCTTCATTTTACACATTTAAGTCATTACGTGTTAGTGACAAACTCAATGGTGCACTTGCCTTCGTATCCAGAGTAAACACAATGAAAATATTAAATATTTCATTTTTCATTTCCCCAAGGTATCAAACCCACAACTTCACTTTTACAGTCGCACGTTCGTGCCACTGCACCATGACAGCCTTTCAATAATATTATAATCTCAATAAATATACTTTAATTGAACACTGAAGTAAATATCTATTATAATATGTGAAAATCTGTTAAGTAGTGTTAGTGCATGTAGGTATGTAGATACCTAACCTAAATATAAGTAGATCATTTGCATTACATAAAAATTAAGATGAGGGATTTGATGTTTACATACTACATGATAAGTAATAATTTAATGTATCTTTAGTTAAGTGCAAATTTCAATAGAACCTATTAAGGCATTTAATACTATTTTTAATTGCATGTATTTGTCCAAATTTTTTTTTTTCAATTAAACAGATTATTAATGGTTATCTATCAACATTTTTAGTTTATTTCCTAACTTAACCATTTTGCATTTCGTAAAATAATAAATGTCATGTAAAAAATTATAGAGAAAGAAATATTTTAATGAATATTATGTTAATTAGTAATATTGAACACTAGAATTTCAAACAATAATTTGTTAGAAATAAAATAAAACTAGTATAATAGATGTAAACTAAATATTGCTACAAATTGAGTAATTTAGCCATAATGAGCAATTCAATTAAATAATACTTTAAAATGAGTAATTTAGCCATAATGAGAAATTTAGCTATAAAGATCAATATTTATATGTAATGCTTAATATTTTCAACTTCTTAGAATTAAGAACATTCCAATGCAAATGTATATTTTTAAAATGTCAAAATTATATTTAAGTTATATATATAGTCGTATATATAACTTAAATATAAAAAAATAACACTGTATGTAGCACTGATTACTGAAATGCAGTAGAACTTTTACCAATATCCTTTGCTTTTAGAGTAGCAGATTCAAGTGCACTGATTAAGGTGGCTCTGAAAAAAATTAAATTATATGTTAAAATTTGCTCATATTTGAAACTATTACTATTAATATATGTGTTTTCATCCTACTAATATGTATTATAAATTTGACCATTGAAACCATGAATACACCATAACCACACAGCTACTCTTTATGTAAATATATAGTATAATATTGCTAGACAATAATAATGAATTGTTGCGGATCATACAAATCATACAAATAGGGTAGTGGAGCCATATTTGGGTCTCTAGTTGATTAATATATTAATTGGATCTCTAGTTTACTAATATATTAAATATTTAATATATGAATTTTGAATTATAATGTACAATCTCAAAATTGATCTTTGTAAATAAATGAATTTACAATTATCTTACCTAATTCCTCCATTTTCTAAAGCAGTAACACCACAAATAGTGCATCCACCGGGTGAACACACTTCATCTTTAAGTAAGCCTGGATGTTTTCCACTTTGTAAAACCATTTCTCCGCTACCCACTACCATTTGTGCTGCATGCCTAAGTGCAAGAGCTCTTGGAACACCTTGTTTTACTGCTCCATCAGCTAGAGCTTCTATTATTATATACATCTGCAATATGATTTTTAAATAATTATTAATATATGATTTTTAAATAATTTAAATCGGTTCAGTTATTAGGATAGGATATTTCAGGCATACTTTGCCTCAATGCAGAGAACAGAGTTGTTCACAAACTGTTGACAGGAAATTGTGGGTTTCATCCTCAGTCAAAGGCTATTTATTAACTTTGTTTTTTTTACCATCTCTGGTCATACAAAATGTGATGTAAGCATACTTAACAAAGATAACACATTTTGAATAATTGCTGAAATTGGAGAATGGAGTATCTTAGTATTCTCTGCTTAGCCAACTAGGTAGATGTGAGTTTAATTAAAAATGATCCTAAATATAAAATCAAAATTAGAAAATAAAAGAAATCAAACTTAAAACTGTTAGAAAAATTATTAAATTTTTAATGTCTTTGATTATCGCGATTGTTATACATTTTAAATGAAACACTTTTAAACGGATTAATCGCGTATATTGAATGGTAAACATTTTTGGGAAACCCGACGTTTCGTTGTCTACCCGTGACCACGGACTACTGTAAAGTGTTCGAAACGTCAGGTTTCCCAAAAAATATTTACCATGCAATATACGCGATTAATCCGTTTAAAAGTGTTTCATTTAAAATTAATAAATTTTTTCCAGAACAAGGTATGAAGGGGCACAAATGTGTGACAGTAAATGTGACTAGTTATGGGTTCAATCCCCATTCAATGAAATGAAATATTCAATATTTTAAATTAAGATATTGATTTCTTTATTTTCCACTCTGGTGACAAGGCAAGCCTGGTGTCAAGTTTGGCAACTCACAACACAAAATGACTGAAGTTCAGGAGAAAGCTCAGAACTAAAAGAGGGTCTTAACACCAGGTTCCCAAGTTCCCTCTGCCTACCCTGCCACATGCAGTATACAGCATAAAGCTGAGAGAGTAAGATACTTACAAAGGCAGGACCACATCCAGTAAGTATTCCTAACGAATCCATTAGAGACTCTGGAATTTTTTCACAAACACCACATCCACTTAATATTTTTTCTAACATGTTGCATTGTTCTTGTGATATATTGGTATCTGGAGTATACAAACAAGATCCTGAACCAACAGCCATAGGAGTATTAGGTAGGATTCTAATTACACTACCTTGCACTGGCAGCACTTTAAGAGCCTTGAAATAAATGATATATTATATTACATATACAATTAATTCAATTGGAGAAATTGCAATTATAGTTTATAATTAAAAAATATAAATAATACTTAAAAAAACAATTGTTAATATAAAGACTATATATAAAAAATATATTTATAAACCACACAAAATTAATATGGGTAGTGTTTTTTTGTCTTGTAATTTTACTATACCTTGTGTAATTGTTCTATATTTATACCAACTAACATTGAAATGAATACAATGTGTTTATTTTTAACAGATGTATCACAAAAAGTATTAAGACAGTCTCTTATTGCATTGTGTAACATTCCAGGTTTAACTCCAAGGAAAATAAAGTCACAAACATTAAGTAATTCTCCATTTTTATTAATTACATTAGCACCTAGACTTCTCCAATGCTGGAGGTTATCTAAATGTGGCCCAGACACCCAAATATCAGATGCTAGATGGTCATCTAAAAATAATATAATATAGTTATATATATTAAATAGAAGAAGTTACTAAAGTAGCACTTATTGGAGACTTCGAAATTTAAATAAATCATAAACAAACCTTTTTTTAAAATTCCTTTAAAAATCGCTGTGGACATATTTCCACCACCAATAAATCCTACTTTAAACATTCTAGTAATAATTTTAAAAATCGACAATACAAACAAACAAATAACTTAATCAATTTTTAAAAAATATTTATTGTACAATGAATATTTATTACGCTTGGTTTTTATTATTTTAATATTGAAATTGCTTGTTTAATTTTCTAATTTCATAATTGAATTTGTAGTTTATACAGTGACGTATATAACTTTGTCAAAAGGGCGTTTAGACCTGGCAATTATATTGCGCCTGTCATCGCAAAATCAGGCCATACAACAAAAAGTTTGCTGAACTTCCACAAGCTTCAACGTGTAAACACCCCATGCCTTGCGAGAGCCATGCCTTCTCCCTGATCTGGTGGTGACTGGTGGCGAAACAAATCAAAAACTTTGTCGCGAACGTTTGGGCCGTACATATTTAGTTTCACTCACGAGTTTGTAACGAACCTATGTCAAATAATGAATCTGCGGTCTTCCTCGGGTCATACCAAAACCTGCCTTGCTTGTAGAGTCCGAAAGATTTTTTTATTTATAGAAGAGAAACAGATACTTAAAAAACAAGTAAAAAGTAACTTTTAGATTCTGAGGATACACACACTTGATGGTTCACATAATTATGAACTCATGTAGTCATTATTAGTTACATACTAATAATGACTACATGAGTTCATAATTAATGCAATTATACTTTGAATACTAAATCAATGACCAGAAAAAGTAGTTATGTTAATACAACCAGCATTTTATAAATACAGATACTTTAATGAGATGTCAAGTATTTACCCTAAAAAATATTTTTTTTTATATTAAATATATATATTTATGGTAATATAAAAATAGGGGGCCTGTCGAAGCGCAGCGGCACAAGCGTGTTACTGTAGCCGATGGATTGTGGGTTCGATCCCCACTCGAGGAAATGAAATAATTAATATTTACAAATTAAATATTTAATGTTTTCACTTCTTTGCTCTGGTACAAGGCAAAACGCGGCGTTGAGTTCCGCCATTCAACACGCTATGCCTCAAAATTCGGCGGAAAGTGGGGAACGGAATTGGGACGGAGTGTCTTAACACTAGGTTTCCAAGTTCCCTCTGCCTACCCTGCCATGTGCGGGATACAGCGTGAAGCTGAGTATGAAAATCGACTGAAATTATTGTCATCCTTTTATTTAAATAAAAATATGTCAAGCGTAACGCTAGAACAGCAACTATTTCGACATCGACATCTGATACGCACGCAGAAACGTCTATATCTAGATGAGAGCCAAGCCATCACAAGCGTATAATCGGCCTTTTATATGCTTGTGATGGCTTGGCTCTCATTTAGATATCTAGATATCGGTATCATATGCTGTGAAAGCAGATTTTGTCCAATTCACAGGCTTTCTTGTATTTCTTTGATAACGTTGCAATTTTAACTGTGATATATTCTAAAAAAATAATTGTAATATTAAATAACTTTGGAAAATTTATCATTCAGTATGAAATGCAAATTATATTATGCATTTTTATTCTCAGCTTCACGTTATAGAACTTGAAAACAATATTAAATATTTCCTTTCCTCAAATAAGGACCGAACCCACAATAAGTTGCGTTTTCAATCACTCTTTTGCTCAATGTGCTTTATACGGCACTCGTTCCCGATTCGTAATTTTATATTTGTGTTTGTATTAATTTAAACAACCAATACAAACAAATCTTATTTAAATTTTAAAAGGTTAATTTCAAAAAAATATTATTTTATATTATCCAAACCGTTATTATTTATTTTTCTTAAGTCCATTTAGATTTTTTAAACAGAGAAAAAATAATATTAAAATATAATAGTAAAAGTAAATTATAACTTTTGTGTCTTTTTCCTACACAATGTGATAATAAATATCATATTTATGGCTTGTGTAAAATTATCATTTTGTTTTCTTTGAATGGCAACACTTGTAGTTTGTGGCTTCATTTTCGAGGGTGAGGTGCTTCGAATATCTTTTGGCGTATTTTGATGTCGTTGATCATTTTGAAATGATAAAGTAGTGTTACAACGGGGAAATTGCTCAAATATGTGTCGTGATAGTGATCAAATAAATATTAGTTCGATTGTTGTGTAGTGTCCAACATGTTTCGATGTATACCTTTGTTCAAATGTAATCGCCAAGTGGAATGTGTAGACAAGCGGCATTGCTCGTTGCCAACAGTACCTGAAGACATTTTACGTTATTCCAGGAGTTTAGAGGAACTTTTTTTGGATGCAAATCATATAAGAGATTTACCGAAGGTGAGTGGTTAATTTAATGTTGTGGGCGTTTACCTTATCTTGAGTGTAAATAACATTATTAGCCCTACCTAACTTTAGTGTACGTCATAAAAATAAAATTCCTAAATTGCTGGAAATTCTTAGTACCATTTTTTTGGATGTAAAAATTAAAAATTTAATTTAAAATTTCATGTTTTTAGAAAACCATCATGTTTTTCTTAAAACAAGAAATTTAAAATTTTATTAAAGTCTATTTTTTGTAAACATTGGACTTTGTTTCTCAATTAATAATAGCGAATTTCATAAAATTTTACATTTCTTAATTTGTGAAAACAATAAAATGTTTTATTTGTAGAAGTAAATCTGCCGTTAAAAATATTTTGTAATGAAATTTTGAATGATTACGGCTTTTTTGCTTATTGTTGTTTTATTATTTTTTACCTATTAGTAAGGTATTTAAATTATCTATATTGTAATGTACTGTAGATCATTTTAAATATACCAAATAAAAATGTATGTTCTAATATCAACCATAGTGGAAAATAAACAAATTAGTATTAGACTGTGTGGTGACTTTTAACACCCACATTATGAGCATGTTGTTTACTACTAAGGATACAGTACTAATTATTGTTACCAAATGTAAACACAAAAGTAAGACCAAAATACTAAAAAAAAATGTGACAAGCCAATGATTGAGGAATGACACATTTTAAATGGAACTATTTCAATTATATTGAATCTAATATGCCTCAGGGTGCAAGATCCCAATTGTGCAACGATAAACACAACAGGATTTGATCCTCACTAAAGCACAGGGTTAAATCCTCACTAAAGCACAGGGTTAAATCCTGTCAATTAACATGCAATGCCTTAAATTTGACATAGAAGGGGAACAGATGTGCCTTAATGGGAACGCACTGTATTCACAAAAGGCCCTCGATAACCCTACGCCTATTCTGTCATGTGCAGGATACAATGTGAAGCTGAAAATATTAATCTTATATAATTTTATATTGGATAGTTTATTTTTTATCTATAATTTTAACATGAGTAGGTTATCAACACAAATAATTGTGTCTTTATTATTCTTTCTTGTGTGCCTTAAATATAGACTAAAGTGGTTTTTAAATGACTGGATGAATGTATATTAAATAAAATTTTATTGCTTCTTTTTAGAACTTCTTCAGACTCCATCGCTTAAGACGTTTAGGACTAAGCGACAATGAAATCCACAAACTACCACCAGACATACAGAATTTTGAAAATTTAGTTGAGCTTGATGTTTCTCGAAATGGTAAGTTACTTTATTAATTTTGATTAGCCTTAGTTTTATTAATTTTGTTTAAAATATAATTATGAAGTAATAAACTTCTTAATTATACTTTTGCAAAAAACTACTTAAGTTAATATCATATATATAATTAATTACAATATTAATTTAATGTTATAATTAGAAGTCATTATAGTTCAGTGGAATAACATCTGACTGTAAATGTCATGGTAGTTAGTTCATCTTCCAATTTGATCTAATGATGGATATTATATATTTTTTTGCATTTACTCTATTTGGCAAAAGAAAGTGGAGTATCTAGCCAGAACACAACTTTTGCAGATTGTAAAAAAAATAAATTAACATTAAAAAACAATTACCTAAATTAACAAAGTTGTTGGAAACCTTTGCAAGTAAAATTTTATGTCCTTTAATTAGTTGCCATGACTTCCTTATATCTCAATAAGAATTTTGTTGAGATATACTTTCTTAAGTAAAATTCATAGTACTTTTAGATAGTTGAATTGTTTATTGTGTGCAATGAGTTTATGTGATAGAATATAAAATGTTGTATAATAAGTTTGATGGTGCCCTAGTACTAAAAGCACTATCTGCTTACAGCACATAATATAATTATCTACTGTAACAAAATTAATACTTAAAATATATAAAACCATTTACTTTTTACTATAACATTTACATGGTGTGTAGTTAATTGACTGATGTAGAGAAATATTTATATATTTCAAGACACAAAGAAGTACATAAACCTTTTAAACTAAATGGCTGGTTCAATACCTGTTAATGTAGATGTCGTCGCCAACAGTAGCCCTAATCATAAAAGTGGAACATATCTTTGATAATGTCAATATAGGCTTCAAAGAGGCACATAGGCCTTCTACTGATCCAAAAAGGCATCACGTAAAACTCTCCTTTTTCCCTACATATCTCTACGAAAGTTCTGAGGGCAAAAATGGCGTCCATAGTGCCCGATAATGAGAGAGAGCAATAAATAATCATGAGCACATCAAGAGAGCCCAACGATTTCGATGGTTCGGTCGGAATATCATCAGGTCCCACCGATATTCCTTTCATTATGCGTTGAAGTATATTTTGAGTTTTGTCAATGTTTTATAACGTCGTATACATCTTGCGACACTATACTCTGCCCCTC
Organism: Eueides isabella; assembly: GCA_019049475.1. Taxonomy (NCBI): domain Eukaryota; kingdom Metazoa; phylum Arthropoda; class Insecta; order Lepidoptera; family Nymphalidae; genus Eueides; species Eueides isabella. The sequence goes on from CM032387.1 coordinate 9,472,185, forward strand.
CCCAGTTACATGATTATCATATATTGGTGATTAGCTCTCACTTTGGGCTCTGGGTACAGCTCTTTTGCTGGCACTCTTCTCTACTATATATTCCAATTTGTCTTCAGGAAAGTTACATTTCTGCGATTATGGTAAAGGCAGCCTTTTTCACGAGTCACCTCCTGCAACTTGTCTTTGTCTTCCTGGCGATAACACGTCCCTGAGACGCCAAGTACTTATCTGCTAGCCGTAATAATTGCTGAATGAGGTCCATCCCAAGCATCTCAGTACTAGTCGTAAGATTTCGATTTCTCGCCTCTGCCAAAAAGTCGGTCTACATCAGGCCATTTAAGACGGCAAGATCAGACCCAATATATGTTCTTAGAATATTTTCTCTCTCTGTATTGCGAAAACCAATAATACTAGTATTACTTAGGTAGACGGTGTAGCAAGTAGAAGCTCTTCATACTGCTCCCAGAATGATTCCTATTCGGCCACGCTACAGCCCGACCGGGGTGCGTAGGCTCTGTTTAAGTTTTTGGTAACGTCCACAATCATTACCAAGTGTACGCAGCGACGGTCAACATCGAGGAGCCCATTCTGATGTGCTTCAGAAATTACCATGATATTTACGAATGCGTGGAATTAAATGCTATTGGTATTCACTCAGGAAGCTAATTGTTATATATTTACTTTGATTGATATTTTAACAAGAGCAACTGTTGAGTTTCTTGCTGGCACTTCTTAGCAGATCCGCCTTCCGAGCCGGTGGTAGCTTCCTGACACTACTGACTGTGACTGACACTACACACATTTCTATGCCACTTGTCGATTCAAAAGTGCTTGTAATTGCCTATTTGAATATTTTGATTAATACCACATCATTAAACAATAAATATTAATATTGCTATTGAGCTACAATTATTATCTAAATGCTTAAGTAAGTACTAAACTTGATAAATCGCTACCATCTTATATTGAGCTCTTAGTGTTAAGCGATTCCAACTGCGTTATAACGGTTTACTAAATTATTTAAACATTAATTAAAACTGGTTTGAAATATAAAATAATTATTTCAAAGATCTATTTTTTCTTAAAGGTAATAAAGTAAATTTGTAATCATGTCAAAATTAATTATAAAGTTATTGTTTTGTATTAAAAATAAAAATATTATTTTAAAACAATCCCATACGTTCATTTAAATATTAATCGTTTGTCCAAATCTATGTCATTACGTCACGGCGAACGAGTACCCTTGTGCAAAAAGAAATCAATTATTATTTGTATGCATGTGGCGTATTCATTTGTCATCCGCATTGTTGAGCGTACAGTCCAGGTGCGTATTTAACATTAGTAAAAAGGTGCTAACTGGATTGTTATAGTTTAAAACCGTCACTCAAAAGTTTGAAACCACTACCAAAAAACATGAGATAATAAATAAACTTTACGGAAAAACTGGATTTATTTTGATGTTACTCATAAGATTTAAAACTAAAAACAGAAAAAGTCTTGACGATTATTGTTGTTCTTAACAAAATACACACAAGAGAGTTTAATCAGATTTTTTGTCGAAATATCCTCTTTTGCACTTTATTCCTTTTTTACCAATCTCGACATGCGAGCAATTAAATTATCTATGGTTTCTTGCGAGATATATCCTAGGTGGTCATGTTTTCTAATACTTTTTCCGACTGTATTTTGTCTAAAAAGCCTCTACATAATTTCAAGTTAGGTTTCGTATCATTGTCATTGTTGGAAAATAATTCTTCAGCCGAATAAACTTAGTCTGGAGGGTATGGTGTTTCTTTTTATTCTGCAATTTTAACAGAGGTTTGTTTACACACAGCAACGCGGACATGAATTTCCGGGGTTATCAGACGTCTATTCAGCTTGCTGGTCACCATAATACCTTGTAGCCCTTGGTCTCCCAGAGCGCGAAATATCTTGACTACTGCCGGTTTGCTAGTAGCGCACAATAGTGCGATCAACACAATTCTTCGATAACTTGAGTTGACTCGCTATCTGACGTTCAGATTTGCTGACGTTGAAATTTCAAAAATTGCTTCACATCACTAAGAAGTAAGGGGAGCCATTTTTGAAATTTCTCTGGAAACGGGATAACAGCATACGTGAAAAATTTCGTTTTTTTATTTTATTAATCACGAAATTGGAATTCCTAGCGGTTACTCGTAGTTAATATTATGAAATACACTCTGGGAGCTTCGTAAACTATTAGGAAAAATCTTATTAAATTTAAAACTTGTACCAGAGTCATTGAAATATGTATAAGTCAATAACATATTTAACATTTATTGGTAAATTCTAAATCCACTTGAAGAAAATATTGAGGTCTGCCGTTCAAAACTCAATCCCTCTTTGAGTCGAATTATTTTCCCTTTGCAAATCCCTTATAATCCGAAAGATGAATCTTTATAAGGATGTACCTATTAAATGTCGTGTAATACGTCATTTCTTTAATATTGTAATAATAATTTAACATAAGTATAAGTATTATAAAAAAGGATCATTGTTGATTTTGACAAAAAGAAAAAAATATATAGAAAAATGAGCCAAACCATTTGATTACCCGAAATTTCATCAAAGTTTGAATTAATTAAATTTTTTACGGTTTCATTTCAGCGAACGTTTATTTATAAATAATCAGTCTGTTTTCATAAGACGCTCGTTTCGTTTTTTCGTTGCACTTCATTTATACGCGTCATGTGTTTTCGGGGTCGATATAGTTAACAGGCGATGATTTAGTACAATGTTCGTGATTGTATCTGTAGTGTCGAGATACAATATAAATTAGGAAGCTCTCAAGGTGTTGACATCCGTGAATTTTATTAGAACGTTATTATCATTGTTTCGATAATTATCTAATATGTACGTATAATTATTTTTAATTTAATTACTAATAAAGTCTTTAAAGTCGAATAGCTTAAAAAGCTATAGCCTTTTTTGCCTTAGATTATAATTAGTATTAATAACTGAAAAATATTATCAATAGCTAAATATAAATAAAAAGTAAATTACGATGATAAGTTCTAAAGAGTTATTTAACATCATTGAAACACCTATAATATCTGTCTTTGTTTAATGTTTGCCTACACACATTGTAAATGTCCCATTCTGATAAATAATAAATAAAAAAAAAATATGTTAAATATAAACAATAAAGTAATAAACTACTGAACCTCATCCTTTGTTTCAAATGGGCTAAAACCATTTTAATAATAATATAGATATAAAATTTTATAAATATTAGAGAGATCCAAGCAACTGTATTTATACTTTAAATAAATTTATATATGTAACTTTTTTCAAAATCAACATTTTTTTAGATATTAGCGGTTAAGATAAACGGTGTAACTTTTTAATGTACATTTACATTCCTTCCGCCAATTTTATTACTACTTTTACCGTTAACCGGCGAGTTGATACTATATTTTTTTTGTACAAAATATTTTATGATACATAATATCGTATTTTCCAAGTTTTATTACAAAACATGAGTTAATAATATCATTTTTATTATTTCTTTATCATTATAAAATATCATTGCCGTAAAAATATTTATGTTGGTATCATAAAAGTACTCACCAGTTTTGGGAAACACACATATAAAATATATAAATAAAGAACAGTAGCTATCGAATTCAAATTGACTTTCGATGAAATCGGTGTCTTTGACACTATATCATCACTATTACAGACACGATTCTTACAACATCAGTGACCAAACTGTTTTCGCAAGTTACGAAAACGTTACCTACGTTAGTTTAATTTTTATCTGAAAAGTTATAGTATTATTTACCAATTACATTTATTATTTAGAAGACTATTCTTTTCTTTAATACTTTAAATGTTATACGCAATTTTTAAATAATAAATGCGCAGTTTGCAAATTATAATGCGCAATAAAATAAGCATATGAAATTTAAATAATAAAAATCGTTCGTCTCTTATTTGCTAGTGCGCCTCACAAGCAGATTTTTAACAGAGGACATAAAAGCTTTATATTTTTATCCTCAGACTGTTCTCCTTGTTTAATCCACCGCCTTTCATAAAGGATTTCTTTTAATATCTTAAATATTGTATATTATTGTGAGAAACCGTTATAACAAACTCTGACCCGTTACCTCGCATGTACTTACTTACATATTTTTTTTTAATGCTACGCTGTTTTTTAAGCTCAATGCTGTAATCCGGCAAATGGCAGGATAGGCACAGAGAATCTGGAAACCTATTCCTACGACATAGCGTGTTGAGTGGCGGAACTCACGCTGAGAACTCGGAATGCTCTTTGCCTTGTTACCAGAGCGAAGTAATCACATGAAATATTTATTATTTCATGTCTTTGAACGAAAATGGAGGCCTGTCGTGGCGCAGCGGCACAAGCGTGTGACTGTAACCGACAGATTGTGAGTTCGATCCCCACTCGAGGAAATGAAATATTTAATATATTAAATTTAAATATTAATGTTTTCATTTCATCGCTCTGGTACAAGGCAAAAACGCCACAAAAAAAGAAGTTCCGCCACTCAAGAGTCTTTGAACGGGGATCGAACGCACAACGTGTCGCGATTACTTAGTCACACGCTTGTGCCCACGACAAGCCTATAATGTTAAACTGGTACATATCCGGAATTAATATTTATAATTAACATTAAATATTGCGACGCCTCTAAAAATATTAACTATTTTTTAATAATATTAAAAAAAAAAACACTGTTATACATGATTTGACACTTTTGCCGCGGTGTGCAAATATAAGACAGCTATTGCGCTTAAATAACACGTGAAATTATAGGCAGTCATAGGAAACACCAAGTTCACGGTTTGTGATTTGATTGCAATCCCAACGACCCGTGTAGATGAACTACATTTCCTGCGAACTCCATATTTATGTAAATATGCATTTTAAATAGTTGAGAAAGTTTATATTTAACATATTTTTTGTAGCTAATTTAAATCTTCTGTGATCCTTCGATTTGGTTTGGTGTGCTTTATTTAGTATCACCATGAATAATGTAATAATTGCAAAACTAGCGGAAGTCTAATTAAGAGAATTAGAATGTGGGAGACTTACGAAAAAAGAGACATAAATAGTTGTGTAAGCCTGGTTCAAACAGTTTAGTGTTGTGTTTGTATCTCCTACAATAGAAGCGAACGTTTCTCGAAAAAAAAAACATTATTTAGTGCTTAAAATATGAATGCTAATCTTAGCGGATATATAAAAATATGCAATGTAGTAAATAATGGTATTATGAGTATTAAAAATTATAGATAAGTAATTTTATTATCGTTTGTGTTTTTTAAGTATAATTATTTTAAACATTTATATTAATTGTCAACTAAGGTTTTGGTTTCTATTATCGTTATAAAGCTTTAAAGAGGATATTTTGTACTCATAGATGTCTTAAACGTTCATAAAATATTGATGTTATTGCCATTGAAATAAGATTGTATTTCAATTTTCATAGGATTTCTTCTTACTACGGACTTTGTTTAAGAATCTGGTTTGATATCTTCTTCCGGCATGGTTACGACATTGATAGCTATAACCGTAACGTTCTTTTAATGTAGTTGATTGATTGGGTACAGCGACGTGCTGCACACCAGGTTGTACGTTTCCTGCTTTATGCGAGTCTTATGGATGTATTGGTTTGGACTAAACTAGAATGACAATAAAATCATCAAATACTTTGTACATTTGGTAGTACAAATTAAATAACGCCGGTGGAAATGTTAAGATATAATTTAATATTTTGAATAAATTGATACTTATTATGTAAATTTTAATATATTATGGTTAGTATTGAAATGTTAATGTCACTAGTGTTAAACCAAGTAATTTACCATTTTCTAATGGTTATAATTTTTGCATTAGTAGGTCAACATAAAAGTAGTTTCTTTAAATAACCCGTTTGTTCGCTTCGATGGCTATGGCTTATTCGGCTGTTGAACCTAACCGCATTGTCCTCCGCTCCCACGCCGCCGCATCTCATTCTCGGATCATATCTCTCCATCAACATACTTTTACTCCCATATTACATCTAAATTCTAACATGCGATTTATTTTAAGGCTATACCTTATAACAAAATCATAAGGGATCAGTGTTCGTACATGAAATATATAGGTATAAGAAAAAATATTATTAGTGGTATTTAATAGCGTAATAGAATCTAAAACAATTATTAAAAAAAAGTTGTTTGTCTGTGCATTATTTGACGTTACTATCAAATACGGCTAACTGATTTAATTGCTTTCTAAGTATTGTATTTTCCAAGCTTGATATTGACCCTTGATATTTAATATTTGTTTTATTTCAAGCAGTTTGTTAATAAAAAAGTTATACCACTTTCAAAAAATGTATTATTGTGAAAATTGATTATTAATGAATTGTCTGAAACCCAACTTTTTACCCAAGTGTCAAATATAGTGAATTATATTTAAAAGTAAATGACAAGTTAATATGTCATCTATACATTCATAATACATAACATATAAATAAAATGTCTGAGTTAAAAATAACCGTTTTTAATTCCGTATCGTTATTTAAAAAACGAATTGCTTTTTGTATTTTTTCCTCATTCCATTTAAATAAACGGTACTCATATGACCGACATAAAAAGTACTCGGTATTCTTTGGTAAGCCATGTTTTTTTGGAAGATATATTTAAATATAAACAATATATTAAAAAATAAAAAATAGGCGGACTAGAGTATTCTAGACTAAGCCACCTGTGCTGTTAACTTTAACAATACAGGCAAAACTCTAATGACATTTAGTAGCAATTTTTGAAACGACGTTTTATGAACATGAAACCTAGCTAGATCGATTTATCGCTGCCGAAACACCTAAATACAAAATATTTCCAAGGCTATTCTTTGTAAACTAACAAGAGAGTCCTAAACTGTTGATATTATACTTATTAATATATTGTGCAGTGTTTCATATAACAGTAGGCCATGGAATCATTAGACGCTGAGATCACTTTTTTAAAACCGGTTTATAAATATAGTGTATTAAAAAGTTTGCTGGTCATTCCTTACTTTTAAAACCTACTACAATATACAAGAGATTTAAAACCAAAAGTGAGATATGTATATTTGTGGGACAGCTAAATATGTTTTATTTTTAATAAGAAATATTTTTACATAAATTTACTATGCATATAAGATTTTTACATAATTAATTATTAGTTATATGCAGATATTATATACAATGTATTTTAACAATCAATCTCAAAACTCATAAGACTTAGACGTCGAGAAACATTATATAGAAATGCGTTTTAAGACCGCAGGTGTGACTAATCCTTACGCGGCTGTGGCGCGGGCGATATTATAAACGAATAGAAATACCAGACCATGCTTTTTAATGTTATAAACAAAACTACGTACAATTATTTCAAAGGAGTAGTGTGATCATATATAAACGTTGGAATAATTTCACAATGAATATAAGTTTACATTTCTCATTCTATTTATTAGTGGTTCAATACAATATAACTGTAATATTCTGCTCTTTTGCATATCACCATCTATTACGAGTGTGTGGCATCACACTCTGCATATCACGTAAGATAATGAGATTTTCGATGAATATTGCGAGCTGTAATCATGTATTATGGCGTCATGGATGCTGTGAATTGATATAGTTAGTTTGTACATGTTATACGTAAATATGTGAGAAGTTTTCGAATAAATTTCGCCCGTAGGCTGTCCATTGTATACCGTCGGTCAGCCGACCTCCATTACTGTGGGCGGTGAATCGGCACAGTCCACTTGCTCATCGCTTTTGTATTGCAAACAATTCAATAACGTTATAATGGGATTCTACTTCGTCTAGTAAGCCACGCGAGACTGTCCTACCAACTACGTCTACTATAGAACTTCGTATACTCAATTTGACATCACGTCTCCTTCCAAAGGTTTTAATTTAAACAGCCATTAAATATTATACTTTATACGGTACTACAACTTTTACTTTACAATAATTAGTAAAAAATATTGATATTAAGCAAGACTCAAAATATAGCATTCCCTTATATGATTAAAAACTTTTCTCTCAATTAACGAGACCACTTTCCCCAAATCTGCATCTACACTTACGTACTATTGTATACATACAAGCGATTCTTTCGGAGCTCGCTCGCTTTAAATACAGTATCATTTATTTTTTTATTTGAATTACTTTCATGGTCTGATATCATTATAATTTTAAAGATAAATTCAAATTGAACTTTTAGCTTATTCAATAAAACAGTTATTTTGTGTTTGCTGTGTTTGTGCATTAAAAGCAGTCGTTTTTAAGATGAGCGTATACGGAGACTTACAGTTTATTTGGGCAAGATATGTTTTGTAAGACCTACTTCTGTGCAAGAAAATATTCACACTAAAACATTTACAATAAAATAATGAAAAAACAGTTTTGTACTCATACTAAATCCTCATTTCAAAATTCATTACAAAACTGGGAAACCTGAAAGTCTTCTGAAATTGTGTTATTGATACAATATTCATTTAGATTAATTTATTTCATATAGATTAAAATATATATTTTGAGATTAAACCAAGATTTGATAGACTATATAAAAATTACTTGCGTTTTCTAAAACCAGACTATGACTTTAGCAAACGCAAGGTGTAGAAAATGTCCTTGGGTTTATATTTAATATGCGAACATCATTATGTATGTGTACTATAATCATACCTTTCCAAAGTGGAATCCGTGACTACGTCAGTTTCGAATGTCTAAGCCATATTTTGTTAGCTATTTGTTTTCCATGGCATTGTTAGTTCAACAGGTACTACACGTTTGAGGCTTCTCGACTAAAACGAAATATGCAGCCAAGATGACGCCAATATCTTTAAGGATACATAACTTTTATACGTGACCATAATGAGAATCCAATCAAAAATTGAATATATAAATTAGGAAGTTGTTGCGCAGATTTTTAGGCGAATCATCCATCTTCACAGTTTGTTAGCTGTTATATAACCCTATCCTCTTGCTAAAATAAAAATCGCCGCCCCACGTAGGATTTCTAACATTTTATCATAACAAACGCGAATATTGGCTGCTATGTAAAAGCAACCTACGTAGAAGTACTTTAACTACGAATTATTATGATATATCTATTGCTACCTCAAATGTAGGAAGAAAATCACAGACTAATAGTAAGTTAGTAGTGTAGCCTAATAGTAAATTACTTTATCCGCATTAAAAGAATTTTATAAATGGCAGAGATCTGTCATTAGCGTGCGCCATTTTAAAGCAAATGTGATATAGAATTCTACTTTGATAAGCAACTCGTATTGCATAATGTGTATTATGAATGTTTATTGTCGTGGCGCAGCGGCACAAGAGTGTGACTGTAACCGACAGGTTCTGGGTTCGATCCCCAGTCGAGGAAATGAAATATTTAATATTTTCAATTTAAATATTTAATGTTTCATTTCTTCGCTCTGGTAATAAGGCAAAAGCGCGGCGTTGAGGTACGCCACTTAACACGCAATGCCTCAAATTCGGCGGAAAGTGGGGAACGGAAGTGGAAAAGAGTGTCATAACACTAGGTTTCACTTCAGTTCCCTCTGCCTACCCTGCCTAGTGCGGGATACAGCGTGAAGCTGAAAAAAAATGAATGTTTATTATCCTACTTTTTGGTGGCAAGTCCGTTAGTTGATTTCCTACAATACATAGTAAGGAAATTCTACTACGGACGTGGTTCCTAGGCTGGCGTGCAACGTGACCAAACCATCTCACGTGACGCTCTCAGAGCTTATCCTCTACGTTACGGACTCCAAGATTATGTTGAATATTAATATTTAACACATTCATATTGTGAATACGGTGAGACTTTATTACGCAACACAGTAACCATAGCATCTTCATTTCCGACAAATAAAGCTCCTGAGGATACCGAAATAGTGCTGGCTAACATTCGTTGCCATATAAAATAACTAGTCGATGCAAATGTGTCATCATAATTTAGGCGATAATCGTCCATCACCATTACATCAGTATCCTCCCGCCATTGATGCTTCTGGCCTCATGCAGAACCGATATAACTGGACTAAACTTAAACTTTTTAGTTGACGACCCATCTGGTTGATGCTCGAGTTTGACCTCCCGGAATTCCGAAACCGTATACTCAGCCTTCGACACAATTAGTATAACACCGCTGTTAAGCGTTCCCTACCAGACATTCACTTAAGGGTGATTCAGTTAGGTCTCGTCAATGAGTGTTATGTCACTCTGTTTGATATCTAATTAAAATCATTTTATTGTCTAAATAAGGTTAAAATGTCTGCTATATACACTGACATGCATCTAGCTTCACCAAAATGCTTTAGTGATATCGTGTGCATGTGCATAACACTATTTGAACTTGATATATGTAAGTAAATTTTCGTAAATTCAAGCATTCTGGCGTTACTTTTTGTTTGGTTGTATAATTTTTAAAGGTAATGTGTTTGTGGCAGATGTGGAATACAATATTAAAAACAATTTTGTTTGCAATTATTTCATTAAAGGGGCCTCCAAAATATATAAGCCCAGAGCCATCGAAAAACACTTCTGGTTAGCTTAAAGAAGGGAATTAAAAAGGGCAGCCCCTTTTTAATTTCTTTCTTTAATGTTATCATTGGGACGTGAATATTCTTTCTTGATATTATTCTTAAGGATATGCTGAATAAAACACTGCTTAAATTTCTTTAAATTACAATTTCCTTCTTACATTATCTTAGTAGTAAATCGCCGAATAGTAAATATGCATGAAAAACATAGAAAATTGTTTTGGCGTGTTCTTTTAGTTTTACAGTGATATATACAACTCTTGGGCGTGAAACTTTAACGATCGCGAGGCCTTAGGCGGTGGTCACGTCGCTTAATACTACGCTTTACCCATTCTATGAGCGATCTCAAACGTACGAACAAACAGACCAAAAATATAATAAAATATATTATTTTGGTTTCAATTACATTGATAAATGCAGAAAGACATTTCAGAAATACATTTTCTTATATATTATTAAGTAACTAATCTACATTAGACTCGTTTACCATTAAAATTAATATAATAAAAAAATAACAATAAGAAGCTTGTTAGAATACCAAACAATGTATAAAAGTGCAATTAAATCAGTTAAGCTGTTTGTGAGATTAGTGTGAACGAATGTACAGACGAACAGACAATTTTTTTTAATATTCTTATATTAAATTGCCACCATTAACATTTTTCTCATGTATCTTCCATGTATTAGTGATTTGTAATTTTTATACGTAGGTTAGCAAAGTGAAAACTGGTTAGAAGTTGTTATTCCTCGGAGTGCGTTGATTTATTTAGTAATTTCCTCCGACCCCGTTCTTGAAGCTCTGGTGGTTGTTTGCATTCTGCGACGGATATTATTATGCGCTTGGCTGACGGTTGTATTAATTTGTTGTTATGTTATATAAATATATAGTCAATTACATTCACAATGTTTTTGTTAAAGTTTGACTATGGTGCGATATAAACAATATTTTTAATATACGTTATTTTTTTTATTTTTTTATTAATTTTCTTTGTGTGCCGTTAAACTATATTAAATGAGACCTATTCTTGTAATTAATAAATCTACATAAACTTTAAAACGAGAAATTGGCCGACTGCGTAACACCACCGAAGTGGTCGAAGACCTGTAGCTTTTGCTTGCTTGCTTTTATGATATATTTATACGATATTTACTTGCTTGCTTACGATATTTATTTGATTACGATTTTTATTTGCTTGCTTTTATGATATATTTATACGATAAAGAATTAGAAAGAATATAAAGTATTTTAACATTCTATGGAAGAAAATATCAATTTGTACAAATGTTTTAACTGTGCTCCTTATTTGTAGTCTCATTATACGGTTAGTCAATTTATTTCCAAAACAACTTGTTATAGTAAAGTTTGCCAGCTACCGTTTTAACGGTTTCGTCACACACATGTATACTACGTACGTAACGCATAGTCTGATATTTTTAATATAATTATATAATTGACATAATGTGACTTGAAATGTTATTTAAATAATACATAAGCTAAAATTGCAATAAATAAGGATGGATGTTAATTTTAATCCTAGCAGAAATACCTACCTAATATATCATAATAAGTATCACTTATTATATATTTTTCTTTTAAAAAATAAAATGTTTTTGAACCAGGATGGATCCTGGTCAAGTACACCGAAGTTGAGCTTAAACAATTCATTCATATTATTATTAGAGTATATCCGGCAATGTGATAGTATTCAGTATTCTTACGTCTTTTGAAAGGCATTCACCCTTCTTATAAACAAAACCAAGCACTTAAAGACATTCATAGTACCTTGCATACCGTTCTAAAAATAACTTTACCGCTATAAGCCGTAACCTAAACAGTTCTTAGCAGGTTTTTATACATAAAGAAAAATACGATAAATATTATTTGTTCTACATGTTTGAATTTTGGACATACATTTATAATTGTATGCCAAAATACCTATATAGATATCACGTAATATGACATCATTTTCCTCCGAACTCGTCAGCTAATAGCGTTACGTGTCTTTCGGGCAGTTGACCTAGTTAATATGCCTTCAAATTAATGGTGGCCTATTTGAGGTAAATATTGTTTTCAATGCACCCATACTTTATGTCGACTTGTCAAATGAATTTGATGACGTCACGCCTGTTGGAATGTTAACACGCAAATCCGGAAACGAGAGTGCACTACCGTTAATTTTGTCATATTAGTTAACCAGTACATAATGTATTTTAAACTGCTACCGAAACCAATTGTTTTAGCTTCACGCTGTATCCCGCACGAGCCAGGGTAAGCATAGGGGAACCCGGAACCTAGTGTTAAGACGGTTACAGTAACACGCTTGTGCCGCTGCGCCACGACAGACTTGCCGCCTGGCCCAGGCCAATTGGTTAAAATCATATGATAGTAAATAATGGTGATACGTATATATCTCTGGTCGTTCCCTCATGGCTGAGGATCGTGGTCATCGTCGGATGTGAATGGGATGCATCTGGCCTGGATAGTCTGCTTCCATCGGTTCCTGTTCATTGCGTCTCTGGCGATCGAGCAAAACTTAACTGTAGATGGGCCTCTCACTTGATCGCTCCATCTGGTTGGGGACCGTCCTCGGGCTCGTTTTCCCTCCGTGTTCCCAACAACGATCAGTTTTTCAAGGCTCTCATCGCCCCTTCTCATTATGTGGCCAAAGTACGTCAGTATGCGGTGCAGACAAATTGTGGAGAGGCGGGTTTGGACATGAAGCTGCGACAAGATCGATGCATTTGGCTGTCCAGGGTATCCTTAGCATGCGCCTCCAGCACCACATCTCGAAAGCATCAATCCTCTGTCTTTCTCTGGCTCGTATCGTCCAGGTTTCTACACCATACAGAAATATGGGGAATATCAGAGCGCGTACTAGCCGGGTCTTTGTGGTGTTAGTAATACCTCTTTTCTTCCAGATGATGCTTAGTCGAATCATCGCGTCTCTAGCCATACCAATACGCCTCTTTATTTCCGGTGCACAGCTGCCATCGTTGTAGACAAGCGCGCCCAAGTACAAGTAATGGTCTACAGTGTCAACCCCTGAGATGATATTAGGTGTTTTCTGAAGCTTTTCAGCACGGTCAACTACCATTAACTTCGTCTTGTTCCTGTTTACTGCGAGACCCATGCGGTTGCTTTCGGTCTCAAGTCTCTGAAACAGCTCCTGCATGTCGTACGGTGATACGTATATATCGTCCTTAATGCATTCGTGATCATTTTGTTATTTTTAAACTCCAGAAAAAAATATATAAATATTTACATTTAAACACATTACATTTTTATAAAAATACTAAATATGATCAATCGTATGTGTAAATATAGATAGATGAGTATATATGAGCTTATCTTAATGCAAGTTTTAAAATTTAACTGCAATTGCGGTATGCTTAATACGTTTAACTTCAATCATGACCATCTTTACGACCTATATCAGTAAACTAATCAACATTTGCAAATTTACGTAGTTACTAAGTATAATAACGTAGCGCTAAAATAGGTCTCTGGCTGGCATGCTAGCACACAAGGCTGTTAGCTGGTATAAATTGTTCACACTAGCCATGTATAATCAAACGGAAAACCGTTACATGATACACTTGTGTTATGAAATTGTACCTACCTATACTCGATGTAAACTTTAAATAAAAAAATACACGTGGAACTTCGAATAAAATCAATTTACATCTCATGGTGACGTAATTTAATAAATAACGATGACAATAAATAAAAATCTGAAGGGCGATGTATTTTTCTTGTACCTACTTATTATACAACTTACTACAGGATGTTTCGTAGTAATGAGATTCTTTATTTTATACTGTATAATTATGAGGCCGGTCGTAGCGCTGGGGTACAAGTGTGCGGCATGTTGTGAGTTTGACTCCCACGAGAGGAAATGAAATATATAAAATTGAGTTCCGCCTTTCAGCACTTAATGAATCAAGATATCAGCGGAAAGTGGAGTCTTAACACTAGTGCCCGAAGTTCCCTCTGCCTGACCTGCTATGTACACAGTGATAAGCTAAAAAATCTATGTGTATTTTTTTTATTTTATACTGGTCCCTCACTTTGGCCTGTAGTGCCCAAGCTACGAGGTTTATGCTTTCTTGAAAGAAAGAGATTAATATTATTTACAATTACATTAGTTTGATTCGATAATCATACATGTTATGTTGAAGTTATTTTTACCGACTCGAAATGTACCATTTTTAGGTAGGATTCGAAATATGTATATAATATGCATTGTATGCACATTCTGAATCCTACATAAAAACATTTCATTGACCGGGTTATAAATGAGTCAGTTCAGTTGTTTCTTTCCGTGATAAATAAACATAAAAATACAAACTTTCACAATTGTGATAGTAGCATACCTAAAGGATAAATACAATAAAAAGTAAAAAATCTATATATAAATTATATTAATATTAAATGCAATAGACAAGCAAACAACATTTAAAATTACAAACAACATTTAAAATCACAAAACTGTTGCTTCATCTTGGCAAAGTGCTTGTACCTCCTTAACTGGTTATGTGTTTATCGTAAAACATTGCTAAGAACCACCGCGATGAACAAGGGTTTCGAAAAGAAATCGCATTTGAATCGGTTCATTCATTTAGGTTTAAGGCCAGGACAGACAGACAGGTCAAACTTTTCAGCGTTACGAGTGACTGCCAGTATTGCGATCATCTGGAAAGAAAGGCCAAGTTGGCTTGAAAGAAACTGGGGGTCATCAGCAGAGCGAGACAGTACTTCCCGCCAAAGCACCGTTTGGCCATGTATAGGGCCCAGGTTCAGCTTTATATAGAGTACTGCTCTCATCTATGGGCTGGTGAACTCCAGGATCAGCTTGAACCACTTGATCGTATACAACATGGAGCCGTTCGAATCGATGGGAACCCATTGATCTGTAAGGGGCTTGACACTTTGGCTTTGCGTAGTGACTCATTCTAGCTGTGCGTTCTCTAATGCATTTATCACGGGGAGTGTTCTGAACAACTGTTTGACTTGTTACATGCTGCCGAATTCTACAACCGCACATATCGTTACTAAATGAAATACCATCCTCACTATCTGGATACGTGGCGCTTCACTACTGCGGAGTGCGGTTTCGTAGTCACTTCCCTATAAGCGCCACACATCTGTTGTATGACTTAGTGTTTCCAGGTCTATACTACATACCTTGAAAAGTCGTCTGTCTCCAACTTAAAGGCCGACAACGCACCTGTAGCTCCTCACGTGTAACATTGGGCCGTGGGCAGTGGTGATAAGGTGGCCCGTACGCTCGTTTGCTTTGTCTTATAATAAAAAAATCTTATAACACCCCATTTGCATCGGGAGTTAGCCAATTACATGGACGCATTATAGTAATTAATACTCTATATATTTCTTTCATCCCAATATCTTTAAGAGTAAACATTCTTAAATTTAAAATATTATATATGTTATATTGCAACGAACGGTTCGAGTTATTGAATGATTATCGAACGGTATTGAATGTTTTTCGTAAATACGGAGAGGTTTCCTTTTCTTAAAAGCAATTTCTTAAATAAAACAAATTATAAAAAATGATAGTTTTTAAATATAAATATTCCTTTGAATTTACTTACAAATATACAATCGTTTTTAGTCTACGCTGTGTCGTCATGGTGCACTCGTGTTAATTAGTTATCAACCGTATGTATTGCATAAAGCAATTTACGTGTTTCCAAGCATATTTAATTGTGTTTTAAATACATGATATAAATAGGTCGTATGTGACCTCCATACAAATATTATTATATTTATCTTTCACGCGTTTTCAATTGAAGCTAATAATGAGTGTCATCATATTTTCAGAGATTTAATAGAGACAATCAATAACTGTAAAAACTTTAGTACAAGTATTTGGGAACGTAAAAGAATACTATTGTATTTGTCAAGAATGAATAAATAATGTTGTATTTTATAAATAATTCTATTGCGACATGCAAAATAATAAATAACACATTCGGAAAATATGATAATAATTATAATTCATTTGTAATTTTATTATCATCTACCTAGTGAGAAATTATTTTTAATTACAAATGAAATATATCGAAATTGGAATTATTCCTTGATGTAATAAAATATTTCGAGGTCCGGTAATGATGAGAAAATTTTGTAAGCAAAAATGCGCTACTTTTGACCTTGTTCTCAAAGTTTATAGATTAACGTTTTCTCACAAGGCATGTAATTATTATTATTGTTACTATTTTATTACTTACTTCTTCTTTTGTTTTGTTTTTTCCTGACCCTCTTAATGTGATTAATATAGAACCGCAGAACAGTTTACTTCAGCTCATTTTTTATGGCTTATTTTTAGTGTATATGTATGACCTAATAAAAATAGTGACTTGAAACTGTGTATATATAATATAAAAATAAATATTTTAGTAATTAGAATTTTACTGTTAAGTAATTATTCGAATATGTTTTATTTTTCAGACATTCCCGATATACCGGAGGATATTAAAAAGCTCCGCGCCCTGCAGATTGCAGATTTCAGCAGCAACCCTATCCCGCGGTTACCGGCCGGCTTTAGTCAACTACGAGCACTTACTGTCCTGGGCCTTAACGATATGTCTCTCACAAGTTTACCCAGTGACTTTGGAAGGTAAGTGTCAAAACGCCAAAAATTTTATACATTGTTATATTATATATATATATATATATATATATATACATATATATATATATATATATATATATATATATATATATATATATATATATATATATATATATATATATATATGTATATGTATATGTATATGTATATGTATATGTATATGTATATGTATATGTATATGTATATGTATATGTATATGTATATGTATATGTATATGTATATGTGTATATATATATATATATATATATATATATATATATATATATATATATGTATATATGTACATATATGTCAGTATATTAATTAATAAATAATTAATTAGTTAAGTTAGTAAACTTTTTATATGTCATTATTAGTTTTAACATTGTAAACAATATTAAATGAAAGTGTAATAAAATATAATCATAGTTTAGAAAATAATTATACTATAAAAGCTCTGTAAAATAATATAACTTTGCTTTCTCTTTTAAAATAATTGTACTCTAAGATTGTACAGACATTGTACAACAACAGACCCATGAGCCAAAGAGAATAAAGTTGCAATTTTTTTGGTCGGCAAGTCGTGACCTGGCTTTCTTTATCGTTTATCTATTATGTAAAGCATTTGCATGGTCCAGTTCTTATTTAAATCTAAATGCTTCTAAAAAATAGCAGCCTCAGAATAGTATATTCGACAAATAAAATTTAATAACGTATATCTGTGTCACATTATTAAAATAAGTGTATTGTAAAAATTAAAAAAAAAGTATTGTATTACATCTTCTATTCTTGGCAAAAGCAAATACCGTAGAAAAATTGATGTAATTTCCATAACGTATGTTACACTATTTACCTTGAGACTGATTAAAGATAGTTTTTTCTTTCGGTTTAATTTACGTTTTAAATAGGTACAAAGTTCTAGTTTACAACCAAAGCGAAAGTTGTGTGGAAAGTTACTGTCCAAGTTGTACCTTTCTTGGAACAGTATTATAAGTACAGTGCATTGACCATGGGACGGTTTTGTTGCCAAAATAATATTAAATATCAAACAGTTTTCAATGCTGCATATTGTTTGCTAAACATATTTTTTATCTGTTGTATAATTTGAAAACGATGATTATTTGTTAAACATTACATTAATTTAATTTTAAAATGGACAGCAATGAATAGGGAATAATAATTGCAAGTATGAACTCATATTGACATGTAACACGATTCATTACGATGTTTTCTTTTGACCGTCAACGTTCAATGATCATGCTATATTCTCAATAATTTTTCTTGTTATTTTGCAATGACGTAATGCTTATGAAACAATATAAACTTTCGATAAAGCTTATATCGCTTTTTAAAAGAGGGATTTAATAGGCGATCAAGATGCTCGTCCTTTTCTAGTTCAACTTGAGTGGATTGAACAAAGGAAAAATAAGGGCTCCGCTGAGCGATATATTCTTTTCTTGTAAAGATACGTTTAAGAGTACCAAAGTACGATTACAGTCAAAAATGGTCAAGGTAAGCGACGCAATTTATATGTCCCTTTAACCTTTTCCTTTTAAGACTAGCATGTGGACAGAAAAATTACGAAATAGTTTCAACAGAGAATAAACTAAACAGAATTCTTTTATATTTTAATTCAATAGCCGTGAAATAATAGGATCTATTATTATAAAATTTTACACAGAATATAACGTTTAAATAACTTTCCCGAAAACCCTCCATCAAGTTATGAAATATGGTAAAGTTTTGATTACGTGATAACAATTTTGGGGCGTGCCAAGTTTGTTATCAGATCAAACATTTTATTTAACTTGTTGCGTCTTTATCACGGTAGTAGTTTTATAGTAGTAATAATAAGGAAAACGCACTAAAGTCAATGTTCTTACGGGTTCACTGTGTAACCAACTTCCATAAATTGCTCATCTGTCTAATATATTTTATATAGAAGGGGGAGATCGAAAATTATTAATACATATTAAACACAATGAATAAAGCGAAAATATTTTGTGACAAGTTTTAAATTCATTTTGGTTTTTTAACTTTTTCATAAAGAGTGTTTGGCGAGACGTTCATCCGGCGAATAGGTTGGAGGGTTCAATTTTGAATGGCAGCCATGACATGCAGCTTTGTAAGTAGGTGCGTTGTATTAGTGAAACAATCTTCTCATTTACTTTTCGTAGTAGATGTCTGTAATAATGGCTTTCTTCTCCAAAAAGTTTTAGTCTTCCCTGCTGAGCTTACACTTTCTTTGACGTCAATTCGTCGGCTCTTTTTCATGGAATCGATTGTTGTTAAATTTTGGGATGAAAGTGGTGAATTTAGGTCTCTTACTTGGTCACAAAACTCCTTGACCTGGCATAGAGTTGTGGAATATGAAGGAGAACAGTGCTACAATTTTTCCACAAAGACACTGTGTATGTTTTTGGTAGCCTATTCTTTTTTCAAGTGGAGGTTTTCGATGACAGCTCTCGCTCGGGCTCTCTATTTAAACGCTCGTTTTTTTTTACTATTTCAGATATCTGTTAGGATACCTAAGCGTGCAGAGGACATGTTATTTTTCTTTTTTCGTACACTAGAATTATTTGAATATTATTAATTTTAGATCACCCCTATTATTAGTATTGACTTTTAGGATACCTCGAAATTTAGAAGTGTGATAATGCACAAATCGTTAAATCGAGTAATAGAGCGCTGTTTAAAATTAGGCATTTGTTTTGGTTCAATATATCCTCCGTATAACTGCTACAATAAACTAAAATGTTCATTTCTAAAATACTATTTCATAACTATTGTGGGATCTCGTAATATACATAGGATAAAATTTAACGTCCTTGTTAAATAAAAAATTAGGTCAATCAAACTATATAATAAACAATGGTTTACAATTTTCATTGGTCAGTTCAAGAATGTTTAGCGAGTATCAGTAAGCAAGTACTGCTTAAGTACTTTGACATCTGCTTAAGAATGCGTCAAGGTTTCGAGCATGAAATACGGTCTAGCGTAGCGTAATGCACGTAAACTATATCATGTATTTATATTATTAGATAATTCTATTTGTTTGCAGCACTAACTGTAAAATAGCGAAATGTTTAAATTCTTGCGCTTATTAAGCGAGTCTAATAGGTCCCTATGTATTTATCAATGATTAGAGACTATATTTAAATCTTGACGGAACGTGTGTATAACGTAATATCAAGTTACAGTATCCTGTCTAACTCGTAAGATATAATAACAAAAGCTATTAGCGTATTTATTACTTGTTGTTATTAGGTTTATCCTTAAAATAATAAGTTTCAAATTACCGCTTACCCGGTTAACCTTGTATGGGTGCATTACAATCATTTTGTGTTAGTCATCCATTGTGTTTTATTTGAATATTTATTTGTCACTGACTTATGAAGAGATGCAGTATGAGTTTTAATAAGATGTGTAATGACTGTAAAGGTGAGTTATATGAAGAAATAAAAATCTTATCTTAATAAAATCTTTCAAGGTTTACACAATTTTAATTAGTATAATGAATATACTGATATTTCTTTAAACACTAATACAAAAACGTGTCTTAAATTGAAATTAATATTTGTTCTTCGGATAACATCGTGTGACAAATGCACCATTGTCTCGATTCCCATTAAGTATTTGAAGTATTGTATAAATAAATTTTAAATATATCCATTTCAGTTTGGTGTCTCTCCAGTCATTGGAGCTGAGGGAAAACTTGCTCAAGTCATTACCGGAATCATTAAAAAATCTCACGAAACTGGAGAGGTTAGATTTGGGTGACAATGAAATCGAAGAACTGGTAATTTTCACTTATTCTTCTTTAATCTTTATTCTCTGTTATTTTAATATAATTTATTAAGTAAATAAATATAGTCGTTAATATTAAATTGTCTTTTAGCCAGGGTTTATAGGAGAATTACCAGCACTACAGGAGTTATGGCTAGATCACAACAAATTACAATATTTACCCTCAGAAATCGGCAACCTTAAGGCCTTAATTTGTCTCGACGTTAGCGAAAATAAGTTAGAGAAGATACCAGAAGAAATAGGCGGTCTCTGTTCGTTAACTGATCTCCATCTATCTCAAAACATGTTAGAAACCGTACCAAATGGCATTGGTGATTTATCTAAATTAGCTATACTAAAATTGGACCAAAATAGGTTACATACGTTAAACGAAAACGTAGGCAGGTAAGATAAGCTCCAACATTTCGTATGTCGGTAACATCACGAGCGAAATATTAATATATCTTTAAGAGTATTTAAAGGGATGTTATTTTTACAGGTGTACAAATCTACAAGAGCTAATTTTAACGGAGAATTTCTTAATGGAACTGCCAAAATCAATAGGGAACCTAAATGAATTGACCGTATTAAATGTAGATAGAAATTCCTTAGGTGATATTCCATTGGATATTGGCAATATGACTTTACTAGGAGTTTTGAGTTTGCGGGACAACAAGTTAACGAAACTACCCAACGAGCTTGGAAATTGTAAATCTCTGCATGTTTTGGATGTCAGCGGGAATAGGTAAATTGTAAATTGATTGACTTTTATATTTTTAATGTTTTACAATAGTGCATTATGTGTAACATTGTTAAACAATAAAAGAATAGTATAATATTCGAAAATTGGAACAGTTCCCGTAAAACAAAGTGTACAGTCTCTACTCAACACGGAATGTTTTCAAGTTCAGTAGAAAAATAATGAAGTCTTGACAACATCATCTTTCTGCCTACTCTTTTTATACGGGATACTATAAAATAGACAATTTGAACGATTTTTTATAATGACATTCAATTTTCATACTTCCAGGTTACAGTATCTTCCGTATACACTAGTAAACTTAGAATTGAAGGCTGTGTGGTTATCGGAGAATCAAGCGCAACCTCTCTTAACCTTCCAAACTGATAGAGATGAGACCACTGGGGAAAATGTTCTCACGTGCTTCCTTCTGCCTCAACTAAGTTACACGCAACAGCCAGGTATAATTAATTCTTTATATATGATCTTGGTTTTGCTTTTTTGGTGCATATTTTTCAAGTGTTATGACCGTGTTTCAAATAAATATAATGAATTTAGGTAACATTGTCATGTACTTTTGGAAGCTTCTTTAGTTTAGCTTTCACTGTTTAATTGTTTTAAGTGCAGAGATTTGTATAAAAAATATAGATTTATTAGAAAAAAGTAATAGTAATCGAAATATTAAAAGTCAGTCTCTGTTCTTAAAGTTATTTTAATGCACTGTGTAGATATTTTTTCGTCACGGTTACTGTTATCTTTTCAATTAAAAATACAAGAAAATACTACGAAAACATTACATATTGTTATATAATATATAATATTTTGTATGTATTTTGTATGTGGATGGCCTTGAACTGTGATTTTATGTGGTCCTACACATTGCTTTTTTGTGCTTTTATTTTTTATTATGCAGCAGGTCAGTGACTATATTTTTTGTGACAAATTAATTAATTAAATTGTTTTTCAAAACAAAGTTTTTCAGAACAAAATCTGATTATGAAATGACAAAAAAATTCTAAATTAACTATAATCAAAATAGTACTACACATACTTACTATATTTATAAATGTAATTTTGGTGTTATCTACTAAACCTGTTTTATGATACTACGCAACTAATAATACAAAACTATAAATATTTATTTTAAATTATACAAATTTATATACCGAGTATAAATTTACATATAAATTATGTATACCGAGACTACATTTTTTTTATCAGTGGATTCGACCATTTTCTCTATTGAAATGAGGATTTTTTGTTCAATACCCTCATGGCTCATTCTTGGGATGTATATGTTCTCCCTAGCGAGGATATGAGGTTTATTAAACGTGATGAAGTGGTTGGGCTTATCCTAATTTTAATACCCCTATTAAAATTGATTTGATTGATTGAAGATGTTTATAAACTTTCCTGGGACCACCAACACCTGGTCCCACTCATAAAAAAAATGAAGTCTTAGACCCACTACACTAGAGGGCAAGATACAGCCAGCTCAGCAGGGTACAGGGAAGTACGCCAGGCAATTAAGAAATCGGTGGCGGTAATTTGATATAATTGTTCAAGTTCAAAGTAGTGGGGATTCAAAGTAGTGAAATATACGCGGGTAAATTTGTTTAATTTAAAATAAGTAGTAATTTCGAAAAACAAGGATCTTATTATGAATATTATAACTAAATAGTCACCGGCCTGCGTTTGTTTGTTTTTGCCGTGTAATTGTACTAAAAAGTCACTTTTGCGAATTCTCGCACAATAAATAGAGTTGGAACATACATCAGAGGTCGGCAGTGGCACGTGGTTCAGGGAACACAGATTTAATTCACAATCACAAGAACTTGATAGGATACGAGGTGAGATATGCTTTACGCGGTATTTTTTTTTTATATTTTAAACTTTTTCTGGATATACCTATTAGATACACTTAATGCTGCTTTTACACTACACTTTTTTTTTATAAATACACTGTGTAGTTATAAGGATTATTCTGTTTTTTTTTTTTATTATTAGATATACAATATAAATTTGAAAGTATTTATTACTTCAATCAATATTATTAATATTTAATACATTGAGTGTATTGAATTATAAAAATATGTTAAACGTCTGGAAATTTTGTTTATTTTGTTTATAAAATACTAACCATCTACTACTATTCAGTCAATTCATATGGTTTTGATGTTTTTGTTTTATGTTTGTGATACATTTTGTGTGCATTTGTGTTGTATCGTCCGCTCTATAAGCAATGTTTTAACTACTTAAAATAAGTTATATATCACATAAAAATATATATTTTTTTAAACCGTCAAATAACTATTATATGATTAACAGAATCAACTCTATCCCGTGATCGGGATTCGGATGACGATTGGGAGGTAAAGGAACAATCACGAACGATATCAGTGAAATTCACAGAGGACCCGCCTATTGAGAGAGAGGTGAGCTTATGCTGTTGTCCATTTGCTTTTAAGGGAACTTCGTGGTTTAATTCTTCCAGAACATTCGTTTATAGTCCATTCTATCGTAATGTAGATACAAATAATAGATACAGATGTCAGACAGTCAGACAATGGTTCAGAGATAATGTTCTTGGTTCTAGACAGAGGGCATATTTAGCTCTCAGCTCTATATTAGTAGCTTTGGAATGAAACTGTATTATAGCTTTTTAACATAATACATTATCACAGTATTATTATAGCTTTATAATGTAATACATTGTATAACATTTTATAATTATGAGATTTTTTATATATGCAATTTTTATTTTTAACTTATAAGATTTTTTGTATTGTAAGCCCATATATACTTATATATTTATAATGTAATAAAATGACGATCTACTGGTATATCTTTTATTTTTAGTGCTCGTGGTGTTAAAGCCTAATGACAGTTTATTTTTAATATTTTTGTACTTAACTAACTGTATATACTGACATCCAATAGAGAAAGAACTGACAGCGTATCAATTTTATTTGCAATTTAACACTGAATATTTAAACCTTTTCTTTAGTTTTGTAACTAATTTAAACTCATCAAAAAATAACATTCACGAATAGCGATTTCATTGTACGGTACTGCTACACGTTCGAATTAATGCCTCTTGTTATCTCGGCCACAATATATTACACGCTATCTCTTTATTAAGCTAAGATAAAAACCGTGATCTCACTTTTGCTTTCGTAGATAAAAGATAAAAGGTTATGTACAAACTTTGTATTCATACATCTCTTATAATGTTATATGAATAAAAAGCATACACATATACATATAGGTATACATAGGCAAACGAATTAATATCTATTTAATATATTAAATAATTAAATATTTCACACAATGAGACAAGGAATTGGGTAAAATGAAAAACAACACAAAATAAATATTATAATGTCCGATGATTTTTAAATCTGTGTGTCCTATGAATGAATGCGGATGGTCGTCCCACGCCTGTCTGAAACAAAATATGCTTCCTGGCCAATGTTACTATAATCATTGCTGATGATCAATCGGATGTTGTCCAAATTAACAATTCTTTACACATTTATTGGTTGAAATTTTAGTGGTTTATTGCTATAAACATTTCTAGTGGTCTGAGTATTATTTATTAATCTCAGAACTTATATATAGATATATAAAATTTCCTAAAGAACATCTCGGTATAGATTGCATTTACATATTGCAGCATGACATTTCTATATATGCAATATTAGTTGTTGAAGAGATTATTGATAATATTTCATAAGAAGGAATAAGCGATGTTTCTTGCTTAGCCGTTGATTGTATTCAAGGTCACGTCGATACATGAGGAGAGTGAAGAAGCGTCAGATTCGTTCTTCGGTGCACAAATTCTAGGATTCCGACGGCCGTTAGACGTAGTTCGCAAGCTAGTTACCACACAACGGAGGACGTCCCTGCAGAGGCTCTCCTCCTCTATAACAAACCTCTCAGAGGTATACTGCGAATGGAGTGCAATCATAGCTGATATAGTAAACGGTTATGAACGCTTTTATGCTGTCATCTTTTATGTTGCTACATCATTTATTATTTTGCTATTTAATAAGTAAATAAACAAAAATACTTACATAATATTAAATTGTTAGGTATTTAGGCAATGTTCAGTATTATTTAATGGTTAATAATTATAGCTATATACGAATTCATTGATTGCACTCCAGCTACGCTCTAATAGCTGCCTCTGTTGAGCCTCTTGGTCCTTTGTTTTATCAAAGTTTTAGATGTTTTATCGCTGAGAGTAGAATAAATTATACGTACTTAGATGAAATTATATCTACTACTTAGATAACACTAGTCTGGCATTCCATTTAATAATTACGTCATCTAATTTGCTTACCATCTCACATTTTTGTATGTTTTTTTCAAATACTCATAATATTTTTATAAATTGTCCCTTAAATTAAGATGTTTATTTACTCCACCACCACACCACATTACAATACGCATGTTTAACATATTAAGGTATTATTTTGTAAAGGACACAGCAGCATATTCTGTCAAATATCTCTTTAGTATTGTAATGGAAATCATTTTATTATACATTTACTACTTGTTTCTACACACGTAGCACTATTTGCACTGCACTTATGATGGTTTACTCTGGATTCTCGAAACACGTCGCTTTGCCGCTGAGGTGAAGTGCCGTGTGATATCATATCCTGTGATTCACGTCGTTTGGCTTAGCCTTTTTAATGATACGTTTATTAGGTCAAATGTCTATTATAATTTTTGATAGTTGTTCATTTTAGAGTTCATCACATGTGTTTCGAACGATGTTTAACTAATTGTGTGATCTTTTTCATAGATAAAATTTCTTTGAAAATATTTTTATGTTTTTAGTTAAGAGAATATGACAGCAGCATTATTTACATAAACGTTGAATACTTCACAATATTTTTTCAATTTTAAAACTATTTTATAAACACTACCAGTACTTACCGTTTATATTAACTTATAGGTTTTGCTTCTTAAACCAATTTAGCTATAATCGTCAGAACCAGGTTAATAATTTCAAGCCGCGAGCTTCATGCGGCTTACAAATAGATTAAGTGGCTTAGCACATTTACGAGTTGATAAATTAAAAATAAACCAGATCCAGAATGTGATTTACATTCTGAATTACATTCTGGTGTACTTTTAATATTCCCCATTAATTCTGGTTTCTTTTTAATATTCCATTTATTTGATTTTTTCCCTTTATTTAACAATGCAATACAAAATAGCATGTGCATGTATTTTATATTTCTTACTAGGACTATGATCTTTAATAAATATGAAAAAAAAAATACATTAGTTTCTGGTTTACAGACACCTTTCGTGCGTCAAAATACACCTCACCCTAAGGAGCTTAAGGCGAAAGCAGTGAAACTGTTCACTCGCACGCCCGAACAACAGCCGCCTGAGAAAAACGAAGCGCCAACGACCAATGGAATTGTTATATCGCCGCCAGAAACTGTAAAACCGACTGAATCAGTGGAAGTGAGTTATGATCTATAATTATTATTGTTATACATAATTACTAGAAAAATTTGAAATGTATTAAAATATGTCATTTTGAGATAACGGCACCTTTCCCATCTGTCAATCAATATAGGTCACTCTTCTGTTACTTATAATACAACAGGCAAAACACAGCATATTGGCGTCAGAAGCTCCAAATTAAGCGTGTAGGTTTCCTTAAATTTCAGCGGAAACGCCAAAAATAAAAGATTTAAAATTTTACATACAAAATTACAAAGGACAAACACTCGCAACAATAATCATTTGCCTAATGAAGTTGTAGTAAAATATCGTAACTATAGTAGAACTTCGATTAATCGAAGTAACGGTTGTCGTAAGGGATTTGCATAGTCTAAAATCCGCATAATAGAATTTATAAAGGATATGTACAAACACCGCTTGGTTTTTTACATATCTAGTTAATGTTATAGTTTAATAAAAACAAATAGGTACATAAAATTTTTAAATATTAATAAATATAATCGTTTCTGATTATTACATTTTTTTTAAGAAAAAACTTTTTCCCCATTCGGTATATACACGTGTTTATCGCAGTATAACAATTATTTAACATATCCGGATAATCGCGAATCATACGGATAATAAGATTTTGACATTTCAACAGCCGTCCCAACAAGTGTTAACTGAAACAAACGACGCGGAGAGCGACAATGAACAACAAGCACAAGACAAAGAATCTTCCGAAGCAGAGAACGACGACGACGATTCCGACGAACTAGAGGTATTTATTTTATACTTAATATTGGTTATTATAATAAAGGAATTAAATAACTATTTTTGAAAAATAATGATATTATTTCAAAGAAATACTTAAAAAACTTTATTTTTATGGGAAACTATATTAACCGGGTTCAGGTGGTGGAAAATGTATTTATCTACTATTTAATTATGTATGTATAATTTAATTATAATTAATGCTTTATCTATTGTAGTTGTAATTATTCCATACTAAAAATGTAGCGCGGCGCAGATTTGATCCTGCTACGTTATTTTTTTATATGTTATCAAAATACATTGCCAACTCTATATAACGACACCAAAGTAACTTAACAACGAGGTACAATTTTTTAATACTAAATGTTAAATTAAATACCATATAAGACAACAGTTGTTAGTCATAATATCGAAAATAAGCTAAACCAACTATGTAGGAGGATTTCTATACTTTAGAGAGTTCGTTGTTACTCTTCTATACTAATGTTATAAAGTTGATGAGTTTGTTTAATAGTTCGCTTAAACTAGCTTATCTCAGGAACTACTGGTCCAATTTGAAGAAATCTTTTAGTGTTAGATAGCCCATTTATCGAGGAAGGCTATAGGCTATCATCACGCTAAGACCAATAAGACCGGAGCACCAATTAAGAATGTTTTAAAGTCGGCGATTTTTTTCTAATTGAGAGTTACCGCTGCATGCGTTGCGTAAATGGTTAAAGTTTCGCATAATGTATGACACAATTTTTCTCCTTTAAAATTTCTAAAAAAAAGTCCGCGACAGCATAAAAGCTTAAGGTTTAAGGACCTTTTAAGCTTAGCTTTTTATGCTAACCAAGTTTATCCTAAATAATGCATAATTTGCATATATATAAGCATATATATAAAGTGTTTTTATAAACAATTCTTATCCAAACAAATACGTTATACATCACAAGTATTTAATTCAAAACAATTATGCCCTTAACATCATTCGATTTACATGAATACGGCGACTATTTTTCAAACCCCTAAGTGATAAGGTTTGATCAAACTTAACATGTTTCCCTTTTTATGGCAAAACAACGTTTGCCGAGTCAGCTAGGAACGTTATATAGAGTTAACATTGTATTAAAATGTAATCAATTTGGGGTAAATCAGCGTGAACGCCGCGTGGCGTGGGTCGGCGTGCAGGAGCGCGGTGGCGGCCGCCTGCACCGACGGGACACGCCACACCACTTGAAGAACAAACGTATCAATCAGATAGACCCGGGCCGCGCTGAACGTATTATAGCGCAGGTGCTTTATATATTTATACTTTAATATATGTTTATAATTATTATATTTATGTGTGTATGTGCTTAGCTTGCTTCGTAAATGCTTCCTTTAACATCAACTTCACTGAACATACTAAAGCGCAAGTGCTTATGCTACCAATATGTATATATGTATGTATATTCTTGCGTTCTTCATAATTGCTGTGTTGAGATTTTGGATTTACTTTGCTTATAAGTAGCTTAGTACCATCAAAAATAATAAACATTATGTAATTAAAGTCATAACATCGTTAAATTTTTAGGAGTTACATTTTATTACTTTTATATGTGATACGAATTAAGAGCTAGATACACATAAATTCATTAATAAAGTTAACTTTCTTTAGAATATGTAAAGTAACAAGAAAATGTACATTCTTTTATTTTGGACACCGTTACATTTACGAATATTCCATAACCACGAATACTTGAGCTGCGAACTTAAGATCTGGATTTTGTATACGCTTTCTGTGTCCATTACTATTTAAATCATATAATATGATTGTTAAGAATAAAGCGTTATTGCCCTTAATTATTGTTAGCATTACTTGGATTTACATAATTTTATCATCATTATATATTTTTTTTTGTAATAACTATTATATATAATTAATTATTAAATACAAATTTTTAGATAGCTCAAAAAAAACGGAACTGTAATTCTTGTTGTTGTCCAACTGTCTGTTAAGATCTCGAGATCACGTCTACAATTCTTTCGTCATACAATCCTTATCCGTCACGAAAGTCTACAATTATTTGTAGTGCAAAAAAATGGGCTTTTGTATAAAATTTGACGCGTAATCAAAACCTATAGGGTAGTTCTCATATACTTATAAATAATTTTGATTTAGCATGAAATGAGAACTTATAATACAAATTAAAAAAGGCTATGATTTGTATTTTTAAAGATTCAAACATATTTTATTAGTAATAAATTACAGAGTTTATAAATAACCACGCTTATTTCGGATGCTAGTAAGTTTTATAATTATAAGCGTGTTTTGCACATTAGTTAGATACTAAAATATAATTTTATCAGCCGTAAAATGTCTTTTTGTGATATCTTTACACTATTTACAAAAATATTTTTAATACAAATTCATTTCTTATTATGTAATTTCGCGCTTAATATTGTCAAAATGCTAAGTCATCATTTTCAAATTATTTGTGACATGATTTGACTCCTATCTAGAGAGTTTATTCTGTTGATGTAAGAGCATCAACAAAAACTTATTTTTACTTTCGATTTAATACAAATCTTAAACGTTATAATTAATTCAAAAACTATCCAAACATTTGTTACAAAAATAAATAACGACGTGGAAAGTGAAGTTTTTAAATTAATTTGAGATATACTTTAGGCCATTACCATTACTTTCCCTTATTGTTTACCGTTACTTTATCGTGACTGAACCGCATGATTGTTTGTGTGATCTGTGGGAATTGAGTTTTTTTTTAATTTTTTTCTTTTTTTTATATGCAGTTTTGTTTCTCACATCCGTTTATTGTGTTTGAAAATTAAATTTATAAATGTTTACCTTGAACTTAATAAACTTTGAATAGTCGAATATTTTCAGGTATCTCTATGAAATTGCATTTTCGAACATTTTATAAATTATGTTAATATCGTTATACTGTGTTATTTTATATTTAAGAATAATGCTTGAAGCTCTAGTTTCGTTTATTTAATATATCAGCGATTTCATTATTTTAAATAGAATGGTTCTCGTGAAGTAGTGCGTAGAGATATCTATGCGTTTTAATCTTGATGCTCACTCAGTTTTACTGGTGTAGTTATGCCGTCGTGAGAGTGCAAGCTGACGTACGGTCACGCTAGAATTTCTTATTCTTAGTGAAAAATGAAACAATTGCTCCGTGAGATATTTGTTGAGCGCCATCTCACACGTTATTATATTATTTGCTTTTCGCTAACAGCTTATTTCTGTCACAATATTCTCTTAGTGGAGTCGAATTGACGACTCTTCTTTTTAAATTAAATATATAAAAAGTGGGTTATAAATTGGCAAGTGTGTTAGTAAGCAACAAATCTGCGGGCGAATTGTTTCGTTTCTGTAAGCACGACTCAACCGTGGGTAATTGTTGGAATACTGCGGCTGTTACGGGCTGATGGTCGCGGGCCCTCGACCAAAACGCCCGCAGTAGACCCTCCAAGAGCCTCGCAGAAATGACTGTTTCGTACCGCACGTCTCCTAATAATGTTACGACTATTTTGATCAACCGATGAGTGAAGTGAACTTTCCCTTGTGTCTATAATGAAAAAAAATGCTATTTCCCTTAGTGGCCATTGCCGGTACTTAATAATAAAATGAGGTGCTTGAAAGCTGCGGGTGGATGGCTAGCCCGGGTGAGATGCGTTTATAAGATAAAGACATACAGAGCAAGATTTCAATTTAGATTCCTCTGCACTTTATTTGGCTTGTCTCGCTTGTTTTGTAATATTATGAACATGCAATTTCTAATTCATGTACGTAGCCGCTATCTTTTTATCGATGTTTATTTGTGAAACAAACTACTTTTTTGTAAAGTTTTTGTGCTTAAATTGAGCTGTTTTTGTTAAGAGTGCATTCTTTAACGTATTTATACTATAATAGACATTTTATTGAATAAGTACTCAAATAGGTGTTTTTCCAGGTGATCAAAAAACAAGAATTGCATGAACACAAAACTGATGATGAGTCTACAGACGTGCCCGATGGTAAGTAGCATATTTAAAATCAATACTTTTTAGTTTACAGTGCATGTTTTAGTAGCGGATATAGTTCAACGCTCGAAATCCTTTAACATAGCGGAAAAGCAATGCTTTGTTTGTTATATCCATAAATTAGATTGGAACTTTCTCATGTTACATAACTCAGACCTTTAACGACGATAGTACCTAACTTTAATAGGATTGCAAGATACACTGACAAAGCGCACGATGCTACTTCGTCTAAGTTATGTTTACAGTACACGGAAAATAAATAGTTGTTTCTAATATAGGTATATGATTTTAGAACTTTAAATAAAATAATATTTTATTATATTAGGTATTTACTCCCTATTATGTAAATAAAATAGTGTAAAATAGCAATGTTAATTTTACTAAGTGAATAGGAATACTCTAGATACAGTTCTTCTTTGTTTCATCCAATAAGTCTTTAGATAGCAGTTGCGACATTGTTTCACGCGATCGTGACCACATTCGCCCGTAATGATCACGAACATCGTTTCAAACCCGTCATTCACTGGCGCAAGTTCATTGCACGAATTCCGTCACCTTTAGTTTTGTACGAACTTTATGGATCTAAATAACACGCCATTTCAATAAGAAAACTTTTTTGTGCGCGCTTAATGTATTTTTACTGACACTACTGACTAAAATATGATAAAAACAGCATGATGAATAATGTTTCATTGATAATTTTGTACTTTATTTATAGCAAAAACCAAATAAAATTCAGTACCAAAAAGAATCTACAACGAATTCCGTTGTACGCAATATTTACAGTACCTACTCCATTAAATAATCAGTATCGCTACGTTATCAGCTTATCTAAGCCACTCGACGTGCCATTTTGCAACGTAAACTCAGTGTTCTGATCACCTGTACTGCGTTTACACTGAAATTCAGTAATTAGAGAATAACTAATAATTAATTACACAGATTGCGTGTTGCGACGTGTTAACTATACAACACTAGAAAATTGCATTATCTGTGTTTAATTCTTACATCGCTGTGAGGACGGACGATCCTATTTTTTTTTTTAAGTTTCATAGTTTGAATTCCATTATTAATCTGTGATTTGTGAATTTTTAGTTGTTATAGTGTTTACGTGATTAACTCATTAATTTTGTGATATATTATGTTATTTATTGATTTCTGGCATCATATAAATAGGTCATAATGCGATCGCTACTTCATGAATCGTAATTGTTTAAGTAAATATTTTGCGCTGTGGTTATTTCTCGACTGGTATACATTTGTTAAATGTACATATGTTTGCTCGAAACATCACACTTACTCAAGTTCTATATGATTTGAAGGTCAAATCTGGCTATTGTTACATTATTGTCCTTACTTCTAAATACGTCATGTGACTTGCTCATACTATTTAACTATTTACTACATTGTTATTGTGCTCTTATATGAAAGTCGTGTTTTATTTCACTTTTCAATAGTTTCTTTATCCACCCTATAATTGATTCCAGCGCATACTTTCACCGTGTTACGGCTACATATTTCCTGAGCGAATAAATTTATTGTTTTTGATGTTTGTTAGTTAGTAAATCTTTTAATTTAAATGTGTTGTTATTTAGAAATAATAGTAGGTATTATTCTATCTTATACATCTTACTTCTATCTTATACTCTACTTCTAGGAATAAATTATTTATCACAACAATAATATATATATGTTATTACAATAAATATTTGTATGACATAATAACCTTCAATGACAAGAGATTAATGTAGTAAATAGAGATTTAACGCACTCTAGATATAATAAAATGAATAGATAACTTTTTTTAAACAATTATGATATGTTTTTATATAATAATACCTTATATATCGATACTTATTATGAAGTATTGTTGACTTTCTTGGAAAAAATATTATTCCAGGAGAGCATATTCGCCAAATAAATGGGATCCATAATATAATACCTACTAATATTTTAGATTTCTACTAACACTCTCGAACAATATTAGTTTGACTCTCGAATAATATTAGTTTGATAGGCAAATCTCGGCATTTAATTGTTTATTTAAACATTTAATATTATCCACGTCATTTACTAACATTGTTTTATAAAATCTAATTATTTAAGTATACAAATATATTGCCTCAGAGTCGACTATCAGGCGCTTGTGCTCAAAGAATCTCTGATACATATTACTGTTTGTAATCTAAATAATCTTTCGTCATCACAAGTGGTGGTTTCTAAGGTCAATTTGTAATTCTTTTTTTGCCATTAGTCATTGTCAAAGAATCATTTCTATCTTATATGTTTCGAAAAATATATTACTTTATTGTCTCATTAATTTGAGGTGTTCTTGTAATTAATTTACGAAAGTAACTACAGTCGTTGTTCATCGTACGTAGAGACAATTGAGATTATGATTTACTTTCTTTACCAGTTATATTAGAATGTCAAGAAGTAACATCATTTGAAACAAATTATGTTAATAATTGCAAGCATATCTTTAACAATGTATAAATGCAAGTCCTATAGTGTCTCTAATTAGACAGAACTGAAGTGTTATATATAATGAAAGAAAAAAGACTTGAATTAAAGTTAAGTGTACGAGGTGACGGTTCGTTGAGTCGCAATGGTCTCCGAAGCAGCACAAGGAGTAACCGCAGTAATATAAGTAATAGTAGCTCTGCATTACCTGTGACAGAAATATTCGCCACAGATCGTTTTAATGCGCCACAGTTCAAAAGTTTTGATATACCTGACAAATATCGGCGGCAACCTATACAATATGGATATCCAGCACAGAGTCTTCAAGCATTAAATCAATATGATAGACAACAAAATAGAAACTATGGCTTGTACTCTCCCTCTGAGTTATATTTACAAAATTCGGACGCAAGACAGAGTTCGAACCAAATCACTGCCGCTCGCTACAAGCCAGTCTATAGTAGTAATCCATCGAATCAGATATATGGGACGTTACCTCGAGCTGGACAGTATTATCAGCCAGAAAGCATATCCAATCCAATTTATTATACTTTGCCAGAGAGATCGCTAAGAAGGGTTACAATAAGCGAAAATGATCCAACAGTTTTTGGTTATGGTACGTTTTATATTTATCTATTATAATGTTCATATACTTGAATTTTAACATATTTCAGAAACTATATATAAATAAAATAATCAAAATTATTCCCTTCTCCATAGTTTTACCAAATATATTTTCAAGGTTAGGTTTTCAGATTTGTTTAACGAATACAGATAAAAAATTATTTTGTGAAGCAGGAAAACAATTTAATTTTACTGATTATTTATCTGTGATCCGTGTTAAATATTCATAACCGGGCATTTTTAGGCATAGTAAAAATATGCAATGGTAAATATCTCAAATTAAAAAAATAGCATTGTTTTTTTGTTTTTAATATAAACATTAATAACAGGGATGTTGGATCAAACGGGTAAGGTTTACCTGACATTTACTTTAAAGAGAAATTGACCATAGAAAGCTGCTTTGAATAGAAACTATCGACATCAACTTGTAGTATATTAGTTATATCCTATAAATTTCTAATTTCAGCTGCTGTTTAATATCATGACTATCGTTAGAAAACATTAAAGTAATATTATTTACATAACGTATAATTTTATATTTATTTCTTCTATTCGTGATCAATGAAAACAAAAGAAATAATATTTAGCAAAAACATGCAACTGTTTTATATGTGAGTTCCCGTTCATATTTATGCGTATATGCGCATATAGGGCGAGTTATGTGAGCCTCCCAGGGGACGGACAACAATAGCTAGAGCTCCCCGAGTTACTGGTGCGGTCTAATGAACCGCACAGGCGTCAGGTGGCGAGCCTTATTCGCTCACAGTTCTTTATAAGCTTCTCCATTACATACCAACGTAGAAATTTCTCTCCACAGTGGATAAAGAATTTACATATTGCGCCGCAATGGCCGTAACTAAATCGGTAGTACGCGGTATCATGTGCTCGATTATGGAGTTCACCTTCAAAGCAAGTAAGGCTTGTTCTGTGCACGTCTTCTTGAGGTCAAGTTCGGCGTTTATTTATTTTGCTGGTAATTTCCTTCCTGTGCCTTTATTACCATATTTATTTAATGCCGATTTTGAGATTATTTCCATACCTGCAGAAAAATACTGTAGCTGTATTTTTTTTTTAGCTATTGAGTTATATTACCTTTATTTTTGCTTATTAATATATGTTTATCTGTGTGAGATCAATATCTCACACAATTTAGATAAAAGGTTTTAGGAAACATGTTTATATTGTCTACCTAAACCTGTTGAGTTTCATATGCTATTAGCGTTTTTACTATTCAAATCTTTTATTGTTGTTAAATTATAAATTATTTTAATAGCAAAATAATGTTCGTATTAAAATGTGTAAGTTACTTAATTGTTTTTAAACCGATTTCTTCTTTACCAATAAGTATGAAATTCTATAATCGTTCGTCCGTTATCCGTGCACCGATTTTAATAATTTATCTTTTGTTGGAATATTTTTTTCTATTGGTCCCATTAGCAACAAGTCAGGAACTGCTGAAAGAATCCCATAAAAATCCAGGGAATCCCTCGAATTTGATATTGTTTTGTGTAATTTCTTATGATCGTTATATATTAACTTTATGCAGTTAATAATTCATCTTATGACATTGGGTAATGATGATGACTTATCTCCTCGCTGATTAGTATTGAAAGGAAATGTTTTAAACATTATTGACACTTATATAAAAAGAAATATTTCTCTTTTATTTGTTTGTGTTTATTAATAAATAAAAAATGACGTCAATTTAAAATTTTTAGTTCGGTAAAATTGCTACAAAATATCGATTTATTTGGCTGCAATTATAGTTTTCAATAAGATATTGTCTAAAAAGTGAGAAAGGTTAATAGAACAAGAAAGTAATTGAGATTAATAAAAAAGTGATGAAATAATGATTCCAGCGCGGGCAGGGTGCTAGCTTTAAATAAATTCGCTCAGAAAATAATAATAATCATTGCGGCAACAAAACTCAAACAAAGGTTAAAATTAAAA
This sequence comes from Eueides isabella, assembly GCA_019049475.1. Classification (NCBI taxonomy): domain Eukaryota; kingdom Metazoa; phylum Arthropoda; class Insecta; order Lepidoptera; family Nymphalidae; genus Eueides; species Eueides isabella. The sequence goes on from CM032387.1 coordinate 9,509,206, forward strand.
GTTAAAATATCAGCGTATGGAAACATTCCGTTTGTAGACATACTATATATGTATATAGTGTATACATCTGTTGTAATGATTATAGGCATAATATTCAATATTATGCTTTTCTTATATGTATACAATTCTTGCAATTTAATGTCAATTTAGAGATAAAATTATAGTTCGAAGTTATTTGTTTCATTTACCCATGTGATACATAATATGTTTGACAGAGCTCAAACATGAAGCAAGATACAGAATGTTTGAGAGAAGATAGTATTAGAGTAGTCTTATATGTATTTCTATTTGCTGCTTTATATAAAAAAAGCTTCTCACGCTTGCTAAATTCGATATATAAACTATTTCCTTATTTCATTAATAAAACATTTTGTACCGGTGTCACATTAATGTATTTATTATTTGCACATTGATATTTTATCTATAGGAAGTAATCTGTAAAAAACAGATACATTCACCTTGTCTTTTGTGTCTGAAAGTACACCTTTCTCTTCTAATTTATTCTGTCTATATCAATCTTATTCTAATAATCATATGCCCTAGCTCGAGTTTCTCTTATATTATTTTTAAACCACACGAAAGTAGGAATTAATCTAGTAAGGGTTACTCTTGGAACATTGTGGTTAGCATTCGCACTGTAGGTCATGAAAGTGAACCTGTGAAATGAGCTAGTGAAGCGCGTCCACGATACTATATATATATGCAAGTATTCTATGATACTTCTGTTATATATTAACGTGCTACTTATAATTTATAAGTTTTGACTCTAACCATGTGTTTAAAATAAGTTTATTTTATAAGCTGTTCTTAGCTTAATTTAAAAAAAATGTCATAGCAAATTGTAATAAAGTTTTTGGTTAAATGACTTCAGACACATCCACCTACGAGATATATAAATGCCTTCTTTGGAACAAATTCTCCTCTAACTACATCATCATAACCGTTATGTGAACTGTATTTATAACAATATGATTGTAAATTCGTCCTCTTGACATAGCCTTCCAAAATAGAAGGAAGCAGGTTTTCGAATACATAATGACTGTCGCATGCTGCATTTAATTGACACCAATGTTTATGTAAATCTGAACTTATAAGGACATACATTTTTTCTTTATTTTATTCGAAATAAAATTCCTTTAAAATTTATGGACATATACAACACATGATTATTATTAGTTATACTGCATCTAATGAGTTATATTATTTGCTATATATATGTATTTTGTCTGTTCGATAGTTATATCTTGTCTACGACCATAGATAGATTAGTTTTCAATTCCCTTCTTTGTAAGCAAATTATTATTTAAAATTTGAACACAGCTGTACTGATTACATTTGTAATGATTTTTTTAATCGAAATGTTTATTTAATACACCTAAATTCATTTTGCATTCCATCTATCGATATTATATATTAATAATATTCTGTCATGTTCCTTTCGGATTTCCTCTTTCAAATTTTGTGTCGATGTCGTCAGATAAAAAACTGGTATTTAATACCGTAGTCTTATCTGTACTAAAAGTAATTGATTGATGCTAACAGAAGCGGAAATCTTAACTGTCTCTTTCATTAATTAATTTAGGTATATAAAAATAATTTTACCGCTTGAATCGGCTACTGTAAGAAAATCTAATTTATTACAAAGGTGTTGTTTTATAATAACCAAGAAATGCATTGCAAAAATCGAAAGTGTAATCACTTAATGATTATTTAGTTAAGCAATAGATTATGTTATGAGGGTAAAAAATCATAAGGAATTGGTATGCATCAGGTTGTTACTTTCTATTTTTAATCTAACGGAAAGGTCGCAGGCGCCGGCGCCGCAGCCTCTACATCTCGCGCTTGCAGCACATTCCGTCATCGACTGCGCCCCAGGCTGCGCGTACGCACGTGTCCTTACATTTGTTGCAGAAAGTTCTTAGTGTTTACTTTCAGTCCGTTGCAACATCTTTGTTTACATAAATTAAAAATAAAAATCTTACTAGATTTATTTAGTCATGGAATGGACAATGACCGATTAGGAATGCGTTAGGAAGAAAAACCAGCTAGCGAGCCATCCTGATATGCGATTTTAACCTTTATTTAACAAATACTTGTATTCGATCTGGCTAGATTAGCGCTCCCTTTGAGGGAACAAACGGATCTCGTTTAAAGTGGAATTATGGGTGTTATAAGAAGAAAGAAACGTAAGTTAAAGCAGAATTTATTTTGAATCATACAACAATTTGAATTGATAGAACTTGTTATGTGACTAAACTATTTCTTACATACTTATATTACTTAACCAGTCATTTTTTTCTTGTAAACATTTCATTTCATGTGATGAAACTTATTATTTAAAAATACTTACTTAGAAAACGTATAAACATTTGAACCCAGTGGTATTTGAACCCTCGCATTTTGGTATCCGTCCAAGAATCGGAGTTAACTCCGTTACGTTCTTTTTTTCCTAAGTGTGGATTAACACTTTAAATAACTTATTATTTAATTAAAATTTGTTTCTAATATTATTAGACATGCTCATTTTCAATTATATTTATTTATATACTTTCATAAATCTGTTCATAATTGAATGACGCCTTTAAATACAATATAATTAGTCATAAATTAGGGTGTTATGATTACTATTATATATATGTAGTGGTTACTCTCAGCGACGTTAATGGTCTGCCGCTTTTGTTCAATAGGCCATATGTAATACATTTTATAGCATCATGGCGATACCAAACTAGGGCCCGCAGTATAAATGTTACTATTCATCATTATATAAGTTGTTTATTGCGATAGATATATTTAAAATGAAAACAAACTTTTATTGATAAAAGATTTTATTGATAAAAGGTCGTCATTTAGAAATGTATAATATACAAAAATTGAGTAAATGTATTTTAAAATAGACAAATAATATGCACAAGCGTGCGATTTTTATATTTATTGAAATGTAATATTTAATGTTTCTTTGTAGTTCTATTATAGCTAGATCCCTCTGTCTAACCTGCTGTACGGAATGCAGCGAGAAACTATAAAAGATTGAACACACCTGGCGACCAATAATGTTGTTTTGGTGTGAAGGTAAAACGATATAGTATTGTTTGTGATGCGGTCATCTTTGGGCGAGTCAAAGTTACTTTTGTGTTAAGTAGTTTATGTACTCTGTGCGATGTTTTTGTTTTATTTTTATATTATCGGTATGCCCGCGGCTTCGCACGCCTGTACTACACAATTATTTATTTAATATTATTTAAAAGCATTGAAAACAAATTGGTTGGTTATTTTATGTTTCATTTGTATGCATGTACTGTCCAGTAATTACTCGTAAACTCGGTAAACACGCATTTTCACCGCGTAAATCCCGACCCCCGGTATATTGAAGAGAAAAAGTCAACAATGTACCAGTGGAGGCTCAAAAATGCTGAAATCGCGGGAATTTGAGAATAAAACGTCCTCTATTATTCAGTCCACTAACCTTGTAAGATAAATGCTAGGTACTGATTCCATTGTTTAGCAGACCTGCATTTTTTTAAATATAATATGAATACTCTATTTATGTAACTGTACAAACTTTAATTTATTTAAGTAACTGTATTATTTTTTTTTTATATTTAACTACGTATGTTATTTTACGATATATTATATATATTCTACAATATATTATTCAAAGATACTATAAAGAGTAATAACAATTCAATTCAATCATACTAAATATCAGCGATAATTATAGGTTTATTGAATAATGAACAATTGTAACAATTAGCAAATAAATTATATTCAAAGATTTTAGAAGCGTTAACAATTTTAGTAACGTTAACGTACACGGCAGCTGTTCCACTATTAAATTGCATAAAAAGTATACAAAAATAAATTCTTGCAGCATAAAATGTGTATCTGATAAAAACGTAATAAAAAATCGCTATTTACAAAATTTGTTTTATTGTTATGTAATGCGCAATATGTATAATTCAGGTATTCTACGCAATAAATTGGCAATGTATTGAATACTGGGGGCATTTAGGTAATATATAAATTATGTTAAATATTATTGTCCATTAACCATTACATACTTAGCTAGGTAATGTCGGATACTTAAATGTTATACACATATATTACCCGCAGGCATCACATTCGGTATTGTATAGAATACTTAAGCAAGGTATAAAATAAATATTGCTTCATAAATAAAGTATGTATATGTTTTTGGCACTATGTCACCAAGGTATTGTATAGAATTCCGAATTATGTAGATTATCCGTAACGTTTATACTTACCCATAGGAAACAAAACAGTTATATTTAAAATGTTTACTTTACGTCATTCATGGCCATCAGTCATCATTAAAATATTCTTAAAAAAAAACTTACACAAGGTGTACGATCCATATGTCAGTATATAAGCAAAATACCTTCACCTGCTTACTACTCTAACATTTTTTTTTATATTTGTCACGAAGATTGCCTTTGTTATTATTTTCGCGTATTTCTTTACATGATTTGTGGTTTTATTTACGTACAATTTATAGACTTGTTGGCCTATCACATTTTTTTTTACTTTAGCGTCGAACCAGTTTTATGTGCAACAGCATTGCTACACTCAATTTTAGCTGAAAATTAAATGTCAGAAACGGGACAATCACAGTTCCGCTCTTTATAATATATTTATAGTAAATATACATAACAATAATCCTAAGCATCTACTCTAATCAGCTTCACACTGTATCCCGCACATGGCAGGGTAGGCAGAAGTGGTTATTCATTAGCTAAGTAATGTATAACCACTCTAAATATGTAACTGCCTAAAAGCATTAAAACATTTTATGATACATAAATGACATTATTTATCAACAATTCAAAATATTACATTTTATATCTATTTTGGCGAAAGAACTTCGCTTTTTTAACTTGAACCTCTTAAAAAACTCTTTGAAGATAAACTCTAGTAAAGCTAATGTGTTTATTTATCAGTTGTTAGATCACCTGCCTTATTAGAGTATATGTACAAAGTAGTGTATGAAGCAAGTTTGCAGATAACACGGAAACATACATTTATTTCAACATCGAATATATATCTTATACTTTTTTGAAATTTAAACTTAAATTACTTATTTTTTTTTAATGTTATTTACATTTCAGTGAAAAATTATTAATATATATTAATATCGTATTAAACAGATTCGTTGGGTAAGTTTTCACTTTTAATTATGTTAGCTACATAATGATGGGTTTAAGTAAAATTACAGCCATATCTAAAAATATAAATAATAAATAGTATTTTCCAATACAATAAAACTACCAACTGATAAACGATAGTCACGAATCCCTCTGTTAACTATCACGACTTGGTTCTGGGATACAATGAGGCGCAGTTACTCCATTTACTTTATAGGGGGAGGTGAAAGTATCTCGACTGATTGGCTATTGTAGTTTACTCAGGATCCGGATGCGACGGCGATTCTGGATCATGATTTCACTACGTTCGCTACATTTATCTTGTCATAGTGATTGCCGTGCGAACCTAAAGAAAGGTCGACTCGTTTATTATTCAATTCAGCACCGACTGTATTGGGATTTGAGAAAGAGAAATTACCATTGCATTGAACGTGAAACTTTGATATAATGGTTGTAACTGTTATTTATCTTCGAGGTACTATGGGAAATCGCATTTAAATTATGCACTTTGCTTATTTCATTTTAGATAGTTCATGCGCATGAAGAATGGCTATTAGGTATTGGAAATAATATAATATTCGTGACTCTTATAAATATCTTACATTTAAGTTCCCGCTTTTTTAACCTTGCAAATGTGCTCTATAAAGACATATAGCGCATGTAGTCGTGCGTTGCATTGTTCATTTTTATTATCACGGGAGTTATAATTGATGCCATAATTAATAATTCTCATCGCCTACGTCCAGTTAGCACAGGGTATAACCTTATTTAATAATTGTAGCGGTATCTTTCTAGACGCGCAAATCATTCTATTATCGTTTAATAAACTTTCAAGAGTAAGTGAGTACTGTAATTAAGCTTTCCCCTTGTAATATGTTTTTTACTTAATAATTTTGTCATTATAAGACATCTTCTAAGTAGAATATCGACATGTTTCAACTTTTCTCTCTTTATAAATAATTACACTTTAAGTTTTTATATATGACGTTATACTCTAAACATGACTATCGATATAAATTCGTATATAAGTATAATATTGGCAGACACAACCCAAGTAATAACTTCTTATTACTCATTTAACTTCTATGCACGGTACATTATCTGTCAAGGTTCATCGAAGGTAACATATCTAATAGGAACTCACTTCGCATTACTTTATTTATTGAAAAAAAAAAAAAATGTAAATCGCCTTTTTTTCGACTTTTACATCGATCAGGCGTTTAGATTCAATTAAGTTACTCATTTTTATTTTTTGATAAAGTACATTAACAATATCTTTACAGATTTATCGTTTACGTTGGCTTCATAGCTTTCTCTGTGAATAAACAATTCTTAACGGCGATTGTTATGGAAAAATTCTCTTTTCACTTCAGCTAGTAATAAAAAAACCCGCCCTATTTATAATTTATAGAATCTTAAATAATAGAACCTTTCCGTTTTATATTTAATACAAAATTATTTATCAACTTTCGATCTCTTAAAGGTTTTAAAAAACAACTTCATTGAACCGTTACTTTTTGCTGTGACTTTTTGAAAACATTCAGAGTTTTTTTGTGATAATAAGTCATTGTACCTTATTATAGTGTACTAATTTAAGTTTTTGTTGCACAGGTGAATCGGTTTCGGAACGAGCTGATAGTGAAGCTCGTATAGTAAACGATCAGCGATGTATAGAAGTGCGTATAGCCCGGGCGGCTGGTGGTCTCGGCCTCAGTATAGCGGGAGGAAGAGGCTCTACACCTTATATTGGTGATGACGACGGTATCTTCATATCCAGAGTTACACCTAATGGACCAGCTTACTTGGCTGGACTTAGGGTAAGAATTGTTGTTTATATATAACAAAATATATAATTAAAGCGTCAGTAATGAAGTTTGCAAGAATAATATAATTATAGCTTACGTATAAAACTAAATATTTCTTTGTATTTTTTTACAGGTGGGTGATAAAGTTCTATCAGTTAATGGTACGTCGGTGGTTGATGTGGATCATTATTACGCAGTTGAAGTTCTCAAAGCAAGCGGTCCAACTTTAACACTTGTTGTAACAAGAGAGTCACCTACGTCAACAAGGTACTCATTTACTATATTGTATCTATGTAATATCTAAATTATGGATTACTTTATTTATTTTTCATTTATTTACTTTTATTATTTCATAAGGATAACAATACTAGTAATTTAGAATTTTATTTATAATAATATTTCAACAATATAAAGTTTAGATAACGAAATGACATTCAAATACTAACTACTTGATATTATTTAAAAATAATGTCTATTAGATTAATTTATATGAAAACATTCAAAATAATACAACCGATTGTCGTTTTTATTCTACTCATTTACCACAGATAGAAAAATAAAGGCTTGTATAATTTTATAATTCACATACTTCATGATGCCACTAAGCATGAATGAGCATGTAAGCTAATAAACAAGGTATAAATATATTTATAATCAATAATAATTATTTATAGAACGCACAGCCGGGCGCCGAGCGGGGCGAGCCACCACTCGGTATCGAGTGCCACAGATACTGTATCGACTTTAGAAAATGGACAGGTAATTAAATATTATATGTCAGATTGCTGATTTTCCACCGGATAAATGTAATTGAAACTGTCTGGCTGTAGTCATAAGAATATATAGACATAGTTGATTCAAAGCTTTTTTTCACACAACCTGTTCTTTGTGCAATTCACTCATCTTTTTTGTTGTGTACTGTAGTTGTGAGTTCCAAAAACACAAATCTCTCAAAAAATGTGTTTTTAGGTCTTTTATTACTTTTATTTATAAAATATTTAACATTTTTGAAAATACAAACAGAATTGTTAATATTAAAAAAACTATAACTATTAGTTCACTGTAATTGTCATTTCTCATTCCTAAGTGTAATGAGCAAAATATATATATATATATATATATATATATATATATATATATATATATATATATATATATATATTTTTATATATATATAAAATATAAAAACAACGAAACGAAGATATACTAATCAATATGTTATTTTCATTACTTTATAACACCTTGTTAATTTGTATTACATACGATATATTTTTCAAAGCAATCAGTCAAATCGTTAGTAAAATAGCACACAATCTGATAAAAGGTACCAACTGGCCGAGGTATACCAACGAAACCGCTGATCATAAGTAATCAATATGCGCAAGAATTTGAACCAGAACTCAAGGAACAAGTGAATCAAAGCTACTCACCTTCACCGACGCAGCCGAATTATCAACGCTTGCAAGCTTCCCCTCCGCCTGTTACACAGCCTTTTGTACCACCGAGTAAGTTGTTATTATGTCATATTAAAAAAAAAAGCAAATCCTGCTTAATAATAATCTGTGGTTACCTACAGGTTGAATAAGACAAAGGCGAATAATCCTGGTACAATTGTTTCATTTAATATATGTAAACATCGGGAAATCTTTAAATCCTTGAATGCTTTCCGTATTATATACATTTTACAGAAATACTAAAGCTATACATATGTTGCAACGATGGCTACTTTTTTTTTTTGCTTACAATCAAAGCACATAGCACATTAATTAATTCTAATTCCAAGAATATAACATTCAAAATTATTCTTGTATATAAGTTATAAGTAATAATTATATGACATTAAGATCCTTACTTATAGTGTTTTAGCTAGATATAATGTTTTCGTTATTACTATTTTTGTTATAATAAATTTTGTTACTTCCAAGAAATTTTAAATTAAATATGAAAAAAAAAATACGTCTCAAATAAACATTTCGCAAAATTAAATGTGGTTTAAACTAAACATAAGTTTATTGAGAAGTTAAAGGTATTTATTAACTTTTATAGTTATTTTTTTTGTTAAAAGTTGCAACATTTATGTCATTTTTTTTATAAATATACTTTTCTCAATAAAAGGTGCATATAATATTGTGGTAATTGTTTAAAGATTAAAGTTATCGATAGTTGAATACGAATTATTCCAATTATTTTGGGTTAATTTGGTTTTTTCATATATATGAATTTGATTTTACGAAATGAATATGTTTCGTGATTGAAATAAGAAGATGTTAATAAGTGTGACGACGTAATTGTAGGCTACAAACAGAAAGTGCTAGTGCACACGACGCTCATCCGCGACGGGTCCGGGCTGGGGTTCAGCATAGCGGGCGGCAAGGGCTCGCCGCCGTACCGCGACGACAGCGACGCCGTGTACGTGTCGCGCGTGTCGCCGCTCGGCGCCGCCGCCAAGGACGGCAAGATGATGGTCGGCGACAAGGTCGTGTCGGTGAGTCGCGTTGCTTACCCAGCCTGTCGTGGTCCAGCAGCAGTCAAAAAAATAAACTAATTCAACAATAAAAAAATATAATTCTTACAATAAAATACAAAGTGATAAAACTTGTGAACAGTCTATAAATTTATTTATCCTTATTTTTTTTTATATTTAGACCTAAAAATGCTATAAAATTAAAATCTTTTATTTATTTGTCGAACCACGAAACAAACTTTCAGATCAACGGCGTCGATATGGAAAATGCACTACACGAGACAGCGGTACAGTTGCTGACCGGCCACGAACGATTTGTACGACTCGTTCTACAAAGAACCATTACACCTGAACAAGGTTATTATTTTAGTTTTATCAACTGGTAATTTTAATATTAATATATTTTTTAAATAACTTCAACAAGTAACTGCTGAACAGTTCATAAAATTCGACTTTCTTTTATAACAATGATATACTATAATTATACTTCAAAGTAAGATAAATATTTATATGTTAATATAATAATATTACAGGCGCAATGAACCAACGGAAATCTATATCAGATGAAGTGAGAGAGCTGAAGAGCAGTCAAATAAATTTGAACACAATCCAAAAACCTATTGCAAATCACGTTCCTACACAGGTTATAGACAACCACACCGCACCACGTGTTACACATGTTATAGCACAGACGCAACCACTATTAAAGTCGCAACCACTATCACAATCGCAACCGATATCACAGGCACAGCCACTATCGCAACCACAACAACCACAAACTCCACAACCACAAAGTACTTTTACAAACGCTGCTCCACAACCGGCTCCCAGGAAACTGAGTCAAGTCAACGGCACGGTAAGGCTGGAATAGTTTTTTTAAGTACATATTAACAGATCATGTAGGTTGGTGTTTGTTTTATTAAGCTAATTAATGTAAATTTAAAGTTATTGTTGACGTAATATATAGATTAAATATTTTATTTTGTTATAATATTTCAAACTAATGTAGCTTATAAGTAATGCTAAATTAATGTATTTGTATTGTTGACTTCAGGCGGGCACCAAACCGGCAACTAACAGTACGAGCACGCCTTTAACTCCCGACGCGAATAAATTGCACGGCTCTAACGACGACGTTTTCGACGATATTCAGGTAAGACAAAAAAAGCGCTAAAGCTATATCAGTTACATTGGTGACGGCCATTAAGCGGTTTTAACACGTTCAAATTCATTCGCTTGTACATTCGCTAACTCATAACATGTGCACAGTGTACACGAATCCACCGCCCGCCCCGAGTTGTTTGCGCTCGATATCCAAACTGTTGCGTCTCGAAATAAAGAGCTCGTATTTCGTGATCGTAAAGTGAACGATATTCGACGCATCCACGCTCGCTAATGTCGACCACGAACGTGTTAAAACAGCCGTCTCGCGCGATGACGAGCGAGGAGTTCCAAGCGCTGATCCCGGCGCACTTCCTGGGCGCGCCGCGGCCGCGCGCGCCGTCGCCCGTGGAGCGCGGCGTGCGCGTGACGGTGCAGCGCGCGCCCGCGGCCGTGCCGCTGCCGCCGCCGCCCGCCGCGCTCGGCCGCGTCACCGAGACCATCACCAAGTCCACCTTCACGGAGACGACGGTCACGCGCATCACTGACAACCAGCTGCTCGCGCCGCTCATTATTGAAGTAAGATGTTCTCTTTGGTTTTTATTTGGATTGCAGTTTTTTTGTTTTTCTGTACTGTATGTATTAATAAATATATATAGCAAGTAACAGTATATAAATTAGATTCTTTTATTATTTTTTAATTGTCCCTTTATCTATAAAATGTCTTTATTTAATACTCATTACTTAATTATATTAGGTCCTTACATATGGAATTGGCGTTTTGTCGTATTAGTCACTTAAATCACAAATGCTCCGCTCTTGTTAGAGATCTAAATTTAAATTTAGGCCACTATTTACACGTGTGTGTAATGTATGTATGCGTTTTCTTTTCTACTTTCCTTACAAGTTTACAAAATGTAAAACTTGAAATATCGTGTTACACGAGTACAAGTTGCACCAGTGCTGCGAAAACGCTCGAAGGATTAATAATTTATTGGTGGTCATGACTCAAAAAAAAAACCACTGTGTGATTTCGTTCAGGAAATGTTGACCTCAGAACAAGCTCAGCTCAGCTCGGAACAAGCTCAGTGGACTGCCAGACACATTAAAAGAAGAAAAGACGGCTATTGCGAGAGCGAATCCATCGCAAACCACGAATCTAAATTAGGTGCAGGCTGCGGTGTTAGTAATAAAACGGCTTAATCTATATGAAATAAATTGGGAAGAATAAAAAGCTTGAGAGGTTTTCGTGTGGTATTCATGAATTAGGTGCAGTAAAATATGCAAACGCGCGTTGACTGCTGCGTTACGTTACTTAACAGACAGTATTATAAAGGTGATTCGAATCATTGCTTGTAATGAGAAGTAGATTCTATATGACAGCGCTCATCACAATGTCTGGACCCAGGCAAGCCAACCCAATCCAGCACAAGCTAAAATTTACCCAAAAAATTTAATTGAAAGCATTTGGGTTAGTGCGGGAGTCGTTCATGAGTTTTCTCAAATCTGGCCAGACGATTACGGCAAATTTTTACTGTCAAAAATTGCAATTCATGATGGAAAAACTCACTGCTAAAATGCCCGGGGCTGGTGGATCGCTTTCCGCCATACGCCACTTCTTCTTTGCAACAACGCTAGACCACACACTGCACAACGGTGGACCAAAATAAAAGAGATTTTAGTAAAGGGATCAGTGAATACCTATGAGCTGGCTAAAGTGGATACATCACAATCGTTCAAACTTTGATGAAATAAATTTATTATACTAAATAATATTCAGCTTTTAGTGCCTCCTATACGAAAAGCCAAGGTCATATGTAAGGCGGTATTACGTCAACAACAATTAACTGAAAAAGCTCTCATCAAATACACAAATTAAAATTTTAATATATAAAATTGAAATAATTTAATTTCACTTTTACAATAAATGTACACACTATATAAATATGTTAGTAACAACCTGGAATGTTCTACAACTTTTTATTTTTTACACGTAACCAATTTTATTGTTATAAAAAGAAATAATTTGTTAATTGTAATGTATATAGTTACAATGATAAAGCCGAGGTTTTGCACACGTGGGTTCAAATTCTCACTTGGAGAAATTAAATTCCTCACTTTGATAACAAGGCAAAGCGCGGCGTTCAGTGTCGCCAGTCAACACGTAATGCTTCGAGAATTGGGCTTAATGTGGTAAACGGAATTGTATTACTGGGTACCTTAATGGTATCTAATGGCTCTCTATTGGGGACCCCCACACACACACACACAGCGTGTTTACGTTATTTCTGTTACTTGTTATATATAAAATTATATAGCTTAAAAAATAAGTAATAATATTGTTGTTGTTCCAACTGTATATCAATTTTATAATTGTTTTAATATATTTAATAAAAATAATTAATATAAAAAAAAACTGCAATTTAAGTAACATACTTTAAGCCTATTGCACACATGTGCTGTCGCACCGACGCTGATGATATCGTATGTATTAATACTGCAATATATATTAAGCTAATGAACGTTCTATTAAAACTATTTTTATTATATGATTTACGTGGTTTTTTTTAGTATGTATGTAGCTTAATATTTTTTTGCCAAAGGTTTTAATTTTTAAGACTATTATATAGTATCAATACAAGTATTTTCAATATATGTTTTATTCATGTTTAGTATAGTATAAGTGCATGGTATTGTAGCGTTATAAATATAATTGATATTGTTACAGCATTGTTGAAATAATATTTCACAAGCACACAAAATGATGGAATTTCATTTTGGGTACAAAATAGCTTGTATCTTCAATATTTAACGCCTTATTGTAGAAAATATGATTCTACTTAAATATTAAATATATACGAAATAGTAAAAATAATAATAGTTCCTTTTCATCACTTCAATTAATTGTGTTTAGAAAATAGTTATTCATATAAAGTAAAATAATCGGTTCCCACTGAAGGAAATGTCCATTCTCCATGAAATTTTTCTATTTCAAAAATAACGTGATGATTTCCCGGCACTAAATATAGGCATAATTTCTTCTTGTCTTCAAATCTTAAAGGGCCTAGGGCGACTAGGTTCATTTTCTTCCATGTAATAAAGTAAACGAGAAAATTATAATAGTTCTTCTTTTTAGTAATTATAGAAACGCATAAATAACTACTTCATACATAATTTATGTATTATCTTTACATATAAGAAATCTATAACCGATCACTGTATGCACTGGAAAGATATTTATAAAAACTCTTATTCGTTTGATTATTATTGATGTAATAGTTTATCTGTTTGTCTTTGCGTTTTTACGCGCTAATCTGAGAAATAGCTAACCAGGCCTAAACGCAGTTATACTTTGACAACCTTCCTTCAACAATAAGTGTTTGTTTTATTTCAATCAGTTAAAAAAAATGTTATGGTAATTTAAAATATTTTGGTTGACCAAATTACTACATAATATTTATTCATGAAGCTTAAATTTTAGTTTTCAATGTATAGATTATTCATTGAAATATATAATGTTTGTTGTTATTAAAAAAGAAAGAAATTGAAATTAGTAAATTAAATAGCGTAATTTAAACGGGCAAAGCCACGGGAGTCACGCTAGTTTTTATATGAAATTGTTTCATTATCAAATATACCTGTAATCGTTTTAATACTACTTGTGGGGATAGGTAGTGTTCCCTTTGCCAATCCTGCCAAATGTGCGGAATCCAGCGTGAAGCTAAATTAAAATATATTACTGCTATTCTATACTTTTTTCATAAAATGGCTGTCCGATAAGAAAGTCATGTTTTTTTTATTATTTTACAAGATTATGTAAAAAATTACCAATTACTGCACTTAATTACTACTCACTTCCCTATCAAGACTAAAAATAAAAATACTATTTTATATCAGTAGTAATAAAATAATTTTAATTATATAAATTGAATTTCTGCAAAAACTTAATCTAAAAATAACATAATCAAATATTATTTGGTAATAATGACATATACACACATCTATTAGCAATATCTTTACATATTTGTATTCATTATAACGACACAGAAATCGAGCTACTTTCTGTGTTAGTTAAATGATGTCAAATTATAATCTATTATAACGAATGTACAGAGTTTATAATAGCATATTTATTTATTTTCATTTAAAATAATTAGATAAAATTATTATGCTTTCGCTTTTTGGCTGATATCATGACACGATTTAATATATTTTCCTACATGTGAACTTCTCTTTGTTTCAGGATGTAACATTGGTGAAGGAAGCAGGATCACTTGGCTTTAGTATTATAGGAGGAACCGATCATTCGTGTGTTCCATTTGGAGGCAAGGAGCCTGGAATTTTCATTTCCCATGTAAGAAATACGATAATTATAATAATTATATCTATTATACATTTTCTGATCTTATAAACTGAAATATAAACGACATGTTCAGATCGTGCCAGGTGGCATAGCAGCCCGTTCAAACAAACTGCGAATGGGAGACCGGTTAGTCAAAGTGAATGGCACGGAGCTAACAGGGGCCACCCACCGCGATGCCGTGCAACTGCTGCTGCAGCCCGGCAACACGCTCGCCCTGTCCGTGCGGCACGACCCCCTGCCCTCGGGCTTCCAGGTCAGTGCGAGTGTGGCCCGAATATGACACAGGATGCGCCGTCTTTCATATTATGTTCTGGTGTTGCCATTCATTCGGGATTACGGGGTTGAAAATATTCATTTGGAATTTAATTTGGGTTCAATCATGAACTTTTTTTTGAAGTTGAATAGATTAATGTAAATTGGATTGTTTATTATAAAAATAAGTATGGTAAAAGCGTTGGTAGATATTTTTTTTTATTGTAAACCTAATTGAACTATTTCAATGAAAGTAGCATTTTTTTTGTAAAAAGTAATGATTCTAGTTCCCTTTTATATTATTACACTGCCTAATACAGATATTTATTTTTTAACTTGGCGATCCTGTGTCATTCTTGCAGTAAGTTATTATAATAATGATTGCAAAATGAGTGACTGAAGCTTTGTTAATTTGTGAATCAGCATCTACTTGTCACAATTTGGATGTCATGTCATTTAACACCTACTTAACATTTATGTCTACTATTTAATAATGACATACATTGAGAAACTGCCCATGTGCATGATTGCAAGAAAAAAAGATATTGAATCGAGACTTAAAGTAACTCATAAGTTTGTTATCGAGTAGAATTCAGCTTACGTAGATTTTGGCGAAGCAAAAGTAAAAATTGCATTTTGCTTAAACAAAACGAAAAGTAAATAACAAAACTCTGTGCTGCGGATTCTGTCGCTTAACACTTGCGGAGTACTGTTTGGTATACAAGCTTGTATGAAATTGAGTATTTAAACATATTTATCGCTATAAAAGGTTATAACATTGTTTTGTTCCACACGTGCACACTTCGGCCTACACCACACATATACAGGGTGTGGTTCAAGTTGAGATTGTAAACGCAACTGTAAGTGATCGCAATAAAATCAAATCGAACATATTATATGTGTGTTTATCCGATTATTTATGTCAAAATTATCCCCTTTCCGGTACCTTCGTGAGCTCAGGCGTCGTAATACCTTGCTTCACTCTCCTAGAGCGTGATTTTGATCCCGAATTTATTGCTAAATTATATTTTAGCTTTAAGCTTCTATCTTCCCTTAAAGGCTTTTCTATTTACGATGTTTTTACTATGTTTTTGTTTTTTTGAAACCTGCAAAATTTTACACATCTTTGATTTTTATATCATCAAGAGGATTTTAAAATTCTAAAAATCTAAAAAGTCCTAAACAGATTGCATGTGTGTATTGGCTTTGCATGGTGTTAAGGAGTGTTCTTGTCTAGTTGTGTAGATTGTGTGAATTAATCTTAATACTTTTAAAAAGCTTTTAAAGTTAGTGTGTCAACAAATATTTTAAAAAAATGTTCTTATAATATTGTGTTAGATAATTACAATTTGTATTTTTATTTCTATTGGTTAGATCATTATATAATTGTGACATATTTTCGTAGGAATTAACAATAATAAAGCAAGAGGGTGAAAAATTGGGCATGCATATTAAGGGAGGTTTGAAGGGTCAACGTGGCAACCCCAACGACCCCAACGATGAAGGAGTGTTCATATCGAAGATAAACAGTGGCGGAGCTGCCAGAAGGGATGGTAGACTTAAGGTAAGAAATAAACGGCGATTACTCCACATTAGTTCATAGTTCTGTACGGATAGGGAACTCCAGTTTATATTACTACAATTGGATTCTACGTCAATTAATACATTTATAGAACACATCTGTAGAACATATAGAATACGTTACGTTTGGTCTTGTTACTATATTTCAGAAAAAGTCTAGTAAAATCCTACCTAGCAAAATAGTTACTTTTTAGTTAGAAATTTAAATAATATGAATTGAATATTGTATCAAAAAAAATGCTATTTACAGTTCCAACAGTCGACTGTCCCTGTTCACAGGGAATAGAACTTACTACTATCACGTTAGGTACTGCATTATAATCGCAAATGTGGAACATTCTCTTTAACTTACTCTACTTTATTATTGATAATGCTAACTCGTTCAAAGTTTAATTTCTTAAATTGTTTTGTCTTTTGTAAGTTCTACTTACCTCAAAACAAATCTGTACTGAAACTTTTTTGTTTATCTGTCTTTCAAATGCTTTCTCATGTGATTATTGTGCGGCACAAGCGTGTGACTGTAACCGACAGGTTCTGGGTTCGATCCCCGGTCGAGGAATTGGTAAATTACAAGTACTAAGGAAATTACAATTTATATATCAGAGAAAAACAAACTGTTGCAAAGCTACTTATCAGCTTTTATAAGTGGAATTTCTTGTTGACTTATAAACATAAAATTAGTAGTGAGCCCTTTTCATCACATTTTTTAATTTCCAGGTTGGCATGCGTCTATTAGAAGTGAATGGTGTGTCGCTCCTGGGAGCCACACACAACGAGGCGGTGAACTCTCTGCGCTCCGCCACGCACGCGCCGCTGCACCTCGTCGTGTGCCACGGGTATTCACGACCAGAGAAATATACGGTTAGTTTATTTATTCATTTCAAGGAATTTTGATGATTTTGATAGCTTGTTAAAGCTACGTGTTCGTGTTAATAAATAAATAGTTGTATTTTTTATTTATTTTACTTGGCACTTTGTTTAAAGCGTTTTTCATAAAAATAAAAAATATATATAATTTCACCTTTTTATACACTACATTGTATTTTCGCAATTTTAATATAAGACACATAATATTTATATTAGTTAACTGCTAATGCCGAATACCAATGCCAATTACCAAAAAGATACTATTATACTTGTAGATTCATCTCATTATGTAAGTATGATATAAAAATTGCAATGAATATTACAATATTGTAGATTACGTACCAGGCATGAACAAATTAATAAATCGTCTTGCATGCATTAATTCATTATTTAATGATAATGTGTTTTAAAATTATTTTATTTATAGACAGCAATATTAATAAATTTGTTTTACTTAAACCGTATTAAAAAAAAAAAATAAATTAAAACATTCATCTGACATAAAAAAGTTATAGAAAACTAATTATAGTAAAAAATAATGATCTGCAAGTCGACTCATTATCCTGTTTAAAGCCTGGTATATAAATAGTATGTGCACAGCTAGTACACAGTACTCAGTAGGTATACATTAACGCGTGTGAACAGACGGGCAGCGAGAGCGGGACGGCGGACACTGGCGGCTCGCTGTCTCACTCCACGTCTAGCCTCGACCGCGATGAAACTGTACAACAGGTCTGTGTTACTTATACAATAAAATAATAAATCACATTTATATATCATTGTATAGATGCATTATGGCTACACTGTTGTGATCATTTAGACCCACGTCTAGAAAATCATTAATTAATTCCATGTCAAAACAATTATTTATTTTAAAATATAAAAAACTTTTAAAAAACTTTGTGAGTGTTTTAGCGCGCGCTTTTGTGTTTCTGGGTGCGTGTGCGTGCGCGTGAGTGCGTATATTTGTTTTTACATTTATTAATCTTTGTAACCAATTTGCAATCACTTAGATACGAAAATAGGATATTCTTACCCTATTTTCTCTTTAATAATTCAAGTTGAAGTTTTTGTTGTTTTATTAATCACCTGTATAATATTACGACATTTCTATTTGAATTAACAAATTATCTTAAATATTAATATAAAATGTTAATGAATATATTGGAATTTTAATTATATATTTTTTTTAATTAGGAACATCACCGGCAAGATGTAATCGAATTTGGCCAAGAAAAACAAGTCGCCGAAATGAGAGAAAAGTCTACTCCAGAAAAGGTAAAATATTTTTCTTTTATGTATACTAACTTTTGTTTTAAATAATTAATTTGTTTTAGTGGAATTTCAAAATGTAAGAAGTAAGTACTGTTTTTTTTTTTTCCTAAGTGCACATTAATACTTTAAAAATTGTTAAAATATTTAATAAAAAAAGATTTTCTCTTGCCAAACGATAATTCTAAGGAATTATCTTTAATTTTAATTTATTTAGAGGAAACTTTTAAAAATTTACCTATAGTGATGCTAACAACATATATAAGTTGTGACAAGCGTCAAGGGATTTCGACGTAGATCGATGAGAAGGTGTGCATTAGCGGTCAGAGCGCATTAAGTAGGGAAACGGTCCCACAAATGTTATGATCAGTGCCATGGAAAGAGGCGGGGTTATCAAATCATGACATTCGTGTGACGTAATTAATGAATAGACCCAAATGTGAATAATTTTAAGAAATGATAGTACATGAACTATCTATCCTTATAGGTACTAGATATAGTACACGCAGTGGAGAGTATCGCACTGGAGCCGGCGCCGCCCACTTCGCCTGAACCACAACATAAAACTACCACCGTCGTTATGTCCAAACATACTTTACAACCTCAGGTAAGGGAATTTACTTATTTATCCTTTTAGCTAACGTTTTACTCTTTATAGTATGCAATAATGATAATATGTGCAGTATGTTAGTACAGTATGATTTATTTTATAATATATTTTATGTTTATAGTAAAAATGAGTCATTGTTTTATTATTGATTAGTAATGTTACTATTTAGATTATTATAAGAATAATTATATATATATAATTTTCAATTTACTAAGTTTGCTACCTCACTTTTACAAAATAGTTGTTGAATTAGATCATATGTGTACTAACAGCCGCTCGTATATAGAAACACTGCCTCTATCTTATAAACATCTAATTTTAAAATAAAATGGAAACATTCAATTGTAGAGAATTTTAAGTGAATTATGTAAATGATACATTTGTGTGTCCGTTATTATAAAAGAAGCTAATTATAAATAATAATAGTAAGTGGACAAACGTTTATTATGAAAACGGATTTGCTACAACATTTTTAATTAATAGTAAATTTTATAAAAATCCTATATATAATTAAAATAAAAATTCAAAACTAATATAGATACTGATAATTAATCAATAACTAAATATTTGCTTAGAACTTATACAGTACTATTATATTAATGTGTATATCACTTAAATTTATATTGCTATTAATATACCAGATAACTAAATAAAATATACCTAGCATGAAATAATTTACTTATAATGCATAGATTTGTAGTATATTTTTTTTAATAAATATCTTTCTATAGGTATTTAACTAATTTGCAATTGAATTTTGCACGTCGATTTCTATTGATAGCATGCACTCCCCTGTATTATATAGCTTGCATGAAAATTATATTTTTTTAATGAAATATTTAATTATATTAAGTAATTTAAGTATTTTTAATTTATATTTTCGTATTATCTTCCAAAATAAATGTTGTTCAGTATATATTGATGTAATATATTTTAGCGAACGGGAAGGGTTATGGTTCCTTGTCGGTTCTGTCGACTTTTGTTTTTATTATTACTTATTAGATTTATGAGTAATTTGTGTGTAGCGCCAGGCTATTTCTTCACGTAGCCAATGTGTGCATGTTACCTGTTTTTTTGTATTTGTGAAATTATTCAACGTTATATAATGTACTGGATCCTTTCGACGTACCCTTAAAACCAACTTTGTACAATAAGTACCTATACTTATAATATTCCTAGTTAGCTCGATGTCGTTATGTGTTAGATAACAGATTAAATGGAGACGAAAGTAAAAGATAGTACTCTACTGACTACGTATTACGTCCATTACAGACAAACCCACACGGAATGGAAGGAAACACATAGTACAGCAATAAAACATCTGTCCATAACGTAAATCTAATATTAATATTCGTCAATGGAAACGCACTTTATTATAATTATAAATAATTGTTCACGTATTCATGATTTATTAATAAGATTTATATATAGAAAAAGTTTCGATTGATCTATCACTTGTCAATCTTAGAAGATATGTTATGTAGAACAAACGGAACATTGTTATCGTTATTATTTTATTGTAGCATAATATATCATATACCTTAAAGTATGTATATTACTATAGTAGTATATATTAACTTACTATTTTATTATCAGTATAACTAACTACTTATATTTAGTTTATTAATTCTGATTGTTTTTTTATATTTTGTATTATAATCATCTATGTGCAAAGTAATTTAGTTCGTGGCTAGATCTAGGGAAGGTTTTATAACTGTTGGCTGTCTTTTATAAATTGTTGGTTGAGATTATTCAAGAGCCAATGATAAAAAGATAACGATGAATTTTCTGTTTTTATTAAGTTTCACCTGACTTAGACCATTCTCATTTATATACATCTTCGATCAACTATCCACTAGATTACAGATTGCATACGCGAATAATGCAAAATATTATTAACACACACAGACGTATGCCATAAAAGAATTTAATAAAACCCAACCTTATTAGCGTGATTTAAGGTTTAAATTACAATTACATACATACGTAACGGATACAACACATTTTACTCCGCGATATTAAAAAGAGCTCAAAAATTTTTATGACGGTACGCCGTTGACAGAAAAATATAATGTGTGAAATAGCATTTTTTCTTTCATCTCTTTTTTAATTCTCTGTTAGAGAATGGAATATAGAAGACATGGAGTTGCTATTTTTAGCGTTTTTTTTTCTTTAGTTAACTTCATGCTAATTATGGATTTGGTTCGTTTTAATTTTATATGATGACTATAATTAGTATTGTGGTAATATTTATACTTGTTGAAGGTGCAACCTATAAAACGAAATTCTGTACTAATTCATGAATTAAAGTTTTGTTTCTTTATTTCCTTACTAGAGGCGTTATAGGGCCGTTTTTTATCTATGAATTGTTGATCGAAGATATACATTTATAATATTTTATAAATTAAATATATTTTTTCTTTTTAACAATTAACATATAACGTTTATGACTTGTGTACGCAGCTTATTATTATTTTATTTAAAGAAGTTTATTTATCGTAACGTATGGTAAATATTTATAGCATTACCATTACCATTGAGTGTTAGTGAGCAATGTTCAAAATTTTATATCAATTTAGAACTTTAAAAACGTCTAAGCTAGTTATAAAATAATTTATATATATAAAATATAATATTTTTTTGACATTTAAAAATCATAATTATATGATGTTTTTAAATGCCAAACAATATTCATGTTTTTGATTTCTCCACTATATAAATAAGTTCACAGTAGGACAGTGATACATTTAAGAGATACATATACTCATACAAACAAACCTATATTGAAATATCTGATTAAATGAAATGTATATAGCGTCATTACTACGGTGGAGGGTAATTAGCTTTATAAGTAATTACTATTTACCATTCTATAAATGTTTGTAAGATATTATTAGGCATTAATAAATATTATTAATTAATTTTAATATAGTCTGAAGGTATGTTTTGGTGTTTTACAACATTTGATAATATGTATTCGATTTGTGTAGCACTCGAATATGCGTTTGATTCCTATATTCTTCCATAACACTGATACTTATATATGCGTATGTATATACATATGTGTATATATATACATATAAATATATAAGGCCTTTTTGGTAGTTTACCGTGTAAGATCTGTAATCGTTGCTATTTACACATGTTTAATATGAATATTCAAACAATAATCTAAAGTGACCAATATTGTACCTACTGTTCATAATTTAGATATAAATGTACCTATAGCGTGTGGTATTTCATCCTGTAGTGACTTGTACTCTAATTGCCTTTTGGATACTGTTTTATACCTGACTATGCATTATATTCAATATTTAGACCTTTAATATACCAATATTATTACAAAATACATATTTAAATTACATATAAACCCATAACTAAATTATTTATGATTTGTATATCACTTTTTGATATTATAATTTTGTTATATTAATTCATCAACTGGTTTTGCGAAATCGGCGGAGAGTGGGGAACGTAACGTAGTGTCTTTACACTAGTTTTCTAAATTTCTTCTGCCTATTCTGTCATGTGCGGGATACAGCGTGAAGCTGAGTCATTGCGTGGTACTGCGAAAGTGTTTGTTTCAGTTATGTATAGCTATCTAATGTATCTTTTTTATTTAGACTTTGAAATTTATATTTGTTATGTGTACATGTACTAACAATTAAATATTTTATAAGTTTCCTGAAACACTATAATTGTTACAATAATAACTTTTGTTTGCTTATAGAAAGAAATAATTTGACTGTGTAAGTTCCTTGACAATTAAGAGTAACTAAGATATCAACAGTGAGTGTTATTGTGATATTGCATTGTTATTTTGTTTGGCCTATTTTCTTCGAAAACTTAATTTCGCTTTGCATTTGTGGCATTTTATTTAAATGTTATTGTTTTTAATCGGAATTATTGGACATATCATATCTGTTATGCCATCCGGCTTTTTATTACACGATACGATTTAGTAATGATCTGATCTATAAAATTATTATTATTGAGAATAATTATTATAAATGTGATTGTTTGCCAAATTTATAACTGCCATTCGTTTTGACATTTGATAAAATATTTGTCTATAAATAATTCGTTTCCACCTTTACTTTGTATACAAATTATTCTTATTAAAATTATATTTTGGTGTTGAAATTTAAATACACGTTGTTTACAAAAAATAAATGTTTTTCTGTGTATCATAACTTCTGTATATTTTGTTTAGCAAAACTTTATAGCATTTATTTTGGAAGATTTGTTTGGGCGCAATATTATACCGTTGTTTTTGTCTTAATTTTATGAGTTTTTACGTAAATGCCGTTTTCTTGCAAGTCGCTTGTTTTTTGACATAAGTCAAATACAACAAAAAAAATAAAAATATAAGCATTGTAAAGCATCACATATGTTGGTTTGGTTAGTCGTCTAGCGCGGCCGCGCCGCCCTCGCCGCTCGCCGTGTTCACGGAACAGAAAGTGAAGACTCCGCCGGCCCCCGACGGCACCTCCGTAGACCCTCCTCCGCCTCCGCCTCCGCCTGCCAAACCGAAACCGCCAGTTCCCCGCAAACCGCAAACGAAGCGAGTTAGTTTCATTTCGGAACTACACGGGACGAACGACCGAAGCCCTACACTCATTCATACGGTGCATGACGATGAGGAAACCACTAACGTTGCATGCCGGGACCGCTCAATACTAATACAAAATCGACCATCAAAAATAGAAATCAGTCCGACCGTCGTCCGCCCCGACGAATTTATTATACCTCCTCCGCCACTTTTCGCAACAAAAGTAAGTCAGAGTCAACTAGTTCACGACGAACACGAGCTAAATGTTCCTCTTATAACGATCGTACCCGAGCGAGTAGTTCTCCCGGAACCTATAGTGGCCGAAACAGCCATGCAGTCCTCCAACTCGACTAATTCTCCGGAATCTGACTTTCCTCCTCCTGTAAATTACCAAGCTCACCCGATCTTAGACTACTCCTTACGTTTAGATGACCCTCTAGCATCACCCATCATCTCAGACGTGCCTTCGCATCAAGTCTTCCGTACTGAACTTCCTTCTAATGACGATGATGACTGTTTTCACGAATTATCCGTTAGTCCTGTAGGCGAACCTGGCCCGCCAGCATTATTGCATGCTCAATATAAAACTCTTCCTTCCGTTTCACATATACCCAATTCACCTTGCTATTTGCATCCAGATAAAAAATATTTTGAAGACACTCCCGTAGAGACTCACGTATCTTTAAGAGAAATGAGAAGTAAAAGCGTGTCGCCAAAAATGATACACTCTTCGACTTATCCGCTTAGCAATCCGTATCCATCTTTAACGACAGTCGCGGGAACATTTAATCCCTACACGTGCACTCTTCCGGTACGCGTTTCTCACGAAATGTCATATTCGACTTCTGTACCACAGCTATCACCGCCATTAATTAGCTCAGTAGGAAAAGACATAAACGCCAACGTCACACAATCTGTTCCAATTAAAGCGGGAGACGCGCCTAAAAGTGTTCAATCAGAGAGAAGAGTGCGTTTTGGCGAAGTGATGACTGCGCCAGAATTCGATGTAAATGCAAACAGTTCGGAATTAGCGAGAGAGGGGAGCACCTCGCCCGCTTCCACTTTGAAACCCGCATGGAGCAGCAAAGTGAAATCCTTCGCCGTCGGCGAGGTAAACATAAATGTACGGCATCTTACACACAACACTCAGCTTCTTTTGATTGTGTTCGTCGACTACCCGCCCCGAACTAAATACACCGATCCGTCATCGTCCCATTATGTTACCGTTATCGTCATTAACTTGCATTTCTTTATACTTTGCATGTCTTATTTTATTTACTTACATTACTAACATTATTAATATTTTCTTTCGAATTATTAATACCTTTATTACGTTCTCATTTATCACTGACTGCATGGGTGTTAAAAGCCTGGAGATGGGTTTTCATGGCTTGTAAATAATTATAGTTATATGCTTTTTAATCCATATATATCAATCACTCACTAAAGTGTAAATATAATTACTGCAAGTCAGTTTTTAATAACAATTAAAATAAAAATTACAGGCTTCCCCACCTCAATCTGGTAATTTTGTGAAAGCATCGGTAAGCGATAAGAAAAAATTCTTTGAAAACGCAATGGAAGAAAGCCATAAATCATCGCCGAAGCCAGGTGAGATTCTTTAAAAAAAAAACTATGTTATTAAAACAGTACAGAAAGTTATGTCTTATTATATTAACATATACTATTTACTGTTTTAGATAATGTTTTATAATAAGTACTTAATAAATAATAAAATACATACATATTTATTATTTACAATAAGAGAAAGCAATATACCTCACTGTATATATACATAAGGCCAGTCGTGGCGAACACAATTGTGCGACAACCTGTGGGTTCGATCTCGAATAAATCATAAAAGTATTATCATTTCTTCGCTCTGGTAACAAAGCAAAACGCGGTGTTGAGTTCCATCACTCAATACGCAATGCGTCAAACGTGGCAGAAAGTCGGGACCGGAACGGGGTGTCTTATCACTAGGTCTCCAAGTTACCTTTGCCTATCTGGTCATATGCGGGAAACAACGTGTAACTGGAAGACAGATATTTATATGTACATATACGTTTCTTTGCAGAAAAAGTATTCACATTTCTATCAGCGGATGAGGTGGAGAAATTGAAGCAGGAAGAGGAAAGGAAGATGGCGTCTCTGTCGCGCTCCGAGCTCGCGTGGTCCCCCGGGGAGGACCGCAGCGGAGAGAGCGAGCCTGACGACGAGCCGTATGAGAATGGACACAGGTACGAGTGACTAATATGTGAGGCCATCATGCGCACTTCCTCTCTCCTCCTTCCTCAGGTCACTTGGAAGCAATGATAATTAACATTAATTATTTACCGTCTAACGGAACATTAGAGTAGTACTAATCGTCGTTTTTGTTAAATTCAAACAAAAATCTATATAAAAAATCTCGATGTTGGCTTAAACTAGTCTTTTTTAATTTGTCAATGTAATTTTTTTCGTCAAATTCCAGCATATCACTGGGCGGCGTGAGTCCCTCGGCCAAGTCTCAGCGGCGGCGCGCGCACGCGGGCGGCGAGGAGGACGCGGAGGCGCGGGCGGCCCGGCGCGCGGCGTGGCGCGCGGCCAGGCTGCGCTCGCTCGAGCAGGTACGACTGGGCACTGTATACTGTGTGCCTTCTCTCTCATCTAATATTATTACATATTGTGTATGTTATCTGTCAGGGAAAATTAACTTGTTGGTAGGGCATACGACATAATTCGATTTTATAAATATATTGTCGGAACATATTGCGTCGAGTGAATATACTCCACCGATTTGACTGACTATAGTTGTGAAGTTACCATTAAATTGACCATAATTATACAAAAAATACTGAAACTAAAAATAGGCTTTCCAGTATTCTCGTCACTTGAAGATATTAAAATATTATTTTTGAAGCATAAACAACAAATACTTTATCGTTTTTTATCAATTTTTCTTTTGAATGCAAATATGCCATCAAACGGAAAATATTAATGTTTGTAAATATCAATGTTTTTGAATTGTTATCATAAACCGTAAAGGAGGCTTCTTTAATGTTCCTTGATACCATTAATCGGATGATAGTAGCAATATTTTTTTAATGTTGAACATCCCGCTTACGTTGGTCAGCTCGTTTGACAACAGACTCATCTTATTAAACTTAAATATACTACAGTTGCAATTAAATGTTTTATCTTGAAATTATAAAGAAAATCACGTTGGAAGAATTAATAACCGTCTATTTGTATCGTTATTTTAGTATGATTATGGTAAATTTGTATGGTGCTTTAAGTTGTAAAGTTGAATTAAAAGGATAGTTACTAAACTAAATTGATTAGTAGGTTGATTATTTAGTAACCTGGTTGCCTGTTAATGATACTAGCATGGAACAGTATCTGAAGATATTATCTAACTCGCATATTTGATGTTAACCAATACAGCCGCGTCCTACACAAAAGGTTAACAAAGTTATAATATTTTAGGACGCTATAGAGTCACAAAATGCAATTAAAAGCATGGTGGGTCCAGCGCATGAAATCATAGGAGAGGTGCCAACAAGAGATAATTCTCCTTCAGAGGTAAAATTTGACTACTAATCAAGCTAAATGTTGTTATGAACATGCAGAATATTTTATAGGTGATAACAATGAAAGTTATTATTTATGTATAATTTGCAAAAAATAATAAAAATATAACAAATAAATATCATATTATTTACCGATTTCATTGTTATCATCTACAAAAACTTTAATTGTTGTAATCCAATATCCTAATACATGTTTTGTCTATTCGTAAAAGATAACAAATGGTAATTAACAATGTGTCAACATAATAGCTGGGGTTGCAAATGTCGATATCAAGTTGGATACACGACTTCCAATATCACAGATTATATATAATCAATATATTAAGAAATGGCTCAATATAATTCAGCAAATAGCACAACTGATTCGTCTCGCTTAACGCGTTTTGCCACAAATAATTGTGTTTAACTTGTGTTGTACAATGTCGCTTCGCTGTAATACGGGTTTGTGTATGTGAATTGGCTTTACAAATTATAGAAATGGCCCCTACCACGTATCGCGTTACGTACAAAGCCGGGTCCTATACTGGCCGTCAAGGAGAAGGAAAAATTGTTAGACGAGCGAATTACACTACGCACTGAGGAATACGTGTGTCCCACCACCGGGGAAACTAAAGTGCGAACCGTCGAATACATTGAGAAAGTTATCGAGAAAGAGGTACAATGCATACCAAAGCATACACTACGCTGTACAATGCCGTTTACGTGTGGTTTTCTATTGTGTATTATACAGTGCTTAGCTTTTTATACGATACGACTACGACATGACAACTTTTTATATATTACGACTTTTATTATTGTGTCTTACAGTGACATTAGTTAGAACACAGACAGTCAAATCGATGTTTTCCTCTTCAACTCCATACATTGTCACTTTCGTGATTTCTTGTCGATTCGTTAAATATTATCCTGACTAAAAGTTATGATTTACAATTGGTGTACTGAAAAGACTATATTGATTTTAAAAACTCGCAAAATATTGATTTAAATATTACACGACTTTTGACATTGACAGTTGACAGCCATATCGATGTTTTATTTGGGGCCTCCGCACCTAATGTATCACTAGGCACATTCGTGCAACACCGTAATTATTATAGTTACAAAATGTAGATACACGTAGTTACACGACTAATATGTAAATATGGTGGCGAGATAGAATTGAATAAATATATTATAGGCATAAAAAGTATTCTTAAGTTAAAGTACTTTTTAAAGCGTACAAAATAATATACAAAGGTTGATATTTATTTTATATTATATATCGTGTGTTGCATGATGTTTTGGCATGGCATGCTAACCTATTAATTGTATATTTGTCAGACAATACCTGGATTCTAGACAAGGAATTTTCACCGAAAGAAATGGTTCGTTTCTTTCTTTTTTATACATAATATATCGCTTCGCTGCAATAATATCATATAATAAACATAAATTTACTTATAAATATCAATTTATTTAAGATAATTTTAATTATATATTCTTAAAATATGATATAATTGTAGTACCTAAGTGATTGCCTTTTCGCTTGCCACAAAACCTTTCATTTAACATTTGTCG
Organism: Eueides isabella; assembly: GCA_019049475.1. Classification (NCBI taxonomy): domain Eukaryota; kingdom Metazoa; phylum Arthropoda; class Insecta; order Lepidoptera; family Nymphalidae; genus Eueides; species Eueides isabella. The sequence continues at coordinate 9,538,364 of CM032387.1, forward strand.
GTGACATTATCCTATCGAGTGCATGTTATTTATTGTTTTAAGTTATCGACAACTTTCATATTTATATCATTTTGTTCTAGTTTCATCAAAAAGTTTATATCTAAAACCATAAAATCTGTCTTTAGAATTACTACTAGTTCTAATTCATATTTAACGTTACTATGCATTTATCTTGCTATATAATCTGTATTTTTACAAATACATATTTATAGGTATCACACATAGTAAATAAAATGTATTCATTTTCCAAGCTTCATTCATTTAATAAATAAATAATTAATACAATCATCTAAAAATAACAATTTCACAAAACCATAAGTTACCCAAATAATGTTATATATATTTTAAATATATTAATAATGATAAATAGGTGGAGACGACACAAGAGAAGATAATATCACTGGAGCTGACAACGAGTCCGAGCAGCGAGACGGCGCCCGAGGTGGAGGCGGGCGAGCACTCGCTGCAGCCCGACATCGTGCAGGTCGTGAACCCGCTGCTCGACGGCGGCGCGGGCCTCGTCACCGCCATACCCGTGGGCCCCGCGCACCGCCTCACCTACGACGAGCCCCAATAGATGCTGGCAAACTTACTATTCTATACACCGACGAGAACTTTATGAGTCACCAGAGGCACATCCGATCACAACACTAAAGACTACATGCTCGAGCTTGACTCGTGGTAGTCTTTATATCACTCATAAACGTCTTGTCGGCCTATATTGCCATTGCTGTGGATGTTTTTCTCTTCTATACTTGGCTCTTTGTGATAGTGACTTGTGAATTCTTATTCTGTCTTCTCCCGTCGGAGTTCATGGTTATTGTTTTATTTCTATTTATTGTTTAGAATCGAGAATGTTCTTTTAATTTTAAGAATTTCTTGGATTTGTTTTATACAATGAAGCTGGTACATTACACCATGACATTGACATCTCGCGATGTAATATGTGACTTGATAAAACACAAATTGTCATATTTTTTATTGGTCGAGGTCTCGGCGTGAATATCTTCAGCGAAACGAACGACATTTTGATTGATTGTACATCCATTTTGTATTATAACTGTGATAATAAGTATAGAATTCCACCGATTTTGCTCTTATTATTTTGTATTGGACCCGCCGGAGATATCCACCGCCGAAGATGGCGAAATTGCAGTGGCATTTCATTTTTAAATCACAATTTATATATTTTTTAATATTATTTTGGAATTGAATATTTTAGAATTTGATAGCGTTTTATCTATTTTGATATTTGATTTGTCTTCAAGTACTTTACGTATACTACTTTAATTATTTTCATTCCGTGCGAGTTTTTATCGTTTGACTGAATGTTGATGCTGTACCTGGTTAGCGGAAATTATATGGAAACGTTTGAATGGTTTTTTTTTATATAAATGAGATTACTTAAAACAAAATTGTACATACCATCGAGATGTGTATGCTTCAAGCGGTGTCTGAATGTAAGTAATTTTTGTAATAAGCGGCCACCCGTAAGTTACATCACACGTTTGGGAGAGAATCGCTATCATATCACATTTCGGAACAGAATATTTAAGTGTTAAAATACATACATGTTATTAAAAAAGTTTTCGAACTGCTGTATTTATTTAATAATTATTGGTGTAACATTTAATATGATACTTGGTTCGTGTAACAAATGTAAGCATGTGACGACGAGAAGTCAATAAATAATGAAAATCGTGTGAAGTAATTTAAAGATGGCGTCTTACCTTTGCTTGCCGCAAAGACGGCATCACACGACCGCCTTCTTGTGAATTTGTTTTATTGTTTAATTTTGCTATTTAGTACAAATGCAATTTATTTGTACATTAATTAATTATCTTTTAATTACAGTATTTGTGTTAACTGGTGTATTAATATTATTTAACATTTAAATTTTATGTATGTGGTGCCTTAATTCCTCAACTAGATTACTGTAATAGCCGTAACAGACGACCGAACCGAACCTCGACGTTGGTTCGCCATCGAACCATATTTTCTAGACGAACCACGCTCCACACGATCGAACATGGTTCGATGGCGAACCAAAATCGAGGTTCGGTGCGGTCGTCTGTTACGGCTGTAATGTTACGATTTACGATTTTTATCTTATATAGTAGTGTCTACATACCGTTTTGGTAATACATTCAAATATAATTATGTTTTACATATAATACACGAATGCATTTGCGTACGAAGGAGGTTTACGTCTAACATGTATTTATATTCTATTGTTCTTAATCTCAACAAATTGTATATTACCGTTGGTTTTTTGGATCATATTTAAAAGTAGATTTCTAAAAGATAGTTTAGTTAGTGTATTGAATGGAGGGATGGTCGTTTATGCGTGGTCTTTATATCTTTTTAAGGCTCTTTAGCAATGATTGTAAACTAATGAAAATATTGTATGTTTGTCCAATAAATGGTTTAATATATATTTTAATAAAATTAATGCGTTGTTTTATTTTTAATTCTTTTATTCTTAATACAAAAACAAAAGAATACGGATACAATATTAAAAGTATAATTGAATACGTTACTTGTTATATCGTATGTTACATTACAAAGGGGAAGTTATTTCTTTGGAGCTATGATGCCTTCAAGTTGTGCCTGTAAAATACATACATGATATTATTATGTTGTTATTATATATACATATTAACTAAAAAGGGGTTTCGAAAAAAGATTTATCTACATAAAAAGTATTTCCATATTAATTACTGTTTTTTTTATGTATATGTTAGTTTATTTTAATTTTAATAACATTAAGTGCACTAACAATATACTAAAAAAACAAAAAGTTCAAAATAATCCTTCCTACCTTCAATTGTGCGTTAGTCTTCTTTAAGGCGAGTAATTCTTCTTGATGACGCTTCTCTTCTGCAGCTCTTAATTCTGCTGCGCGACGTTCTAACTGCTCGGTTTTCTGTTTTAACTCCATACATTGTTTCTCTAATGAGGAACGTTCAGTTTCCAACTTCGCTACTTGATCCATTAAATCAGATTTGCCTTGTTCTGACTAAAATTAATGGTTAATAGAAAAGTGGTGAATAAAAAATATATTTATATTTTGAAGCAATATGCCTAGTAAAAAAATATTGAAAATTATATTAAGTGGTACTTGACCTGTAAAGCTTTTCTCATGCCAAATGCAATAGAACTGCAGTAAAGAGTTTGGTACGCTTCCATAGTAATTCTCGCTTCATCTCGAACTCTTAACAATAGAAGCCCACGTTCCCCACAATTAATTGTTACCTAATAATGTGTATAATATATAAGGCTAATTAATAAAGTAAGTTCGATACAAAATTATTTTTTTATCTATTCTATGGGGCCGAAGCAAGTAATTATGAACATTTATGGGTTTCATTCACACTCGAGGTTATAAATTACATGTAGGAAAAGTTCGGCACTCGGCGGAAAGTGGAGAACGGTGCCTCTGCCTACTATGCTATGTGTGGAATACAAAGAGCATAAGTTCTATTCCCAGTCAAGGTTAATTGTTTTTTGTAAGGTACAAACTTATGAAACGCATCAACGGGATTTTTTTGGTCCAAATGAAAACTTATCTAAATCGTGAAGTAAGAGTCTAATGAAAAGTAAACTAAGTAACGTAATAATCATGTTTTTTTTATTTAATGAGTAATGTTATAGATTAAATTGTAACTAATATAAATTTACCTGTCGTATAAGTTCATCGAAGCACTGTGTATAAAGTTGTCTTCGTACTGGACATATACCAGTCTCCCGAGCTTGTCGTTGCTGTAAGCGAGTGTCTAACATTTCTTGCAGATTTATCACATCCAGTCTGGTGGCAGGCGTCGAAGATATCTATGGATGATACATTATTCAGGTTCTTGGGAATCTAGAACGGGATCCACTTTCCGCCGAATTTGAGTCCTTGTTTTTAGAGAGATGAAATGAAAATATTAAATATGTCATTTCCTCGAGTGGGGATCGAACACACTACTTTTAGCGTTTAAAGGCGCACGCCTGTGCCCCTGTGCCACGACAGACCTCATTAATATTCATCAATAATAGTTATAATCTAAATTATAAGTATTATTGCTAAATATGTTCATACTTTGAGAAGAAGAATAGTACAGAAAGATAAAGATCAATAGGTATTTTAACAATTACTTCTCCTGTCTTAATAAGATTAATAGAAGCATACTTTTTGAGTCCATATCTGGCCATCTTCCTCCCATTCCTTAGGAGGCAGAATCGCATTTAAAATTTCTTCCGTTTCACGTTTTGCTTCGGTTGGCATACATGGCTGGGCTAAGTTCGTTGTCGGCGGTGAGACCTTGTTAAAGAAACAGATGACACTTCTCAAATTAATCAGGAAGTTTAAAATTAAGTTTTATGGTATTTGGAAATATATTATAAAATAAATATTTTTAATATTATATGAACATCTAATGTTATATTTGACAATATATAATGCCGAAAAAACTTACGAGTTACTATAATAACGACGTAAGAGACCATAAAGATTTGGTAATCATAAAAAATGTTGAATAATAATACTTACAGGTTTTTCAGTTTTCTTAGTTACTAAAACTGGATTGTCGTATCGCACCAGCGTATCCTCGGTCGATATCGGAGCTCTCTCTCCCATATTTATAATAAATAAAGTACTAATTACAACTTAAGGTGCCAATGTAAGAGAGTCGTTGTTTTATTATTTGAAAACAAATATCTATCACTATGACGCTGTTTCTAGGCAACGTTCATCAGGCTATTTAAATTTAATAAAATGTAGGTCATATTGTAAATATACTTATGTTGTTTTGATTGAAAAATCTTATGAAATGGTATCATTCTTGAAAAGCTTACTTAATGGGGTACAAGTTTTTTTTTTTCCAAGGAGAAACAAATTTGTTTATTTATTTTATATTTTATTGTTTAAGGTAATATTTTTTAGTAAGTATTGAAATAAAAACAAAGGTATAATTTAATAAATTTATTTATTGATGTTTAAATATTGATTAACATTTTCATTACAAATAAAAAAAAAATGTTTTAAAGCAGTTTTTAGTATTACTCATACTGAATTATTTAAGCTTATGTATATTATAAATGGTTTTAATAGTGTACAGTCATTTTTAACGAGTATTGTTTCTTAGAATAATGAAGAATGTTGATTCCAGATCAAATTTCCCATTTGCCATATAACAATATTAACAACATATTAAACTACTTATACATATTAAGTATATAATAAAAATAGTTTCGTGAACACAAAACAACACTACTTATTATGAAAACTGGTCAAAAACAGCACTTTATTCAGTTTCACATTCCAAAGCTTTCCCTACAAGAGCAAAAAAATGAAAATAGTTTTAAACATTCCCTTGAGTGGCAAGTCCACAACTGTAATGCTTTGCCTTATCATTGCTTTTATTAAGCCTAAATCAATATATTAATCTTACAAATACTCATTATTATATAATGTGGCATTATAAAATGCTAAAAGGACTTTTTCATCTCTTTGTTAAACTGCAATCAATCACCAGTATGCAACATTCAGCAGTAGGTAAATTTTATACTTAATTAAGACATCATTTGATCAAACAATTCTTCACATTTCACCTTATTATATTATATTTCACTATACACATTCACTTGTATATGAAGCACTATCACTATACACTTTCCCATTACATCACATTGTCCCAGCAACAACAAAAGACAATTCCACTATTGTGAATCACTGCTTGAACTTGAACTAGAGTCAGTGGACATAACCTCCACATCTTCCTGTGTTGGTGCATCTTTGCCGCGACCGTCTATTTGAACGGAGTTTCCTCCTCCAACTGACATGTGAAGTTCACCTGATGGATGCCACGTGAACTGATTTGGAGTAGATGCTGGAACTGGAAATATATATAAATTATAATTTAAAGATATCTGTCTGTATACAGCTATATTTCTAATGATTTTCCTATTTGTCTCTCATCACAGGGTGGATAGTTACAACGCACCACTCTCAACTTTTCTCTAAGATCAATATTGTGTTTTACTTTGTCTAAGCAGGTAAATATATATAATTACATAGTTAAGTAGGTTTTAGAAATGTAATAATTGCCTATACTGTGCAATACTGGCTGAAGACTTTTTTCTTATTTATTTAGCGCCACATTGTATCTAAGCTGGTTAGGCAGAGGGTACTTGGGAGCCTAGTGTTGAGACACAACATTTCCCATTACTACTATGCCATATTTTTTGCCAATTCTTTAGACTTTGTGTGTTAAGTGGAGGAACTCAATGCAATTCAAGTGGATATGAAACCTATAACCATCAACTGTTGCACTCTGACACTGTTAAACCATGACAGTACTAGTGTTAATGCTTAACTTAATTTACAGAAAATATTAAATGCTACAGAAAATGCAAGATTTAAAATTGATACACATTGGAGACTCAACTACCTAGCCCTCAGTAATTTAGATTCAAATTTTTTTTTTTTTTTTTCAGAAATGTGTGGAACAATATGACTAAATAAAATTTTCATTTTAACAACTATTTAAATATATAGATGTTTATCTGAATACTTAGGCACCCAAGATTTCATTATTGATAAAATATACTATATAATTATTAAGGAATTTACTATTGAGGCCTGTCGTGGCGCAGCGGCACAAGAGTGTGACTAACCGACAGGTTCTGGGTTCGATCCCCAGTCGAGGAAATGAAATATTTAATATTTTCAATTTAAATATTTAATGTTTCATTTCTTCGCTCTGGTAATAAGGTAAAGCGCGGCGTTGAGTATCGCCACTCAACACGCAATGCCTCAAATTCGGCGGAAAGTGGGGAACGGAAGTGGAATGGAGTGTCATAACACTAGGTTTCACTTTCGTTCCCTCTGCCTACCCTGCCTAGTGCGGGATACAGCGTGAAGCTGAAAAAAAAAAAAAAGGAATTTACTATTGAGATAGTAAATCATTGGTTTACCCTTACCTTATATCAACATTGCCAGTATAATTTACACAAAAATACTTTCAAAAAAATTTACCTAAAACATTCCTTTTCAAACTTTAGTCAATATTATTAAGAACAATATTTAAAACACTATGACTTATAAGGAAATGATCACTTAGATAAACATAATTAAAGGAAAACACAAACAAAACATTTTTATTTACTAATAGTGGAATATTACCTCCGCCCGTGGTTATTCGATGTAAGTCATTCAAAGTGGAGGGAGTGTGACCATTTAGTGGTAGATCACATAATCTGCCAAGCATTCCCAGTCTCATTTCCAAGTCAGTAGGATAAGGTCGTCTTGGGTCTCCAGGTTGCCAAGAAAGTGGTGCACTGACTGCGTTTGATGCACTTATTCTGTTGAAATGGTTTAATTATTAACCAGGTAAGGATAATACTTATACTGTTCATAACATTGTTAATTTTTTTATGTCCATAACCTTTTTAATTTTTTTTTAAAAAAACTAATATCCACCTATAAAAAAATGTTTTAATAGATGAATACTAGTATTAAATGTTCTTATGAAATTTTATTTATTACTACCACCTTAAGTTAAGGTATTTTTATAAATTAATATTTTAAATATAATATTTCTACTATGCAGCATTTTTGAAGTTATTTGAATATATATGCAGTTGTTGCTTCAATCCATGCTTATGAAAATGATGATATTTAAATAATATTTCTATTACTCACTGTGGTAGACATAGGGTAACTTTAAATTCTGTTTTTCAACAAGCAACACTTTACAATTTAAGTGGAAAGTGGAGAATGTTATATATGGTTTTCTTAAAATACTATTTGAATTGTGACACTGTTTTTTCCTTATCAAAATATTAAGATATGAGCAGGGCAATGTTAAATATATTACTTTCAAAATAATATTATATATGAAATAACCATAACATTTACCTATGTGCAAATTTGATAAGCTCCTCTGAAGGAACTGGTCTCTTTCGTGACTTAACTATAGAAGCAAGCTTTTGTCTTGCCTGATATAAAGATGTTGCTAAGATTTGCTCAGCATCTTTCAACTGCCTTTGTAAATGGTGAATGTCTTGGTCCTTGGAAAAAAAATATGTCATACAAATAGGTTCCTATAACATACCTTTTTAAACTTTATCAGATATAATATGAACATGTATTTAAAAAATTATGACTATTATCATTTTGATAAATATAAAAAAAGCAAACTCAAGAATACATAAGGTCTGAATGTGGGACAATTGTTATAATTGACTATATTATACTTATTATTGGGATAAGTCACCTTATTATCAACTTCAGCTTTTAGCTCATTCATCTTTTGTTGTATTTTGGCTTGTTCATCCGCCAATTCCAAAGTTTTCTTTAATTCGGCATCTTTGGCTAACAACAAATCTGTTAACTGTGCGTGATCAGCTGCTGATAATTTTTGTGATTTTGGAGCTATAGATACTTCTATAATTTCTCTAAAATAACAGAAAACATGAATTATGTTACCAATGAACAATGAATTGTACGTTCGCAAGGTACCATTCGAATACAAACTTTGCTATTAGTTCCATATCATCAATTATCGACAACAGGCGATCTTTCGTACTTAAATGTGACGCCATAATTGTTATTTATGTTTTTTAATTTTGGTAAAACATTAACTATGAGACAATTAATTAAAAATGGTTATTCATGTTCAACTACATAAATTTATCTCATTTCTATTTGACATCTATAAATATAATGTTGCCATTTATAAAAAAAATACTCTTAATGCCATTATTTATTTTATATTAATTTCTTTTAAAATTACAACACTATATATTTAAAATTCGAGTGGTTGTGAATTGTGTATCATAATTCTGTTATTAACATTTCCATATAACTTATATATTCTGTCTGCAGTAACAAAAAAAAAGTAGAACGCCTACAACATATGGTAGGCCTAATTCATGAATTGTATTAATTTTGTACTTCACATATCAAGGCAACACAGTCTAAAACAGCGCATAATATTAGGATAATGAAAATTAAAATTTGCACATGGTTGGTTGGTTCTTTGATAATGGCATTCCGAAACATGCATATTATATTTAATTTTCTAGAGTGGTAGTAATCTTAAGTTCAACTGTCATTGTTTTGAATGATTAATTTCTTGGATACATATCTAAATTTTATGTTAGTTAAATTAACCGTGATATTTTTGAGATTATTGTTAGCATAGAAGTCCTAAAGATGAGGCGTAACTCGTAAGCTGCTAAACCTTTGGACTACAAGGCTGATGTTGATAATTATGGATTCAATCGTAAAATTGTTATGTATATATAAATATTTAAATAATACTTTTTAATTTATCTACTCTTGTAAGTTTAAGTGCGGTATGTGAGTACTAGTGTTAATATTTTTTAAATTTGGAGAACGAAATGCATTAATCCATTTCATATATGCAAAATGTTTAAAATATTTCGTGCTATTCATCTTTTTGTGACGATCTCATTAGTGGATCTGGTCTTGGGTCTGGGATCAGATACCCAGATCAGATCAAGACCTCTTAATCTGAACCCAGATCGAAGACGAGATCGAACTTTAACAGTCGGGGCTACCTAGTCATGGCTGTTAAAGTGTTTTAGTCTTAATGAACTATTGGGCTCGATTATTTTATTTCATTTTTTTTTTATAATTTTATGTACATTTTTTTTTATATTTTTTTTATTTTACGCGTTGTTTTGTTACGATCTATATGCTTAATTAATATTATTTAATATTATAACATGGGAAAGTACGGATGTTTTATTTGGTCTTGAGAAGTTAACATGGTGGGGACTTGAACCTACTTTGAATCTGCACTAACAGTAAGCTTCATCACTGCTACTATCCCGTTGTAATAAAGGCAGACTTACGTAAGACTAAAGTTAAGCGAGTAAAGTTAAAATTAGCTCTCTGCCTACCCTGCCATGTGAGGAATACAGTGTAAAAGTAAGTTAACAGATTGTGATAGGTACTAAATATGTCATAATGATAAAATAAAATATTACGATTTTTTTCCCAAATAACGATGACTATTTATTAAATAAGCATTTATTTTCATTAAATACAAGAATTTACGAATTTATTTCAATTAGTGACTTCTTAATTCGTTTTATCAGTGACTTCGGTAATAGTTATATTCGACGTTGCCTCTGAGGACGGTATTACTGTGACAATTGGTCGATGGTAACTGAAGTATGTTATAAAAGTATTGAACATAACTTTATCAAAATATCTCATAAATACAGCATCTATTGGTGTTCCGTATCTGGTGGTAGGTTCTCTTGGATTGTGATAACTATTGTAATAACCAAAAAGTACAATGCAATAAGTATAGAAAGATGTCGTTTAAAAATAAAAAGGTAAACAGTTTGAAAATATTAGACTGTATATGTTTTTTATTAATTTTATTTTAAGGTATTATGAAAAAAATAAAAATCACCTACTTTTATAATTAATGTTCCATTAAAACAATTCTAAGATATTTATCGCACAGTCGATTGCGCATGTACACGTACACCGTACAGTACACCATCATATAGCGTGGCGACGCGTTGCCACAGCATGCGTCGCACGTAAGAAATCGGTTTTACGTGCGCGTGCGGTTATATATGTTTCACATCAAAAATCAAGTAATTAAAATGTATAGATGTTTCGATTAATAAATATATTTTTTTATCTTAATTTGTACAGATTATTTACAAGAAACAATATAAACTTTTAAGCCAATCGTGCCTCTTTATCATTTGTTCTGTGTTCTCGCGGCACGGAATTCTCAGGCGAGGCGTGCAGCGGGTCAGCCCCATCCACCGAGAGTTCCATACATAATACATAATTCTAAAAATAATAGATAATACCCATCTTTCTGATTTTATATTCAAGAATTTATGGCTGACCCGAAAAGAAAAGTTTAGCAGATATTTCAATTGAAAATGTTAAATATTTCAGTTTCTCGAGTGGGGATCCAAACCCAGAACCTGTCGGTTACAGTCACACGCTTGTGCCACTGCACCATGGCAGGTCTCAAGTTTACCAGATACTATAACTAATACTATCTTGACCTTTCTTTTTACAAAACAGCTTACCACTTAGTCATATTATTTTTCTTCATCTTCCGTTGTATCCCGCGTTAAGACACTCCGTTGCTTTCCATATTTTTTCTAAATGTGAAGCATTGTTTGTTGAGTGGCTGAACTTAACACCGCGATATGCCTTGTTGCCAATTAAAGTGAAGTGGAGTGAAGAAATGAAATAAAAAAAATATCATTTCTTTAATTGGAGATCGAATCCGCAACCCGTGAAACGCGTCACACTCTCGTGTGACGCGTTCTGCGCAACTACAAGCCTCGAGTATATAACGTACAAAATAAACTAAAACGACGACCTATACTACTTTTTTCAATATAAAGTAAAACCAAGTTTAAGTAACTAATATTTTTGAAAAAAAAAATAGCAAACAATAACAAGAAGCTATTTTTTAACACAAATTCTGAATAAACACCAATAAGCAAAAATAATAAAAGAAAACAACCATTACCAGAAGTTCTAGGTAATTCGTTGCAATTCGCATAAACAAATAAACATTAACTCACAGCATAACAATGCTATGGGATTGTTGACGAATGGCAATGGGTGACGGCGTAAAACCGGCTTGTGCACGCGTAGTGCGCGTGATAGTATGGTGTAAGAGAGGGTGCTCCCCGCGCCCCGCCGGCCATGCACCGTTCATGCGCTCCCCACGTGCTCGTGAGCCTTTCTATCTGATTTTACTTTTTGTATTATACATTCTGTGCTGCGGTTTCGCTTATAATAACTACGTGTTTTACGAAGACCGGAGATAATTATAATATGAGTTTTTAAAAAGTAACATATCACATATAGGTACTTATTCATATATTTTGTTGTAAAAAATAAGATGTGCGTAGTTTGTTTGTGTTGTATGTAAATTACTATTGTTTATCATTAAAACCCTAATAAAAACGATGTATAATTATATAATATCGATATAAATATCGATCGCTATAAAAAAATTTTAAGCTATTTAATCTCTTCAAATTGAACACTACAAAAGGCTCTTTCCGTGCATTTTACCCCAGACTAAAGTAATCAGTTTGAACCATAAAAGTTGTTACACTTTTCCTTAAATGTTGTAAAGAAAAATATTTCTGTTTTGGTAAAGATATATATATAAATATTGTTATGGTAAATTTATAAATTTTAAACTACATATGTACAAATACGTCAATATATATAGCTTTGAAAACAATTGTGTTTCTCATATTTATAGACTGTGACCATAGTTATTAAGCGGGTCGCGGAGGGGCGAGTAGGTTGCGCATTCGTTCGCATTCACAACTTTAGTCAGCATTATAACCAGTGTTGTTTCGCCAGTAGAAGTGAAATTGGCTCTTTGGCCAATCTAATGGAACAGCGTTCCTTCGGGGAAGTGTCACCTGCAATCGTTTTGTACAATTCAAACATTCGCCACAAAAGGGACTGCCGTAAACAACAAATACTGCTCTTACTATTATGTTGTTTAAACGGATCATCGAAGGAAAGTCGATGTTGAACGCCGATGCTAGTGCTAAAGATAGGTCACCAGAGAAATGCTTTAGAAGGAAGTCGGAATGCGAGGGTTGTGGAGAACATTCCACGTAAGTTGAGGCTTTAAATCGAGAGTCTGCCTTTCTGTCTTCTTAGATTCAATAGATTTCTCTCGAAAATTGCTTGTTATCGAAATATTATCTTTCATCTTTTTATCTAGCAATGTTTGTATGCAATAAGTTTGTTTAGTTAAACAAAAACGAAACTACGAAACTACGAAACTGAACTAACAAAATACTGTTATTGGATGATTTCCGTCGATTTTGTGGTTTAAATATATGAACACATATGTATATTGTCACGACGTTTGTTACATACATATTTCTAAAGTTATTTTTTTTAGTAAAATTAACAAATTTCCAAAGAATTTGTTCTTTAGCTATATAACAGGTAAAATGGACCTAGTTAAGAACCTATGGCTTACACCCGATGTTAATAATCAATTTCAGTCTTTAAACTGCAACCATAGATTGACTAGCAATAAATACATTTTTTTGAGTAAAACTTGTCAATAATCAGTCGTAAGATTGCATTTTCAATCTTTGACATCAATAGGCATACCTTTGGGAGGGCAGATAGGAAATTTGTATATAAATGTTGGTGATCAGAGTGCTTGTACGTTAATATTTATACTTTTCTAAATAAAATAAATATAAAACAGCTTCACTTCACGGTGTATTCCGCACATGGCAGGGTAGGCAAAGGGAACTTTGAAACCTAGTGTTAAAACACTCCGTTCTGTTTCACGTTTTCCGCCAAATTTGAAGCATTGCGTGTAGAGTGGCGGAACTGAACGCCACGCTTTGCTTTGTAACCCGAGCAAAGAAAATAAATATTTAATTTAAAAATATTAAGTATTTCTCGAGAGGCGAACCCACAACGTGTCGCGCTTGCAGTCACACTTTTGTGCCTACGGGGCCACAACAAGCCTCAAATATATAACATACCAAATAGACTAAATCATACGTTAAAAATATACTCTTAATATTGTTACTCTTATTACATACTGAAATTTCTATATTTGTATACATTTAAAAAATAAAAAGTTGTTAAAATGTTTTCTGCTACTGTTGGACTGGTAAATACCTATTATAAGTGCATAAGTTGCATAAGTCGGAAAACTTGATACTGTGTCGAATAAGCAACACATTTTTTATACTACACTCATACAAGCACTTGTAAATTCGTTGGCGGAATGATTTTAAAAGAATAAAAACTTGTACCTTAAAAATATATATTTAGGGATATCTTAAAACAAAATAAAATAATATTATTTAAGCTTTAAGATTTCCCTGAACTTTGCCTAATATGTAAAAGTGTCATTAGTTATACTTAAATTTGAAATATGTTGTAACGAATGTAAATAAATTTTAAATGAAACACTTTTAAACGGATTAATCGCGTACACTAACGCGTAACACTTTTAAACGGATTAGTAGTCCGTAGTCACGGGCAGTCGGAGACGGGAGTCTACCCGTGACCACGGACTACTGTAAAGTGTTCGAAACGTCGGGTTTCCAAAAACATGTATAAAAATCAATATACGCGATTAATCCGTTTAAAAGTGTTTCATTTAAAACGTGTAACAATCGCGAAAATCAAAGACATTAGAATGTAAATAAAACCAGCAGTGATACCTACTAGTACAGCTGTTATTATGATAACTTATATTTAAAGTGACATTGAAAATTGAAATTAAAAATATTATATATTTTGATGAAACGTTTTTAACACAAAATGATTTACTACAGCAATTTTGGTGTAACCTAGTACCTCAAAACATACCCTAAAAATGGAACCTTTATAATCACTTTGTTGTACGTATGTCAAGATCATGAATTGAATTCTAATTTATTAAAAAAAATTACGTCTACGGTAATCCCTTGGGGTAAAAAAATCTACATAAACACACTTCTCGTAGACCTACAATTATGAAATTAATAATATATATATTATAATTGTTCTATAATTCATACACCACCTCAATATTGTAGATATGACAATTAAATAAATATAATAATATAATATATACTATATATAAGTAAATGTACTTTGACATATAGCTGATCAATGGTCCAGTTATGAGTAATAGACCTTTCCTCTGATCAATCACAACAATTGCTTAAAAGAATCTAAGCAATAATTACTTAAGTTTGTTTATTTGTTGATCACTCTAAATTCTAAATTCTTGTAAACGTTTAACTGTAATTCGTAAACGTCTACTGTAATCTAAGTTCTTGTAAACGTGTTGTTGTTTTGTTTCTTTTAATCACATCCGGGGGCTCGTCCCACTCTAGTCCAAGAAACGAAACGATGTAATCATGACGAAATGACCTACAATCTTGAGGTCACATTATCAGAGGTCTCAATAGATAGCCCCAAGTAATGTTGATCTTCATATAAACTCTTTGTTGCCACAGTTGTTGATCAGTTAGTTTTTACTCTTAATACTAAACAAACGAATGTTGTTCATTAAAATTCGACGAATGTCAGTTAACTTGAATTATTATTAGCATAGTCCATAGTTCTCTCTTGTAAATAATATTTTATTTTGTAGTATTCTGGAAGAAATGACGAAGATGGTACTACTGGGAGTAGTTTTATGGGCTGGAGTGACGTTTGGAACTCAAGTTGCTCCATATCCGTTGAATCTAATATTAACTACGGGTATGCATAAAACATTTATTTTATAATTATATATTAAATTTATTTACGTAGATTAAATATGTATACAGAGATACTAAGAATATGTATTTTTTTAGACATTATCCATCCACCACCCATGTATGATTTCCCGTTTCCAAGTGCAGAAATGCTTAAAAGGCTACCTCCTGTAACAGCAAAACATACGAATAGATCAATCGGTATAAGCAAAATGACGGTAAATATGCTTGAGCGTCTAGAAGAAAATTTGGAAATTTCTGGAATAAAACCAAGACCTGGATCAACTGCCCAGGGTTTATCGATACATGGGTGTCCATCAAATGATGCGATGAAATATGAGAAATCATCGATAATAATCACTAAAGCCTCGCAAAATCTAGTCTGGTCACGATGCACAAGGTATGCGTTTTTGTCGCGATATAATTTTACAAACTATTATTTATTTAATACATTTATGAAAATCTTGATTTTATGTTAAATTGTTCTTTAGATCATATTGTCTTACAAAAAATGTAAATTATTGATCAAGTTACGTCAATTTACTTAATAATTTAAAATTGACATCGTAATTTTACAAATAAATATTTGTACAATAGTTATTAAAGTCAATGTTCTTTAGATACGGGCTCGCAACGGACGAATGTGCGAGTTTCATAAGCACATTAAACTTGCGAGAAAGTGAATATGGCCCAGAATGCGCACAATTGGAGAGATTTACTTGTCGTACAAACAAAATGTCATCTAAATATCGGACTTTTGATGGTTCGTGTAATAACCCAGTACGGTCTTCTTGGGGACAGACTCTTACTGGTTATAAACGGCTATTGCACCCTAGATATCATGATGGCATTGAAGAAGTAAGTTAATAACATTTTATTTTTAAAACAAAATTTATGATTAACAGCGCCTTGTACTTTCTGAGATTTAATTACGGTACTTACAATTATAAAATTGTAGAGCTCAGCATAAATATATCAGAAGCAGTTACAGACCGTGTAAAGAAGTAAATGAAAATGTATAATTTTTAGACAATGTAGAAAAATAATCGTACATGTTCTATAAATACTTATAACGATCACATTTTAGCCTCGCCGTGCCGTGAGTCACAAGGATTTACCTTCAGCAAGACAAGTAAGCGTAATGCTCGGCAATAATTTAGATGTGCCGGAAAATAAGAAAACCATTGCCTTACCCGTGTGGAGTCAGTTTATTTTCCATGATTTAGTTCATACGCCTGTTCGTAAGACGAGTAAGTAATGACTGAAATTCATAATAAATGTATATAGTTTTTTAATTACTTAGTATTGAATTCTTGAATTCAAATAGTTTCGTGTTATACATTATTTTTACAAAGATTCAAGGATATTATTAAGTACATGTTACACTTCCATATTATTATTATTTTATACTTTAATAATATTCGTAAGCTGCAGAGTAAAAATAAATATAAAAGAAATAAAGATTCAGTATTTTTTATAACAGTACAACCAACAACAAAAAACTTATTATTAATTGTTTTAGTTCACACAAATCAACCGATACGTTGTTGCGACAACTCTGGGTCAAACTTAGCTCCACGCCACATACATCCCAGTTGTATGACAATATCCATACCAGACAAAGATCCAATATTCGGTGATAAAGCGACATGTATGGAATATACTCGTTCTGTTACCACCTATAGAGGTGACTGTACTTTTGGAGCTGCTGAACAGGTAAGCTTATTTTTTTAGATTTCTTTATATCTACACAGATTTTCTGCAATTTATGCGTAAAAAAATTGGTAATAAATTTTTTTACTATACTTTTCTCGTTTTGAGGCATATTTGCTTGTAAAACGTTTGTATATAATCCATAACGGTTAGGGTTACATGTAAGTATTGATTTTTTTATAGGTACAATCAGTAACTTTAAATTATTTTATTATTTTAACTAAAATAACGAAGTCGTTTCACACCTTGGTGTGCCTTTTTTTACATACAACTCTTCACTTCCTATCTTTTAATATCATTTACATATTAAAACTGCTTATATTGATTACAATAAAATAACGTGTTTATTTTATCGCTTCCTGCATTTTAAGCCAATTATTTAAAATATCGATTATTATAACATTTAAAATAAATAACTATGAATCTGTTGCTTTAAATTAGTATGTACTTATAAAGTATGCCTATGTAATTTTAAGTCACGTGCATAATAAGGAATGAGATTAGCGTATTTAACTAAACAATTAACGTTTCTAATGATAAGATATTGCAA
Source organism: Eueides isabella (assembly GCA_019049475.1). NCBI lineage: Eukaryota > Metazoa > Arthropoda > Insecta > Lepidoptera > Nymphalidae > Eueides > Eueides isabella. Next base: position 9,555,888 of record CM032387.1, read on the forward strand.
GTTATTATTCTGAATGTAAATATAATGTTACTAAGAATAATAATAATAATAATAACCGGAATCAAATCCGTAGAACAATTATTTCGTCTAGCATTGGACAGAGCAGAGTTTGGGAAGCTAGCGGCCAACCTTCAGGATTGAAGAGGCACCCAAAGAAGAAGAAGAAAGAATAATTAAAACTATTCATATATTTTAATTAAATGGAACCATATATAATAATACTTAGGTACCTATTTCCATTTAACCCTATAATTGTGATTGAAATTAGTATGGAATAATTAAATGCATAATTTAGTATTTTATTTCATAGAATTTCGTTCGCTATTCAAATATTTTAGTTATTTTTGTAAATATTTGATGTTCCATAGTGGCATTATTGGGTCGTGCCTGGTTAATTTGAGAGGTTTAATATCATCAAATAAGAAATATATCAGTTTTACTACATAGGTGTTTCAGCTTGTGCTAAATCACCCCGTGTTAAACTCATAGCTATATAATTTAATTTTTATTATTTAGATCGCAATAGTCCAAAACCGGAGGATAACAGCTAACTATACTGATAATCAGTATAGTATTATTGATTAATACTTATGTTTTCTGCACATTATCTGCACAGTATGGAATAGTATAAAACATTTGTTTATAAATATCTAAATTGTTTTGCAAATACAACGCTAGAACATATTGTACGTATAAAATATTTGAGAGGTTAACTTATACGTAATGAAAGGTTAAATCCTAAGAAAAGACTGTAGTGTTTCAACTAATCTAATGTCAACAGACAGATAAAAAATACATTATGATGACTCTATGACGATGATTTTCTTGTTATTGTCATAAAACAAATCATATATACAAGGAAAGATAAGATATAATAATATATTGTTATTTATAACTAGCTAATTGATATTTTATGTGAATTACATGTTAGTGGTGATAATTCATCTCTACATATCAGTATATAGAGTGACCTCTCGACTGCCACGTCGCGCTGGTGGTCTTATATTTTATTGTATACTATGTATATGTAATGCTTTACTTTAAATTATTTGAAAATTCAGGTTAAAAAAATCTATGTATAAATTATTTAAAAATATAATTAATTTTAAGAATGTATATGAAAAATTCTAATTTAAATTGAAGATGTATGAAGGTTTTATACCTATGTGTAGGTAATATATTTGACTTATTGATTTCTGCTTCAATTTGATATTTGTTGCTGGCAGCCTTATTGAGAATTATTAACATCAATCAATACAACGTGATTATTTAACCTTTTGATTTATAATGATTGGATTGTTTTGCACGTGATAATATTATTTAATACTTTGATATTGTCCTTATTTTGTTGGGTTACATTGCGTATTTTTCATTCTTAATGTTACAATATAAAGGTATATGTATTAATTAAAATTATAAATAGATATATACGTTTTATAAAAAGCTAATATAATAAGCGGCGAAGTAAAATTTACCAATTTTACTTCGCCGCTTATTATATTAGATATATTGAAATAGAACAAAAAAAGAACTTAACTATAGAACTAATGTACATTATATAACATTACAGTTTAAAAATATTCAACAGAATACACAAACAAATAACAAAGCGAGTAAACTGATACAAGGTTAAAACCGAGTCGTTAGTACTATAAAAACAACGTAGATAATTGTTACTTCAAATATACAGTGGCCTGTACATGGCGCAACGGTAAAAGCGTAACTGTAAACGCGACGAGGTGGGAGGTTCGATCCCTAAAATTAAATATTTAATATTTTCACATTAAATATTTAATTTGATTTAATTTCTTCATTCTGATAATAAGACAAAGCTGGTCGTGGTCGGCTTTGTATTCAGCCATTCAACATGCAATGCCTCACTATCGGCGGTAAGTAGGGAATGGAACAGAGTATCTTAACCCTAGGTTCCTTTTGTATTCCCTGCTAAGTAATAATAATAATAATAATATTTAATTTTATATTTCTGATTACATAACATGTTGACATTTCGTTATTTTATTACACATTAATCCACTTAATATTTTTGGTCTCAAAAGAGAAAAAAAAACTTTTCTCTTAATTTTGTTAAAAAAGAAAAGTAAAGATTCTTAATCCAAACAAAAATATATTGTAATCTATGTACATGTTTTTTTAAAATAGTAGCTTAATTGAATATAATGTTGTAGTTATGCTTATTGCTTATATTTAAAAGCTTTATTTGCAAACATTACCCATTATTCCTGCATCGTCTTTCGGATGCAATACGATACTTGCGCTTACTAAAAACATAAAACAAGTTATTTTAAGCCAAAACGATAGCATGGGAAGTGATGCCTAATATAATGGTTATTTTCTAGTTACACATTTAGTTCCAGAGCAATAAGCTTTTTAAATAGAAAGGATAAATTATGGATTGTATTATGAAATAATATGACACTGATAGTTAGATACTTAACAAATATCAGACTTTGCTAAAATTACTAAGAAAAACAAAAAATATTTTTGTCTTTTGTGTCTTTTGTATTTTTTATGGAGTTTCGAGATTAGCCTTTGTAATTTTTTTATGATCCATCGTGTCACATGTTTTTTGACCTTAGTTTTCAACCTTGTATTGAATTTTATAAAGACACGTGCCCACAGTTTTTGCAATATTATGTGGTCATACATATAAGTTGTTTTTCTTTTTAAGTTTGTGTTTAGATATGGCAAAGTAAATAACACTTGAGAAAATAAAATATTTAATATTCACATTTCCTCGCAATCGCGGAGTTGAGTTTTTCCAACCTAGGCTGCCAGGTTCCCTCTGCCCACTTTGCTATATACGTGATTCAGCTTGAAGCTCAAAATATATGATGGTTAAATTCACTTATCTTATGTTTATCTATATTATCATATGAAGAATATTATTTTGATTCTTATCAAACGCTTAACGCGATGAAAATATTCCATTACAATGTCGAGAATCTTCGTTTATATTAATTATTAGATTTAAAAAACGGTTAACATTTCAATACAAAAATTGTTTTGTAAATATCTATATATTTTTATATATCGCAATGCTTCTCTACAAATAATTCTCTAAGGGTTTATATGAGATGAATGTTTATTTCAATACCATGTGCAATCGTCTTCTGTGCTCATTGATTTACTTTTAAAGAAAAAAACTGATAGGCATCATTCTTATCAAAATACAAGAGAAAAGCCCACATGAGATTAGATTTAATGCTGACCCAGATTTAAGTTTATAATCTTAATAACTGTTATTTATGTTGTCATTCATCATTTACATATAGTAATTAAAATCATAATTGTAGCTTCCATTTCGGCTTGAGAATAAATACAATAATTGATTTCTTGGTTTGGTTAAACAAAGGAAGCGATTGATTACTCTACCACTCACGCAAGGGTTACAACAATATACGAGTAGTATACGAGAGATATATAGTAATAAACACAGTTGTCCTTTTTTAATATAACCAATACAAACTATTTAGGTAATAAAATTTGTTACGGATTTTTTTGTTTAAACATCGTTTTACCATTGTTAACAGATGAATCAAGCTACCCATTTCCTAGACGGTTCGCACATCTACGGTTCAAATAGTCGAGACGCAGCAGCTTTACGTGAGAAGACTGGCGGATTACTTAAAACTATTACTATTGATGATGAAGAGCTTTTGCCTTTAGCTGCTAATCCTATTGAGAAGTGTCTAGTTAGCAGCAATTCAGCTACTTGTTTCAATAGCGGTAAATTTTATTATATATACTATTATTTTAATGAATAACTGTCGTTATAAAATATTTAACATATTTTGCATTTTATTATTTTGGGAATAGATAATTTAAAGAAATGTTGTATTTCTCTTCTCTAAAGTTATTTCAGAATTGGACTTTTAATTTCCAATGTAAACTAATATCTCGATAATCCTAATGACAATATATATATATTTAAAATAATTCTATTCCTTTTGAACAGGTGATATCCGTGTCAACATGCATCCATGGATAACTAGTCTACATTCTTTATGGGTTAGAGAACACAATCGTATAGCTAGAAAATTAGCTTCTTTGAACCCAAGTTGGAATTCGGATAAACTGTACCATGAAGCTAGAAGAATTGTAGTTGCTGAATTACAGCATATTACTTTTAAACATTGGCTACCGGCTTTAACTGGTAAGTTTAAAACACCTTTTGAAAAAAAAAAATATATTTTTCTAAGCCTAGTAGTTTCGTCAGTGCGTTGTCTGTCAGTCACACAATATCGAAAGAGTTTTGTAAATATCTATATATAAATGACATACTTGGCGTAAGTTCCACTTTCACAATTCTTATAAGAAGATCATTATGTTGAGTACTAGTTCATCTTTAGTTTGTATTCATATTGGATTTTCAAATAGGTAAAAATTATAATAGTTTTATTAATCAGCCATTACTTATTACGGTGGGGAATTTATAAAAATCTAAAACTACGTACATTCTTTACAAGATATTGCGGAAAACATTCCGTAAATGATCCATGTAATGTTATACTGTAATGTAAGTAGTTAAACGTAAAAACTAATGATCTAGACATGGTGTCATAAAGAGGTTTGAACTTTGAGTTCCATGCATTTGTCTCGTGATCGTATTCAAATACTGCGTCATTGTAAAGTAGACTAATATGTACCTACTATTATTATTATTATTGTCTGTCTTAAGCGGCTTTATATTACAAATATTAATTTCTCGACGCTTGCATATAGATCAACGTTTCAACATTATGATTATTTTGATAGATGATATGGTTTTGAAATATTTATTTCGGCTCATTTCTTATGATATTTTCATATTTAAATAATATTTTACATATTTAAGTAATATTTTAAACATTTTTAGTACCATTAAATTGTTAATTTTAATGTAAAATATACGTTGTACTGTGGTAATAAATTGATATATTAACAATCTTGATTTTATTTATATTAAAATTTATCATAATGCATAGGTACATCACATATACCTTGTATATTTTCTTATTCACATAATTAACTATTGGATAACACATTGTAATTAATACAAAAAGGTGTAAGTGTAATTGAAGACGCAGTAGGTTTTCTGTTCAATCCCCACTCGAGGAAATGATTTTTTTAATATTTTGATTTCATCTCTCGTTCAGAGCAACGGTTCCGGTACTCAACACGTAAAGCCTCAAATTCGGCGGAATGTGAAAAAAAAAAGAACAAAACAACTGAATCATTTAATACATATTTATTATTTTTAGGTAAAGTTTTCGATGAATTGTACGAGAGCTACGATATTGGATACAATCAGGATATCGATCCCACTATATCTAACTCGTTCGCGACTGCTGGTTTTCACTTCGTCAATAGTTTATTAGATCAAGATATTGAAATGGTCGATGAAAACAATAACGTGACGTCACACCGTTTGGGACAAAATTACTTTAAACCTGATTTGTTAACTGAAAAGAAAGGTCTGGAAAATATATTACGAGGAATGGTCAGTCAAAAAAGTCAAGGACTGGATTTCAATTATGATGACGATGTAAGTAATAATATATATACTTATTTTTAATTGATATAAACATCTATTGTTTTCATTGTTATCTCTTGTGATATTAATAGAAATTCGCATTCTCTAAGATCGTGAAAACATAGTTTTAAGATCTTTTATTGTAAGAATAAGAAACTTAGAGTCATAATATTTTACTATCTGTTTTTACTATCACTTGGTATTTATTTGCTTCTTCATAGCGCTTAAAAATTAGATTTGTACAAAATGTTAACTTTTCGTAGTACTGACTATTCCTTATTATAACGAATGTCATCTTGAGGGTAGTAAAACATGCTATACATACTCGTATATAGTGTACTTTTTAAGTAAACATTAAATAATTAAAGTGTTTACACTATGTTATTGCGGACGTATTTACGAATTAATTATTTATATTATAATTGCGCAGTTTACTGTCATACTCATGCAGCTTGTTGTTGTCACGTTGTATAATAATCTGATGTTAATTGATTCTTGTGTCACATTCGCATTTATAAAAATAACGCCACTGTTATATGATATGAACCACATTTAGAAGTTATTTGATCTTTGTATTATTGACTTTTTAAAACTTAATTTATAATCTTCTTGCAAAGTTACAGAAAGAATACGTAGGTCAAGTATGCTTTCCATAACTTAAAAGATAAAACCGAAACTTTTAGAATCACTTCGATAAATTAATTATAGGAGCTATATTTGGTAATTATGAAATAAATTAATAAGATTAATTTGAATTATTTTTTTTCTCTTTATTGCTATTAAATCATAATATGCGGGATAATGCCAGTTTTGACACGTTCATGCTTGTATAAATTCGACTTGTAGTTGTAGGTAATTTTATAAATAATTAGTCGGTAGTCCGGATATTTGCGAATCCGTATAACTGAGAGCCGGATAAACGAGTTTCTACTGTATTCAATATGGATAAGGTTAAATTAATGCCAGTTACGCTATTTCAAAGTATTCAAAGAATTTGTATATAAATTATATTCTCATAAGTTAAAGTGTATGAAAAATTACTGATTTGTGTTATTATTTTTTTCAAAGAGATTTATTATTTAGTTAACAATGTATTCGTGTTTAATCATTATTAATTTAACATACACTAATTGTATTTATTGATATGGAATGATTTTATATTCCTTATATTTGCTATTTATGTTATAATTGTAAATGTTGTTTTGTAAGCTTATTTCAATTGTTAAATATGAATGTCGTTAACCTGCTTTCGTTTTTGTCGAAACAGCATATTATTTTGTACATCACAATTAAAATAAGCAATTTTTTACTCATGATGTTTTAACAAAATAATTGCGAGAATATGTTTACACAATTTATTGTATAAATTATAAATGCATAGACGACCTTTTGCAATAAGTTTTTCGTTAAAGCAGTGTTCGTTTTTTTTTTCTACAATTGAGAATTAAACACTGACAGAAGGATATAATGAATGTTCAAAAGCAAATACATTTTTACATATGTATGAATGAATTTAAAACTATTTGCAAGGTGAACAATTTTAAACTTATCAAAGAACAGGGTCATGACTAACGTTTGCTTCCGGTGAATCTATTTTGTCATTTAATTACACAACTGTTCGGAATTTCGAAATTTTCTATAAAAAATGTATTTTCGATATCATCATTAAGGATTAATGCAAGATATGTCTGGTTGCATAAAGGACAGATGCTATCGCAGAGCAATTGAATTGCGTGATTGTAAACACGTTGCTTGTGATTTCTATCCTAGCTTGGGGATATGTATAAATTAGTATTTTGGGCCTATTTTGTCAATCAACACACATTGACATGAAATTTAGCGAAAAAAAGAGAATAGCGTGACTTTACAATAGGTACATCTTGCATACTTTACTACATTCGTAAAGCAACAACAGTAAATAATTGCATACCACAGGTCCTCGCTCAAAACTAAACACTAATGACGTGTTATGCCTACACCGTTTTTTAATTATATAAAGGCTATTGAAGTCTGGCTATTTATTTACATTAATATATATTAATAATCATTTCTTCCTTTTAGCTCCGTCACTACTACTTCGGTGGTCTAGACGTGGTAGCGTTAGACATCCAGCGCGGTCGCGACCATGGGCTACCCGGATATGCGAATTACAGAACACTATGTGGATTACCTTCACCAACGACTTTTGGACAGTTGAACGATGTTATGCATACGCAGGTTGGTTTTTGTTTTAAATGAAACTATATTTAATATATTGTGAGTGCGGTTGCCAATTGGGGAAATTAATTATATATTTTAATTTCCTGGTTTTGGTAAGAAAAGAAAACGCAGCGGAAAGTGAGGAAGAATTAGGAGGGAGTTCTTCTAGATTGATAAATACCCCTTGGCTACCCTCACTTAATTGACCTGCGCTCATAAACTTCAGTAAATTTTTCGAAACGTCGGAGTTCAAAAATTTAATAAATTAAAATGTGTTATTTCTTTACGCCTTATGTTATTTCTTATCGTGAAAAACCCAGTTTGGTTCAAGTTACTTATTTCGAAAATAAATTGATTATGTGAGCATCAAACGACTGTCAATATTTGATATGCTCGTATTTGTGTTATGTAAATAATTTCCTGATTGAATAAACGTCATTATTATCCGAAACTTCCGGGTTTTGTCGTCAATATTTTAGTTTGAATCACATATTCAATCCTAATATGAGTAATTATTTTTAAGTGCAATTAAAATTATTAAATACTTATTTGATTTGACTTTCAAATGTTATAAGGTTTTGTTATCATATATATATATAATTAAAAAACAAATTCTATTATGTTATTACAGACTGTAGACAGGCTTGCCGAATTATATGAAAATCCTAGCGACATTGACCTAGTTGTTGGATTAATGGCGGAAATACCACTCGAAGGCTCGTTAATCGGCCCCACTGCGACTTGTTTAATACGTAAGTTTAGTTTTTGTTAATTTATTTATGTTATATTTATGAGATATTTTATTAAAAACTTACTTCTGAGGCTGTCGTGGTGCTTCACTTTCCCCGAGTAAAAAAAAATGTACAATGTTTTAGGTCTTCATAACTGCGTTAACAAGATATAGAGCAGCTTCTTATATAGCAACTTAGCCAGAATACCATCTAATATATCGACTCTATCTATACAATTGTTTATCTTCAGACGCTATAAATTCGCTATAAATAGTGAATTGCATTTTACAAATTATTTTTATATATTTTTTAATTTTTAGGAGAACAGCTATGGAGGACACGTGTAGGTGACCGTTATTTCTACACCCACACCGACGAAGCAGGCAGTTTCAGCAAAAGACAGTTTGCGGAAATAAAACGTAGTTCTTTATCGCAATTGATTTGTGAAAATACTAATATTATTGCTGTACAGAAAGATGTTTTTCAGCCGCCTTCTGAAAGGTGATTACAATTTTAATAATTATTATAAAATACAATATTTAAAAATAAGTTAGTCAATTGAATATGGAATAAGGATGCACAAGGCTATAGTTATTGACCTTCTCTTGAGGAAATAAAATTTTTTAAATGATAATTTCTTGTATTCAATACAAAATGTATTCAATTTTTGGAGTTTCTCAATTCTCTTCAACGATCTATATCTCGAGATTCTCGATCTCGATATTTTTTCTAAACTTAACGCTGCATACCGCATAACAAAGTTGTCACAGGGAACCCAGATAATTAATAATATAAATAAAAGAATTAAAAACTAATATTTGTGTTCCTTTCAGCAATCCCGTAATACCCTGTGAAGACATAAGGAAAGTAAATCTTGAAGCGTGGCAAGATCCTTCATTACAGCCCGACATTCTCACACGCACTAACAAATGGATCAAGAACAAAGTCGGTACCGGCAATTCCACTAAATAGACTGATACAATATAGTTTTAGTATTTATTCGCTTACTAATTATTAGTTGTAATATTGTCTGCGGCACAAAAAATTAAATGGATGTTTGTATAAAGTCTAATTATTTATTTAATTTGGCAGAAAGTGAAAACGTACAAGGCAAATAATGAAAAGTAATTTTAAAAAATAAAATAAATCACAGTTAGACACAATAGCACTAAAAACCAGTACAAACTAAAATTTGTAGTATCTATCATAAAAATTAGTAAATTTGTCCATTTTCATAAGGACAGAATTTTCTGAAATTTTTACGCAATATTAACTGCCGTTCAGTAGACACTTAGGTTAATGTGTGGTGCATAGCTGAAAGGATCGAGTGATTCAGTATTGTACTTGATATGATAAGTTTTTTAAACCACGTTTTTCATCTTTTTTTCTTATCCATATTTTACATTAAATATATTTTTGAAAATGAGAATCTATTTTATTTATTATGAAGCTTTTATTTTTATCTCATTAGTTTATTAATATGAGTATTCATAATAAGAGTGTGTACTTGTTTAACTCATTTAAATAACATAATATTTCAGCTTGTGGAATATGGATAGGCTAAAAATTTTTGTCCAAACGGACGCCATGTTGTACAGTGGCTGTGAAAGCGCTGTCAATCTATTATGTATAAGATTTATATATTATTAAGTGGAAAAAATATTGTAATTGATTCAAGTTTATTTACCCGACTAGGCAAATAGGGTATAGGTATTATTTATATTTTACCAAAGACTGCATTGCAACTGTTAGCTAATAATTATTTAGAATATAATAATTTTATATATTCAAGTGAGCACGAGATTATTCAAGTGTTAAAGTTATTAAGATCTATAATTTTAATAAATGAGAAATAAAATATTATAAACAATATTTTTTTATAACATTGGAGAAGATAACTTTTTTTTTTAGTTTCATAATATTCTCTTATAAAGCACTTCCTAACTCTAGAAAGTTAATTTATTTAAAACTAAGTAAATAATATAGGTAATTCTTGTTTATTTCTAAAAGGAAACATTTGTTTGTAAAATCTATAAGTTTGAGATTTTCATAATGTTCCCTTTGTATTGTTTCTGCTTGTGAAATAGTTTGTAGTTTTAATGTTTTATACTTAAAATAAAATGTTGGTTAATTTAATTTTTTATTTATTTTACTTCACTTCCTTTTAAAGCACTGTTTTGTATATAGTTCACTTATTGACTGATTTTTTTTATGTCAATGTTATAGATTAATTAGCAAACTATTGGATATGTTGACGAGAATGGTTCAAATTAAGATTTATTTATAAGAAGAGGACACTCAATGTTTCCGCACTTCGTTCACCGATTTCCGCTGATTTTTCGAAACGTAACGTTTCGAGAAGCTGAGCATAAAAGCACGTTTTGTGTTGGTACCAGAGCTAGGACATGAAAATATTATATGTACATATAGGGCTTTACTACTCGTGATCGAGCAACTAATATTAAGAATATTAATAGACATCATAAGGACATGGGTATTAACGTTGCAATGTTTTATTTAATAATTGGTAATAAGGTTCTATAATGGCCTTTACGAACATTGTAACTAATGCGGCAGTATTAGTGTATCCATAATTTTACTACATTGTCGTACACATTAAAGTAAATTTTGCCCTATCGCTGAACGTTTGATGTATAGAAAATAAATAACCAACGAAATAAATAAAAGTGGGGCGTGTGCATTGGAATTGAATAAAGAATTCTCTAGTAGCAAGCATAGATTAGCAATAAAATATAATGATTATGAAAAACTTACGAAATCAAAAAAATCACAGAAATTTTTGTATGTGAATATTCGAAGTATTATCAAAAAAGGTAAATTCGATGAATTAAATGTATAGTACATAGTTCAGGCCTTGATTTTATCGTTCTAACTGAAACTTGGTTGGAGTCTGAAGATGAAGCAGCACGATTCTAAATTAATCAATATATGCACTATTATAATTTAAGTGAGACTGCAAGGAGTGGTGGTGGATCAATTTTCGCTCATAATAAACTAAAATACAGCCAAATGGAAGGTGTGAGTTTAAACAACAATCACTATCTATGGGTTTATATTGAAAATTATTCCTTGATCATTGGTGCCATTTACAGAAAACCCGAACCGTCTAATCTTTGCTCTTTCCTGGACAACTATTGTCAACAATTACACAAACGACGAAGATCTACAGGTTTCGGGGAATTTAACATAAACCTTCTGAGTTCATATCGTCAAGCCATTTTATACAAAGATATGTTATGAGAAACTGGTTATAATATTATAAATAATATAAGTGAAAAATGTTGTATCCAAAAGTCTCCTAATGTAAAAACCATGTAGTAACCATGTATCTAAAAGAAGTGAAATTTCATTTTTTGCTTATTAATTCGTCTATGTCAGATCACAGGCAAATTAATATAGAAATGGAAGAACAATTGTCACCTAGGCCGCAAAAAAAATTATAAAGCCATTGATTATAAGAGACTATACAAAAACATCAACGACAGCAATATCAGCAACGAAATAAACTTTTTGCACAACACACTGAAAGAAAAGCTGTTGAAATGTATTACTGATAGTATGGATACCAAAAGCAAGAAACAAAATCCTCCAAGACAAGAACTAACTAACTATGAAAGAATTGTTTAATAAGAAAAGAAATGAGGTATGTATCTGGACAAATACAAAGACTAAAAAGTCAAAAGTCAAAACTACTACTAGTCTTAGACTATTTAAAACCCTTTAAGACCAGTGTTAAAAAACCAATAAAGATGTGGCTACTAACTAACAAATAGTTTGTCAGTCAATAAATTGAAAAATTGTTCCTTGACGAGTACTCTTTTAACTGAAAATGGAATAATGACAAAATTCTAAAATTATTTGTCACTATTTTAATAACTTTTTCTGCAATATTGGATCGGATTTAGCTAAAAAAATTTCATTAAATTATATAAATTAAAACAATAATATCTATGTGACGGATATATGCGCAACTGGTTCGAGCAAACAAACTCTTACTAAATTTGAACCTGTGGGAACGAAAGTTGTAACTATCATTACATAACTTAAATAATATCCTTTAATATCAGATGTACTTACTAACTCTATGAACAAGTGTTTTGATGGTTGAATATTTCCTGCCACTCTAAATATAGCTAAAGTTATTCCTATCCATAAGTCTGGCAACAAATTTGAGGCCGGAAACTATCGTTCCATATCAGTGCAAAAGTATTTTTTTGTTTCAAATTTTTAATAATTGTACGGTACAGCACGTTACTTTTGTTTTTCCAGCTTCACGCTGTATCTTGCACATGGCAGGGTAAGCAGAGGGGACTTAAGAAGCTAGTGTTACTCTAGTGTTAACTAACACTCTGTTCTGTTTCCCACTTTCTATGTAATTTCGAGAAAACATTAAATATTTCACATTTTAGAGTGAGAATCGAACCCACAACTAGTCGCGTTTACAACACTCATATAGTTACTAACTACAAACATTATTATTGCTTAATATAGAAGACTTTAATGTTTATCTACTTCAACTTGTCAGTAACATTCTGACAATGAGGTGAGGGAAAATTCAAAGGAGCTACCTGACGAAAGAGTACCGCTTAGATCCTTATCACTTTCAAAATGTTGACTTAACAATTACGAAGGTATAAAGAAACCTAAGGTTACTAATTAACTTAAAGAAAAGAATTATACTTAATTATTGTGAGACCATAAGATAAGACTAACTTTACCTGTATATCTAAGAATATTAAATAAGAAAATATTTTGGACTAACTCTCTGATCATTTCATTTACCCTTAGTACAAAAAGTAAACATGTAATATATTTTTATCGAAATTTTTAATTTATTTTCATATAAATAATCAGTTTATATAACTAATAGTACCACACATGTAAGTAAATCGATGTAGGCAAATATGTCTATTTTATACAACATGGTAATAGATAGTATTATATATTATAATTTATCACGGAACTCGAACAAGAAGTTTATTGTTTACTATGTAAACTTGTGATACCTTTTAAACGTACAGTGTACAAATTTGTAAGCATCTGATACTAGAGCTCATTTAATAAGACTGCTAACAGTTTCAAAAGTACATAATATATATCTTTAACTTTCAATAAATTCTGTAAGGTTTCAAAATTATATTTAGACGAGTATAAATTGGATAACTAAGTTTCAAAGTTATAGAGGAAAGTAAGAGATATGTTTACATACCCATACAATTACGATATTTATTAATCAAAAGTTTAACTCAGGGAAGAATACCTTTTACGTCAAAATTTACGAACTTTCTAGAAAGCGCCCCATTGTGCTTTAAACCAAGGTGTTGTCAATCCAACAGAATCTAGAAAAGATCTATTGGTTGCACTTACTGAAATTGTTATGAGTATCTTCAGAACTGCTGATGAACTTCCTATACCGTACAACGTTGCCCAAAATTTACTAACAATTTTTAAAATATTAAACAATTGCAACTCTGAGCTTCCTACAATGGAATAGTAAAAGTATTCATGCCAAAAAGCACGAATCACTTAATATTATTTCATTGTACAACCTTGTCATTATTGCCCTCTCGGAAATGGTTAAATGGTTAGTGTCTGATTCCCGCTTTGCGGTATCAGGTTTCTCCTGTTTAAGAAAGGACAGAAATGACGGGTATAGAGGTTGTGCTAACCTCATCCAGCACTCCTCTCCTTATTCCCGTATTCCTCTCCCCCTCACAGCCAACAGATTAATGGTGTTGCTGTGAGGGCTTTCAATATCTCCTTTCTATCTGTTTATATCCCTCATCCTTCTTCCTCTCTTTTCCTTGAGCTTAAGTCTATTATCTCTCTGCTCCCTAGTCCTGTCTTGGTCCTAGGAGATTTTAACACTTATCACTCTTTGTGGGGGTCTTATTACTGTGATGGATTATCTTCTTTGTTGGTAGACATGGTTGATGATGTATCTCTTTGCATTCTCAATGATGGCTCTCCGACTTGTAGGGTTAATCCAAATTAGAATCCTAGGACTGCTGTTGATCATTCCCTATCCTCCCCATCTCTGGCTTCCCAGCTATCGTGGTCTGTTCTACCTTCTACCTACAGTAGTGACCATTTTCCTATACTTATTTCAATGCATAATAGACCTCCTTCTTCCTTCCTTTATTCTTCAAAATTTAACCTTAAACAAGCCAACTGGAATAAGTACGCCGACTTTGTAGATTGCATGTTGGGCAATTTTCCTGAGTCTGCTAATTTTGAGAATATCATTCTTTGCTATGAGTGTTTTGTCTCTACCATCTTGTTTGCGGCTGACTTAGACATTCCTAGAAAACGTTCCATTCAGAATTGGATGCATTTCAATCCTTGGTGGGATCAGGAATGCTTTGATTCTGTCAATCGGCGAACAGCTGCCGTGGAGTCATATGCAGTCTGTATGACTATGGAGAATTTTGCGGAGTATAAAACGCAGTGATGCGAAGTTTAAAATTGACTAGGAAAAAGAAAAATCTTGAATGGGCCAGTTTTTGTGAATACCTTAGTCTTTGTTCTTCTTCCTCACTCGTAAGGACAAATGTTAGGAGATTTCACTGTTCTCTTAACTATGATTCTCGTCCTAATTCCAACAATCCTTCTTTGTGGCTGTTTGATTTTGCTAACAAAATGGCTCCCCTTTTTGTAACATCTCATGACTTATATTTTCCCACTGATTCAATCTTCGGATGAAATGGATATTTGTTTTTCGTCTGAAGAACTCAAAAACGTCTTAACGGATCTAAGAGACACTAGCCCAGGTGAGGATAGTATCTCATACTTTTTATTGCAAGACTAAATGAAAAATCTAAGCATTTTTTTAAAATTTGATTAACAACGTAATATTTTAATCAGGCAATATTCCTCTACCTTGGAAATCCAAATTATATATTATCATTCCCATCCTTAAACCTGGAAAATGTCCTTCAGATTCCAATTCTTACAGACCCATTGCCTTAGCATCTGCTTTATCAAAAATTATGGAACGACTTTTAAAAAATCGCCTGGAGTGGATAATGGAAAGGGGAAATATCTTAGCGCCCTCTCAATTTGGCTTCAGAAAGGGGTTAAGTACCACGGATAGTCTCAGTGTTTTTACCACAGACATTCAACGAGCTTTCGCCAAAAGAGAGTATTTAGTGGGGTTTTTTTTTAGATGTCGCTTCTGCATATGATAATGTCCTTCTTCCGGTGCTCAGGCAGAAACTGCAACAGCTGAGTATTCCGCTGATAGATTTCATTTGTAATTTGCTGACCGGCAGATCTGTGACACATCCGCTTCTTACTGTACCTTCCATACTGGTCTGGAGGGATTACCTCAAGGCTCTTAGTCCTCTGTTGTATAACCTATACACTCATGCCATCGAATTGTCTGTCAGTTGCTTTTGTAATATCAATAAAGGTGCTACTGATACACTTAATAATAATAATAATAATAATAATAATAATAACCCGCAGCTTATGGCGAGCTGTTGGGGAGTGGCGACCCCACGGACCTGAGTCCTCCAGAGGGGAATTGTAATCTATCCCCCGCCTCTGGCTCGCCTTTGTTGGCCGGCAGAGTGCAGCGCTAGAGCTATATGCTCGAAAGGGTGGAAGTGCTCAATCTGCGTAATAACGGGGAAACCCGCTCACGAGTTTCTCGTGATGGTGAAACCGGTGCACACCTCTCTACACCCTCAGCCGACCACGCAGATGTTGCGCCCGAGGCACTACGCCGCTTTGTGGGGGCCCATCTAGTGGGAGGCGAGTCGCCGTCCGCCAATCATTCAATTTGAGACGTTGAAAAGGCGGACGTCCGATAGTCTCCTCCAATAGCCCAGTTCTCGATCCATCCAAACTACATTCCATAGACCCAATTTAGTTTTTCATATTTTATATAGTTTCTACGCATTATCCGGAGACCATCTCTGGGCAATTACCTCTGGTTACTCAGAGATGGGTCCCGGCTAATGCGTCACAGCAAATTATTTTAATCCTGTGTCCTCACGCAAGCCTTCCAAAGGACCGGGTTCGGTTTTGAACCCGAGAACTTAAGCCGAGAAACGTAATAATAATAATAATAATAATCTTTATTTTCAAAAAACTTATGTTATGTAACACATAACTATAAAAAACTGAAGTCGGTAATAACTGCATTAGTATAAAACTGTGTCGTAGTTATTAACATTTCCCAGGCGTTGCTCATAAATTTTTGTACAATAGAATTCAGTACTAATGCCTTCGAATTATTTTAGGTGCAATGAGGTCTTTCTCTACTACAGTTTTTATCTGACCGATTTGTTGGTAAAATGCTACAGTTTTCTTCCCATCCCTTGTGGTCTAAGCTGACCTTAAGTCTGAGTTAGCTGACCTTATTCCTCGTGGCAAGCCGCTACCCTACTTGCTTGTTAGCTTTCTTAAATTTACCTCCCTTCCTCATCCTCTGTCCCGCTATCCTACTAACCCTTTATTCTGTACGCCTTATAAGGCTTTAGTACACCATCCCTCTGTCATTACAAATCTTGGCCTGACCTTTGTGTTAGTGTTAGTGACTAACACAATGCTTCAAGCCATAGTAAATGAAAATTGGTTAATTCATATCCTTATCTTTACAGATGCGTCAAAGCTTTCAAAGAACAGCTGTGTTGGTGCAGCATGTTGGATACCAAAATTCAAAATTATACTACAATTTAAATGTCCTCCCGAATCATCCACGTTTACTGGAGAGGCTGTTGCTTTGTTAGAAGCAATCCGGTTCACACTCTCCCATGACTTTAACAGACCGTTATTTGTACTGACTCATTAAGCTGCATACAAGCTGTAAAGGGCCCTTTCATAGTAAATTAAGGTCTTCAATTATTTTAAGAATTCGTGAAGAACTGTACTCATGTTATTTAAAGGGTTTGGTTGTTACTTTGGCATGGATTCCAGGGCATTCGGGAATCAGTGGGAATGAATCCGCAGATTCTTGCGCAAAATTAGCCATCTAGTGTGGCAATTTGGATCACTTTCCTATTTCGGCCCAGGATCTGTTGTCCCTTACAACTCATCTGGATGTAAATGGTCTGAATTTTGGAATATGTCAAAATTCAACTTTTGATATCGATTGGTTATTAATTATCAAAGATAAGTTTTGAGATATTTTTTTTATTTTTTGGAGCAGTTATGAAATATTTAGTTTTTGGGACGTTTACCGTAAGCAAATTAGATTAGAACCATATATTTAAGACATCCAAATCGTTCTGATCATTCTTTACAATGGTTTCTAAGTTATTTCCATAATAAAACAAACTAGTGTCGTCTGCATACAACGATATATCACTTCTAAGATCTGAAATTTGGATGTTATTTATATATATAAGAAATTTTTTTAGACAAAATAGAGAGCACTGATATGGGACGATAGTTTCCGGACTCAGACTTGTTGCCAGATTTATGGATAGGAGTAACTTTAGCTATATTTAGAGTGGTAGGAAATATTCCATCATCAAGACATTTGTTCATATAGTTAGTAAGTACATCTGATATTAAAGGATATTATTTAAGTTATGTAATGATAGTTACAACTTCCCTTCCCACAGGTTCAAATTTAGTAAGAGTTTGTTTGTTCGAACCAGTTGCGCATATATCCGTCACATAGATATGATTGTTATGATAATTCTATATAAATTTGCCTGTGGTCTGATATAGACGAATTAATAAGAGAAAAATGAAATTTTACTTCTTTTAAATTAGAGACATACATGGTTTTTACATTAGGAGATTCTCGGATGCAAAATTTTTCACTTATATTATTTATAATACTGTAACCAGTTTCTCATAACATACTCGTATCAGTGTATAAAATGGCTTGACTATCTGACTCAGAAGGTTAATGTTGAAGTCCCCGAACACTATAGATCTTCGTCGTTTGTGTAATTGATGAGAATAGTTATCCAGAAGAGAGCTAAGATTAGACGGTTCGGGTTTTCTGTAAATGGCACCAATGTTCAAGGAATAATTTTCAATATAAACCCACAGATAGTCATTGTTGTTTAAACACAAACCTTCCATTTGGCTGTGTTTTAATTTATTATGAGCGAAAATTGATCCACCACCACCCCTTGCAGTCTCTTTTAAATTATAATAGTGCATATATTGATTAATTTGGAATCGTGCTGCTTCATCTTCTGACTCCAACCAAGTATCAGTTAGAGCGATAAAATTAAGATCCAAGCTATGTACATCGAATTTACCTTTTTGACATTACTTCGAATATTCGCATATAAAAAATTCAGTCATTTTTTGAATTAGTAAGTTTTTCGTTATCATTAACAAGTTCGTAAGTAGTATCATTATTATATGACATTATAATTTGACTGCTATGAATATTTTTATTTTTATATTTCAGTTTTTTGGGGACGTGTTAAAAAACGCTAAGTTGAAATAAACATTGGAAGATATATTACTTACGTATCTATAACATGTTGTTCACAACTCAATCATTTATATTACATTTTTATGGTTCAATAATTAATATTACACTTTTAATAACCGTATCATATTATTTAATTTCAAAAATAATTTATTTTTTATAATTTAGATGAAATAGCTATATTTTTTTTTTATAATTACAGTATTTTTTCCACCTAATACTATAAAAATCTTAGATTTAATCTTTATATTAGATAGATCTCAGTTTAGAAATTATCAATTATTATTGATAAATATAAATCCAAAAAATATTTCATATGTGCAATAAACAATTTTTAGACTTAAATATACTGGTGTTAGGAACTATTCCTGGACTACTATCACTGATGTTGACCATTCCACGCTTTCACAGCCACTGTACAACATGGCGTCCGATTGGACAAAAATTTTTAGCCTATCCATATTCTACAATAGCTGAAATATTATGTTTTTAAATGAGTTAAACAAATAGACACTCTTATTATGAATACACATATTAATAACTATTGAGATAAAAATAAAAGCCTCATAACAAAAAACTTTAAATAAAGCGATTTCTCATTTTCCAAATTATATTTAATGTAAAATATGAAGAAGAAAAAAAAGATGAAAAATGTGGTTTGAAAAACTTATCATATCAAGCACAATACTGAAGCTAGGCACATCTACATTGTGTTTCACATTAACCTAAGTGTCTACTGAACGGCATTGCGCATAAAATTTACAATTTAATTGCCCTTTAATGTGAAAATGGCTTGATTTATATTTTGCATGTAAAAATACTGGACAAGTGCGAGTCGGCCTTGCCTACCGCTGGTTTCATCCTTATGAAAATGGACAAATTTAAATTCACTCATTGTTATTATAGGTACTACAAAATACAAATTTAAGTTTGTACTGCTTTTTAGTGCTATTGTGTATAATCTGTCATGACAATCAACAAATGATTTATTTTATTTTTTTAAATTATTAATCCTTTAAGTTCTTACTTTCTGCCAAATTAAAGAAATAATTAAAAACTTTACACAACTATTTCATTTTTTGTGCCGCAGACAATATTACAACTAATAATTAGTAAGCGCGTAATTAGTAATAATTAATAAATACTACTAACTTACTTATTAACTGTAATAAGTAATAATTAATAAATACTAAAACTATATTGTATCAGTCTATTTAGTGGAATTGCCGGTACCGACTTTGTTCTTGATCCATTTGTTAGTGCGTGTGAGAATGTCGGGCTGTAATGAAGGATCTTGCCACGCTTCAAGATTTACTTTCCTAATGTCTTCACAGGGTATAACGGGATTGCTGAAAGGGACACAAATATTAGTTTCTAATTCTCTTATTTATATTAATAATTATCTGGGTTCCCTTTGACCACTTTGTTATGCGGTATGCAGCGTGAAGTTTAGAAAAATTACGTGATTTTGTTATTTTTCAGCTTTACATTTTATTTCGTATATAATTGGATCGTTGAAGAAAATCGACTGTGGAGAAACTTGTATTGAATACCAGAAATTAATTCCGCATTTTGTCATAACGTTTTTGAGAAGTGAAAATATTTTATTCCCTCAAGGTCAATAATTCTACCCTTGTACATCCTTCTACAGTTAGACCTAACTTACAGTTCGATAATCTCAACTTAATTACTATATTCAATTGACTAGCTTATCTTAAAATATTTATTATAATTATATAAAATTGTAATAACCTTTCAGAAGGCGGCTGAAAAACATCTTTCTGTACAGCAATAAAATTAGTATTTTCACAAAGCAATTGCGATAAAGAACTTCATCTACACGTGTCCTCTATAGCTTTTTTCCTTAAAATTAAAACAAATATAAACATAATTTGTAAAATTCAATTCACTATTTATAGCGAATTTATAGCGTCTGAAGATAAACAAGTGTATAGAATATATATATTAGATACTAATCTAGTTAACTTGCTTTGCTGTTAACGCAGTATGAAGGTCTAAAACATTATATAATTTATTTTTACTCGGGGAAAGTGAAGCACCATCACTCAGAAGTAAGTTTTTAATAAAATATCTCATAAATATAATATAAATAAATTAACAAAAACTAAACTTACGTATTAAACAAGTCGCAGTGGGGCCGATTAAGGAGCCTTCGAGTGGTATTTCCGCCATTAATCCAACAACTAGGTCAATGTCGCTAGGATTTTCATATAATTCGGCAAGCCTGTCTACAGTCTGTAATAACATAATAGTTTTTTTTAAAATTATATTTATATATTAACAAAACCTTATAACATTTTAAAGACAAATCAAACAAATATTTAATAATTTTAATTGCACTTAAAAATTATTGATTCTAATAAGATTGAATATATGATTCAAACTAGAATATTGACAACAAAACCCGGAAGTTTCTGATAATTATTACGTCTATTCAATCAGGAAACTATTTACATAACACAAATATGAGCATATCAAATATTGACATTCGTTTGATGCTCACATAATTTATGTATATATTTCTGAAATAAATAACTTGAACCAAACTGTGTTTTTTACGATAAGAAATAACATAAGGTGTAAAGAAATAACACATTTTAATTTATTATATTTTTGAACTCCAACGTTTCGAACAATTTAATGAAGTTTATGAGCGCAGGTCAATTTAGTTGAGGGTAGGCAAGGGGTACTTATCAACCTAGAAGAAACTAGAGAATTGGGGGAGTGATGGAGAATCACTACTCTTAATTCTTCTTCACCTTCCACTGCGTTTTCTTTTCTTACCAAAACCAGGAAATGAAAATATGTAATTAATTTCCCCAATTGGGCAACCGAACTCACAATATATTAAATATAGTTTCATTTAAAACAAAAACCAACCTGCGTATGCATCACATCGTTCAACTGTCCAAAAGTCGTTGGCAAAGGTAATCCACATATTGTTCTGTAATTCACATATCCGGATATCTAACGCTACCACGTCTAGACCACCGAAGTAGTAGTGACGGAGCTAAAAGAAAGAAATGATTATTAATACATATTAATGTAAATAATTAAACCAGACTTCGATAGCCTTTATATAATTAAAAAACGGTGTAGACATAACGTCATTAGTGTTTAGTTTTGTGCGAGGACGTGTCATATGCAATTGTTTGCTGTTTTTGCTTCACGAATGTAATAAAGTATGCAAGATATACCTATTGTAAAGTCACGCTATTCTCTTTTTTCCGCTCAGTTTTCTGTGAATGGTCGTTGATTGGCAAAATAGACCCAAAAACCGATTTAGGCATATTCCCGAGTTAGGATCGAAATTATATGCAACGCTTTCAACGCAATCATGCGTTATTCCGTTGCTTTACTATAGCATCTATCCTTTATAAAATCAGATATATCTTGCATTAGACCTTAAAGACAATATAAATATAACATTTTTTATAGAAAATTTCCAAATTCCAAACAGTTGTGTAATTAAATGACAAAATAGATGTCACATCAGCGGAAGCAAACGTTAGTCATGACCCTGTCCTTTGATAAGTTTAAAATTGTTCACCTTGCAAGTAGTTTTAAATTAGCATGTTTTAGTGTATGCTTTTGAATAATAAAATAATAGTCACTTCACAGTCACATTAAATTCTCAATTGTAGAAAAAATAACAACACTACTTTAACAAACAATTACGTCGAGTATGCTCACTCAGCTTCACGCTGTATCCCGCACATGGCAGGGTAGGTAGAGGGAACTCGGGAACCTAGTGTTAAGACACTCCGTTTTACTCCCGTTCCTCACTTTCCGCCGAATTTGAGGCATGGCGTGGTAAAGGCGGAACTCAACGTCACGTTTTGCCTTTTACCAGAGCGAAGAAATGAAAACATTAAATATTTAAATTGAAAATATTAAATACTTCAATTCCTCGAGTGGGGATCAAACTCAGTACCTGTTGGTTACAGTCACACGCTTGTACCTCTGCGCCACGACAGGCCAAGTATCATCATCATCAGCATACGACGGTCCACTGCTGGACATAGGCCTCCCATAGAGCGCGCCACGTTGTTCGGTCCTCTGCTTTCCTCATCCACTGTCTACCGGCGATCTTACGAATGTCGTCAGATCAGCGGGCGTCTCGGCAAGCGTATCGTAGTACAACCTCCGAGGTCGTCCTACGCTACGCTTGCCGAGACGCGGTCTCCACTCTAGGACTCGTCTGCTCCAACGGCCATCGGTCCTGCGACAGATATGGCCAGCCCATTGCTACTTCAACATGCTTATTCTACGAGCTACATAGCTCGTAATATAACCAAAGTAACGGACATCTCTTACTTTGGTTTTCTCACGGATAATCTCATTTCTGATTTTATCCGCGAGAGAGGCACCTAACATAGCTCACTGCATTGCACGCTGGTTGACCTTAAATTTATGGACTAGCCCTACTGTCAGTGTCCAGGTCGCGGCACTGTAAGTCATCACGGGTAGGACGCAATGCTCGAAGACTTTCGTTTTCAAACATTGTGGAATTGCCGACATAAAGACCCGGCGCAGCTTGCCGAATGCCGTCCAGCTCTACCGAATCCTCCTATCAGTCTTCCTATCAAAGTTTTGCCGGCCTAGTTGGATAGTCTGGCCAAGGTAAACGTAATCTTGCACAACTTGGAAGGGGATGCCGTCAACAAAAATCGATCCGGGCACGCCATGTTCGTTGAACATTACTTTGGTTTTATCCAAGTTTATACCGAGACCGACCCGCCGAGAGGACTCACCTAGGTCGTTCAGCATTCCGCTAAGCTCCTCCAGCGTCTCCGTAAAGGTGACTATATCTTTTGCGAAACGAAGATTTAAGATGCACTCACCATTGACGTTGACGCCTCGTGCAGTCCAGTCCAGAGTCCTGAAGACGTCCTCCATCGCGCCGGTGAACAGTTTTGAAGATATCACATCTCCCTGTCTCACCCTACGACGGAGTTGAATCGATCTTGTTGTCTGGTCCTGAACCTGCACGGTCACCGATACAGTGTTGTAGAGGTATCTCAGCACCTCGATATATCGCCAGTTGATATGAAATCGCTGCAGAGATTCCAAACAGCCCAGGTTTCGATAGAGTCGAAGGTTTTCTCGAAGTCCACAAATGCTATACACAGCGGCTGATTGTACTCCTTGGTCTTCTGTACAATCTGCCGAACATTATGGATGTGGTCTACGGTGCTGTAGCCTTCACGAAACCCTGCTTGCTCTGGTGGCTGGAATTCGTCAAGTCTATTGGCAAGGCGATTCGTGATGATCCTCGAGAACAGCTTACAGACGTGGCGTACTTACAGATTGGCCTGTAGTTCTTCAATAAGGTCCTATCACCCTCCTTGAAGAGCAAGATCGTCGCACTCCTAGACCACACCTCCGGTGCAATACCCTGGTGGATGATAGAATTGAAAAGCCTCACTAAAGCTGTAAGCAAAGGTTTGCCTCCGGCCTCTAGAAGCTTCGTTGTAATGCCATCGCCACCAGGGGCTCTACCAGTTTTAAGCTGCCTGAGAGCCGCACTACCAACGCTTACGTTGACGTCTGGGATGTCCTCGGTGAAATGGCGCGTGAGATCAGCCTCACCTTGGGCCGCAAACTTTTCTGCTCTTCAAGAGTAAAGGTCTCAGCTTCGGTCTTCAGCTTCGGTCAGATGACTTCTCCCAAATGGTCTTAAGAACATATTGGACCCTCTGTTCTGCTCAATAGCGACTTTAATAGCTTCCGTATTTGAGCAGCGAAGGTCTTTCCGCGTTAGGCTTCTTATCCGTCTGGAGAGAGTCTTGAATTCCACTGACGAAGCCTTGTCAGGTTGCATTTCACGTCTCAGTCGCATGAGATTCAAGATTTCAGCGGAGAGCTTTGACTTTCTGTTTTTTTGAGCAAACGGAAAATATTTGCTTCCCAATTGTCGTAGAGCCTTCACCACATAGTCGGTTTTCTCGTCAATATTATCGCTGGTTTCCAGCGAAGCAATTCTATAATTCCTGCGCCCCAATCCATGTGTTCCGATACGTGATTTGTCGTGTTCTTGTACCCTCACTTTAGCGTTGAAGTCCCCCATGACAACATTGTATTGAGCCGCGGTGGTGTCTCTAATTATATCGTCATACATGTCCTCCACCTCGTCATCGGAATGTGCCGAAGTCGGCGCTTATACCTGTATGACCTTCAACGAATAGCTTTCAATCAGCTTCAGTATTAGGTACGCTACCGTTGTAGACACACTACTGACTTGCACAACGTTGCCACTAAGGGTTTCATTGATAAGGAAACCGATGCCGCCTTTGGAACACTGATCACCGGAAGTAGAGCAAGTGACCGGACTCTAGGGTTATTGTGTCCTCGCCCTCTCTTCGAACTTCTGATAACCCTAAAACGCGCCAGTTAATATGTCCCAACTCTGCTCCAACTCGATGAGGTGATGGTCAAGTCTTAACGTGCGTCCATAATAGCATGCCAAATAAAGTCGTCGGTGTTGGCAGCCTGCCGTCGCCCGGAGATTCTTCGCACCCTCCGCCCCGCCGTTACCACGACCACTGCCGTAATTGGGAATAGCAGGGCCACCAGAAACTGAGGGCCGTTTCTTTTTGCGTCTCATCTCATAAGGGGGAAAATGCCCATAGTCACCACGCTGGGCAAGCGGGTTGGTGACCGTAGTATGATGTCGGATCTTCGACAATTAGGAAGAACGCTGCTGCCCATTCTCCCACATTCTCAACGGAAACGAAATAAAACCTGCGTCAGAGCCTCGTCTGTTGATTTGCAGGGTGTACCGCTAGCAGGTAAGGTTGACTTGGGTCCCGAAGGTTTTGGTGGGACCCCTTAAACCCCCTAATAAGCTAATAAGTTTACAAAACAACATTTACAATTATAAAATATGAAAAAAAAAACTAAATTTGGTAAATAGCAAATATAAGAAATTGCACGGTAATAAATAAATATATTTTGTAAAATATTTTACGTTAACAATTTTGAAATACGAATACATTGTTAACTAAATAATAACTCTCTCTGGAAAATAATAATTATACAGTTCAGTTATTTTTCATACATTTTAACTACTAAGAATATAATTTATATACAAATTCTTTGAATACTCTAATTTGAAATAGCGCATCTGACACTAATTTAACATTGTCCATACTGAATAACGACCAGCATTAACGATAATTTCAATACAGGAATGTATATTAAAATAAAAATTCATTAAAAAAGAAGGAAAATACCCTTTCAGGCGACTTTTGACTACGGAATATGATGAACAACCAACCAAGTCGGAGCCCATGTAGTCACACCCTCACTGACTCTCTTTATATTTATCCGTCTTGCTTTAATCATTTGTATACCATCTAAGGGAAATTCCAAAGAGCCTACAAATTCATCCAGTAAAAAGTTCATTCGGACATCACTTACAATACCTATTCGGGTGATATTAAGAAAAATTGGCTAAATAGGATCGGACTAAATTTTATTCGCTGCAGTAGCTGTTAAGGATTCAACGCTGATTTTGTGGCGACCAACATTTTTTACACCATCACTGATGTTATTTATTTTACTTATTTTATTTATATGGAGAAGTAAGTCATAGCAGTGTGTGGAGTTTCTCCGACACATAAACTATAAAACGGCTTTTATCCGAATCAAGATAGGATTTTAAGCTTTCAGATAGTGAAGCGTGTAAAAGATTCTTTATTGTGCGAAGGTGAATCAACACCTTGCCTTTTTCACGATTTCATCTGCGAGTGGCATATGCCACCACCAGGAGGATAAGGCGGATGCTCAGCATCCATTTTGAAGAAACTTACTTTACCTTAAAATTAACTAATCTAATGGACAAAACACCATATACACTTCAAATAACCAAACAAATACTTTAATTGTACCGATCTATCAAGAAACCGAACTTTCCACTAAATATCACTTAAATAGAAAAACCTCACAAACACGTGGGGTAACCAAAACAAACAGCAAAAGTCGATACAGCTTAATTTTAATGATTTAATGTTTTATTTATTATTAGATTTTAATGTTTTATTTATTTAATCAACATTTCAGATGTTAATAATCAGAATCATAAAATTGCTTTTATTATATTTTTTATATATCACCATTAGCTAGTCACATTTAATATACCCTCTAATGTGGCCTAGTTTGTTTGTACCGGCACGGCAGCAATATTGCAGAAGTAATATCGTACTTATTCTTATAAAGTAATATACATATATTGTGGCTCTAATAGTTAGAAACATCGTGTAGCGAATTTCTTTGTCTTTTTTTATTTGAAATGATATCCTGTTTGGAACTGGACATCAATATCTACATCATTTTGTCTATTATCAATAATTTCCATTGTGTATGCAACATAGGAATATTTTCTGGTTCTTTTTTCAGTCCTTGGGTAAAATAAAGAATTTTTTACTTGGATCTCTTTATTCGCATGGCAACTATAGCGTATGTTTATCAGAGATAATGTAGGACTCTAAAGGTAAAAAAAATCAAATCATTTCAATAATTTCGGAGCCTATTAAATTCAAACAAATAAAAATCATTCTTTTTCTCTTTATAATATTAATATAGAAGAGTCACCATCTATATCTAGATATTTGTTATATTATGCAGATATTGTAAAAAGGCCAGCTGGGGTCGATTTGCTATAACAAGACCCTCCATAAATTTTCTAAAGCTAGACGAATAGCAAAGATACCACGTTATGCTATTAAAATGCCCGAAGTCTATAAATAGTGTATTCGACAAATCTAAAAAGCCTTGAAAACTTTGAATTATTTTCTAGGCTTAAAAACTTTAGATTTCCCAAGAAAATTAAATTCATATAGAAAGAGTGTTTTTATTCTATTATATTTCTTTAATTTCTATAAAAATCCTTAACTGGTCAGAAACGTAAAAGACGATTGGTTTTATTGTATTTCATAATAACCTATGATATTTTTTTTCTTGAAACCAAGCTTATAAAATATTTCGAGTATAATTTGTAGTTAAAGCAGTACTTCAATGAAAACTTAATTACAATGTCCATTTCGTTGCTTAGAAAAAAGTGGTTGAAGATGAATTGGTCTCATTTTTATCTATCCCGGGTTTTTACTTTCAGTCAGTGTTTTGTCATTGTCTTTATGCTTCCGTATCGCGTTACTTAATATAAAATGTTTTTTTTTTAAATTGTTTGGGAGATTATAGTACTTACGAAAACATGTTAAAAAACAAGTATTATCTCCAAAAGTCTGTTTTGTCACAAGGAAGTTTTGACTTATTTTATTTATTTTTATTTATATACTTTATTGCACACAAAAACAGTTCATATAACTTAAACGACTAAAATAATGTGTGCAATGGCGACCCTATCAATATAAGTGATCTCTTCCAGGTAACCATTAACCTATAGCTATATATATATATATATATATATATATATATATATATATATATATATATATATATATATATATATATATATATATGTATATGTATATATATATATATATAATATATACATATATATTATATTATATATATATATATATATATATATATATATATATATATATAATATATATATATATATATATATATATATATATATATATATATATATATATATATATATATATATATATATATATATATATATATATATATATATATATATATATATATATATATATATATATATATATATATATATATATATTATATATATATATATATATATATATATATATATATATATATATATATATATTATATATATATATATATATATATATATATATATATATATATATATATATATATATATATATATATATATATATATATATATATATATATATATATATATATATATATATATATATATATAGCTATAGGTTAATGGTTACCTGGAAGAGATATTAATATTGCTTATTGATGGTATGGTTCTTTAATTATGGCGTTCTGAGCGTGCCAGTTAAATAATTAAATAATAAATAATAAATAAAAATATTTTATTGATACCAAAAAAATACATTCAAAACGGTTACAAATCTAATGGTGCTATCTTAAATGTATTACAGAATAGGTACTGATACTGCTCCCCAAACTAAGCGGATGCTTGTATTTTGGTAGGCAGTGTTCAGTCGTGAGATGTTACATTATAAAAAATAAAAAATAAGATGGCGATATTAGCGAGTGAATGACGCTGCAAGTTATCCATTTTTAAATTATTACGTAACCTAAGTCTTATAGTGTGTGGCTGTGTAGGTGTGTGTGTGTGTGTGTGTGTGTGTGTGTGTGTGTGTGTGTGTGTGTGAGAATTATGTTGAGTGACATTGTAAATATTGATATACTTATTTGGCATACACCAGCAGGTTTTCGGTCTTGTCGTAGTCTAACACCTGGAGCCATTTACGTAATGTAGTTTTTATTTGATGATAACTAAGGTGGACAATATTTAAATCCTTGTTAGTTTTGCTGCGTTTGTTGAGGTCAGGGGGAGGTACGGTCTTATGTTTCCGTAGGATACATTTAAGCACATATATATAGTTGTAGGTGTGCTCTTTCTAATCCAATAAGGTGTGATTTTGCAGCACCTCCCCAAGCTGTAATGCAGTACTGAATTACAGATTGACACAGGGCTAAGTACACTAATTTGAGTTTGTCGAATGGAGCACATTCGCGCAAATTTTTAAAAATATTAATTAAACGTCTAGTTTTGGAGATCAACGTGTCAATCTGCTTATTCAATCTCAACCCACAATCTATATGGACGTCCAAATATTTTACAAATTCCGCACGGGTTATTTGTCGGCATGTACAATCGTTCTGAGAATTGCAAATATGAGCTTTGATGCAGAAGTCTGCTGGTGGGATTTTGGTTTTATTAATGTAAAATGCCAGATAATTTGTTTTAGACAAATTAAGTGTCAATAGATTTTGGGCCAACCAAGACATGACTCTAGATAAAGCAAGTTCAGCTGATTGTTTTATGGTGTCCCAGTTTGGTCCCGATACTAGAATTGCCGTATTATCTGCATATACAAATATTTGGGGATTAGGAAGGGACATTGTGCAGAGGTCATTGATGTAGAGCTGGAAGAAACTGGGACCCAACACACTCCCCTGCGAGACGCCATAATGGACGGCTTCGTCGTCATTCGTAAAACCTCCAATCAAGACCTGCTGCCTCCTGTCGGTTAGGTAGCTTTTGAATATCTCCTGCACTAATCCTCTTATGCCTAAACTTTCTATTTTGGCTAGGAGAAAGGGAACAGAGACTGTGTCGAACGCCTTAGATATATCGAAAAAGATGCACAAGCAGTTTATTTTAGCATCTAGATTTTTAACCACCATATTACTAAGGTCCATAACGGCGTCCTCAGTTGAGAATCCTGACCGAAAATCGTATTGATTTGAAGCCACGATGTTAAATTTGTTCATAAAAGACGTGAGTGACCGGTTTAGGATATTTTCTAATATTTTGATAGAGTTGAAAGCACCGCTATTGGACGGTAGTTATTGACACAGTCTCTGTCTCCGCTCTTGTAAATAGAGTGGATAATTGCCTTTTTGAAAGCATCAGGGAAAACACCGGTACGGATGGCAGTGTTACAGATATGAGTGATAGATGGAACAGCTCTTGACGGCATAGTCTAATAATCTATGACGAGATACCATCCCATCCTGTAACGCAGTTAGGACGAAGCTGTAAGATGATAGATTCGATGTCGGAGTCAGTGACTTCTGACAAAACAAGTGAGTTACATGGGCTAGTGTTGAAAGCAGGAGAATTGGATAATGATGGAGGGACATTTACATTTGAGGGGCCCGAAGACAATACTTCAGTGGCTAAGTTTTTACCTATATTTGAGAAAAAGTTGCAAACGTGGTTAACAGAAGTTTTTGGGTCATTAGTTATGTTGAGTAAATTTGTGGAGCTTACTTTAGACTTATGAGTGTTAGTAATATTTTTTATCGCTTTCCAGAGGGCTTTAGGATTATTTCCTGCTATATCAAGCTGGGTTTTTTCGTATGCTATTTTTAGTTTACGTAGTAGACCGTTGCAGAAGTTACGGTACCTGGTGTAGGTAACCTTAAGAATCATATTTAAGGGTGATTTTCTTGATTTTATGTGCAACCTATCGCGGTTTGTTATGCATCGGAGCAAACCAGGTGACATCCAGAGCTTAAGCATAATATTTTTCTTGGTCATGGATGTTGTCAATGTGTGATGAACGATTATGTTGGATAGTGTGGAAACGAAACTGTTTGTTGCCAAGTTTACGTCGTTAGTTAACAGAATGTTACTAAAGTTAGTCCGTTCAAGTTCTATTTTGATATTAGAGAGGTCTGTAGTGGTGCGGGAAGTAGGATAATGGTTGTTATGGGTGGTTTTTATAAGTTCTAGAATTATTGGCCTATGGTCAGTTATGAAAGAGTCCAATATTAAAGTTGTAGAGGGCGGCGTAGAATTTGTTAGAATGTGATCAAGGCATGATGTATCCCTAGTGGGGTAGTAGTGTGTTGGGAAAAGTCCATGTGTTGCATTAAGGGTCAAGTATTCTTCGCGTAATGCATCCGGGCTATCTAGGGCTATATTTATATTAATATCCCCTACCAGGATTGTGTTCACTTTTGTTAACCCAGTATATAAGATACTGAGGTCTGTTAAGAAGTTGTCCAAATTTTCTTTTGATTTTAGAGAAGGGGATCTATAAACTGCCACAATACTAAAGTTATTGTCCACTGTACATACTAGACAGCTAGCTCTTGTATAAGAAGGTTCATGAACTCTGTATGTACATTTTTTATTTATATAGAGAACTACTCCGTCGTTTTGGTTTACTAAATTAGTCGTAAAGTGGGAATCAAATCCTTCCAAATGTGGTAGGTTATTTACTTTACTGAGCCAGCATTCGGTCAATACAATGACATCTAGGGTGACATTTTTCATTGACAATAATATGCGTAGTTAGTCGAAATTTTTAATTACACTACGAATATTTAAATGAAGAAGCTTGAATGATTTTAGTCTATGTTTAAGGTATATCTGACAGTCCTCTGGGTGACATAAATAGGAGTTGGTTGCTTCTAGTGAATCCAATTCAGTGTTAATATTGTATACACCCATTGCTTATGTTAGATATTCGAGGAAGAGGCTTAGCATAAGACTGATATATACATACGAGTATATAACAAGTATTTATGGGTGTTATTTTATATGGGTATGTGTTTTGTGATATTGATTTTGTGTAGGAGTATGTATTATGTAATAGTATGTTGAATGATTGTGTTGTAAATTTAGTGTAGGTAAGGTTATGTTAGATATTTTGTAGTATTTACATGTAAATCTTATGACTAAGTATTGAACATATATAATGCTAAAATAATATTTTTTGTAGTAATAAGCAATCAGTTTTAATTTTACTTGTTGTGCTAGTCACATATTCTTCTTGAGGTCCAAGAGACACTTTTCAGTGGAGACAAATATTTGTTTCTCGCTTTGCGTTTTCCGAAGAAATATATTATATATAATTTGACGACCAGCAGTAGGTAAACCCATTTTTACTAAACTTAAATTTAAAAAGCATATAAAAATTTTGAACGAAGCAGGATATGAACCCGCGCCTCTGGAATACCGTTCCAGCGCTCTGACCAACTAAGCCATTCGTTCTCACCGAAATTCTTATACGCTTGTTACAACTTATTTATGTTGTTAGAATCTCTGTAAGAAGATTTTTACAAATTTCCGCTACCCAAAGACAACTCGTAAAATTATCGTTTGGCAAGAGAGAATACTATTTATTTTAATATTTTTACTATGTTTTAAAGTGTTATTCCACACTTAGGACAGAAAATACTAAACTTAAATTTAAAAAGTGTATAAAAATTTTGAACGAAGCAGGATTAAAATTTTTTTATAAAATTTTTAAAATTTTTATACGCTTTTTAAAAATTTTTATACGCTTTTTAAATTTAAGTTTAGTATTTTCTGTCCTAAGTGTGGAATAACACTTTAAAACATAGTAAATACCCATTTTTGCTTGCAAAATCTCTAGCCAGGTAGAATAACCTTTTTGAGCTCGCAGAGAGGTATTCAGCTACGTATATCGGCTGTCGTTTCCCAGGGATATTTATAATTTCAGTATTCAACTTTTCATTTGCCGTTTTTTTTTTGTTATTGAACGCCCGCGGAGGACAGTGTTCAGCTTCTTTTGAACGCTGTGGAATTCAACTACAATTGGTCTTGTTGCACCGCGTTTACCTGGCAGTCGGTAAATATCACGGAGGTCTGACTCTGAAATATTTATCCCAACAGTTTGTCCTATATTTCCCACAGTAGCCATGAGATCCCCATTAGTTTCTTTATCTATCATAGGAATATTTCTTATTTCTATACCTGAGGGTCTGGACTTCTGCTGTAAATCCAGCACCTTTCTTTCCAGTTTTTCTATGCAGCGACGATGTTCTATTCTTTCTTTTTGTATATTATCTAACCCTGTTTTAATTTCTTCAAATTGATTATTTATAAATCCCATAGATTTAGTAACTTTATCATTGGATTCATGAATTTTGGCCGTTTGTTTTTTTAGCTCTGTGATTTCAGTAGAAAGTTTCAAGATTGTTGTTTTCTGCTTCTCGCACATTTCATTTACTTTAGCGTCGAACTCCAACTTCCAATTGTGTAGCAATCCTATAATTTCTTGTTTAAGGTCTTGATCATCTTGCACTAATGGTGAATCGCTATCTGTACGATGTCGTTTGTTGCGATTTATATTCACATATTTATTCTCATTCATGCGTAACAGATCAGATTCCGATTGGGTAAGCTTGACGGGAGTAATAGACGACGGAGTCGCTGGAGGAGATCTGCGCACGGACATGATTACGAAGTATATGTTTAGCTCGCGTGAGGTGCGATATGGCTATTGCGTAGCAGATGATGTTTGCTACGTGATATTGAGTGACGTCGTTAAATCGTAGCAGCAAACTCGTAGCGGACAAGATAGCCGTAGCGTGTAGCACAGATATCGGACGTCTAATTCGAGGCAACCGTCAGATCCGACCGAGGTAACGACACACTCACAATATACGGCTATCACTTAAGGACTGCGGTTGAGCACATATCACTTCGCCAATGTCACGTATTGCTTATTGAAAAATCACATTCCGATATATACAAACTGTTTTGATTGACATATCTGCAGTGTTGCCAGCCAAAAATTAATACCAGCTATAAAAGCCGATTCTACCGATTTTGATTGACAAATAGTGGGAAGTCGATATTACCAGACTTGTCATAAAATGTATTGAAACCTGCCACTACTATAATTACGTTTCATCTCACGGAAAGAATATTACCAAAAAAATAACAACTCACTCAAAGAATTA
Organism: Eueides isabella; assembly: GCA_019049475.1. Classification (NCBI taxonomy): domain Eukaryota; kingdom Metazoa; phylum Arthropoda; class Insecta; order Lepidoptera; family Nymphalidae; genus Eueides; species Eueides isabella. The sequence continues at coordinate 9,590,188 of CM032387.1, forward strand.
CTGGAACATATTAAGCTAGAAATGAACAAGCAGACTCAAGATATTCACGATTCTGTAACTGATACTATCATGATTAAAATGGATGAGAAATTAATGTTACTAATAGAAGAAAACAAAACACTTAAATTAATGATAGTACATCGTGAAGAAAAATTTAACAAATTAGAAATAAAGGAAAGAAAGAATAACATATTACTATTTGGCTTAGAGGAGACTGAAAAATCAACAAACGAATTATTCGACATGGTGAAACATAAGATCAAAACCGATATAAATATTAACCTAGTGGAAAGTGAGATCAACAAATTACATAGAATTGGGAGACCGAAAACTGAAGAAAATGCCAACCCACAACCTATACTGTTTTCATTTGTAAGAGAATTTGTGAAAGGCCAGATTATGAAAGAAAAGAAAGCGTTACAAGGAGTGTATGTAAAAGAGGACTACCCAAAAGAAATACTGAACAAAAGAAGAGCGTTGCAAGACGAAGTTAAGGAAGAGAGGGAAAAGGGGAAGGGTTCCCGTGGGGCATTAGACTGCTACCCTCCAGATAAAATAAAGCAGACAATAGATTAAGAAAATATAAAGCATGTACTTATCTACGTAAATTGAATTGAACCAATATCAGATGAACAGGGAAGACATGTAAATAAAAAACCAGATAAATTCTTTATATCAACTCTGAATACACTAACACTTAGAACAGACGAAAGACTAGCAGAGCTAGAAAAGGCACTAGAGGCAATAAATTGGAGCATACTAAATTTAATGAAGTAAGATGTATTGGAGAAGAAATTCTAGAGTGCGAAGACTATATCTTCTACTACAAGGGAGAACAACAGGCGATGTATGGAGTTGGGTTTATGATAAAAAAAGAGTACAAGCACTATATTGACGAATTTCAAGGGAAATCTAAAAGAATAGCGACTTTAAATATCAGAATACCAACAAGCAAAAATCCTATATCCATAATACAGGTATATGAACGGAGAGAAAGAAACTTGTTTGGTAAAATTTTTGTGAATCCCTTAGACCTCGCTCTTCTTCTTCTCTGGTGTGGACAAATCTTAAGAGATTCCGCCGATCACTTAACTTTGTTTGTAGTCCTTATTCCAATAACAATATTTCCATAAAAAAATATCCTTTCTATATGGCTCAACGATTTTGCGAACAAATTGGCTCCTCCTTCTGTACCAACCTTGATCTTTTTATATCCACCCCGGTTGAATCCTCAGAGGAAATGGATCTTCCTTTTTCCTTTGATGAACTTAAAAACATCTTGACGGATTTAAAGGACACCAGCCCAGGAGAGGACGGTGTTTCTAACTCATTTATTACAAAATTAAAAATAAAATCGAAAGAATTTTTTTATTTGGTAAATAAAATATTTCAGTCAAGCATTATCCCTGTAAATGTTGCAGCTGTCGTCCCATCCTTTACGGTGTAAGCTATCTAAGCTAGCTGATCTTATCCCTCGAGGCAAACCGTTGCCGTATCTGATTGATAGCTTCCTTAGATTTACATCTCTTCCTAACCCCTTGTCTTATTTTCCATCTAATCCCCTCTTTATGAAGGCTTATAATGCCCTGGTCCATTCTCCCTGCATTGTCACAAATATTGGCCTAACCAAATGTGATCCTGGCACCAACACAAAATTTAAGGAATTAGCTCATCTACATTGGCCAAATCATCTTCTCATCTTCACGGATGCATCAAAGCTTTCCAAGAAAAGCTGTGTTGGTGCAGCTTTCTGAATACCAAAATTCAAAATTATTTTACAATGTAAATGTCCCCCTGAACCATCGGTGTTCACAGGCGAGACTGTTGCTTTGTTAGTAGCAGTTCTGTTTACACGCTCCCATGACTTTAAACAAACGGTTATCTTTACGGACTCACTAAGCTGCTTAATGGCATTGAAGGGAAATCCATTTCACAGTAGATTAAGATTTTCAATTGTCTTAAGGATTCGTGAAGAATTGTATTCATGTCATCTAAAGGGCTTGGAAGTTACTCTGGTTTGGATTCCAGGCCATTCTGGAATCAGTGGGAATGAATCTGCAGACTCTTGCGCCAAGTTGGCCATCCGGTGTGGCATACTTGAACATTTCTCTAAATCTGCTCATGATCTGCAGTCTCTTGCAGATACTCACCTTCGTAAGTCCTGAAGTGATTCCTGGAATTTATCAAAGTCCCAAAAAGGTAAGTATTATGACCTTATCCAACCTAAAATCCCTAAACGACTGTGGTTTTACTCTCAAAGATATATTGAACGGAGGATTATTACAACAATCTGTCGCTTACGCCTTGGGCATGCTTGTACACCTACATCTGGCCAAGATCAGGATCAGAGACCATTCGCTGTATGAATGTGGCCTGGACGACGGCTCCCCTTCTCACATCCTGTTTCCTTGCCCCAACTTAACTCGTCCCCTATACGATGTTCTTCCCCATAAAGTCCCTCGTCCGCTTAATGTTCAATGTCTGTTAATGTTTGTGTTTGGTTCTTTATGTAAATTTTAACAAAATTAGATTATAAATTAACACGTATATAAAATATTATTTATTACTAACATAATGTGTTGTGTGTATATTTTGTAAATATTAGTTTTTTTTTTGTTATAGGTGAAGGCTGTAATTTTACTGGGTGTCTTTTTTACATGCATTAGATTATTGTGTACAGTTATCTCTTTTGTACTGATCAATTCCTCTCGTGAGTCTTCCATACAACGTGACATTGGCGAAGTGAATTGTGCTCAACCGGCACGCTCGAAACGCCATAATTAAAGAAATGAAATGAATGAAATGAAAAAAGTTACACAAAAAAGATACTATTTAGACTTATGTTAACTTAGTTTATACAGATTTTTTTAAATATTGGCCGACCTTCTTTTTTGTAATTATTTCATTATTTGTATTTTCTTTGCACAAATATGATATTAAAGGATTATCAGACTATGTAATTAAACGTTTTTTACAAAATAATTTCATTCTCTTATATGAATTTAAAATCCTTTTCACGCTGTATAGGGTAGGTAGAGGGAACCTAGTGTTAAGACATTCTGTTTCACTTCCGTTCCCTACTTTCTGCCGAATTTCAGGCATTGCGTGTTACATGTTTATAAATTTAAAAATGAACTAAGCAGAAACACAAACTATATATAAAATGATTTTAATTATTTATAATAAAATCACTCGTCAGAGTTTAGTAATATTAAAAACAGGCTACATGTTTATTTCTTTATATTATTTTAATATTTATTATATAAAACATACGGTTTTATTGACTTAATTGTTATTACTGTATTTTTCTATAGATACTATTTGATTAATGACGATGTCGTTAGATAATTTTGTTGCTGTTTAAAAGTCGCTGTATACTTTTAAACTGCATTAAAGTGATTGTTTGTATACCTACTCTGAAAATATGTAATATTATTATAATGCCAACGCGAAGACCTAAGGTAGATTCACCTTATTGATCGTTAAGCCAATTTGGTATATAAACTAGATTTGATAACTTTTGACTTACATTGTAGACAGAAACGTAAGAGAGAAAAGTGAGGATGAATTATGCTTTTTAAGTAGCAGGTCCCAAACTCGCGCTTCTTATCATAATTGGCTAACCATTAACAAAATATTTTCATTCCTTTAGATCTAGTGCAAGAATAACACTTTATAATTGTGTAGTTAAATTTTAAAGTTGTTTTTAATTAGGTCACATTTAGAATGTATGCACATAGGTGTACGATAGGGTACCAGCGTAATAATTAATTATATTCGACCCGAATCCGACCCTAAAAGTTTTAATGTGTTAAGTTGATGAAATATATTTTAAATTTATGTGTTTTTAAGTTATCCTATAATAATATAACCCTAAATAACTTAGTATAATCAGCATCTAGTTAAGAAAGGGTTATTAGCATTCAAGATACAGTTAAAGTCAATGTATTGCAATTAGTAAGTTGTAAAAAATTGTCCAACTATATAGTTTGCTGTGATGTACATATAGTAACTCAATACTACTATTTTGACTATTTTTAAGTATTAATCTATACTTATAAAGAAAATATTTATTTAGAAAAAGTAAAAATTTTAACCTAATGGCATTTGAACCCGTGCCTCTTGGAATACGTCCAAGTGCTTAAGCCATATGTTCTCGTCAAGCTGTACGTGTATGTTCGTCGAAATTGTTATACATTTGTTACAACTTAATTATGTTTTTAGCATTAATTAGTAATATTAAAAAATCTCTCACAGCTAGGGTACACTAGCGTTTAAATAAAATACGTGTTTGTTGTCTTTTATCCCTAAACAACAATATTTTATAATATACCTAATAATAGCGCAATAATTCATAAAATAATAATAAATATATGTACTAATTATTCGATAAAAAATGCTTAAATCCTAATTATTATAATATACAATACCTTCAGCCTTTACATTATTTATCGTTTTAGTTAATACGATCCCTGCACGCGTCTTTTACCTTGCCCACTGTTATAAATAAATTCATATTTTTGTCATTGAATAAAAATACAATAAACTACCATCGGCTTAGATTAAATAAATTCATATTTTTGTCATTGACTAAAAATATAATAAAACTACCATCGGCTTAGATTAAATAAATTCATATTTTTGTCATTGACTAAAAATATAATAAAACTACCATCGGCTTAGAAAGCAGTGCTGCTGAGAAGAGCCGACAAGAAACTCAACAGTCGCCCTTTTCCATCGCAACAGCATCCTTCCAACTGAATAACTCGTTGGCCATGCTCTCAAAACGGTAGCTATATTTCTTGTGAGAAGGCTCAGGGTCAAACAATGTGAGGTAAAGTCTATATCCAATAGTGGTCGTCAAAAGGCTCATGTGATGATGATAGTGATAATAATAAAAGTTCTTAGTTCCTATTCACATAGAACTTTGTTAGGTCCGTTATAATCAAACATTATTTTTATTGTGCCTATTACAGGGTGGGCCAAAAAGGCGTGAGAATTTCAAAAACTGATTGTTCGTGAGAGGGACGTGGGAATGCGGTGCGGGTAGTGGGGATAGGCAAATTGGTTCTCGGAAATTTAGTTGCCATGAAGCGTTTCACCGGTGAGCAGAGTGCGTTCTGTGTATGGGCTTATTACAAAAATTCGTGCATTAAAATCAATGTCCTAGTGAAAGTGTTATCAGATCGTGGGTTAAAAAGTGTGAGGTTATGGGTTCGACACTGAATCAAAACTTGTGGGGCGTTCAAGGTCAATAAGTACGGAAGAAATTGTAAGAGAAATCACGACGTGTGTGCGGCGTGATCGCCAGTTTGAACCGAAAGAAATCAACTTACTCTATGAGCTCACTTTATCCAGAACATCATTAAGGCATATTTTGGCAAAAGATTTTAAATTTCAGCCGTATAAACCTCAATAAGTACAGAAATTGAAACCAAATGAACACCATCTTCGTCGAGCTTTTGACGTAACAATGTTCCACCGTTTTCGAAGTTTGAACAACATTCTTTTCTCGGATGAAGCTCATTTTCATTTATTTGTGATATATTAATATTTATATAATACATAAATAAGCAAAATTGTCGGTATTGGGCCTCAGGAAATTCCATCGGACCCCATTTCCTCAAAAATGAGTGAGGCTAAACCATAAAAGCAAATTCTGATCAGTATACAGACATGTTACGAAATTTTTTCTTCCCTCAACTGCATAATTTTGAAGCCTACAATAGCAGAACCTGGTTTCGATGACACGGTGCAACAATCAAATTTAAATTCAAATATTTTTATTCATAATAAGAAGTTACACGCTTCGTTTTTGAACCTCAAACAATTTACCACCGGTTCACTCAAAGTATTGCCTCAGACCTCAGACCTGAGAAAAACCGGCGCTATGTTTGTTATCCCGAGCGATGTACCAACGAGTTTTTAAGAATCTGACGTCCAGATTCGAGGAGTTTGTACGTGTGGTTGGTACACGTCTCAGTGACGTTATTTAAAATAATAAAATTCTTATAATTTTACTTTATTAAAAATAAAGATTAACTTCCTATATATCAAAGTTCCTGTAAATGTAAACGCGATAGTTCGTGGGTTCAATTCACAGTCGAAAATAAAATATGTAATATTTATAAATTAAATATTTTAATGATCTCATTTCTTCGCTCTGGGAACAAGGCAAAGCATGGCATTGCATTTTGCTACTCAACACTTAACGCCTAGGTTTCCAAGTTCTGCCTACTTTGCCATGTGCAGTATACAATATGAAGCTGAAAAGAAACTAATACATGATACAAAGAAAATAATCTAATTACCTAGTTCAGACATCAGTTAGCTTCTTAGCGTTAGCAACACACTTAGCTTAGCTTCATTTATTTGCTGATTATTGTAAATGATTTTATCATTATGAATACCTCTAATTTAACGCTGTACATCACTTAAAACCGTTTGACTTAATCATTTAACTATGTAACCTGGAAAATAATGTCTTTTTACTGTTTCTAGTTACATGGGTACCGGGAGTTTCACTACTTACATACTAATATTTACCTATTATATATTTACTTTCAGACTTTTTTGCCTGACTTAAAATAAGTTTTGAGATATTGTATAATTATGTAATTAAATTGAAAAAATGCAAAAAACGTTTTGGGATTTATGGTATAAATTTTATCTATGTCGTAGGTCTGATAGTTTTCACTAAATGTTATTTTTTTTTAAAAAAAAACTAAAAAAACTTTAAACTGCTCTGGTGTAAAGGTCACAAAATGACGTTTAGGTCATACACATACAATAGCCTTTCAATCCTCGATATGATCGTATATAAGCAAAGAATAGCTGATAGGATAGTAATGCTATAATTATTGCCTAAAAATTATAGATATATTTTAATAAGCGTATTATTTCGTTATAATTGGCCAATTACTTATGCTAAAAGCGTTATACTAATGCAAGATTCGATTGCTTATATGAATCAGAACCTCCCAAAGTTAGTTGATAAGTTGAAAATATTATAACGTATATCACAACACAATAGAGTTTCATAATAGAGATATTTTCCTAGAGAAAGAGCCTTTTATTATCAGTGACATTTTAACGTATCAATAAGCTATAACATTTCGAAGGTTTACTTCACGTTATATAATATTGGAAAAGTACCCAAGTTATTTTTCTGTTACTGTTCTCTATCTATTACAATGTTTGACATAGGTAAATTATTTTTATCTTATATGTGTCTTATTCAAGCATTTAGTTCTTTCACTGTACATCAAATATTTCTACTTCGCTTTACTTCACTTTGTTTCATGCTATATCCCTTGCGGGGTAGGCAAACAGGATGGGCGCCAAGCGCTACGGTATCGGCATATCTCTTTCAGCTTTTCCACTGTCATCAACCTCTTCATACCTAAACTCCGAGGGGTCCTCATGCTTTTTACGTGACTCCTTCAGTATCGTAGATACTGTGTTTTCAAATAAATGAATTCTTATTTTTTTTTCTCATCGTAGGAATGAATATTAAGGAAGACTAAGTGTGGCGTTAAGTTTTGTCTCGCATTAAGCAATGTATGGAAAATTGAGTGGAAAGTTGGAAATGGAGTGTCTTAGCATTGAGTTACGTCTGCCAACGTCATTCCATATTATTTTGTTTGGCAGCTTCATGTTGTATTCCACACTTGGCAGGGTAGGTAGACGGAATTTGGGGACCTAGTGTTAAGACACTCCGTTCCACTTCCGTCCTCCACATTATTAACTTAACTTAACTTAGCTTCACGCTATATACCTAGCGGGGTAGGCAGAGAGAACGGAGCGCCAAACGCTACGGTCTCGGCATACCTCTTTCGCCTCGTCCACTGTCATCTACCTCTTCATACATGCCCTCCGGGGGGTCCTCATGCTTTTTACGTGACCTTCCTCCAGTATCGTCGATATTATGTTTTCGAAGGTCAACCGAGGTCACATTATTAATTATTGCATAATAATTTTTAATTTATATTTAAAGTTGATTTTGTTAGATAATCATATATATAAAATAATAATCATAAACATAACACTAAAAAATTTGTCAATCTTGCATGTATTATTCAATAAAGAATGACTGTCAGATTTAGGTCATACGCTGCTCTACTCGAGCAATCTATTATTTTATTCATGTTTAACACACTGTTGTTAGTATGATTTGATTCAGAATATAACTTATCGACAGTTAGTAAATACAGGTAAATTAAGGCTATAAAAGATGTAGTCTAGACTACATTAAAAAAAAATCTAATTAGAAATCAGATCTTGATGCTTAATGTGTTTCGAAATAAATTATGTTATTATTTATATTAAGGTAAATGCTTTATTACTACTATGTTACTTTCAACTTGTTAGGAGAGCTATTGATTTCTTTTTTTTTTCGACATGTGCAGTGCACACAGGGAACCCGGGAACCTAATGTTCCGCCGCGTTTGCCTTGTTATCAGAGCTAAGAAATTAACATTTTAAATATTTTACTTTAAAACATAAATATTTCATTTTTTCGAGTGGGGATCAAACCAACAACCTGTCGCGTTTACAGTCACAAGCTTACAAGCTTGTGCCCCGACTACACGACAGACCATACTCTGAAGCTGGATCGTGCCTGCGCTTATGAATATAACATTATAGCTACGAAAGATTAAAATATATTTAAATATTTAATATATTTTTATACTAAATAAATATTAATGTTATAATGTATAATATATATATATATATATATATATATATATATATATATATATATATATATATATATATATATATATATATATATATATATATATATATATATATATATATATATATATATATATATATATATATATGTGCTTATAAACAAAAGCTTTTATTATATTCATTTATTTCAAGAGCTTTGTGTTTTCTTTTCACATATTATTTCTTACGGACGCACAGTAAAAACTACACATCCCCCTTTTTTAGATTTTTCCTTCAACCTTTTTAACTAAGTCTTCTGGGTCAGCTGAAGTCTTCCCATCCTATTGTACCACAATTCCACAATTGTATTTACTATCAAAAGTTTTAACAACATATTCAATTTAACACCATTATACTTTTGATAGCTTTTAAAACAACATAATATTTCCTTTTACTACTTACTAAGTAAAAGAATAAAAAAGTAATATCTGACCTCAATAAAATATCAAATTTCTTCAAGGCTTAGATGAAACAAATAATAATGGCGTCGTTTTATTCAGTGGAGGTGTTTTGTAAATATCAGTTTTGTTAAAAGGACATGAAGAGAAATAACAATGATTTCCTTTCCTAGAATGTATTAAATTTGCAATCATTTTTGATCCTCAGATAAGATTAATTTCGCAATGAATGAATGGTTATTAGTGGCGCGATTTTGTCAAGTTCGAAGTTCAGTAGAGTTCGGAACGCGTCGCGGTGTGGACGCACGCGTCTTTAATTTAATTGTACACGTACAAAAGTGTAAAATAAAAAATATTAGTTATTAAAGGATAATCTTGGTGCAGTATTTAATTAGCATGTAAAAATGAAAATATGTTTTTTAATGTTGGAAAAAAATCCATAAAAATTGCAATTGTTTTCAAAAGTTCTACTTAAGCTTTTTGTGTTGTTAATTACTTCTGTAACAATAATTGTCAATGTTTATTTATTTTTAAACTTTGATTTGAATATATTTTTAACGTATTTTATATTTTTATATCAATATTATAATGAATAGTTGGATATAATATATATAGAATAGTTAAATATGTAGTGTATGCTAAGTTTGTACAGCAAAATTAGTTGTTACATAAAATTAACAAGGAGCATCAAAAGGTATAATAATTATTAAGGAATCAAAATACTAGTTATTTAATTTTTTTTTTAAATTACAAAAGTACTAGGAGCAGTACATCTCTCAGATTCAAGCTGTATCCCGCACATGGCGGTGTAGGCAGAGGGAACTTAGAACCTAGTGTTAAGACTAGACAACCGTTCCCAACTTTCCGCCGAATTTGAGGCATTGCTTGTTGAGTGGTGGAACCTAATGCCGCAACCCTCAAGATCAATATATAAATAATTAAAATTGAAGGCAAGTGGGCTTTCAAGCTTTCAAGAAAAGTTAGGATATCCTTCCAACAAAAATCAACTTTATTGTATTTTTAAATCAATAGTACATATATCTTATTTATTCCATGCACATTATATAGTGTGTTTTTCTGTATATGCGTCTCTACCTTGATAAAATAAAAAAATACGCGACCAAGTTTAAGCTCTTCTCTTATGTTAATTTCCACAATTAGCATAAGTTTACTTTGTAAATTACTAGAGTCGCACCTGCGGCTTCACCCGCTTAAATTTGTTGTTATTACGAATTATATAAAATCTTTACATAAATTGTCTATGTATTATATTAATATACAAGCTTTGTTCATGTACAGTATTTATTTAGACTGTTCAGTAGCATCATTTGATAATATTAGAAGGTTTATAATAGGATACTTATATATTTTATATCGCAAAGATTTACTAAATTACCAGTTTTTGGAGACTAATTTTGCCTATGTTTAACTTAACAGAAATTATAGAACTCTTTTCAATTTTAATTATAACATGGCGTTATGCCGTTATGATTAGTTACTACTGTGGTTATTATACATTTAATTTTTCTTCATAAAAAATCTTTAACGTACGTGAAACAATAAACAGGTTATAAATGTAATGCGAAAAGTTAAAACACGAAATTAGGATTTGTACGTAATAAAGGTAATTTATTTACTTTAACACGTGTATGTTGTGCGCAATGTTCTTCTTAGGACCCATTTCGTATGGGGTAAAAGAGGCAAAAGGTAAAAGAGTACGTGCTACAGATTTAACGATGGATCCCAACATTAATATCAATGTAAAAATTGAATAAAATACTACAGATAAGAATGAATTATTTTTAATGCAAAGTCGTACAACCTACACATTGTGTAATATTCAAATTTCAAAGGCGTGTTTTATCTTAATCAGACCGGCGCAAAATCTTTATAGCTAGTTAAACTTGACCCGTGTGAAAATCAAGGCAACAATTTCTATATTAGCGTAAAAAGATAACAATTTTACGTTCCAAATATGAATTTAATTGTATTTTCGACATAAAAATAAACAAAAAATTAAAAAATTAAGCAGAGTTTTCAATAAAACAATTAATTAACACAAGAATGTGTTTAATATGAGGAACTTCTAACAACAACATATTTTATAGTTAGGTTCGTCAAAAGTTTTGACAATTTATACTACTATAACAGTACCTCTTTATACTAGTCTAATTATTGATAGTAAGTGGTATTTCTATTTAATATGTATTAGACGGTAATTATAAAATATATAATTACAATATCAACAAGTTAATCTGGCTGAGAGCATTAATGTATAGTGGAATTCCCACGAACTATTGGCATTTCAGAAAACAATGCATTGTTAGTTATTTCATTTAATTCCGCTATACTGAAAGATTTTTTTTTATTATTTACGTGTTCTCTGTTAAAAGTACGTCTGTTGTATAAAAAATAATCACAAATCGCCATGATCACCTTTTCAATCGTACAAAGTACGGCTTTATTGGACTCTCTTTATACTTTTTTCATTGTGATAGGTGTAAAGGATCGTGAAGTCTTTTTTCAAACAGCGTTTGGTGGGTTTGAGCTTATTTAAAACGGATGTATTGGAAAGGAAAAGATGATATCGATAATGAAACATATCTTTGTCTTTGATATTTATTTATATTTTGCTTCTGTCTTTACCTATTATATAACATGATGTAGAAAGAATGAATAATAAATGAGATTTGCACTTTCCGCCGATTTGAACATTGCGTATTTTGTGGCGGAACTCAACACCATACTTTGCCTTTTTATCTAAGCGAAGAAATGAAAATTTTAAACATTTTTAAAAATTTTTCTTCCTCGAACACATAACTTATCGCGTTTACAGCACCATACTTGCTTATACGCCCTAGCCACAATATTCCTCTATATATATATATATATATATATATATATATATATATATATATATATATATATATATATGTATATATATATATATATATATATATATATATATATATATATATATATATATATATATATATATATATATATATACATATATTGACAAAATAAAGTTTATCTATACAGTAAAAGTTTGATTAGATATTATTGTTCACGTAAATACGATTTTCCTTAACTAAAATTGTTACATTGAATTACCTAAAGCGAATTTAAATGTTACAAAAATGCTACATCTCGAACTTCAACACTGTTTTCTATCATTAAGAATACATTAAAGTAGTAAGTATGTAGTCAGAAAATGTGATTTATAAACGATAATTTATTTTTGCTTTCGTTTAAAGCAATAAATAGAGCAAGCTTTAGCAATATACTATTATTATGTACGGGCAATTTACATATTGGAAATAAAATAAGAAAATAATGGAGTGAAAGAGTAAGCAAAATTTCATGCCATTTCATGTCAGACAAAAAATAGTATCTGTAAATATATAAAATATAACGGCATATATATTACATGTCATGGCGCAGTGGCACAAGCACGTCACTGTAACCGTCAGGTGCTGGTGCTTCATCGATCCCACTCAAGGAAATGAAGTATTTAATATTTTCAATTTAAATATTTAATGTTTTCATTTCTTCGCTCTGGTACAAACGCGGCGTTGAATTCCGTCACTCAACACACAATGCCTCAAATTCGGCGGAAAGTAGGGACCAGAAGTGGAACGGAGTGTATTAACACTAGGTTCATATGTTCCCTCTGCCTACCCTGCCATGTGCGGGATACATACGTTAAGTTGATTAAGTATTACATGTATGTGTTTTAATAATTGTGTTTTATTAACATTGTACAAACATTAAATTCATTACCAAATGTAAAATTTTAATCATATAACGAAAAAGGATTTATGGTGAATTCATTTGAACGTTACTACTGAAAATAGTTTGTATACAAAAGCGAACAATGCCATTTATTGATAAATATTTATTTATTCTGTTTTGTTTGTGTGAAATTATTTGTTTAAAAGTGTGAGTGAAGTGTACTGGTGTTGCAATGGACTCGGAAACGGAAATTCAAAACTTTATAAACTGTACCCAGCAGGTCTTAGGACATGATCTGTCCTGGGATAAGCTTAATGTTTCACATATACTAGATTTACTACCAAACCAAATACTGGAAGATGTTAATTTAAAGTAAGTATAGCTATATATTATATAATATTATATTTTTATAGACACTATCAAGTATATTATATTATTAGTAAATTAAAGTGCTGAACAATTTTTGCACTAGTTATGACAACCATACAAAAATCTACACGGGCTTCTATAAGAAGTCTAGAACGTCTATTTGATATTAAATATTATTTGATAATAAAATAAAATACGTTAAATGAGTCGATCGGATGGAGTTTTTAAATCTGCTGTCCTTAAAGCTTGCGCTGCTGTTAAGTATTTATAATAGAACTGGCTGACCCGGCAAACGTTGTTTTGCCATAAAAAGGGAAACATGTTAAGTTTGTTCAACCCTTATCACTTAGGAATTTGAAAAATAGATAGCAGCCGTATTCATTTATATAGAGTGATGTTAAGGGCAATATTGTTTTAAATTAAATACTTGTGATGCACATAGCTGGGCACCGTTAATCAAATAGTTAACTTCGTTAATCGTTAATCCGCTACAAAAAAAGTTACATTTCGGAAGAATTAACGCTAGTTAACGTTAATCGTTAATCCGTTAATATGTGTAAAATTGCATTTTTATATCGTTGCGTTAGTTAACTTATACAACTTGTTGATTTAGGTTCTGGAAGTTAACAGGTTAGGAATAAAACAAAATATTTGTATAATTCAAATGTTTAATTTAATCGTCGGGCATAAGGTGCATATTCCCCTTCATGAACATTAACATGTTGAAGTTCTCGTCTGAAAGCGAGGCTCGTTTTGGTGTTAAAATGTCTTTACCCGTAGAAAACAGACGTTCAACTGCAGCGCTTGAGGGTATAGCAGTATTGTATTTAATAAATAGATTTATGAATATCTGTTCCCCGAGGAATGCAGCATCGTTCAACGTGTCTTTTGATTTTATATTCAGTTACATCATAACGAGACTTTGCGCTTTGCTCTTTAAAGAGTTGGAGCTCTTTGTTTTTTCTATAGACTGAGTGACAGAATTGAAAAAGTCTCCCTCCTCGTCATCATCGTTGTTACTGCATTGCTCCCTCCGCCAGTTAAACTATCTCTGTCCTTCGAATTTTCCGCTGCTTCTTGTCGTAAAGTCGTGTCTGAACCTGTTTTTCGCGCCGCGTCGCCGTGCCGTGCGGTAAATAGTAGGCATTAGATTAACGATAATATGCTCTCGCGGACTTTTTTTTAGAACTTTTAAAGGAGAACAATTCTCTCATACACGGTTTTTGCTAAACTTTAATCGCCTACGCAATGCACACAGCGGAAACTCTCTGTTGGGAAAAAAGTCCCTGATTTTGAAACATTTTTAATTGGTGCTCCGGTCCTATTGGTCTTAGCGTGATGATGTATAGCCTATAGCCTTCCTCGATAAATGGGCTATCTAACATTGAAATATTTTTTTAAATCGGACCAGTAGTTCCTGAGATTAGCGCGTTCAAGCGAACAAACAACTTCTCAGCTTTATAATATTAGTATACATGTCATTGCAAGTAGATACTGAACTGAATTGCGTAACGTAATAATTTACTTCTTGAACTCACTAAATTAATCATATTTTTTGATAGAGTGAACACATTTTTGTATATAAATATTGTCGACATTAAATTCGTAGATTTTACGTGATGTGCACTCCAATAAACATATAAACAGACAAACAGACAAAAAAATTAAAAATGGTGGAAATGGGTTCTGTTACTTATCTTTTCACACGTTGGCTATTTTTTTGTTCAATTTCTTCAATGTACAAAAATATTTTTTCTACAGATTTATTATATGTATAGATTATCCCTT
This sequence comes from Eueides isabella, assembly GCA_019049475.1. Classification (NCBI taxonomy): domain Eukaryota; kingdom Metazoa; phylum Arthropoda; class Insecta; order Lepidoptera; family Nymphalidae; genus Eueides; species Eueides isabella. Next base: position 9,605,214 of record CM032387.1, read on the forward strand.
AGTATCTTAGTATAGTAACTCTTGCTTGTTTATAGCCATCGTGGCTTAGTAAGGCATCGTTCGACTGTAAAGGGTCTTGTAGGCTAGATCATCATTTAAGACAATTCATTATTTTTATTTCTCTACTTTGGCTAACTGGTCAGATTTAGAATGTGTGTTCACTAGATTCTCCCCGCACTTTGCTAAATGTAAAATATAATATATAGTTAAAAAATAATTTTGTGGATTGATATAGGTATATATATATATATAATAAAATTTACGTAGTAACGGATCGACATCTGTACGTAAAGGATATACAAAAAAGGTGTTATTGGTGATATTTATAAATTAAATATTATAATTTTAATTTTTTATCTGTTCATCAGCTCTATTTATGACAGTCTAAAGCCATTCATTCTCCATAAGACCTAAGCCACTAACTTGAGAACAATATTTGAGATACAATAATGCGGTTGTCGTCGATTTATATAAAGCAGACAATATAAATTTCGCTTACAGTTACAATTATACTTTACATGAATTCAATACGTCGTTATGTGACTAAATAGTAAACATAGATACTCACTTAACACATTCTTAATAATGATCATAAATGTGTTTGGCTAGTGACATTAAAATGTGTTAAATGAGTTTACATTTTGTTTTAAAATTGCGCTCCTTCAAAAGTTATAATATTTACACCGTAGTGGGTTCTTGCTCTGGGCAGCACTAAAACTAAATTCGTAGCTACTACTAGTATTTACGTACACTACGTCTACTAATATCTTGCATTATAATTAAGCATATATTGGTAAGTAAGTGTTTATAGAGCGTTTTTCATATAGTTGGCTAATTATTTTGTCTTCGTAAATATTTTTACTTGAAGCTAAGCGCGTATACTTGAATATCAATTTTAAAAGTTTGTTTTGAGCTATTTCTATATGTAATAATTTTGTTTTAGCAGCACTGCCCCAGACTTCAATCGAGTATGGTACTCGTACTCATACTCAGAATTTTAAATGTTTGTTTTGAGCTATTTCTATATGTATTAATTTTGTTTTAGCAGCACTGCCCCAGATTTCAATCGAGTATGATACTCGTACTCATACTCAGCTTCATACGCTATATCCCGCACATGGCAGAGGGAACTTGGGAACCTAGTGTTAAGACACTCTGTTCCTCATATTTAAATAGTTAGTAAATGGGATTTTATTAGCGTATTATAAATAATATAGCGCGTCTTGCGCATTGACTTAACGAATTTAATTGCAATTGAGTTATATCATTTTAAATAATGTTGTTTGACAATATTTTTACATATTACTTAAATTTTTAAATCAAAAAATTCAATCAATTAATTAAAGTGAGTTTTAAAAATTGTAATGCTTATTACTGAATTGTTTTATTCAATATCGATATTCATTATTACTTACTTGCTTTGCGACAACCCCTGTATTTCGAAATGTAAATGTAATGTAAACTAGGAGTTTTGCCTCTAAAATATTCTAAATAGATATTACAGAAATGAAAATTAATCTGCGAACGAAAAGTGAAATATTGTGGCCAGACTATGAAGTTGATGCATAGGTTGTGCAAAATTAGCTTCACCACACGGGCACCAATCTTTTATTTCTTCTTTATATTGTTCAAAACATGCAATAAAATCTCGAGAAGCAACTTTTACTTTGGGAGTCGTCCAGCTATTGCATTTTGTAGTTATGAGAACTACACTTTGTTTATTGATTCTAAGACCCACCCTAAAAAAGCTATATCAAAAAAGTCCATTTATAGAAATAGCTACACTTTACTAAAAGTGGCTTTGTTAAGGCTTTATCTCTAAAACATAGCATTTATTAAGGCGTAAAAACGACGAGATATAATAATAACTTTCATTTCGCAACTCGGCTGATCTATAAAATTGATGTTTCCATTTTGTCGGGACTTTGTATCGAAAGTAAAAGAACTTTTTATAAACAAGTGGTGCGTGCTAACGAGGATTGTTATAAAAAAAAAAAATCGGAATTAATAAAGATATTCAACATATAAAGATCACGTACAAAAAGTACAAATAATAAAATACATTGTGCGCCTAAATAAAATAACTTGTTTTAACTCTCTCTGTACCTATTCTGTTCCTAAAAATTAAACATTTCTCCACTCACGAACACAGTCACATACATTCAAAACACTGGAAATACGTGACCCGTAATAATATTCATGGAAATAAAGCTATTTATAATTCCCTTTTTGTTTTTATGATGTACTTATTTCCAACTTGCAGGAAAAGGTTTTTTCTTGCAAGGAATGTTTTTCGCGCGTATGTATTTATGTATGTAATATAATTAACGACCTCATACGTATCTCCAGAACCCCTCAACAGAATTACACGATTAAGGTATCGTTAGATTTGTTAAACAGCGCAAATATTCTTGGATAGGTGGCGTTGAAATATTAAACCTGGCGACTGCACAGTCAGACAACATCGTTGTTAGTGAAAAAGATTTTATATCTTCAAGTACATATAATATGAGCCAAATTAACTCAATACAAGAATTGTAAAATATCTATATAGTGATTATCATTAATGTTTTTCATTTTCTAATTCTGACGGGGTTCCAATGTGACATGACTGGGGAAAGTGAAAAGGGGACTAATTATTTCCTTAAATGTACGTATATGTTATTTTGCTTGGAATCGAACTGAATTCCGAAACGGATTTAAATGGGGTTTTCACCGTTTTATAGATATTGCAAAGAGCGAAGTCGGGATCGGTCATTAGTAAAGTATACAAAACATAACATATAAAATACATAACATATGAAATACACACAAGCCTGTGGCTGTAAAAACGACTGGTTCTGAATTCGATCCTCACACGAAGAAATAATTAATTTGTCATTTTAAAATTAAATATTTAAGTAACAATTGCCTCCCATGTGTGGATTACAGCGTGAAAAAATATACAATACAGGTGAATGTGACACAACAAGTACTTTAAATACTTATTTATTTTACTAGATAATTTCTTACGTACCACTTAAAATGTTATTTATTCATTTTAAGTAACAGTTTGGAAGGTATAGAAAAAAGCTGTTTAACAATTATTCTTCTATTTGCTCGACTGTTTTGATATTTATAACTGGTATACTTTTATATTTCATTAGTCTGACCTTAATGCAAAAATTTAAGTATACGAAATTGACTAATCCTAACCAAAAAAATGATAAAGATAAGTGAGTAATTAAAAAGATTAAAAGTTATAAATAAAGAAATGTTTAAATAAAAAACCAGACTGCCTAACGCTGAAGCTAAAGAAATATAACAAGCAAAATATTTAATTAGGATTAAGTTCCGGTCTATTCTTTAACCAATTTAAACTTCATTAGGAGCTTTGTAAAATTTAATTAGATCCCATATGAAAAAAGCTGCAATGTTGTTTGTCCGCAATAGGATTTTGTTGTTTTTTTTTATTTAGTGTAACACAGTGTTAATAATGGGTGCATAACATATTTCTGAAGCCTTCCTGAAGTTTACTATATTTATTTATTTGTTAATTTATTTAATAATGCGAAAAAGCCAGGATAGATAAAAATATGTAAAATCTAGTTTGTTTTTCCTTCTATTGTAAATTCTTCTACCGTCCATAATTAAATTTGAATTAATTGAAGACAAGTGCAGAAGTGGAATTTGACTATTCCACGTACAATGACGAGAATTCAAACTGATCATAGAGATGGAGAGTTTTATGATTTATAGCTTATATATAGTAGGATAATTATAGTAGTATATAGCTACCTTGTTATATATACAGGGTGCAGCGTGAAGATAAAATAATGTAAAAGATTATTACTGACAAAATGCATGAAGCTTTCTATGTAGCAATTATTTAAGCATACATATGCGTAGGATGATGAGGAGGTTACATTTCACACTAATTAATCTGTACGGTAATAAATGTGTTCTGGGATGCGACGGAATTAATAAGGTTACCTTTAATATATGTTTCTCAAGTCATAATGGTCTAGTATTTTATGTTTATTTCTGTTTCAAGACTATATTTACACTCAATGTAAGACGTAAAATTTTTGATACTATGTATTCTTCCACTTAGTTGCATGTTCTGGGGTCTGCATTCCTACTTAATTTATTCCACGTTGCACAATATTTGATTTCCTCAGTGGTTAGACCATTGGCTCTCATGTCTGCATCACGACAATAACCAGAGCTTTCTTGGGCGTCCAAATGGTCGCCCTCAAGGAACAAACATAGCAAGTTACTTGCTTCCGACTTAATAAATACAACTGGTGTACAACGTGGCCATATCATCTCAGGCTCTTGGAGCTTACTTCACTTCACGAACTCTAAGACTACCTCAAAACTATGTATGCAGTCAGACCGCGTTACGTCGCACATCAACCTCAACATCCGTAGTGTTATACTCGTACAAATAAAAAAAAAACACTATGGTAAACAATAATATGTACGTAATAATAATAGGTACGTAGAACATGGTTTTCTTATAAATTAGTTGCGCAATCTGCATTTTACTTTTCAGTTTTAAATTTAGCTGTAAAATATATGTATATTCTAAATGAAACCACAAGCAAAAACATTCTCTGTAGCGCATCCTATGACGTTCACTTGCTGAATTTAAAAATCCACTCAGTTTATGATTCAAGTCACTGAATTTAAAATTCCACTTGAGGAAATGCTCATATTTTAAATACGTGCATACATTATTATGTGTTTTTTTTATACTTTTAGTGGTAACGTTAAAAACAGGATGGTTATAATTATTGATCATGCAAAGAATTTACATTTTATATTTACATTGACAATAATAAAATGTTCTTTTCTTACTTGATGAAGTAACGTTAGCTATTACTGGTTTTAACATGTATAGTAATCGCGAAATTCAAAGACATTATTAGGTATTACTTGTGTTCCGACAATTTGCCAGACATCTTAAATAGTTATTGGGATGTGATTGTGATTTATTGTTAATTTTTGTGATGCACTATGGCATATCTCCTGCGTAAAAAAAAACCTAAGAGTGCAAAGTATTAAATTTAGTGTCCATAAAATTAAAGTTCGAAATATTCATTTAGAATTAAGTTTATATAGTGCAGCAATTCTTTTGTTATTCATAAAATGAGTGGGTGCTTACAGTGATGTATAGGTAATTTAATTATAATTCCGCTGTCAAAGACAGAACCTTACAGACGAGGGTATTTACCGATTTGCAGTGTTCACATTTATTAGATTGACATTATACATTGAGTATATTTTGGAACTTGTACTAGGTAACTCGCCTACCCAATTATATTTTATGAAATGCTTTAGGAATGACAAATTTAAGCTATTGTTCCAAAGCCTAATAATATATCTATCAATAGCCGGAGGAAACTTATTGTAATGGGGATCTGTTTTCTATTCTTATTGTATGTTTTCAAGATGTCGTCTTGAGTGATATTTTATTGTGCCTATTCGTTTTTTTATTTCATTTTGTATTTTATTACAATGAAGTAATTTGTTTATGAAATATGGTGTTTTTGACATGCTCGGCGTTCAGATCAACGGAGTTTTTAACCTCTGAACCAATAAGTAGGGTGCTATAATTTTAAGGTCAGTATCTGATTATATGTGCGTCTTTGGATGGTAGCTTTCAAATGGATAGACAGATTTTGATGCGGTTTTCTTAAATTTCTAAGCCAGTCTTCTTCTGTGTATGTTTCATAAAAATCTGTTTAAGAATTTGAAGAGATAGTAGTTAAGATGATAGCTTTGCTAAATTTCTTTTATGTGTGTTCGCAACGGCTACGTTTTTTAAACGTAATATAAGAATATGATATTTTTAAAAATCTTATTTTATACGCTGTATTTTAATAATAATTTTAACATATTTTTTTAGCGATTTGATCACAACGGCAATATTTACTATTGCATTTTTTTACAACTACCTATATGATGCTCTTACATAACAATTGTATACATTCATATTTTTTATTTTATTTTTTATGGATGAGACACGGTAAACGAGCGTACGGGTCACCTGATGGTAAGTGATCACCGTCGCCCACGACCCCGTGTAGCACCAGAGGAGATACAGGAGCATTGCCGGCCTTTAATGTGGACGGGCTCCGGGGCCCGGCATTACCCAATGCGAAACGCAGAGGCTGAAGCCACAACTTGACGCTGGTTTTAAATGCCGGGGGTGGTAATGACCACCCAGTCGAGTCTGTCCATGCGTGTTGTCATTGTTGACAACGTGACTCTACTACACGTACTTTAGTCGCCTCTTACGACACCATCAGTACCAGGTGATACTATTTTAAGCCGGAATCACACGGCACAAATCCATTTAGCTGAGTGTTTTGTCTGACTATAGACATTAAACGATATATTTTTTTTTTTTTCAGAGCGTAATAAATTGCGTATGTGTTTTTTAAATTATATTCAGATACAAAATGAAAATAACAAAAAGGGATCATACACAGCACGACGTGAGCGAATAAAATTAAAATTACTTACTGTTTACTCTGGTAGAATTTTATAAAATAAGAGCGGGCTCCGCGTCGTGATTGTTTTCGACTGCAAATACCAACACGATCAGGTCACACGCTGCTTGCTGTGCTTTTGTGCGTTCAAATTCAAATTCAAATATCTTTATTCAAAATTTTACAAGCTTCGTCTTTTGAACATCAAACAATTTACCACCAGTTCACTAAAGTTACTGCCTCAGACCTGAGACGAACTGGCGAAACAAAACTCAGCGGAACATGTCTTTTTTTTATCTCATTATGTGACAATGACACATTTGAAATAGCCTGAAGCATTTTATTCCCCAGGCGTGTATCATTTATAAAATCGTTAATATGGTAATAACCTTTTACATACAAACGTCTTTTCACAACTTTTTTAAACTGATTTTAGCAAACTTATTTTTTTTTTCTTGACATACATAACATTTACAAAAATCTATTGAGTTGCATCGGTCAATATATTAATCTTTATAAACGTTTCCCTTAAATAATCCTTAGGGCTTAAGTTATAGATTGTGCAAATAGCTCACTTCTGCAAGACAAAGACTGACTTAATCCCGGCTACATTACCCTAAAGTAAGATGCCGTATGACATAATAGTTAGTTTATGTACATGTACACTAAGTTAAACATAGGCCTTACTAATATACTTATATACAATAAGTAGAAAACAGATCCCCATTAAAATAAGTATCCTCCGGCTATTGATACAAATATTATTAAGCTTTGGAACAATCGTGGGCGTATGAACTATGTGGCGATATATATATATATATATATATATATATATATATATATATATATATATATATATATATATATAAATATATATATATATATATATATATATATATATATATATATATATATATATATATATATATATATATATATATATATATATATATATATATATATATATATATATATATATATATATATATATATATATATATATATATATATATATTATATATATATATATATATATAAATATATATATATATATATATATATATATATATATATATATATATATATATATATATATATATATATATATATAATTGAGTCTTATATACTCTTAATAAAGATGATTATTATTTAAAAAAACGAACTGAATACTCACATTATCGGCCACCCAGCGGTAGATTTCGAACATAGACCAAAGAGTTATATATTATGAAATCAACTACCTATATGATGCTCTTACATAACAATTGTATACATTCATATTTTTTATTTTATTTTTTATGGATGAGACACGGTAAACGAGCGTACGGGTCACCTGATGGTAAGTGATCACCGTCGCCCACGACCCCGTGTAGCACCAGAGGAGATACAGGAGCATTGCCGGCCTTTAATGTGGACGGGCTCCGGGGCCCGGCATTACCCAATGCGAAACGCAGAGGCTGAAGCCACAACTTGACGCTGGTTTTAAATGCCGGGGGTGGTAATGACCACCCAGTCGAGTCTGTCCATGCGTGTTGTCATTGTTGACAACGTGACTCTACTACACGTACTTTAGTCGCCTCTTACGACACCATCAGTACCAGGTGATACTATTTTAAGCCGGAATCACACGGCACAAATCCATTTAGCTGAGTGTTTTGTCTGACTATAGACATTAAACGATATATTTTTTTTTTTTTCAGAGCGTAATAAATTGCGTATGTGTTTTTTAAATTATATTCAGATACAAAATGAAAATAACAAAAAGGGATCATACACAGCACGACGTGAGCGAATAAAATTAAAATTACTTACTGTTTACTCTGGTAGAATTTTATAAAATAAGAGCGGGCTCCGCGTCGTGATTGTTTTCGACTGCAAATACCAACACGATCAGGTCACACGCTGCTTGCTGTGCTTTTGTGCGTTCAAATTCAAATTCAAATATCTTTATTCAAAATTTTACAAGCTTCGTCTTTTGAACATCAAACAATTTACCACCAGTTCACTAAAGTTACTGCCTCAGACCTGAGACGAACTGGCGAAACAAAACTCAGCGGAACATGTCTTTTTTTTATCTCATTATGTGACAATGACACATTTGAAATAGCCTGAAGCATTTTATTCCCCAGGCGTGTATCATTTATAAAATCGTTAATATGGTAATAACCTTTTACATACAAACGTCTTTTCACAACTTTTTTAAACTGATTTTAGCAAACTTATTTTTTTTTTCTTGACATACATAACATTTACAAAAATCTATTGAGTTGCATCGGTCAATATATTAATCTTTATAAACGTTTCCCTTAAATAATCCTTAGGGCTTAAGTTATAGATTGTGCAAATAGCTCACTTCTGCAAGACAAAGACTGACTTAATCCCGGCTACATTACCCTAAAGTAAGATGCCGTATGACATAATAGTTAGTTTATGTACATGTACACTAAGTTAAACATAGGCCTTACTAATATACTTATATACAATAAATAGAAAACAGATCCCCATTAAAATAAGTATCCTCCGGCTATTGATACAAATATTATTAAGCTTTGGAACAATCGTGGGCGTATGAACTATGTGGCGATATATATATATATATATATATATATATATATATATATATATATATATATATATATATATATATATATATATATATATATATATATATATATATATATATATATATATATATATATATATATATATATATATATATATATATATGAATATATATATATATATATATATATATATATATATATATATATATATATATATATATATATATATATATATATATATAAATATATATATATATATATATATATATATATATATATATATATATATATATATATATATATAATTGAGTCTTATATACTCTTAATAAAGATGATTATTATTTAAAAAAACGAACTGAATACTCACATTATCGGCCACCCAGCGGTAGATTTCGAACATAGACCAAAGAGTTATATATTATGAAATCAATGGCCATATTATATTATAATATCAATTCTAGTACAAATATTGATACTAGACTTCGGTGTTTGATTTAGTTCATTAATTATTGATATTTTACAAACATTCTGAAATTATATGCGTTAACTATTCCGATTCGTCCTAATGGTTTCAGAGCCGATTGTCTGGAATCTACGGTAAGTGACGGCCACTCTCAGTATCTCCACTTTTGTTATCACTATCACTTTGGACCTTGGATATTTTAATTTATTCTTTATATCATTTATTTAAAAACTCATTCACATTATCTGGGTAAAGGTAACAAAAAGCTATGGAACGTAAAGAAAATAAAATATTGCCATGTATCTATATTACTAAGTGATAAAATTGTAGTCAATTCAGTCAGTCAACTATCGACTATGCATTTCTTTTAAAATATAATATAAGCTATACTTAGACGTTATTTTATATATGTTTACTAACACAAAAAGGTCTGACAATGATTTTGTGTATAAAAAATGTTACATTATATATATTTTTATAAAATATAAATTTGAGGCCTGTCGTGGCATAACGGCACAAGCGTGTGACTATAACCGGCAGGTTATGGGTTCGATCCTCACTCGAGGAAATGAAATACTTATTATTTTGAATTTAAATATTAAATATTTTCATTTCTTCGCTCTGGTACAAGACAAAACGCGGCCTTGCGTTCTGCCACTCAACACGTAATGCCTCAAATTCGGCGGAAAGTACAGAACAAAAGTGGAATGAAGTGTTCTAACACTAGGTTCCCAAGTTATATATTTATACTATATTTTTGTCTGTTTAAAATATTACATCGGTATATAGAACTGCTCCTTAAATTAAGTTATCGCCATTACCGTGATAAACGAGCGAATTATTTGTTTTTTTCTTTCTGCAGACATACACTATTTGCAGCTCAAAATTTAAATACTTTGATTTAATGAAGTTGCGAAGATACTTATATATGACACGTAGACATCAGATTTATATATCACAGTAGTCAAAAATGTAATGTTTCTTTAGAAATAAGCAAAAAGTCCACATTGAAAGACTTTTTCGCCCATATCGTGTTGGAAATGAGGCAAGTCAATGTATTAACTGAAAAATATAAAAAATATACTACATAAATATATGTGATGTGATGGTGCCAAGATACAAATATTATTGATATTAGTGAAAATATAGAAGTACTAAACTTAAATTTAAATTTCTGTCCTAAGTGTGGGATAACACTTTAAAAAATAGTAAAAATATAGAAGTATATTCCATTTTAAATGAAACACTTTTAAACGGATTAATCGCGTATATTGAATGGTAAACATTTTTGGGAAACCCGACGTTTCGAACACTTTACAGTAGTCCGTGGTCACGGGTAGACTGAGGTGGCATTTGTCTGTCAGTTGATATAATTATTATATCAAACTACCGCCAACGATTCCTTAATTGCCTCGCGTACTGCCCTGGATTCTTGCAGAATGAGCTAACTGTATTTAGTCCTCTAGTGTGGTGTGCTGGGGGCTTTAAGTTTTTTAATAGTGGGTCCCAGGTGGTGGAAAGTTTCCAACCATCTTCTCTATTGAAATTAGGATGTTTTTGTATTTCAATAGCCTCGCGGATCATTCTAGGGATATATCTATTCTCCCTAGCGAGTATTTGGGGTTTATCAAACATGATGTAATGGTTGGATTTGTTCGATGTATGCTCACACACAGCTGACTTTGATACATGCCCATTCTTGACATCGGAGATGTGTTCCTTCACCCTAACACCGATGCTTCTCTTTGTTTGACCTATATATGATAAGCCACAGTCACAACAAGTTTGTATACACCTGCACACTGCAAAGGAATATTACTCTTCACTGGTCTCAAGAATTGGCTCACTTTCTTGTTAGGCTTGAAAATAGTTTTATTAGAAGCTCTTCTTAAGATGTTGCCGATCCTGTCTATAACACCCTTTACATATGGTAAAAGTGATGGTCGCCTCTCGACTTTGGGTGGCTTGTTGGTCTTCTGACAATGCTGGCGGGGAACTGGCAGCTTGTTCTGATGAAGAGCAGTCTTTATCTGTCGAAGCTCGTCCCCTAGGTGTGCAGCATCGCAGAGGTGGTGGGCTCTCTGAAACAAAGATTTGCCAACGGTAGATAACTGTGTAGGGTGGTGGTGAGATTCACCATTGAGGTATCTATTGGTGTGTGTGGGTTTCCTATATACTGTGTGGCCTATTGTGCCATTAGAATTCTTTATGACTAAAACATCAAGGAAAGCTAAAGAATTATTTGCCTGTAATTCCATTGTAAACTGAATATTATTATTAATAGAATTAAGGTGGTTTAAGAATATATAAACACTGTCCGTAGGTAAAATTGTGAATGTGTCATCTACGTACCGCTTATATATCCTAGGTAGACATGGTGCAGAGCTAAGAGCCATCTCCTCGAAGTCCTCCATGTATATATCTGCTTTTTTACCTACGGACAGTGTTTATATATTCTTAAACCACCTTAATTCTATTAATAATAATATTCAGTTTACAATGGAATTACAGGCAAATAATTCTTTAGCTTTCCTTGATGTTTTAGTCATAAAGAATTCTAATGGCACAATAGGCCACACAGTATATAGGAAACCCACACACACCAATAGATACCTCAATGGTGAATCTCACCACCACCCTACACAGTTATCTACCGTTGGCAAATCTTTGTTTCAGAGAGCCCACCACCTCTGCGATGCTGAACACCTAGGGGACGAGCTTCGACAGGTGAAGACTGCTCTTCATCAGAACAAGCTGCCAGTTCCCCGCCAGCATTGTCAGAAGACCAACAAGCCACCCACAGTTGAGAGGCAACCAGCACTTTTACCATATGTAAAGGGTGTTACAGACAGGATCGGCAACATCTTAAGAAGAGCTTCTATTAAAACTATTTTCAAGCCTAACAAGAAAGTGAGCCAATTCTTGAGACCAGTGAAGAGTAATATTCCTTTGCAGTGTGCAGGTGTATACAAACTTGATTGTGACTGTGGCTTATCATATATAGGTCAAACAAAGAGAAGCATCGGTGTTAGGGTGAAGGAACACATCTCCGATGTCAAGAATGGGCATGTATCAAAGTCAGCTGTGTGTGAGCATACATCGAACAAATCCAACCACTACATCAGGTTTGATAAACCCCACATACTCGCTAGGGAGAATAGATATATCCCTAGAATGATCCGCGAGGCTATTGAAATACAAAAACATCCTAATTTCAATAGAGAAGATGGTTGGAAACTTTCCACCACCTGGGACCCACTATTAAAAAATTTAAAATCCCCAGCACACCACACTAGAGGACCAGATACAGTTAGCTCATTCTGCAAGAATCCAGGGCAGTACGCGAGGCAATTAAGGAATCGTTGGCGGTAGTTTGATATAATAATTATATCAACTGACAGACAAATGCCACCTCAGTCTACCCGTGACCACGGACTACTGTAAAGTGTTCGAAACGTCGGGTTTCCCAAAAATGTTTACCATTCAATATACGCGATTAATCCGTTTAAAAGTGTTTCATTTAAAATGTATAACAATCGCGAAAATCAAAGACATTATTAAGTATCTTTAAACTATCATGTAAGAGGGTCTCTTACAATTAATAAAATTTAATTAAATTATTTGCCGATAAGGTCGGTAATATAATAATATAATATTTAGAGCATCGTTTCTCAATAACAAATACGAGTATGTCAATGTTAAAATAATAGATAAGGTTCTCTTCTCAAGTAAATCTAAACTGTAAATGACGTACGAAAGTAATGGACATTGATAAATCATCCATGAATTGGAAGAGAATCAGATATTTTGCAAGACACGACTTTGGTCAATTGACCTAAGAATATAAATTGGGGTCGTTTTTAGAGTTCCGTACCTGGAAAAAAAAACGGAACTGTCATTTTGGTCATGCTTATTCGAAACTTTTGTGAAAAAATTACTTTACATTATTACAAATTTATATGACCTACCTTACCTACCGTTTGAATATACAATAATTAAATTTACACCAAATGAAAATTTACAATGTAAATAAAAGAAATAATCCGAAATATACTAATTTATATTCATATTGCAGATAATAATTATTATGAAAACAATCTTATCATTTTAATTCGTCTCATGTTAATTGTTTGCTTTGTTGGCGCACGAGCTTAAGTTTGCCAACTTTGACAAGTGGTACTTCCCGCATGTATTGTAGGTCAAATTCTGAAATTGGAGCGGAGTTCCAGTGTTATTGATATCAATAAAAATGAGCTTCCTACTAATGTATAGTAGGAAGTACAGTAACAATAAAAAAAAGATTTACTGTATTTGGACTGGAAAGTAAGAAAGATTTCTTACTTTCTAGTCCTAATATTTAGATAACTTTTCTTTTTCTACTTTCATAAGATCATTATCATGTGAGATTGTAATATCAACAAACACAATAGGGTGCACCACTTGGTCTACTAGCACATATCATATCTATTGGCTACAGTACTTTAGATAAGAATAAGATTGCAAATATAGTAAAATGTCCTAATAATGGTAAATGGCATTGGTTATTGAGATATTTTATGATTATCATTGTGACATTCTCGTTAGTAAGTACCTGCCATTTTGTGCACTTCTTCATTACGGAGTTTTCCACTTAAATTGATTCTGTTTATACTAGGAAGGGCACAGTATATCCACAGAATTCACTTTTCTTTCATATCTCGTGGTATAATAGCGTCGGTACTAGCACTGAATTTTGTATAGAGACGCTGTGTGTGCCATCTGACATCTTACCATCTTATCAAAATTTTTCGAAATCCGTTTCTGAAGAGAATCCGTAGTCCTCTGTTTTTCTCTTGCTTCCAGTAGGCAAAATATCCATTTTTCCATTTTCTGTCAAACCTTGCTTGGCACAACGCCGTGCTTTGTCTCGGTACCAGACCGAAGAAATTAAAAGATGAAATATTCCTTTTCCTCGAGTGGGGAACAAACACACAACTTGCTGCATTTACATTCGTGTGCTGAGCCGTGTGCCACAAGACGCGCATTATATAAATATTTATAGGTAGAAAAGAAAACATTTTAATTAATCAAAATGAAGGTGATCCCTTCAGATTCTTTTTTTATAAAGAGCGTCACTTTTATCGCGCCGTTTCGGACCAATTTTTGGTTCGAAAGTTAACATTTTGCAAAATAATCCTGTAGGTTAAGCCAAGGGCGAGTGCGCTTCTAAATTGAAGGCGAATTACGCTTCTAAATTGAAGATGAAGACCTATTTCATCTAACGGATATAATAATATTATTCATATATACGTAACTTATATAACATTTACGCCAATATAACTTTAAGGACGGATTATAATATTTTTTAAAGAAAATTACTTTAATTGTAATGAGGTAAATCAATATTTGAAAGCTTGATTGCCATAAATATGATATAAGTATGTAAAATATAAGCTCCGACCTCTGTTCTATTTATAACAATTTATTCGTTATTTGGCAATAGAACTAAACTAATCAGTGCTTAGAGCTACGTACCTCCAAAGGTCAAAAGGAAACCCTTAAGTTATTACTTTTTTTTCCATCTTTTAGGAGTTATTTTAACAGACAAATACTTTGATTTTCCTACAAAATTAAGAGTTGTCAATGTTTCTAAATAGTTCTTCCCGCAGACAACCAATTTTTAAAATTAGCATGGAAGTCTCGGTGAGCGAGTTCGACTCGCACTTGAACAGTTTTTTTATATAATCATATTTTTTTTATTAAAGGTGTCAGTGTAGTACCAAAGTGTTCGTTTACCTATCCAATTTATATGGTCGTCTATGACATATCTTCAAACAAATATGTTTTGACGATGGTGATGCTGCGTTCTATAATAATAGTTATTTTTAAAATTATGTAAATTTTGCAGTTGTAACTATTTTTAGTATTATATTATTTATTTTATATTTTTATAGATATAAATAAAAATGTTAGATCGACTGTAAAAGTTTTAATTGGTAATAGTTTAAGAAAATAAACCAATCAGCCTTAATGCTCTTAGGAAAAGACAAAAAAGTAATTATATCAATAACTTCTCGTTCGTTTAATTAAGTTTGACCTTGATAAGGAAACCTGTAACAATTGGGATCGGTTGACAAGTGACTGATACTTTGTTAACCACAAAAAGAGGACCTAGTTTTACTTACTGGATTCAGTTTTAATAAGCTTTTAATTATTTTTTGGGTAATTATGGAGACTTCAAAAGCGAAAAGACAGAATCGTTTTGTCCTCTATATATATATATATATATATACATTATATATATATATATATATATATATATATATATATATATATATATATATATATATATATATATATATATATATATATATATATATATATATATATACATATATATATATATATATATATATATATATATATATATATATATATATATATATATATATATATATATATATATATATATATATATATATATATATATATATATATATATATATATATATATATATATATATATATATATATATATATATATACATAAAATAATTTTGGCTCGAAAAGAATTAAGCTTGATACACACAAGTTCGATAATGAATGCTTCAGTTATAAACTGTGTTGTAATCATTAACGCCCTTCTCCAGCAATTTTACAAAAGAATTTCAAAAATAAACAAACCAAAAAAAAATAACAGAAACTAACGATAATATAAACTAAAAACTAATCATAATATAGACTAAAAATACATTTTAATTTAGATCTATGTGCGTTAATTGAATTGTGTATGTGTGTGGGTTTGTATACGTGCGTGCATGTATGCATGTGTGAATGCAGGTGCGTTTAGAGATACGACTCACAAGAGCAGATTTTCAGTTTCCTCGTATGTCATACCTTGAAGCCAGTTTGAAATAATTTACTTGCCAACTCGAAGACGACTAGGGTATATCTTGAGATATTTATTAATTTTATTATATAAATTAGAAGCTAACTACTCATAATGTTGTTTGACTGAAAGACTATTACAAATTCGTAACTGTAGTTGGTTTCATAAAAAATGAATGAATACGCCTGTATACTCAAGTTTGTCAATTTGAGTCGTCGTATAATATAAAGGCAGACCTAAAATTGACAGATGTGATACTTTGTAGTACAAATAAAAAAAAAGAAATCCTGTAAATCGATAT
This sequence comes from Eueides isabella, assembly GCA_019049475.1. NCBI lineage: Eukaryota > Metazoa > Arthropoda > Insecta > Lepidoptera > Nymphalidae > Eueides > Eueides isabella. The sequence continues at coordinate 9,621,889 of CM032387.1, forward strand.
TATCATTTTTTTTTCTTAAAATTTAGAACTACTTTTCATATATAAAATGCACAACATACATGCAAACTTGAACATTTACATTTTATGTCTGATTTATTATTAAATTATTTATTTATTTATTTCAGTATAAAACATTATTTTAATATAATATAATATAAGCTATGTTATTTTATAGAGACCTGACAAGTGTATGACTGTAAACGCTATATATATAGACAATACCAAGCAGACAATACCAAGTTCGATTAAGAGGCAAAAATCATTCATCTATGCCACACAAAAAAAAAATTACAGAATATTACATTACTATTTTATACATCTTTTCTTGTTGAAATTAATAGTCTTGCTAAAGTAATATAATGTATACATATAGTTAATCAGTAACTGATCACTGTGTGTACCTGGAAAATACATAAGCACAAAAAAATACAGAGGATGTTGATTGATGTAATACGCCCAAAAATAGTGATTTGCCTTGTCTTTTCCATAAAAAAAAGAAATTTAAATGAATGATATGTTAATTTATTACAGAGACAAAATATTTTTTTATCATTATCATTTTATCATCTGAACATTTATAAAAAATAACACTGGAACGAATTTTATAAGAGACTTAATCACAGTGATCATGGGTACTTCTACAAATTAATTACGTGTCACTTAGTTAAAACAAATTTAGAGCTCTTTAAAACGTCAGGATGTAAAATAATTTGTAGGAAAAGTTTTTATATAACTCTAAGTAATTAGTAGATACGTGAAGTTGAAATTTAAAACTTTTGCAACTTTTATGACAGCACTGAGAGTTTCTTTATAAAATAACATTTCATAAAAGTAAAGTAAGCCTGTGGTGGCGCAGCGGTACAAGCGTGTGACTGTAACCGACATGTTCTGGGTTCGATCCCCACTCGAGGAAATAAAATATTTAATATTTCAATTTAAATATTAAATATTTTCAGTTCCGCCACTCAATACACAATACTTCAAATTCGGCGGAAAGTGGGGAACGGATGTGGAACAGAGTGTCTTAATACTAGGTTCCCAAGTTCCCTCTGCCTACGCTGCCATGTGCGGGATACAGCGTGAAGGTGAGAAAGAGAGAATAAGAGTATAAAAGGTTTCATTTTTTTAAAAATTATATATAAATTGTTTCAGATAAAACACCTTTAATATAAAACAAAAATGGCAGATTTTTTACTTCTATCCATAGTGTCTATTAGTCGATAAAGAATAGATAGTCTAGATAGATACACATCATGTCTCATCATTAAAACACATCCAGAGGGTGCCCTGACATATATCTGTCCGATATGTGTTCTTCGGCATACCCCGGATCCTCGAGCCACCACTATTATACACAGTTCACAAAGTGGTGTCCTTCCCTTCTTATTATTCTTCTCCCCACTTCTACCAATTCCATTCATCTTTCACACGGTTTTTCCTGGTACATAGTAGTAAAACGTGCCAGCAAAAGAGCTGCCATTATATGATAAACTTGAAACTATGGAGGGGCAGTAGCTTATTTACAAACTGGCACGTGCCCCAAATAAAGCGACGTAAAATATCGAAATATCTATGCGTCAAAGATTCTTAGGGCATGCTGTTCTGTGATCATACTTCTGTGAAGGAGAGGTGGAAGATCTACTCTTAGGAGCTGCTGAACACTCAGTAACCATGCCGCCCTTATCACGTCCCACCTTCAGACCTCGGACTTGTTGCCCCAACACCCTTGACAAAACTCGGAATTGTCTTCGACGCATGAAGACAGAAAAGCGATGGGACACAACGTGACTCTCCCACACGTTTAAACTAAATATGTCGAAGACCGAGTACATAGCTTTCGGGATACCGGACTCGAGAACTATCCATATAGGTACTGAATCAGTCGTTAAGTCAGAAAAGTTTAGGTACCTCGGATCCGTTATGCACGAGTCTGGCGGCATTCATCACGTTGTTCATGGTTGGATAAGCGCTGCCTAGGCCAAATGACGGGAGGTCGCTGGTGTGGTTTGCGATCACAGAACCGACCAAACTCATCGCTATATAGCATCGTTTGACCGGTTCCTATATATATATGGCAGCGAATGCTGGCCAGCACTATCTCGGCACACTAAGGAGCTTTATGTAACCGAAATGATAATGCTGGTGTGGATGTGCGGTAACGAGCTCTAATTGCATACGTAACACATTTATTCGAAGCAGTCTCGGAGTCCATGACATAGCGAATAAGTTCCAAGAGTCGCCTGAGATGGTATGGACGTTGCTCGCCGGCCAATGAACTATGTCGGACGCATGTGCCTTGATATGTCTGTCCCTTGATTAGGACCTCCTGGACGCGCTGGTTGGATGTCGTGGTGCAGGATATGAGAGCCAATGGTCTAACAACCGAGGACCTGAAAGACCGTGCAAAGTGAAGTAGGTTGAGTAGAAAGGAAGATCCTGACACGACACGCCGGGATTAATGACAGGAAGAAGAAGAGCCTAGATAATTAAAAGTAAGCTATAGAAAATACATATATTAAGGAGCTTGTTTAATATGCCCTTTATATTTTTTAACAAGAAGGAGAGAGATGTTCGAATGTTTTATAATTTCTTGCATAAGTTCCGGTCGTTCCAAGTATATAACAAACAAATATCTACTACTTATAATAAATCTGTTACTGATTACCGTCTGTCTGTACATGGAAGGTATGTTAAAAATTATTGTTGATGTAATAGGCCCCAAAGTAGTGATTTCTTTTTAGGTTTGTCTGTGTTTGTACGCGGTAAGTAGTATTTATAAATTGTACGTAGTTAATATTAGATTATAAATAAAATTGTGTCTTTCAAGCGGGCAAAGTCTTGGTCGGGGCGCTATTAACGTCTTTCTCTTTTACGCCTACATAGGTACGTCTTACAGATTTCATAATTGACGATTTTAATTCAAGTGATATAGTCTTCATTTATTTAATTCTAACTTACTATTGCAAACGTTTTAAAGTAATGTGATTAAAATAATTAAACTTCTGATTAATATTACAATATATTAAACGCTTTCAAAAGGCGTAATTTTTTAACTTAGTGTCATAATTTGCCACTTCGCTTTGTTGTACTTAAAAGGCAATATGAAATTGAATAGAAAAAGGACAATAAAGTGATGTAGTTCGACCGATCGACTTATAGAATTTCGAGTGTGTAAGTTGAGCACGAATCACTTCGCCTGTGTCACATTGTATGGAGAAAACATGAAGCAGTAACGATAAATTAAAGAACTATAACACTTGTAATAAATGTTGAATACATGTTGTAAAATATTTTTTTGATTTATTAAGAGGCTAAACTTAGATTTATTAGTTAACTATTCGTAGCTTGTTAATTTTAACAAAACCAGTAGTGCTTACTGGGCTGACATTTGCTATGATATTTTAAATTTAAACCTAAATTTTAATTTTTGTGCTAGTGTCCAGGATATTTTTCAATATTTAATTGACGACTCTTTTAGACGTATAGACAACGTGGTGGCTTAAATAGTAACTTATGAAATCGCCATTTATTCAATATACAAAATTTATGAGTCTGAGGGTCTATTATACATACGAGTATGTCAATACTTGAACGATGAAGGTGAGAGACAAAGCTATACGTTATATTAATTATATTTAAAAAATGTGTTATAACAGACATTTGTGTTTTCAAAAGTTTACCAAAAATCAATGTGGTTTTCCTTTATGGTAATTGGTTCAAAACAGGCAATGAAATTAAAGTGAAGAATTTTTCCTAATTGATTTTCTACTTTTTTTTTTTATGGAGAAGACACGGCAAACGAGCGTACGGGTCACCTGATGGTAAGTGATCACCGTCGCCCACGGCCCTGTGTAGCACTAGAGGAGCTACAGAGGTGTTGCCGGTCCTAAAGATGGATGGGCACCGGGGCCCGGCACTACCCAATGCGAAACGCAGTGGCCGAAGCCACTACTTAATGCCGGTTTCAATGCCGGGGGTGGTAACAATACGGTCGAGTCTGCCCATGCGTGTTGTCATTGCTGACAACATGACTCTACCACACGTACTTTAGTCGCCTCTTACGACACCATCAGTACCAGGGTGATCCTATTCTAAGCCGGAATCACACGGCATTACGGAAACATAGTTGAGTTCTGCTATCAAGCTCCTAATAAAATATTGTAAGGAATATAGACTAAGCAAGCCAGACACTTAAACTGTATAACAATTTAGAACATAACCGAATTTAAAATAATTACACGATTTTTAAATTTAAATTTAGTAATTTCTGTCATAGGTGTGGAATAAAATTTTAAAAATAGTAAAAACAGAGACACTTTGTGTAGTAATAAATTCGTTTGTGTAGTAATAAAGGGAAATTCGCTGTGATATTTTTCTGCCTTTTAAAACGCGTAAGATATGTTACGGAAATTAAAAAATATTGAATTCAAACTAAATGATATTTCTGTTTACAGAATCACACTCGGCAACTGTATGGGAATGGGGAGGAGACCATATAGTCCTCCGTGGTGGGGTCAGCTAGCGTGGCTTATAGTTTTTGCTATAATGCTTCTGCTGGCTATTATTGGAAATACCTTAGTTATATGGATTGTTTTAGGTATGTATGAAATTGATACATGAATAAATGTTTATTGAGGCCTTTCGTGGCGCAGCGGCACTAGCGTTATACTGTAAACGATAGCTTGTCGGCTCGATCCCAACTCGATGAAATAAAATATTTTAAATTTTATTTTTTGATATATAATATTCTTATTTCTTCGCCTTAGTAACAAGGCAAAGTTAGTTTAGTTCAGCCATTCAATACACAATGCCTCAAATTTAGCGGAAAGTCGGGAATGGAAGTGTGACGGAGTGTCATAACGCTTGGTTCCCTAATTCCCTTTGTCTACCTTGCCAAGTGTGTATACAGCGTGTATACAGCGCGAAGCTGAATAAATTAGTGATTATAAATATTTATAATTTGCTATAATTAAAATAATAATTATATATATATATATATATATATATATATATATATATATATATATATATATATATATATATATATATATATGTACATAAGAAATAAAAGTAATAATAAAAATGATTGTATCGGTACTATCTAAATTTGTACATTTATTTAATAATTATATTTATTTGTTCACCTCGATATTCCAAAATCTGTTATTAGGTTTCAAGACGCTATATACTTTAGGTATTAGTCCAAAGCTTGAACAATATTTGAGAACAGTCACATAAGTTTAATTTTGTGATATTAAAATGCATATTTTTATATTTAGATATGTAGTTTGTCTTTAGAACAATAGATAAAGTATCTTTGTAATATAAAATTGACTTATTAATAAGTAATAATACAGAGGTACACTATGGAAATAACATAATTTCGGAACCATGGCAGCTTACCTTGGCTTCAATAACTGTAGGCAACGACTTAAATTATACCAAGCAAAATTAATTTCGCTGGGTTAAATAAAGTAATTCATTCGTATTTCGGCAATAAGCTTCAAAAAAGCTTGAGAAATATATAATAAAATGATATTTTTGTGTATGTAGAATTATATCTAACTTACCTCTTTATTAATAATTTATTATGTATTCTAAATCCTAAAACAAATTTGAATTGAATTTGATATTAAAATAATTATATTTTATAGATATCAAATAGAACGCAGAGCTTAATTTATTGAAAGTTAATATTGAAACTGATGTTCTAGAATTTCTATTAACGCAGAAATAAATAAAACGAACTAAGTCTCCAGTACAATAATAAATGGAAAAGGTCAACAGTAACAAAATAGTTTCCTTAAAACGTGCAAGTGTTTGAATTAAAAAAAACTAGATTAGGGAATTACTGAGACATATGCAATGTTTCCCTTATTCCTTTCTCAGCCTTCTAACTTTATATCCCTTTTTCAACAGATGCGTAGCTTTTAGTTGAATTGAAAAAGCTAATCAAATCATATATGGTTTAGTTTTTCATTCATTTGAATCTTGTATCTTGCTTAAGCTTGTCATGGTGGATAGGTTCTAGCGTGCAGCAGGAATGAATGGAGCACTGGCACTGGAGGGAATTTAATTTTTATTTTATTTATTAAAATTAATATTTTTACTCAAAAGGTTCTTGTGACAGTCTAGAGACCATTTAATTTTAAAGCTATGGTATGAGTATAATTTTTACTCAGCAGAATTAATTATTTCTATCTATCTGGTCAGCCAAGACAAAGAGAGAAAAGAGTGTCTTGATTCAAAACCATGTCTGCACTCTGCTATAAGCAGTATAATGCGTGAAATGGTAAAATAGATATATTATTTATGTAATAATCTTTCTTGTTTCTTGTTTGTAAGTTGATTTTTGTTTGTTACTAGCTCACCGCCGGATGCGGACAGTGACGAATTGCTTCCTCGTGAACCTGGCGGTAGCGGATCTTCTGATGGCAACACTGAATGGGCACCGAATTTCGTTTTTCTAGTCACAGCGCATTGGCCTTTTGGCTCTGTTACGTGTACTGCAAGTAATTTTACAGCGAATTTGACTGTGTCGGCTGGCGTCTTTACCCTTGTTGCTATTACTGTGGATAGGTGAGTTTCTATCATTGAATAGGTGTAATACATACTATTAAAAATATTAAACATGATAAATACGGGGGAGAAAAGAGAAGATAGATTCTATTTACCTACGCTATAGTGTGGAAAATAATGTCATTTAAAAACGTACGACCCGCAAAGTACCTTATATTAGAAAAGCGCATAAAGCTTTTAAACTGCTAATCATGTTTTTAATAAACACATAGGTGGACAGACCGAGCAAACTTATAACACTCCTTCCCGGGATAAAAAAAAATGTATATAACGTTTGTTGAGGGCAGCGATGAGTTGTATATATATGCCTGATTCAAATTTAAAAAATATATAACGACTTTAATCGATTACGTTACTTATTTCTTTTGCCACATTATTGAATAGAATAGGCTTGGTACTAAAATCTAAAAAAAATCACCAAAGTCGTGACACGTGTACAGAGTCTCGAGTGTTACTTTGTTATTCATATCGATAAAATACAACTTAAAATTGCAGCTTTAAATTAAATAATATTTTAAATAAATTCATCTGTTAACACTCAATATGGCTTAAAATGAATGGCAATATGACTACTGGAAATAAGTTATAGGAGAAAGAATTAACGATAATTATTTTTAACAGAAAATATAGTATTGTACCCATATTTAAGTACAATTGTAGCTGTAATAAATAGCCGCATTTTTGTAGCCATACTATTATTACCTTAGAAGGATATAAATCTGCGTCTCTTGGATATAATTCAAGCTTTCCAGTCCCGTGATTTGCCCTTGAATTACTATTCTTCTCAATATCGTCTTTTGTTTATGTTATTGCTATCCAAGTTTCTAGAAGTTAAATGCGAAAGAACATCATTATTAACCTTAGGTTATATTACATTAAAAGTTAACATTTACAAATATATATACCTATATACTCGTACGTATATGATAAAGTTAAATCTAACTAGCATTGGTTTCCAATTTAAATGTCTATCAGTTTTAGTATTCATTATTTTTTTACGTAAAATTATTCGTGATTCTAATTTTCGTGAAGGTAAGAATGTAGATAATCAGACAATTTGTATACATAATGCTTTCTAGCTTCGCAATTTCGCTTTGGGTTGTTTTAAGTATCTATTGCAAAGGAAATTGTTGTAGAATTTACGATTGTGTCTATAGAAAATATGTATCTAGTAATTGTTTCTATTACTTCTCATAAACTAACTAAACTTAGCTTCATGCTGTATTTCGCTCATGGTAGGGTAGGCAGAAGGAACTTGGGAACCTAGTGTTAAGACTCTCCGTTCCACATCCGCTCCCTACTTTCTGCCGGATTTGAGGCATTGCTTGTTGAGTGACGGAACTCAATGCAAAGAAATGAATACATTAAATATTTAAATTAAAAATATTAAACATTTCATTTTCTCATGTGGGTATCGAACCATGCCCACAACCTGTCGGTTACAGTCATATGCTTGTGCCGCTGCGCAACGACAGGCCTCTCAAAAGCTTTTTTTTTTAAATTTCACTTTATCCTGCGTATTAGACTGTTTCATTTTATATTTATAAAGATTAAATATGTCTTCTTTAAAAAGTAAAAAGAAAGCGTTTGATAAATGTTATTGTGGCAAACTGATTCTGATGTGAACATGTGCATAATAAATATTTTGTTCGGAATTCATATGCAGAAAAATCTTTTACAAGAAGACCTGACATTATTCTTGGAATAAAAATGGAGTTTTGGAATTTCGAATTTGGTTTTTTTTATTTAACTAAACATAGAATTAATTAAAATTTTTATAACGTAATAGTCAACACTTTTTGTTATATTTTTTATCAATAGATTTAAATCTCATTTGTAAAATTTTCACTTTCTTCACCCACTTAACATGTAGTGCCTAGAGTTTCTTAAATTGGTTTGGTTGGTTGGTTCTTTGTATATATCGTGTCACGGATAACACAAAGTATTAGTAAAAATTTATAATATTTACATATTTTTTTATAGTAGGTACTTTTATTATTTTTTTTACATATTTTTATATTAATCTTGTTGGCCTAACCAGAACTCCGGGTCTAAATTAATTAATGAAGCCAAGTTTCGTTTATGTGAAACTTTTTAGAGGCCGTTCTTTACAGAATGAAGCAGACTTTATATCTAACCCTTGAGCTTTAACGAAACAAAAGGTTTTGGTTAGAAAAGTTGTGTAAAAATATTTAGATATCTTTAATAAAATGTGAGAATATATTAGTGAGGTTTTGATTTCAGTGAACTAAATTTCGATAACAAGGCAAAACGCGGCATTCAGTTTCGTCACTCAACACGCAATGCCTCAAATTCGGCGGAAAGTGGGGAACGGAAGTGGAACGGAGTGTCTTAACACTAGGTTCCCAGGTTCCCTCTGCTGGTGTCTGGCTGTTCCCAGGTTCGCACTGCCTCGTGCGGCATATAGCGTGAAGCTGAAAAAAAAACAAAAAAAAAACGATAATAAACATACACGATGTCTGTCCATACATTTCTCATAAGCTAAAAATCAAAATGATAGGTTGGAAAAATCTAGTATTTTTAGAGGCCACCGTGGTGCTGGTGGTGGCACACAAATATCCATATGAAATCCATATGAAATTATGGTTTAGTATATATATATATATATATATATATATATATATATATATATATATATATATATATATATATATATATATATATATATATATATATATATATATATATTATATATATATATATATATATATATATATATATATATTAATAATTTTAGTGTTATACCGTTTAAAGAATGTTTAACTGGTTTATTGGTTAAGGAAATTCTAGTAACGACATCGACCTTTACAGTTTGCTATTAATTAATATTAACAACTACCTCATACTTGACTCTAGAGTCAAGCTAGGGAATCACTTACAAGTTGAGAGCAAGCATGAGTTTTCTATACAAACTTCATAATCTGAAATGCATCGCATCCACTGTAAGGAATATTTATAGTCATATTTCCAAAACATAAAGTGCAATGTGAAATATTACAAGATAATATTATATTTAAATACATTTCGTTCTGTATATACAATAAAATGAATGTAAATATGACGTGAACAGAAAAATAAACATAATACAAATTTAAAGTGATCTTATGTTGTGAAATTGTAACTTTTTATTACCATTTTCTCTTTGTTGTAGGAGTTTATAAAACTTTACCATTTAAAAGTTAGGTATATAAGAATAAGATTTTTTTAATATTAATCTTAGAATGTTATTGAAAATTATTGTATAATAATAATATTGTAATATAAACGTTTTTAAAATTTACGGCTGTTTCACAGGTACGTGGCAATAGTGAAACCTCTTCAGCATCGGTTGAGCCGCAGTGTAGCACGCGCAGCTTTACTTACTGTATGGTTCGCGAGCGCTCTCCTTGCGTTACCTAATTTGCTCTATTCGGATACATATACAAAAAAGTAAGAAATATTTTATTTATTACTTTTAGTAGTTTATCTATTCTTTCCTAAGTGTTATTTTTTTGTCTGCTCATTTAAAATACATATTTTTGATGAGTTATAATAAGGTAAGAAATGTTATTAAAATAGAAGCAACGTTTATATACTTAAATACACTTCTCTCAATTTCATTTATTCATCGTTACCCCAAGGTTGCCTGAAAGAGATTGCTCACTGAGTAATACCGTATAAACACTCTTGTCGAGCGTTTTACTTTACTTAATATATATATATATATATATATATATATATATATATATATATATATATATATATATATATATATATATATATATATATATATATATATATATATATATATATATATATATATATATATATATATATATATATATATATATATATATATATATATATATATATATATATATATATATATATATATATATATATATATATATATATATATATAGAATAAGATAAAAAATTGACAGTATTCTGACCGTGCGTAGCATGAGAGTCACCTAAGCAAAGTTCCTCGGGTACTTCATTGGAATTTCCCCACTACATTGGTGTGTTTGTGGGAAGTAACAACAATATTGTCTAAACATATTTATATATTTCATATTTATATAGGTCAGAATACTGTCAACTTTACTTTTATTTGTGTGCATACAATGTGTACACAAGTTACGTCGGTACCGTATAAAATATGTAAAGGTGTTAATACCAACATACTCACTGTACACGCCAGGCCTCGAAGGACAGCTGTCGGTAATCAATGTATCATGAGTCAAACAATTCCTCATTAAAAATTCTTAGCAATAGCGAGGTGTCAGTCAAGCAAAATATATCATAATACATATGTAACATATAACTATAAAATGTTTTAGTTATTGACTTTACGTACCCGCGTACGTTTTAATAAAATATATTAAATATTATTATTAAAGAAATGTAATTATGTTGTATTTACCACAAAAGACTTTAAACAATCAAGTTTTATATAAATATAACTTTGATCTAGCATGGGTAATCAAAAGTAATGAACACAGACAAGATAGTTAGAGCTTAGTACTTGTAGCAATTTACCTTAAACAATTTTTTTAAGCACTTTTATACCAATTTAGTACCATAAGACTAAAAGAATATAGAATTTATTAATTTTTCTAACACTGTACCGTACAAACTTAAATCCAGAACTATTTAAAGTACACAATAAACTTTATGAATGAACTTGTATTATTAATATAAAATTAAATGATTAATACAATTTAAGTGGAAGAGATGACCACTGCGTTCTTATCGTTTAAAGTCATTTTTAAATTATAATATATGATACCTTTTGTTGTTCACCCCATCGTGTTCCGTCATGTCATCTTTGCTTTCGATGTTTGTGCAGCACAATCAGTGCAGTAAAATCAACAAGTATACCTCTGCAATATGGATATGTGGGAGCGAGCCTATCGTCGATAGCCGATTATATATGCTCCATGAGCTAATCTGTTTCTACATTACCACTGAACGCAGTGATCGATCAACAATATATATCTACTTGAAAATGATCGTTCGAGTAGACATATAGCCAGATAGTCGAACTCTCTTGCCATATACACTCCCTATTTTTATTTTGTGATCGCACAAACGCGCTGCACATGGCTCTTGTGACTGAGTTTTTGGCTTTGTGTTTTGCGGTCGTTAAGTTATTCTGAGCCACTTTCACGAGTTGAAGGGTTAGTGCTAGGCGGTGTGCTTCGGAGCTGGAGTATTCACGTTTAAGGTAACTAAGATCTTTACCTCTGCCCTCGTACTATATGACCTTATGTAGTTATAAGGCTTTTATGCAAACCCAGTTAATGCGCCACATTGTCTCTGTTATACTCAATTACTATGGCATCTACTCTTCTTCTGCTGTCTCACTTTGTTTATTGAGCAGTTGATACGCCCGCGCGAGTGAAGTGCTTTCATTTCAGTCCAGCAATAATATCTATTGGTTTTTCTATTTCACTATTTGACAGACAATGTCACTGACTATCTTTACGGGTAACGCTTTAAAACTTTTGCGTCTTATTACAAATTTCTTAGTGATAGTTTTCAATAAAATAGTATTTGCGATGAATGTTTTTTTTATAGTTTTTGGTGCTCTTCCTACCAAATTTGGTGCCGAAAACCTTTTCAGAATAATCGAGATTGGCCTCTGTTATGTCTATGTTGATTTGTACTTAGAGCTCAAACTAATTAACAGCAAATCTTCAATAATATGTGCGTAACCGACTCAGCACTCTCTTGATCGCATACGAAGATTTTTAAGATTTTTTTAGTTTGAACTGATATAAATATTATGCAATTCAATCATGATCGACAAACAATCCTGTCACCATCTGGACGTGTAACGGTGCAAAACCGTCATCCTCGATTTATCGAATCATAACTCTACGTCTGGGAGGTACTCTTTGTAAATACTTCTCTTCTCTTCTTATTATATAATTCATATTAATCCTGCTATAAGTGGATAGATTCTTCTGTAATCGTGGAATTTTGTCATAATCATCCTACATACAGTCATAATTATTTGTACTTCACGGGCATTTAGAGAGTAATTAGTTACACAGTCCTGTTTTATGATATGTGTGCAGCAGCTCTACCATGATGAAGAAAGGAGGATGAAAGGAGATCAGTTACGAAAAATTCAGTCTACATCTGAACTGCACAGTCTTTCAGTCGAAACTCTAATCTTTAGCTAGAGCGATAGATGTTCCAGCTAGTGACGAACGAATTGTTAACATTTTAATTGACTCCGGATAATCATTGGGATTATTAAGAAATACTCAGTCAGGTCCATTAACGTCAAACTAATGAAGAATATGTGACATTGCAATATTCACTTAGTCAAAGTTTATTTCTATCGATCTTAAATATTAAGGAAGTATCATCTGCAAATAGTACAATGTCACATATTTTTTTTGCATAAAATGGTAAATCATTAATATATAGCAGAAATAAAAGAAGACCAAGAATAGATCCTTGTGAAACGCCTATCCTTAGAGAAGATCCAGACAATTTTACATTTTTTTTAACCTTTTTATTCTTTGAGTTAGTTATGAGGCAACAAGATCAAGAACCGCGTCCTGTATGCCATAGTGACAAAGTTTCAGCAACAAAGTTTCATGGTCTACACAATTTAAGGCTTTAGATAGATCACAAAATAGTTTAAACATATTTTGGGCCTCTTCCATGCATTAAATTGACCCACATCAGCTAGTTTTCAGATATTTTAGGAGAAAATGGAGGAAGTCTTTAATAATTTTGTTTTCAGTAGTAAATCTATAATTGTTTGCGGAGAATTTAATGTAGATATACTTCAGGCAACTTCACACAGTCTCCGTCTTCTTAATTTACTTAAATCTTATAATTTGGCAAATATTTTCGCTGAACCAACTCTTATAACAAATATTTCAGCAACTTGCATAGATAACGTTTTCTGTCACTGAGAAATGTCTGAAAAAATTTTCATAAATAACCTAGAAATTTCATTATCTGGCAAAAAACTAAATAAACGTAAAGCAATAACAATCAGACCGATCACTAATAATAAAATAAATCGTTATGCTTATAATGTTATGAAAATATCTCGGGTATATAAATATGTCCGAAGCACATCCAAATCTTTTGTATTGAAATGTTAAATTACTGTCAACCGAGTTTGAGAATATTTTTAAGACAAAAAAAGAGGAAAGAGGTGAAATTCTATAATAAAATCAAAGCTACATGGGATGCTATTACCATTACAACTGGGAGCTGTCAGTGAACCTATCAAATTAAATATTAATAACGTTATACTCAGACTCGGAAGTGGCAAATGCTTTTGAGATTTTTTTCTCAGAAGCACCAGTTAAAGTAATTTGTTCACTATCGTCATCTCCCTCTCACACAGTATCCATATTAAAAAAACATGTAGTCAAATCGTCTTTAAGCATGCATCACCAGATGAGATGAGATAAAGTATTCAAAAATTTTAATTTAAAGAAAACTAGTGATTTATGGGATATGTCAGTTAAATTGTTTCAGACCTAATGAAATATAGTAAAATAATGCCGCTTTTCAAAAACGAAGTTATACTTGATTCTGGAAACTACAGACCAATATCGATTTTATCATCATTAAGTAAAATATTTGAAAAAATAATTTTCCAGATTTCATTATTCATATATATAATCAATTTTTCGATACATGAGCAATATAGTTTCACCAAAGGCTAGTGAACAACAGATGCGAGTGCTGTACTTCTCAAGCACATCTACGAGTATGACGCATGGGAAAAATTACAAAATTTTATTGGAGTATTTTGCGATCTATCCAAAACCTTTGATTGTGTAGACCATGAAAATTTGCTACTAAAATTTTCACACTACGGCATACACGACGTAGCTCTTGATCCTGTTGCCTTGTATCTAACACAAGGAATCCAGAAGATTAATATAAATAATGTAAAATCGTCTGGATCTCCTCCAAGCATGGGCGTTCCACAAGGTTCTATTCTTGGTCTTTTTATTTTATACCATTTTATGCAAAGTATTTATGCGACATTGTACTGTTCGTAGACGATACTTACTCGTATCTAATATTTAAGATTGACAGAAATAAAGTTAACTTTGACGAAGTGAATATTGCATTGTCACATATTCTTCATTGGTTTGAAGTAAATAACCTCATGTTAAATACAAAAAAAAAATGGTTTCAATTTACATTACCTAATATTAAAAATATTTTTTTTATCTTCCCACTAAAGGTAAAACTGCCGAGGTGACGGAATCAATTGTGTACATAGTGTTTTAGGCATAACTATAGATTCAAAGATTCAGTAAAATTCCCATCTTGAAACACTCGCAGATTAACTTGGCAAAGCCGCGTTCTCAGTTAAGAAAGTAAGGCAAATGACGGATTTTGATACTGCCCGACTTGTTTATTTTAGTTATTTTCATAGTATTCTTTCTTATGGGATGCTACTATAGGGCAGCGCCGCTAATATAAATTCAATATTTATACTGCAAAAAAGATGTGTAAGATCTATTTATAATGTTAAAGCTCGAGATTCTCTGTGAGATATTTTTAAGAATACAGGTATTTTTATGGTTGCTTCTCAAATATATCTTACAATATTTTGTTTGTCTGGCAACATATTGAATGATAAAAATCTATTTAATTAAGGTAATTTGAATTTCATGTAGGATAGTCACCATTGTATTAAACAATGAAATTGTCACTTCATTCAATATTGAAAAGGGCAGCTGTTATTTCTTGCCGGCTCTCCTCAGCAAAACCGCATTCTAAGCCGGTGGTAATTTTACGTTCGTGACGATTTAAATATGCTTGCTAAAGCCGTGTTGTGTAGTAGTTGATCGAAGATAGCAGAACATTAATTATAATAATTTAGAAAGAAAAAGGATGATGTTTATTTTCTTTAGATTTAAAAGTTAATTACACTATTAATGTTCCTAATGTTTTTTTTAAAATGAATTATTAACCTTATTGCCGCTATTAGGCGTATCTACTTTGTGCTCATAACTGCGAATGGTGATGGCTAAATGAATAGAAATTACTAAGTAATAAAATTTATTTATTTAATAAATTTAAACCTGTGGCATATAGTTCTCATTAAAACCATGAACGTACGGACTTATTATCCTCATTTTACCGGGAAAGCGGGGTTATTAGAATTGTGTCTATTATTGTTAAATTTAATATAATAAAAATAGTCTATATGTTTCCAACTTTTTTTTTTGTGATATTGACAATAAAAATATAAAGACGTAAAAATGCATTTTTTGCAAAGGTTTACATATCAATTACTGTATTTGTAAAAAAATATATGCATATATGGTATAATGATAAGTTAGGAAATATATTAATTTATATGATGGCTCTTAAAACATATTCATCAGTTTTTGTTCGTCTACGATATTTCTCTGCCTCTTCAGTTAGTGCTAAGGATGGTGCCTTCGCTGCTGTACGTTGTATTTGGTTGTCATTTATCGTGGTTAGTGGTAGATGGATTGCCGCGCGTATTGGTATCTCTGAGTGGTTAGGATACATAGTTTGACCTTTGGGGTTCTTTTGAGCTTCGTCCCCGTGGTCTTTTGCTATCAACTTTGCCCATCAGCATGAGTTTTTACATTTCAGTGTTATTTTTGCGCGATATAGGTCCAAAGTATGTGATGATGTGTGCAGGCAGTCGTAGGGACTGTTTGAGGTGTAATTTTTTCAGTATGGCGACATTTGTACGCAAAATCGTTCATGAAATTTTTAGCACGCGTCTGCGGTTCCGCGCATAATGGGTTCACAATATATGTTAAATAGAATAAGAGATGACACACTTTTGGGATAGTGTTTTCTGGAAATAGTTTGAAATGATGGTGTAAACTTTCACTGATCCAAATTCCTAGTCAAGATAGGATCGAAGGTGGGTTTATTTCTAATTGGACGACGACTGTCATTGTGTCACATTTGTGACAAACTTCACCTGACATTAGCTCGAACCATTCTCAGTGTAATATTTACACATAGTTTCCATTGTCTATACCTACAACATTCTAAAACTAGTATTGATAAATTGCGATTTCTAGTAAACAATACGGCGATAATTGGTGTTAGACGACAGAATATAAATCAGCACTTTGCCTGCCAGGATTACAACAAAGAGTCAATAATAACAAAAATTATACGTGCGCAGAATTTGAACTTGTGACTATTTTGTTTAATATGTCTTTATTACTATATCATAGGAATTGTAATTAAATTTGAAGAATTTACTCAAAAAATGATTTATTCCTAGTACTATAGATGAGAGTGAATAATTGTCAAATGGATAAAATATGTGAATCATTGCGAATTGAAGCGTGTGTGATTGATTACTTAATGAATATTTAAGACTCGGCTTTCCATTGTATAAGATATACATATATATATATATATATATATATATATATATATATATATATATATATATATATATATATATATATATATATATATATATATATATATATATATATATATATATATATATATATATATGTTTTAGGGTTATTCTAATATAAGGGATATTTAATATATGTGGCATTTGTTTAAAATTTTATAAAAATCACAATTCACTAGTACACCTATTACTTAAAATATCAAGATCATAAAAATCATAAAAACTGAAATATGTATTAAAAACATACCAACCAAGTCATATAAAGTAGTCATATTTAATAAAGTATGTAAAGTACCGTACAATAAAATATATAAAAGAAAGGAAAAATAAATAAAAAAATTAAATATAAGCCTCAGCTGTTTTTTACATGACATCTCTCTAATTAAACTGTACGATATCAGATCTTTGCTTGTTTACAAATGCTTTAAGGAAAATGTGGGTTTATGTTTATTAATATTTTTCCAAAGGTACATAAATGGGGAACGGGAGATATGTTTTATAAAATGGCCGGATGGCAGCTACCCTACTTCGAAGACAGATTACTGGTAAGTTTAAATAATAGTTGTCAACCGTTATAGAGAAGATTTGTGAATATTATTTGTTTGAACCTATTTCACATTACTTTAAAATTATTTTTTTATCTCAAAAATCTATATATTATTACTGTTAAATGAAATCTTATTTATTAGCTTTACAGTAAAAATGTAACAGCAAGTCATAAAAGCACAATGCAACTTTAAGAAACTATTGATTCTAATGTAAATTTAATGCACATTCAAAAGTTTATGTAGAGATAGAACTTTTGAGATTCAGGTTTAAAATGCCATTTGCATTAAATTCGCTATTTCACTACACATTTTTTACTTTATTGACTTAGCAGTTATTTTTTACCTTTAACATTCTCTAACATTTAAATCAAAAGATAGATATCTTCGTAGTTATTACGATGGATTTTTATAAACTATAGTGTTTTATAAAATTAAAATTTTGCAAATTTCTACTTAAGTAGGGTGGCATAATTTCAGATTTTTTCTTATTTATTATTCAATTTAATATTTTTAATATAAATATTTAATATTTTCATTCCTTCGCTCTGGTACAAGGCAACAAGCGGCGTTGAGTTCCGCCTCTCAATAAACAATGCCTTAAATTCGGCGGAAAGTGGGAAACGGAAGTGAAACGGAATATCTTACCCTGCCGTGTGCGGGATGCAGCGTGAAGCTGAGTAGAGTAGAGAAGATTTGAAATATTAGTTAAAGCTTTCATATTTTATTTTAACTCTAGAATGTAAATTGAGATGAGAACTAAAATAACTTTTATTTCAGCTATAACCTGGTATTTCTAGCGGTGACATATGTAGTTCCTATGACAGTAATGGTGTGGGCTTATGCCCAAATGAGTGCAGCTCTTCAAGGCAGAACTATTGGCGAATGCACTCATCATCAAATGCAAGTCGTTAGAGCTAAACGAAAGGTTTGTTGTTATCTCTTTGTACTTTAATTTTTTTTCTATTGGGACCACGGGTCCGTGAACACATTTTTTTTTATTAAAGCTTTTTTATTTAACCTATTAGTCCTCCGAAAACAGACACTTTATGTACTTTAGATACCAACATATATTTTTCATATTATTTTCTGTGTATTTGCTATTTTTATTAAAGATAAAAACTCTTACGAGAATTAATGCAGTTCAGTATATACATTATGTGTACAAACGAGTGCAAAATTCAAAAAATTCCTGCAAATTCAAATTTTATAATATTCAATTTTATATATGGACTATAGACACAAGATTTACTAATTATTATATATTCAAATTTAATAAACGTTATTTTATACTTAAATTTATTTTAGATGTAGGTAGTAGCGAAATTATATAATTGGCTAACATAAAACATATCACATATATAATATCTACAGTATAACTGTGGTCACTTGCTTATTTCCGGGTCGCACTCCATTAGGCACAGCTGGATGCGCATCACTTCCTATGTTTGGTCCATCGTCGTAACGCTCAAAGATCACGAAAAATAGCGATATAGGAAAAAGTTTTATTTTCTATTATGCGATGGGAATAGAAAGTATGTATTTATTATAAGTGTTTTATGTAAACGTTACTTATGGAAAATGTTAATATGCATTGAATTTTTATGTAATTTAAAATGAATTTGCACAATTTTACCATAGAACATAAATATATATATATATATATATATATATATATATATATATATATATATATATATATATATATATATATATATATATATATATATATATATATATATATATATATATATATATATATATATATATATATATATTGATCTACCATAGAAGTACACAATTAAATTAGTATACTCTTTCATATTCAATAGGCAATGTCATTAAATGGGCGGAGAGCGGAGAAGGGGCTCGCTCATGCGTACATTTGTGAATTAAATTATATAATATTAGAAGATTAGGACTCACATCAAAATAAATAATTTAAATTATGTAATTGCTTTCTATCATGTACCATTAAGAATGATTGACCCGTTTGGAATGGGATTTGCTAGACAACAGCACAATTCAATTTCGCTTTTGTATTTTGCCTTGTGAACGCAAATGTTTCGCAAATACATCGTTTTGATCCAACTTCGCACGCTTTTAGAGCTTAAAATAAACATTTAAAAGCCATTTTAAACATTGGAATGAAAAAACCTTTGTAGATACCATCATAACATATTAGAAAATCGTTTCTT
Organism: Eueides isabella; assembly: GCA_019049475.1. NCBI lineage: Eukaryota > Metazoa > Arthropoda > Insecta > Lepidoptera > Nymphalidae > Eueides > Eueides isabella. The sequence goes on from CM032387.1 coordinate 9,641,637, forward strand.
ATAAAATGATGAAAATGAGAAAGACAAAAAAAAGAGAATTTAACATTTCATTCCCATTGTTTGAACAAACATTGTATAAGCTCTAAGCTATTTTAGATAGATGTAGAAATAATTGGGTCTACTAAGCTTATATAAAGGTTCATCATATCCAGACAATCTCAATTTAGTATTGCAAGACGAGAGTAATGACGTGTGTTATTCATATAAGATAAGTAATAGTCGTAAAGTAGCCAGACTAAATTTGTTTTATCACGTCTGTAAAAATAAATTTACGAGATTTTGTGGGTTTAATTTCCTTTTGTGTGAAACTAACATATATTTCTTCTTAATAAGCTGTTTTATTAAGCTTTAAAATTCTTTAATTGTCGAAGAAAACTTAAAGAACATTTTTATTTGGGAAAGTTGAAGATATTACTTTTATTTTACTTACTCTTCGTTGTATTATGATTTGAAATTATATAACTAATAATATTATCAGCTTCACTCTGTATATACTTGTTTTTTTAACTTAAATTCAATAGAGTTGGTGACAATAGGTGTACTTTATTGCGAAAGTGTAAAAATGTTTACGAAACTACGTATATCTTTAAAGGGAAAAATGAATTACATGGCCTTTACTCCCAAGAGATTTATGTGATAAAGGCTTTTAGCTGTGCAGGCTGACTAGACGCAAGTGGGCTAATGCAATCGCTTGTATAACAATAACAACTGTTTATTCTATTTACTTACTTTAGTCTATTTAACTCCTACAATATTTATGTTCTCATAGTTAAAAGGTTATATTCATTTATAATAATAGTGAAATTGAATAGCAAACATAAATATTTTTTTTTATTTACATTATTATTATAAGGTTTTTTTGTTTGATAATGTTTATTTTGTAAGAAAAGTAAATTTAACACCAAGATCCTTTATGAATTTTAACTATTATAATATATATTTTCACTTCTTCTAGTGGTTATCTTTTTTTAAAATCAATTTATTAATGGTAGAACTTTTATATGCCGCACATGGCAAGGTAGGCAGAGGAAATTTGGATACCCAGTAAGACACTCAGTTTCCTACCCCACTTTGAAAGCATTGCATAGTGACAGAATTCAACGCCGCATGTTGCTTCGAACCTATAACCAGAGCCAGGCCAGGCTTCAAATATAATAATATATTTAATTTGAAAATATAACTAAATATTTAATTTGAAAATATTTCTTATTTCATTTCTTCGAGTGGGGATCGAACCCATACCTGTCGCTTTGTGTCCCTGCGTAAATTGACCATAACTTACACGAAGTATTTTTTGAATCATAAAAGTAGATTACATAAAATATTCTTCTTAACATGTGAAGAAAAGCTTTGAACGAGTTACGTGAAAGGTTTTAAAAATGCATAAAGGATCTTACATTGGTTGTTAGCATCGGGATAGAGTCTATTCCGATATATAATGCTATACATTGTGAAGTATAACATAATGAACTTTAATAAAATGAACTCTACAAGAAGTCTCATATCAGTATAATTCGCATAGGTTAGATATAACTGAACTTTAAGTACATTTTTTAGTCATATAATGTAGGCAAAAAAGTAGCTGTAAATTCAAATTATATAAATGGCCAGTACTTGTATATAAAAAGAAATCAGTATAAAATCATATTATAATTTCAACAGTTATATATATTAATAACTGGTAACAATAGACATGTGCCGTATTTTGACTAAATGATTTTGTTTACAGGTAGTTAGAATGTTTGTCCTAGTAGTTATGGTGTTTGCACTTTGTTGGTTACCATATCATGCCTACTTCGTACTCGTCTATCATCACCAGTCGCTGGCATCGTCACCGTTCGCTCAACACGTGTACCTTGGTTTCTACTGGCTCGCCATGGCAAATTCCATGTTCAACCCATTAATATATTACTGGATGAGTAATAAGTAAGTATATTATATAGTTTATGTTAAAAATATATTCGGAATAGCGATATGGATAATGAGGACTTATTAAAACTGTCTTTTATTTATTTTGATCAATCAGTGCCACTTTTATTGCTAATTTACATCGTATTTCATTGTTCCTAAAATTTCCGTGGTTTGAGCTGAACAATACATACTAATGAAAATAGAAAAATATAAATTAGTGGAATATTCAAATCAATTTTGAATTTCACCTGTATATTTTTTGTAATTTTCTCTTTTATATTAAATATAAAATAAAGTAAGAAGCAAGTTACTCCATTTGTTATCGACTATTCTAATTATTTTTTAATTAGTAAAATTTAATCGCATTTAATCTCCTTTAAATAAGGAATCTCTATAAGAGAATCTATAAGATTATTTTCCTAAAATAACAAAAATATATTTTACATAATTTATATTTTTAAATTTTTGTTATTTTAGGAAAATAATCTTATAGATTCTCTTATAGAGATTCCTTATTTAAAGGAGATTAAATGCGATTTAATTTTACTAATTAAAAAATAATTAGAATAGTCGATAACAAATGGAGTAACTTGCATCTTACTTTATTTTATATTTAATATAAAAGAGAAAATTACAAAAAATATACAGGTGAAATTCAAAATTGATTTGAATATTCCACTAATTTATATTTTTCTATTTTCATTCTGAAGTTGTCACAGTTGATATAGCGATGAGTCAAAATATAACGGTTGAATACGTGACAAAAATAATGTTTTAGTAACTGTTACAAAATCGTTCCTAAGAAATAAGTTTCTCAAATAATAAAATATTCAGCATATCTGGCTTCGAAAAAAATTCTAGGTGACATATCGTGATAGATGTTAGTAACAATATAAATAATGCTCAAATTTATCTTTATACGTTATACATATATATCTCTAATATGTCTACGTTGCTTACTCAGAGCTTTAACTAATACACTGACTGCAATACATTGATATACGACCAAACAAATTAACTATCTAGCAGCATTAAACCAAACCAAATATACAACTTAGATTACTGCAGCACAGTTCTGTTTACTGATTTTAGTACTTTATACTATCTAAATTCCCATTATAAGTACTGAAAGTGTTAAACGATCTCTGCATTCTTTTTTTCTTATTTTCTTTATCTTTGAAAGTCCAGTACAGTAAAGTAAAACAAAAAACAAATTGGAACACATAATTCGTGTGTTCTGCAGAGATACTATTGTCACGTGGATTTCATTTGCAATTTATGTGTTAAATAGTAGATTGTATATAATATTAGGTAGAATATTTTCTCAAAAGCAAATCATTAATTGGTATATATACTTCATTTATTGGTTTTGATTGTACGTAAATTTGAATTGTCAAGTTGAAATTAATTATATTAAATGTCGAAACACGTATACGATTTACATTTCAATGTTTAATCCTTGTCTTAGTACAATTATATAAAATTCACAAATAGAACACAGGTCACGTTATATGATTGAAACGGTTGTGTTTCATAGTTAAATGAAACTATCTCAAATCTTTGTATGAAATTAATAAAAACAAAGGGCCAAACGGTTATAGTTATAATATATTTTCCATAACACTCATGGTATTTAGTAATTTTGCTCTTTTTACGGAATACCATTCGAGGAACATGTCAAAGTAATTTAATAGTTTGTGTACATTTTTTGTAATGGCTTTTTGTTTGTTTTGTTTTCTGAAAACAATGTAAATATTTGGACTTCTTTGGAAAAATCTATTGTTAACGTGAACATTCGACTAAGCTTTTATTGTTGTATTAATAGTTCAAGTTAGTAAAAAATCTGGAAGCCAGAATTCATTTCATTTCACTTTACAGACGTTCAATGATATTAGATGCATAATAGAAACTTTATCTTTGAATTAAATTAATTGGCAATATCTGCATGTACTTTCTTGGTAAATTTGTTAGTCATAAAGTATACTTGCATAAAAATATAATAATATATTTTTTTTTACGCAGATTCCGGATATATTTCAAAGTGGTGCTATGCTGGTGTCGATCTGCAAAGACTACGACGCCCAATAACTTGAAAAAGCAATTTGAAATGAACAAATCATATTCGGGTAAGCATTTATTTGCTAAATAAGCTTCACATTGAATTTGGTTTTGGATATAATTTTCTTGTTATATCTTGTGTGTTTCTTGTTATATGTTGTGTTGTACTCCGTTATTTTTTAGAAACGAATAATTAAATAAAAATACGGTGGATGCCTTACTTTAATTAAAGTAACCGACGAGTAAAGATCATAACTAAAAGGAAATCCTTCATACTCCTATACATTTTTTGCGATTAAAGTTCCATTGGTCCAATAGCATATATTTAAATTGGATTTTTAAAAGCTTTTGTCTCGGGTGGGCGATTACTAATAATGAAGCATTATTAAAAGAACTTAATGGAAGAATCTAATCTAATGAGACACTTGACCACGGTAGTCTTTGAAGGCCAGATAATAATCGGCTTATAAACTTTGACGTAAATGATTGAAACTTTAATGAAATCGATTATAAAAATCTTTTAATGTTTTTCTAACGGTAGCGACAATCTGTCATAAACTTTCATTGATTTTAACTGGATCCTTATCTGGGTCCTTTAATCGTTATTATTTTTTTTTACATAAATATTTGATGTCCTTGAATGTCCCTGAATTCTCCTTCGCAGAGAAAGGAGTTTTTTATATTAAAGAATAAGTTTATTGTACATTATAGGTATATTATACGTAATTATCAAAATTTTTATAGTAGAATTTTACTAAGATTATATACAACATTTGAAAATATTTTGTAAAATTAAACGCTAATCTCGTTATTGATTATGTATACTTGTATATTAGCTAAATGAAATGAATTTATCTATTCTCTTAATATATAAAACAGTCAAAGTCGTGTCTGTACATTGAATCTATTTATGAAAAAATATATAGAGGGGCTTAAAATAACTAATAGAAAACGAATCTACAATTTTTAAATTTTTTTTCTGTCTGTTTGTCTGTTTGTACCAGCACATCTTCTAAGCCACTGGACCAATTTCAATTTTTTTCTCTGTTGTATAGCTATTTGGTCTAGGCAGGACATAGGCTATATTTCAAATACTTCCACACTTGATGAAGAACAGCATGAGTCCAGATAAACTTAGAGGAATATTTAAATATGTCTATAACAAAAGTTGTAGAGAGTGATGAGCATTTTACAATGGTGTGTTAAAATTGAAGATCTGGAACATCTTATGAACAATCATAACGGTCTAGCTAAAGTATAAGAAATAATAAAATATTTTCTTAACAAAAGTTATTGAGTGTGGTGAGCATTTTACATTGACTTATTGAAATCAATCATCTGGAACATCTCATGTACAATCATAACGGTCCAGCTAAAGTATAAGAAATGCTGAAATGATGTTTGGACAAAAGTTATTGAGCGTGATGAGCATTTTACATTGACATATTAAAAGCGAAGATATAGAACATCCCATGAACAACCATAATAGTCCAGTTTAAGTATGAGAAATTATAAAATGATTTTTTAACAAAAGTTATTGATGGTGTTGAGCACGTTAGATTGACATTTTAAAAACGAAGATATAGAACATCCCATGAATAATCTTAAATAATAAAATATGGCATTAATTAAAGATGTGCAGCTTGACAAATATTTTTTATTCACATAAAAAAAGGTATTTTTTTTAAGAAATATAAATTATAACAATTAACAATAAAAATGCTTATCTAAAGTTGTTCATTGTGATGTGTAAATTTTAATTAAATTGCTTTATTAAAATAGTCGTAAAAAGGTATTTGTACACTAAATATTTTTACAAAAAAAAATACGCAAGGTAAAAAAAGTAGTAATAGAATATATAGGTATTTTAAAATTTTCGACGTGTTTTTAAATTTGCTACTGCTTGACGCATCATACGCAGAAGAAGTAAAATCATTTTGTTGTCATTTTCGTGTGTTTTGTTGTCCTTTTGGGTAATTGGTATGCACTGGGAAAAAGTCTTAAGAAATCTTGCGTCAGTGAAAGTTCCAGTAGTTTAGGGGAGTTATCTGCTATAATGTTAGTATTTTGTACAATCTCAATCCTTCAAGATTGTGGGAAGAGTACAAAACATTTTTATCAGAAGATTTAGATTTTCCAACAGATAAAGGAGCAATTAATGGTCTTCTATGTTCTATACAAGATATTGTGTTTTCGATTCTCTTTCGATTCTCTCTAGGCAATTCTATTACTGGCTACCGTCTACCTGTTTTCCTTATTGCGCATCCAAATTTATAATGGAAAAAAGATAAATATTTAGTAAGGTGGTCCTAAGAAAACGAAACTGTTTCTACTAGATGGTCCAGGAGGCGCTGGGAAAACCTATCAGACAAGGGTAATTCTAGCTGAATTGAAACGACAAAAGAAGATCGCTCTTGAAATGGCATCTTCAGGTATTCCTGCCACAATGTTTAAAATCCATAATTGATTTGGACAGAACGAAAACACTAACATGTTCTGTTACATGAAATAAGACATCAATACAACAATTTTGCTTTTTCAGACAAAGTCTTATCGTATGGGATGAACCTTCTATTAAAAAAATCTCATCAAAAGGTCCCAGAGGCCGTTGATAAAACGTTGCAGGAAAACATCCATCGAGACGACAGGCCAATGAGCAGTGTTATAATTTTATTCTCAAGTTATTTCAGACAAACTACCAATTTTAAATCGAGTGATAAATTTAACACCTCTTTGAAATATTCTTACTGGAGTCATATCATATTTTGACTCCTAAAACTAAACTTGCTGGTGAAATGAAAAACTGTTAGCAGATTTTCTTGGAGATAAAGTGGTATAACGAAGTATTAGTGGTGATAGGAAATATACTTTATTTGATAAGGTAGAAGAAGAAAATAACACCATGAACGCCAATTTAAATGTTTTATACTATGTTAAAAAAGTAAAAAATGTTTTAAATGAAAAAAAAAATCGGATTAATCACGTATACCAAGTGTTTAACGTTTTTTTGTGTAATCCAAATTTTGTTTATTTTATAATGAGTAATAATCGCGAAAATCAAACATATTTTAAAGTAAATAAGGAAATTTGCATATTATATTTTTTTTATAACGTATTTAATTCCCTGTGAGCACTTGCTTTGCGATTTGTCAGGTCTATATATATTTGCCCCTGAGAGAAAGGATTGTATATCAACTAAGTAACAGAATTTTACTACAAAAATTTCGATAAATGCATGTAATATACCAATAATGTATAACATACCAATACTATGCAATAAACTTGAGGGCAACAGCTGGTATACAATATAAAGACATACAGTTTATTTAATAGATACAATAAGATTTCCTTTTACCGTGAAGGTTTGATAAAGTTTAGATTTTTTTAAACAGTTAGAAAACATTAGAATATTAGTGACATTATTTGAAGATTTAGTTGCTGCCCGCAATTATGTAAACATGAGCTTTAAATAATTTTTAGCAATAGAATCATTTAGTTACTATAGCAAATAAATTTTAACGAGCCACGATTTTTTTACAATGTATTCAATTTCAGATTAGATAGATTTCCAATGTTGTGACTATAGTTCGGGTTCCATAGCATAATTTCGGTGGAGTGAAATTTCTCATCAGCTTTACCGGAACACTAACTTTAAGTGTTATTTTGTGAGCAGGGAGACCGTCTATTGTTAATAAATTGAGAAACTTAACTGGGTAATTCATGGTGTCATTTTCACCCACTACCTTATCAAAGGTAATATATATTACTTCATCTCCAAGAAAATCTGTTATTTTTTTTTTATTTATTGTACCAGCTTGATCATTTTAAGGGCTCAAATAGCGCGTTCATATAACCAAGATTTTTTCCAAATTGCTATGTTATGAATATCTTCAAATATTGAATTAATAAATTCCATCTCGAAGCTGATCGCTTTGCCATGTATTTCAGGAATTCTAATCTGACCAATCTCTACAAGAAGACCTTCCCCAATTTTTAGTAGCATTTCAGAAAATTCTCAGCTCAGCTCAGGCAGCAATTCTGAAACAATTTTGCTTTATCACAATTTCGTTTAACAGAACATTTCTGTACTGACCAAATTGATTGGAATTTTTAACATTGTGTGTACAGTCTATCTGCCAGGACATAATGTGATAGCAATACGTGAACATGCCACTGCAAGAGCAATGTTATTTTGGCGTATCAATTCTGCTAGAATTAACCATGTCATATATATTTTTCCAGTACCTCCTGGACCATCTAAGAAAAACTGTTTCCGTTTGATACTTAAGAAACTTTGGCCCACATTACTAAATATTTGTCTTTATTCCGATGTAAATTTGGATGCGCTTTATTTAATTATAGTAGTAAAATCGATAAAACGGTTATGTGTTTCAGCTATATCTTCTCGATTAGTTCCTGATGGACTGAATTATGCTAAGGTATACCCCAGAATAAGAAATTTGCATCCAATCGAAAATACAATATCCTATATGGAATGGGAGCTATTGATAGCTCTTTCATCTATTGGACTAATATTACATTTCACATTGCGTCTAAGCCTAATCAGCTGATAAGATTGTTTCGTACTTTTTTCACAACCTTGAAGGATGAGATGGCAAAATAAATAAAAAAATATAGCGATTAACTGCTGTCAGCTTCTGGGATTGTCAATGAAGCAAGGTTCATCAGTCAGGTCCAAGGAGAGATCGTTATAAAGTAGCTAAAATGCCCTGTTAGTTACTTGAAACACAGGATGCTCTACGTCACCAATATTTTTTTAAAAGGAAAAATAAGTTGGTCCTCCAACAACGTAGAACAATAGGCGCAAACAGTATTCCCCACTATTAGAATGTACTATATATACTCTGCCAATAAATATCACAATATGGCGGCGCTTCGCTCCTATCCCTTGCGCAGTATGCGTCGCGTTCGTCTGTCGTAATCTATTACATTTTTTTACTATTTATGCTTTCTTCGCAAAAAAAAAAATATGCAAACACCGTTACTTTACTTTAAAATGTTTGGAATATAATGGATTAATTCGAATTACCCGAAAAATCGTTAAACACTAGATAAATACGATCTGATCGTGACTAATCCGATTATTTTTGTTTCATTTAAAACTTTTTTTAACACAGTATGAAACATTAAAATTGGCATTCGTGGCGTCATTTTTTTTCTCTATCAAAGGAAGTATATTTCTTATTACAACTAACACTTCGTTATACCACTTTATCTCCAAGAAAATCTGCTATTTTTTTTATTGAAGCAGCTTGTTTAGTTTTAGGAGTCAAAATAGCACATTCACGGAGTCAAAATAGTACATTCACATAAATAAGATTTTCTGGCATTGGTATCTTATGAAATATTGAATTAATAAGTTCCACTTCGGATCTGACTACTTTGTTAAGTGTTTCAAAAATTCTAATCTGACCATTCTCTTCAAGAAGGACACCTTCTTCAACTTTTAATAACAACTACTAAGCTGGGCTCTCATATTGATCGATAGCTGAGATAGATTTTCATCTGGGTATGGCCCCACTAAGAATATTTCAAAGAGGCGTTGATTTTATTAGCCCTGGTACTCGATTTAAAAAAAGATACATTTTGTATGAAATCACCTGAGAATAAAATTACAATATTGCTCATTGGCCTGTCGCCTCGAAGATTATTTTCCCACAACGTTCTATCAACGGCCTCTGTGACCTTTTTTATGAGACACGGTAGGCTTATCCTGTATGATAACGTATCCATACAGAAACAGTTTTGTTTTGTCTAAATCAAAGCAACATTGTTTCTGTATTGATGTCTTATCTCATGTAATAGAACATGTTGGTTTTTTTGTTCTGTCCAAATCGATTGGGATTTTAAACATTGCATGTGCCGTCTTTTCACCAGAAAGTAATTTGGCAGCAATGCCTGAAGATCCACTTCAAGAGCGATCTTCTTTTATCGTTTCAATTTAGCTAGAATTACCCTTGTCAGGTAGGTTTTCCAGCGCCTCCTGGAGCATCTAAGGACAATAGCTTCGTTACTTAAGGCACTCCAATGGCGACTTAAGTAACGAAACTAAATACTTGTATTTGTTCCGTTCATATTTTTTTTTGATGAGTATTTTAAAATGATATATCAAAATTGAAGATCTGAAGCCACCACGTTCGAGCCCCACTCGAGAAAGTGAAATATCTAATATTTTCAATTTAAATATTTTATGTTTTCATTTCTTCGCTCTGGTACAAGGCAAAACGCGGCGTTGAGTTCCGCCACTCAAAACGTAATGCTTCAAATTCGATGGAAAGTGGGGAACGAAAGTGGAACGGAGTGTCTTAATAAGTTCTCTCTGCCTACTCTGCCATGTGCGGGATACAGCGTGAAACTGAGTTAATACTCATCATCCCCTACAACTTTTGTTATGGATGTATTTAATTATTTTTATAGTTTATCTGGACCACCTCTGCTGTTTTACATCAGGTATGGAAGCATTCGAAATAAAATAGAGCCTATATCTTGCCCAGACCTGATAGTTATACAACTAAAATAAAATCATAGAAATCGGTCCAGTAGATTAAAAGATTTACTGGTACAACAGACAGAAAAATTAAAAAAATTGTAGATTCATTTGATTTTACTTATTTTAAGCCCCCCTACATTGTTTTTTTCATTAATAGATTTAATGTACAGACATGACCTTTTTTCTGTTTCATTATATTAATAGATGTGTGAACACCACGCATGTGTCATCGTGGCGTAATTAGCATGTGGCTGGTTAAGCGTGGATAGTTTCTAACTTAATTATCCTTTGAACCCTGAAGTGGCAATTATGTATAAAATGAAAACTAAATATAGAATAATGATATTAGTGAATAACGTATGTAACTTTAAAAAAACAATTATATTGTTGTCTTATACGATCTTATCTCTATATATCGTTATTAAAATCTTTTTAGGCTTAATAATATTGCATGCAAAATTTATCGTATTAAATAGAAAAATGTTTAATTAATTCGATTCGATAGATCGTAGATGTAGTACGCGCACACTGCATACGGTGTGCATAAGATGTGGGTGGTGTCTATAGATATAGAAAATCTTAGATTTTGCATACTTTTCATCTACTCACTACTCTCACATATCTTATCTTATAGGAACAATATTCAACTTTGATTGCTTTGATACGATAAAATGAATATGATCTACAAATGTAGCCGCGGCTATATAAGATATTTGTATTTTTTTTATTTTTTCAAGAATTCTAATAACTCATAAACTTGTGTGTTTGGTTAATGTAAAACAAATAAAAATATATTAGTATTTAAATAAAGTAAATATTGAAGGTAACCACTTAATTTTGAAATAAGTAATTATGCATATACCCTTATAGACTTTATCCTCCTTTCTGCTATCTATAACAAAACAATTCCTTTAAAATTGTTTGATAGCCTGTGAGAAATTGCTTTAAATGATTCCATCTTTGTACATTTTTTGTATTGATGTAATTGTATTTATTTTTGTTTGACTTTTATTGATGTAATTGTATTTTTAATTGTTTAATTTTATGCTCTACAATACTATTTAATTATTGTTATTTTTTGTTTTTGGCAATATTAGTAATACAAACAAATATATTATCATAAACATTTTTCAATGCTTCAAAAATATACCAATTGCGATTGCGATACTTTGAACGAATATCTATGGTCTCTTAATTTAAATTTTATTCCTGTCATTTGAAAGTTTATGCTACAAACTGAAGATTGAGATCCTGATATCCTTAATTTACGAGTGGCGTTTAAAACTTTTAACACTCAGAACAAGGCATCACAGTGTACGTGAAAAAGAATAATAATATTGTCTAATATGATTAATTAATTACCTTAATACTTTAATATTACAAATTGTTGAGCTGGGTTCTAATTTCAATTTATTCTAGCTTGAAATATCGTGAATATTTGTAACTTTCAGATTAGTTACTATGGTAATATTTAAGTTATACAGATAAAAATTGTTACTCATAAATAGTTTACATATACCTTTGTTGTTTTAAGATAATATTTCAGTAAGGCCTGTCGTGGCGCAGCGGCACAAGAGTGTGACTGCAACCGACAGGTTCTGGGTTCGATCCCCAGTCGAGGAAATGAAATATTTAATATTTTCAATTTAAAATATTTTATGTTTCATTTCTTTGCTCTGGTAATAAGGCAAAGCGCGGCGTTGAGTTCCGCCCCTCAACACGCAATGCCTCAAATTCGGCGGAAAGTGGGGAAAGGAAGTGGAACGGAGTGTCATAAAACTTGGTCCCACTTCCGTTCCCTCTGCCTACCCTGCCTAATGCGGGATACAGCGTGAAGCTGAAAAAAAATAAAAATTCAGTAAAATCAAAAGGCAGTTATTGTAAAACTTCTAATCTTTTGTTTAAATCGTTTTAAACAGCTCTTTTTGGTGTATAAACTTTATTCTATAATGAATTCGTGGGCATCTCGGCGCTATGGTACAACTGACTGTAAACACTATAGTTTTAGGTTCGATACCTATTCCGTTGAGTCCCAACACGCAATGTCTTTAGTTTAGGAAGATAGTGAGGCAATTCGTGACGTGAATAATTTACTTTAACGTCTTGCTTTAAAGGGTAAAGGAAAACGGATTCCTGTAAAAATGAAAAAGAAATATTACGATTGAAGCGCATACAATATAGCGTTTATCGTTTTGGAATATAAAACCAATATATCTAATTATATTTTTAAATCAACGATAAAACCTAAGGAAGATCAACAATTCGTCGCATATATTTTTGCAAAGTGTAAAAAGTAGGCCATTTCAAGTAATATGAATATGTTATTAATTATTCTATTGTATTCATATTTCAATACGTATCAACAATTGAAAATTGAATAAAATATACAAAATTTGTTTTTATATTGTGGAAAATCGCGTATGAATAGCTCTGTTTCATTGCAACTTGTTCTGCTAATAAAATTATCATATAAAGTAGTCAAATTCATTACGTATCTTTTTTAGCTTTACGTTTTATACTGACGTTGATTGATAGGTAGAGGGAACTTAGGAACCTAGTGCTAAGACACTTCGTTTTGCTCCCCACTTTCCATGGAATTGTAGCAGTGGAACTCAAAGCCACGATTTGCCTTGTTACCAGAGCGACGAAATCAAAATATTAATAAATTAGGTTTTGAAGCTTATAATGTTCTGAAATTTATAAAGTAACGTATTTACTATCGCGAATACCAAATGGCAAAGACTCAATATTAGTAAATTACAAAAGTAATTCTATCACGAAACACACAATGCGTTAAAAGAGTAAATGAAGTGGTGTGACCTAGAGTTAAAGAAAAACTTAAACTTAGATAATCCTGTCATATATTTGAGCTTGAAAGCTTACTATTATAAATTCTAGGTGTAAATTCAAGATTATATATATATATATATATATATATATATATATATATATATATATATATATATATATATATATATATATATATATATATATATATATATATATATATATATATATATATATATATATATATTACTACATTCATTATTTACTTATTTGCCACTAAAAAGCTTTTGAATTCCGTTATTAATTTACATGTTGTTTTGTACAAAGAATTTTGTTTCAACAAAAGACTTAGAACAAAAGGTATGCAGTGGATCTTGTTTGTACTGTTTTGAGGTAAACTTAAGAATAATAAATAGAGATTCTAAGATATGTTTAAATTGTAAAGTTAATTAGCCAATATCTTTCTTTTTGAGGCTTATTGTGGCGCAGAGGTAAAAATATTTGACTGTAATCGCGACAGGTTGGCAGTTTGATCCCCAGTGGAGGAAATGAAATATTTAATATTTTCCAAATTAAATATTTTATTTTGTCATTTCTTAGCTCTAGTTAATAGAAAGCGCGTCGGAAGTTCCACGCAATGGCTCACATTTGGAGGCAAATGGGAAACGGAACAGAGTGTCTTAACACTAGGTTCCCAAATTTACGGGATGCAGCGTGAAGCTGAATTTTTTTTATCAAAAACTGCTTTTAGCTGTTATTCTATTGAATAACGCGGTGGGTATTTTGGATTAAGTGTAAAGAGTTCTCAAAATTAAGTTGTAAATATGAATTTTATATGATATTCACAAGTTAATATTTAATTCATTCTTTATTTGACTGCAACAATAAATTATTTCGATATGCTTAGTAACTAAGTACATAATTCTGACTTCGTTTAAGCTAGTAAATTTACAAAATACTTTGAACGGTGTTTGTTTCAGTGAGCCAGAGGCATCGTGACGCGTCCTCCTTTAGCCGCGCATGACACTCGCGTAGGAGGAGCAATTTGTCTCGCTCCTTGCCAGCAAATGGTTAGCAGTTTTTATACTAATACACTATATATATATATATATATATATATATATATATATATATATATATATATATATATATATATATATATACATACTAAAGGTCTTGTTTTTCTTGATGATAGATGAGATTAGCTATAGAGATTGAATTGAAATTGAGATAACCATGCACAAATGCACAGACTAAACAGACAGACTAACAAAACAATAATAAAAAATAATGTTTTGTATTCTTTAATACCCCAATAATACATTTATTCATATACCTTTAAAGTATATAATATGTTTAGGTAACGCTCTACGATTCTTTTTAAATTTATTAAATATTCCATATCGAAGTAACAAACATTTTCACTGACAGAGTTATCAAACGGCACTTCGATTATAACAAATGGAATCCCAGCTAGAAGTTACCCCCGGGGCTTGGACAGCGAAAAACATTATCAAGTTTGTGAAGACAGACTATAAGTTATAAAGTGCTTGTAGAATAACAGTTTAAAATCTTAGTTATGACACATTTTTGTAAAGGTTTTGGACGTAAGAGTAAGTTAAGATTTAAGTACTTGTTACTTGTTGGTAAATATGTACGAGACTATTACTGCAATTAATTTAAAAGCTTATTTGTTTTCGTTTATTTGAAAAAGATCTTAAATGCTACAAATTGTCACTTGGTGAATTATACAGTGATTTTACTATATTTGTTTTTATTTTTCTGATTTTCTAATAGAAAAAAAAACCCAATTTGTCAAGTGTTGCGCCTTCTTACATACAATGTCGCGATGATTGGGTGGAAAACAATAAACGGAATGTCTTAACACTAGGGCCGAATTGTCCGAATTATGCTCACATCGCTCACGACGCTTACACTGCTGACGTGGGGTCCGATATTAGTGAGCGCGCCAACCTCTGTTAGCATTACTAATAATACGGACCACTTGTGAGCGTGCTTACCACTTTGGCAAGTTAATATGTTTAACTTGTCAAATTCGTAAGCACCTAACAGAGCATTTTTTGATATAAATAGGAGTGGAGTATGTGGTAGAGCCGATGAAGATTATAAATTGCTTGTGAAAATGGTTGTATTCAAGCATTTTCCGCAATTAAGGAAATTGACGATAGTGACATTGACGTGAAGGATATATTAAACGTCAAATAAACGTCAAAATAACATCAACGCTCACGGTGCTCACGCTTCGCCCAGTCAGCACTGTAAGCACTAGCCAGTGTCGTCACAAGTGACGTCATACTATTCACAACGCTAACTGTGAGCGATAAAAGCTCAATACGGACAGAGCGTTGGCGCGCTGTGAGTGATGTGAGCTAATTACGGACCACAGCCTAGGTGTCCTCTGTCTATTTTACTATGCAAGTGACAGAACGTTTATTATACATATTTATTATAAAAAAAACTGTAAATAAAGTTATTACTTCATTCCTTCTTATTATTATAAGAAATGATCATATGCATGCTTCATAACATCTCACATAATTATAGAAACATTGTTAACCCAGAAATTACATAAGGTATACGTTTCTTAATTTCTCAAATTGGTCCCAACATTACAAATTTTCAGCAAATATAACGCTTTTGCCACCTACCGACCCATACATATATTAAATTATATATTGTGAATTTTATATTTTATTGTATCCATTAGGTAGCAAAAAATCTTGTAATTGGATATCGGTATTGAAACAGCAATGATTGACTGGAATTAAAAGATTTAAAGTCATTTAGATTTATTTCTGCCTATTATATAATTAGGCGTAGTCCTAATTATATATTATACTTGACTACTAATGACTACTAATATCGTACAGAGGGAAGGTACGGTTAAGTGAGCATATATGACGTCTAACGTGTTCATAATGTTGTTTTAGTCGGTTTTGAATTACTTTGTCACATTAAATTAAAAATATTGTTGATAACTACTATTAGATTTAAATGAAAGAAATAATAAAAAATGATTTATGAAAGTGGCCGTAAAATGTCATTAAATAAAAAAAAAGAAATTCTCAGAACATCTCAAAGGGTGGTTATTCTTTGTAATATGTAATTGCAGCTACGGTTTCATATTTTCAAAATAATTGATAAAATTATTGTATACTTATAAAGTAACTAGCGACCTAACTGCGGGTTCGCCCGCGTAATTATTGCTATATTATATAAAAAATATAGCCTGTGAGTTGTTGTGATGTATAAGTTGTACAGTTTCATCTAAAATCCGTTTAGTAGATTTTACGTGGAAGTGAAACAAATGTCCATCCTCATAAACTGTTATATTTATATTATTAGTAGGATAAAGCGTTCGTTTCATATCAAATGAGTTTCCTACCTATGTGTTTGAGATTTGTTAACTTCTTGTTAATATTTCATAAAGTTTAGAACACTATTATATTGTAAATAAATTTACATTAAAATGTAATGTCATATAAATACGTTTATAAGTATAAAATATTTAAAGAAAATAATATAAGTATATATATTTAAAAGATTCTTAATTAAAAACGTTCGTGCTCCATAATTATATTCTTAAAATATATGGCAAAGATATTTTTTATAATGTCTACAGTAATAAATGTCAGTACAATATAAAATTAAAAGAAATTATATTTTAACCATAAACATATTTATAATATTAAGGTAAAACCCATATTCAACATATCTAACTTCTCAAATTCGCACCTAAATTATCCACGGAGATTTGTGCAATAACGACGCGTTTCTTACGTGTAAGTACATAACTTCACAAAATTCATAAACGCGTCGAAGATTAAAAGGTTAGAATTTTGCGTTGTAAATTTTATAATTGATCAATCTCGCTATGTTTTTCATTACGTCGATATACTATCTCATTAAGTCTGCATCTAGGTGTAGATAGATTCTATTTTGTTTATAATTAACTTTAAAAATTCTTTTGGTATCTACCCCTATCACAAAGGATAGTTGCCCTGCTTTTCTAGGTAGGCCTTTAGAAGTTAGGTATAAATTTTGAAAAAAATTTTTGTGTATTATTAAATTAGCATTTATCATATTTTACTTATCTTAGAACTTTTTACTGATTTTAGCTCTAATATGCCACAAAAATATTAAAGAAAGGAAGGAGTGTAAGCTCGAGTATGTTCTTGGACTTCAGAGATTTTTTTTATGAGCAAGACGCGACAAACGAGCGTACGTGTCACCTGATGGTATACCATCGCCCATGACCCCGTGTAATTCCAGAGTAGCTACAGGAGCGTTGCCGGTCTTTAAGGTAGATGGGCACCGGGTTCCGGCATAACCCAATGCGAAACGCCGTGACCGAAGCCACTACTTAACGCCGGTTTTAAATGCCGGAGGTGGTAGTTATCCGGTTGAGTCTGCCCATGCGTGTTGCCATTGCTAAGAACGTGACTTTCCCACACGTACTTTAGTTGCCTCTTACTACACCATCAGTACCAGGATGATCCTATTCACGTTAACCTTCAGTCAGTTTTTGATGAAACGTATAACAAAAGTCATGGAGAGAAACGAAATATCCAGTCACTTTGAAATTCAACAATTGCTGAGATTTTAGAAAAAGTTTTAGCTCTACAAGAACTGGAAACTGTTTGGCCAAATTTGATAGACGCATCAACTATTCCAAAAATGCCTTTAACTATGGCTAAGAGAACGAAAAAATTGGCAGATATTTTGAATTAAAGAGTGAACACCACTAAAAAGATAAATTACTTACAGTCCAAGCAATAAAATTGAAAAAAATCTATCTAACCATAAAATTAAAGGTTTGCCTGTAAAAAACTAAAGGAGACAGGACACGCCAAAGATAAAAATAAAGATACCTGCATTGAATAATTTGAAAATTATAAAAATATGAAGTCGCAATTCTACTGGATTCAATCTGTATTGTGCCAGAATTGGCTACATGAAACCTGTATACCTTTCAGAAATTATTGTGATCTTTTTAATATAAAACAGCAATTTGTTAAGAATTGCAATTTTATTGTTAAATTTTATTTAAAGATGATTGTGAATATTGAAACTTAACAATATATATTTTAATTAACCAAAAGTTTTAAAATTTTAATTATGATTACCTATTTGTGCGATATTTCAAAAAAAACACTAGGTACTACACTTTTCATTATTATGCCTTTTTTTTTAACTTCACGCTGTATCCCGCACGAGATAGGGTAGGCAGAGGGAACCCGGGAACCTAGTGTCTAGACACTCCGATTCACTTCCGTTCTCCACTTTCCGCCAAATTTGAGGCATTGTGTGTTGAGTGGCGGAACTCAACGCCGCGCTTTGCCTTATTACCAGAGCGAAGAAAATGAAACATTAAACATTTAAATTGAAAATAATTAATATTTCATTTCCTCGACTCGGGATCGAACTCAGAACCTGTCAGTTACAGTCACACGTTTGTGCCGCTGCGCCACGACAGGCCTCACTATGACTTATTATGACTTATGTTTGTTGGAAACAATTGCTGTTTTAAAATTAGAACTACTTAACCATTTTTTTTGGTTTTTTCGTTTACTCAGTATAAGCGGCACCTATCCTGCTCTTCAGGCATCTTATATTCCTCTGTAGTTTTATATTGGGGCAACTATCCATATAGGTAGGCGTCTATCCTCAAAATTAATGCTTCACGAAAAGCTTTTTTTGCAAAATCTGTATTTGATTAGTTAAATAAAAAAGGTATTTATCATAAAGGATTACGCTACCTAAATATATATATATATATATATATATATATATATATATATATATATATATATATATATATATATATATATATATATATATATATATATATATATATATATATATATATATATATATATATATATATATATATATATATATATATATTAAATGTTTATTTTATCGAATTAGGTGGTTATTTCAAAATCTTTAAAGTAGGTATTTATTTACCAATCTGAGACTGCTAGTACAAAGATTGTTTGTAATTTATGTATATAAATAGTTTTTTATTATCTCTACTGTTACGCTAAGTGTTATTATTTCAACTGTTATGCTAAAGTTTGTGCTCATTAATTTACCTAGGAATATTCTATGGTAGTATGCAAAATTTTGTTTTATTTTAATTACAACGTGAATAAGTTAAATTAAATTTAAGCTAGTGATTATTATTATTTTATATATATTAAATAATAATTGTTTTCCTATATGTGTGTAAAAATACAAATAAAATATATATTTTATAAATAAACACATTTTTTTGATTTTGCCATTACAGCCTCATATTATATTGTAGTAACAAACAGTACAATTTCTGTGAATGTAACGCGTAAAAGACAATATTGTGGAAGTAAGAAAATGTATATTTTATTGCATCTATTTCAGATATAAAGCTCTCCTCACTGTGTACTTTAAGAACATTTTCCTAAATAAATTATTGTTATGATAAATTTTATTGTTTTATTTAATCGTCGTTCCAACAAATTAAAATTATGTTATGTTATGTTTTTGTTTACGGTTTTTGTTTATATATTATATTTAGAAGATAAATAGGTGTCAACACGTGGAATGTCAGTTTTTAATTTATACATATTTTTATTCAGTTGGAGTACAATCAGTCATGATTATGAGTACTGAAAAAAGTAGTTTACTGCTTAGGGGCCGTCCATTAATCACGTGATATTTTTTTTAGCATTTTTTAACCCCACCTCCCCCTTTGGTAATACGTGGTAAGGTTTAAGACTACCCCTCCCCCCATGCCCAAAATCACGTGTATTTTTTGTAGATTTAATTTAAAATCGTTAGGCTATATTTTCACTCTTTTTTTAAAATAAGAGTTATTACGTGGACACATAGAGATAATCGTTTTCTATAAAATTTACCTTTAAGGTGATAAAATTAGCTTCAATATATTTATAATGAAATAATTCTCTTGGTCTACATGTTTGACGAAAAAAAAAATACACGTGATATGTTATTGCACCCCCCTACCCACTAGTGACATTTCGTGACATTCGCTGAACATATTTAAACTAGAGGGAGTGAAATAAAACAACAAAGGCACGGGTTTGCGTCGCCACTGTTAGAAAAGTCTTATGTTATTCACTTTTGTGATTATATAGATACCTTTTATATATTTGTATAATATGTCCTAAAAGGGTCCAGTTATTCTTTTAAGTTATTATTGGATAACTACTAGTTAGGTAAGGTTAAATAAAGTAACTTTGTATTTGCGATAATCAAAATATTTCGCTGATCTTGTTTGTGTCACCGAGGTCACGCGTTTAAATGAGAAGAACTTAATGAATGAAATGTGTAATTATTTTTATGGACTAACATATTATTTTAGTTTTATTTGGTAAGTGCAGTTATACATTTTCTTTATGTTGCTGTATTTTCACATTATGCTCTCGTTCTGATATTTAATGATAATTTGAACATAAGCCCACGAGACAGAGGCGTTTTGGTTCCTTAAACTGCCAAAAACCAAAGAACCACCTGACTCGCTATATGTAAGTAGTTTCAAGTTCACCGATGTATGAAATATGTTGGTCTGGTATAAGATTTCCGCTGGAGCTTTGATGATCATTTTAATCGTCTGGTTACGCGCACAGATAAAGTTGTAAGTGTAATGCGCAGACAGCTGCCTAACCTCGGAATCAAATGAGCGAAATCGTTGCCTCTAAGTAAGTGTAAAAGTGATGGATTTATTGTCCTCTATGGTGCTCCAGTATGGTCGCACAGACTATCGAGCATTAGAAGGAACAGAACTAAAATATGTAGTCTGCAATGGAGAGTGGCGATTAAAGTTATAGAGGGGTATCGGAATACATCTTTCGAAGTCGCTTTAAGTTCGTGATTACCATTCTTAAATATTCATTTTGGATCTTATCTTTGAACATTTTGCGCGAAGGAAGAACGAAAACTTGCATTTTCCGCATGGTATACCTGCACAAGAAGCAATATGCTCGTAAACACGTCCTTAAGGCCATCTTACCGTCTTTCGGCGAGTGAATAACTTACAGACTTACACAAGTAATCACTGACCATGGTTGTTTCGGAGAGGTACTGTTTAAAATTGGAGTCAACTCCAAAGTGCCATCACTGTGGAGCAGATCAGGACACTGCTTAGATTACTCATCAAATATGCACTGCATGTGACGGATATTAAAGCTTCATGATTTTAAAATAAAGACAAGACCTCTCTCTGCCAACAGTCGTGTCTAAAATGTTGTGTGACAAAGAGGACACTGTTTCAGTGCATTTACGTGTTGTGCATGACATAGCCAAGTAATTTAAGACATTTATATTGCAGAATTCCATTGGATTAAAGTAATTACGAGTGGATATCAATCCTTATAAACAATGCTGATTTCATCTAAATCAAGATCATCTTGTCTATTGAAACAAGAAAGCAATTAAATAAAATGCAAGGCAAAGAAATTTGTAATTAAACATTATTTTATTTATGAATCTGACTAACTTTCTTATTCTAATAAATTTATCACTTTTAAATCGATATCTATACATTGAAAATTAAAATTTTAGCTATACTTCCGAAAACGTGCCATTGGAATTAAATTATTCTGCTTCAATATTAAGATAGATTCAATCATTCTAGATTCAGAAAGAAATGTCTTTTTATGCTCATGCGCAAGAATCTTGAGTTATGCATCTTTATTCAAATGGCGTAAATTAATGATTTTAAGCATTTTTATGCGTTTTATTTATTACTTTCTTTCATGATTATCAAAGTCAAGTAAGGTTTCCGTGATGTTTATGTTTTTTATTCTAATTTAACACCTTAATTTTATTTCAGAATTAAAAAAAAAATCACCTTTGAATCCTTAGTGAGAAGTGCCTCGGCCCAGATTCGATATGCCTTATGCTTGCCAGAAAGAGCAAGTTTTCAAGACGTATTAAACCAAGGCTGTGACTTGCCTCCGATTGGCACTACAGATCTAGGAATATAAAGTTCCACACCCTGCAGAACCACGTCAGCGACAGCAACAGCACAAGTACTAGGATCATCGGAAGAGAAGCAAACCGGCCCCCAGGGATGAGATGAGTAAAATGTACGCATCCCATCCCAATCAGCTGACTTGTAGTGCCAGACGCGACGAGTCGCTGATGTTCTGCGACTCATGCGGCTAATGGGCACAACACTCCGTACCAGACAGTGGTCTGAAGACCCTAGGGGGGCATCGACAACAACCTGGTACTGTTCTGGATGTGAAGTCAGCAGAAAGTTCAATAAGGAGGCATTGTGGTTGTCCACGTCCGGGATTCTCGTAGGCGATTTAATCAATTGGGACAATCCATTCGCCATAGCAAGATCGAATATAGCTCTCCCTACGTGGTCGGTGGTGTGTGATTTGAGCCTACTGGCATTATACGCTTTAACACCGCCAAGTATCACGACCTCTGCGGTGGATTTGTGAGAGTGCATCGTCGATAGCCAATTGCATGTGCTCCATGGGCCGATCCGATTCTGCATTACTACTATGGGACCTGTACAGGCATGCGTAGATTCGGACACGATCATCCATGTCTACGCGGACCTTCAAAGTTGACAAGACGACGGAAACTCTTGTCCTCCCTTGCATACACAGCAACAACGGTCTCGCTTTAATTTGTTTCGCTGAGCTGCATACTAGCTATAAAGGGAAATCCGTTTTGTAGTATATTAAAATCTTCAATTATTTTAAAGATTCGAGAAGAATTATACTCATGTCATCTAAAGGGCTTGGATGTTACTTTGGCCTGGATTCCAGGTCATTCTGGAATGTGTGGGAATGAATCTGCAGACTCCTGCGCAAAATTAGCCATCCAGTGTGGCATTTCAGGTAACTTCTCTATTTCGGCCCAAGATTTGTTGTCTGTTGCATCTACTCATTTGGATACATCCGGGTCTAAATTCTGGGATCTGTCAAAATCTCAAAAAAGGTAAAGGTAATTTTACTTCCATTCAACCTAATATTCCAAGGCGACCTTGGTTTTTTTCTCAAAAATTTACTGAGCGGATTATTATAACTATGTACTATTTGTTGGTTGCGCCTTGGACATACATGTACTCCTGTTCACCTAGTTAACATTAGGGTCAGGGACCATTCACTGTGTGAATGTGGCCTGGACGACGGTTCCCCATCTCACGTCCTTTTCTCCTGTCCTAAGTTAATCCACCCCTTGTATGATGTTCTTCTTTATAAAGTTCCCCGTCCCCTTAATGTTCAATGTTTGTGTTTAGTCCTTTATGTAAATTTTTATGTAAATATATGAAGTATAACAAAATAAAATTGTAAGCTAACATTATTGTAAAATATTTTCTACTACTAACCTAAACTATCTATCGGCATTCTCTTATCGTTGAATTTCTATTTTTTACCGTATTTTTACCGTACAATCTCCTTCATGTATTGTCCATTCAACGTTACATTGGCGACGTGATTCTGTGCTCAACTGGCATGCTCTAAACGCCATAACGAAAGAACTGAACTGAACTGAGCAGTATGAGTTTAAATAATGTATTTAGATCGATCGATTTAAAGAATTTCGAGTGTGTTCACTAATCACTTCTATAATATTATAAATTAGACTTAAATTAATTTTTTTGTGCTTTCTAGGATATTTTACTAAATATTGACGACTCTTTAACTGTAAAGTGTAAATATCTTCCGCGTTTTAAATGAAACACTTTTAAACGGATTAATCGCGTATATTGATTGGTAAGCATTTTTGGAAAACCGACGTTTCGAACACTTTGAAGATATGTTACGGAAAGTATCAAAATTATTGAATTCGAACTAGCATGGTATTTCATTTTACAGAATCACACTTGGCAACTGTATGGAAATGGGGAGGAGACCGTGTAGTCCCCCGTGGTGGGGTCAACTAGCGTGGCTTATTGTTTTTGCTATAATGCTTCTGCTGGCTATTATTGAAAAATATCTTAGTTCTATGGATTGTTTTAGGTATGAATGAACTTGATACATGAATAAATGTTTATCACATGCTATAATTAAAAAAAACTATTCAAAGAATTAGAAGAAATTATTATAGATACAAGTAAAAAGCACAAAGCTTGAACAATATTTTGGAACTATAACACACAGCTAGCTTTATAGTTTGACTTAAAGATTTTGCATAAGTTTATTTTTTTGTAATAAAAGTGCTTATTTTGATAGTTAGTTAGATAGTTTGTCTTTGGAACAAGATAAAAAGTACTTTGTAATGCATAATGGTCATACGTTTTTATTGCATACAAATAATAATCCAGAGATTTACTATGGAAGTACCATAATTATGATACCATGGAAGCTTACCTGCGCTTGTATAACTGTAGGCAACGAGTTTAAATTATATTTAGCCGAACTTATTTTGCTGGGTTAAGTAAAGTAATACTAATAATTCGTATTTCTAAATTGTCGACAATAAGCATTAAAAAGGCCGGCCAAAAATAGTTGAAAATAGAATGATACTTTGTGGTGTACATAATTATATCTAACCTATCTCTTTAATTTAAATGTGTTCTAAATTCTAAAACAAATTGGAGTTGAATTTGATATTAACATATATTGTATAGGTATAAAATTGAACGCAGAGTCTAATTCATTGAATTAATATAGAAATTGATGCTCTAGAATTTCTATTAGTGAAGACATAAATAAAACAAACTAAGTCCCCAGTATTGCAATACTAAATGGAAAAGGTCAATAGTAATAAAATAGTTTCCTTAACACATGTACGTGTTTGAATTCAAAAAAACTAGATTAGGGAATTACTGAGACACATATGCAATGTTTCCTTTATTCCTCCTTTCTTAGCCTCCTAGCATTACATACCCTTTTTAACAGATGCGTAGCTTTTAGCTGAATTGAACAAGCTAATCAAATTATATCAGGTTTACTTTTTCAATCATTTCAGAGTCTCGTGTCTTGTGTAAGCCTATCATGATTGTTGGCTGATGTTGGTTATCTAGTGTGCAGCAGAAAACACGCGGGTTGCTGGTGTGATTTCCACTGGAGGAAATGTTATATTTATGGTATACATTTTCTCGTTCTGGTAAACTCTATAATTCAGCAGAAAGTAGGGAACATTTAAGACACTTTATGAAAACGAAGTGTCTTCACATTAGCTTCTTAGGTTTCCTCTGCCTATGTGTGAAACTAAAAAATAATGTATATTCACCAATTTCATAAAGCAAACCTTAAAATTTATATTTTTTAACGAGAAAAATATTTTGGTAGTCGTGAAGCAATGGCATAGTAGTAGTAGATATAATTTTAAAGCAATGGTTATAGTCTCTACCCAGTTCGCAGTCTCACTCAGGCGACAGACAAAGAGACAAAAGAGTGTCTTGGTTCAAAATGCATGAAATGGTGTAATAGATATATATTCAAGTAACATTTTTTTTGTTTCCTGAGTTGATATTTGTTTGTTACTAGCTCACCGCCGGATGCGGACAGTGACGAATTGCTTCCTCGTGAACCTGGCGGTAGCGGATCTTCTGATGGCAACACTCAATGGCGCACCGAATTTCGTGTTTCTAGTCACAGCGCATTGGCCTTTTGGCTCTGTTACGTGTACTGCAAGCAATTACAGCAAATTTGACTGTGTCAGCTGGCGTCTTTATCCTTGTTGCTATTACAGTGGATAGGTGAGTTTCTGTAATTGAATAGGTATAATACAAACTGTTAAACACATGTTAATTCTGTCTTCATACATATATAACTTAAGAGAATTATCGACAACTAATTTATACAAAAATCAAATATTATACCCATATTTAAATACTATTGTAGCTGTAATAAATAGACGCATTTTTGTAGCCAAACTATTTGCATTATGTTTACCTTAGAAGGATATAAATCTGCGTCTCTTGGATATAATTCAAGCTTTCCAGTCCCGTGACTTCCTTTAAATAACTATTTTTCCCAATATAGGTTTAAGGTAAGGTTTTGGAAGATAAATACTAATAAACACTATTATTAACGTAACTAGGTTGTATTACATTAAAAGTGAACATTTACAAATACATATACCCTTATACTCGTACGTGTATGATAAGATTAAATCTAACTAGCATTGCTTTCCAATCTAAATGACTATCTATTTTAGTATTCATTATTTTTTACGTAAAATTGTTCATGATTCTAATTTTCGTGAAGGTAAGAATGTAGATAATCAGACAATTTGTATACATAATGCTTTCTAGCTTCGCAATTTCGCTTTGGGTTGTTTGCAAAGGAAATTGTTGTAGAATTTACGACATACCTATAGAAAATATGTATTTTGTAATTCTTTTATTACTTCTACACAAACTATTTTATTTATTTTTTTGTCACCTCACTGTCTCCCGCGTATAATGACGGTTTCATTTCATATTTATATAGATTAAATAAGTTTTCGTCAAAAAGGCAAAAAAAAAATGTTTGATAAATGTTACAGAAAAGCAATTTCAAAAGTTTATTGTGCCGAACTGATTCTGATGTGCATAATAAATAACATGTGCATAATAAATATTTTGTTCAGAATTCGTATACAGAAAAATCTTTTGCAACAAGACATGACATATTTTTAGAACTTGTTAATATGATAATGTTATTTCTATATTTTTTCACGCAGATTGCACTTCATTTTTGTTATATCAATGTCAAATTTCGAATTTGGTATTTTGTATTTAGTTAAATATACAATTAAATGAAACTTTTGTAAAGTAATAGTCAGTAGTAAATCTCGTTTGTAAAATTTTCACCTTTCCCTCAACCACGTCGTCTAACACGTAGTGCCTCAAATTCTAGTCATAAATATCTGATCCCGGAAAGGAGTTCCTTAAGTAGCTTCTTCATAGACATATGCTATGGATAGAACAAAGTATTCGTTAAAAAAGTATGATATTTATAATATTAATATAAATGGTACAAAGATTTTAAAATACTTAAAATACTTTTTTTTACATATTTTTTAATTAATCTTCTGGTCCTAAACCAGAACTCACGATCTGAATTAATTAATGAAGCCAAGTTTCGTTTATGTGAAACTTTTTAGAGGCCGGTTTTTATAGAATGAAGCAGACTTTACAACTAACCCTTGAGCTTTAACGAAACAAAAGCTTTTTGTTAGAAAAGTTACGTAAAAATATTTAGATACCTTTAATAAAATGTGAGTATATAATACGTTTTCTACAATTTAACAATATTAAATAAATGTTGTATATTTATATGGAATTATGGCTTATATAATTTAAATTTATATTTATTATTTTTGAAAATAATTAAACGTATAATACACAAAAGCAAGCTAGCTACAGAATTATTTCGTAATTTTAGTGTTTATATCGTCTAAAGAATGTTTAACTTGTTTATTAAGGAAATTATCCTATATCGTCTAAAGAATGTTTAACTTGTTTATTTATTCTTATTATACTTTTTTATTTATAACTATAAACCCTCGTATAATGTTTTTTTCGGTCTACAAATAAAGACTATTTTACTTTATTTTTAATTAGGTGTAGATGACTTAAAGCTATAATCATTTTTTATGTACTATGTTTATTTTTGGGAAAACGTTCTTGCTTATAATATTTCTTTTTTTTTATATTTCACAAGCAAATTATTTCACTTTGTATTTATTACTTGGATTTCACTAGTAATAAATACAAAGCGTATATGAATCAAAAATATTTATTTAAAGCAATAATGGATAGAAAAGAATACAACAAATGCAGAAGAGTAAATACACACGTAATATTGTCGCAAAAATTTCCTTAATCATTTTTGCTAAAGAATTTAATTACGAGAAACTTTCTAACCAAAGACACATGTCTATATTCATAATAAATTTAGAAAAATATATATCAATATTATAATAATATTCATTGTCATGTTTAGTGCGAGCACTCCATTTCGGACCATTAAAATAAATATGTGTAACGAGATAAGGAGAATCTATAATGTTGTTAATAAATTTATATTATATATAAAGTATTTGGTCTTTATGTTCACGACTCAGCTCCAACAACATAGGATGTGATATAACCTGACTGCCAAAGATAAAGTTTATTTTCCTGTTATAGAATTAACAAATACATTAGAGAGCAATGGACCGAGGTGGGATCCCTGACTCTAGATATTATGGGTATAAAGCTCGACGTATTACCTTTCACTGCCACTGCCTGTGATCTATCATATAAATAAAATTATATCCATCGCAGAAGATCGCCGTATATACTAAAGTTTTTAAGTTTCTTTATAAGTAAACCATGATCAATTTTACGAAAAGGCTTTGAAAAATCAGTAAACATGGCGGCTATTTGATGGCCCCCATTCATAGCGTTCTACATAATATATAAAAATCATATAAGTTCGACCCCGTGGTACGGCTGCTTACAATATCATACTAATTGCCAGTATAAATAGGCAGGCAATAATTAATCAAACATTTTTTTTTTCAAAAGTTTCGGTTTGACTGAATGTTTTGATATACCACGACAGTTGGCTACGTTGTGTTTATCTTAACTTTTTAAAATAGGACAATTAAAGATTTCATCCACATTAATAGTGATATAAATTTTTTTATACATTTCTATTAAGGTGAATTCTAAGCGTTTCTTTAAATCAAGATTGGGTATATTTATATCTGCTACAATTTAAAATAGTTAAATTTAAAGTAAAAGTGCTACTTAAAGAAAAAAGCTGATGCGTTTCTGCATTACCACTGTGTTATCTGTACAGGCAACCGTAGCATCAGGAATGATCGTTCGAGTCGTCATATAGCCAGATAGTCGAAAGTCTTGCCATATACGCTTCCCATTTTTATCTTGGAATCGCAAGAAAGGCACTGCACATAACTCTTGTAATTGAGTGTTTTCTCTCTGACTTTTGACTTTGGCTTTGTCTTCTGCGGTCATTCTTTAAGGAATTCTGAGCCACATTCACTGGTTGAAAGATTATTGCTAGGCGGTCTGCTTGCGAGTGAGAGTATTCCCGATTAAGGTAGTTCTTAAACTAAGTGAGACAGGAGAACAAGAGTAGATGTTATTTATAAACCCAGTTAATGTGCCACTTTGTTGTGCTGTCGCACTTAGTTTATTGAGCAGTTCACAAGCCCGCGCGAATAAGGATCCTTTCATTTCAGTCGAGCAGTATTATCGATTTGTTTTTCCATTTCACTATTTAACAGGCAATGTCACTGACCATCTTCACGGGTAACGCTTCCAAACTTTTGCGTCTTATTACAATTTTCTTAGTGCTCCTGTTCAATAGACTAGTACTTATTATTAAAAGTTTATATTGTACTAATTTGAAAAGGAAACTTTTTTTAATGAGTAAGAGAATCGATTTTTCTTTCCTAGTAACTTTTCAGTCGTACTAACTTGTACCCTGGCTAAATATTGTTTAAGTTGGCTACACTTACATTACACTTACACTGTTTAATTATCTAATAATTTCCATCAAGTCAATAATTGTATTTTAGAAGTAAAGTTGAATAAACAAAGTCATTATGTTTAAATAAAATGAAAAGATACGTTAGTTTTTGTATACTTCGTATTTAAATGTAAGCTTATCGCATGTCCATCATTCACGCAAAAAGTTGTTTTCCTAACCACGAATCTGACTTGTTCAAGTTTTTTTTCTAATTTGTTCAAGTTTTTTTTCTAAGTAACTATAAACATTATAAGTCCATAATATAATTTTGAGGCTAGTTTAAAAAGTGTCTCACCAGTCACATATGACTAGTGATATTTCAAATTTGCTGCTAAAGTAAGTTTTACACAAATATTCAAGGAGATTATTCTGTAACTGTCTACATTACTCCAAATACCTGACGCGATAATATATAGCAATACTGTTACGGATGAAGTCAAGCAAAGTTCAAGATTCCACGAAAGAGATGCTATTAGTCGTGCTTCTCCTAACAGGAAAGATAAGATTTCAATTAAAATTTTGCAACCATCCACTCGTACGCATATTGCTAAAAGATACATAATGATAACAAATACGTTTCTTTGAATTCAGACCTTTATATGTAAGAACGATGATCGAAAAGCGACACAAAGTTTGTGTTTGTATCCATCATGCAAACTATAATTAACTATTACAACCTTTAAACAAGATAGGTTCTTCTACAACTAAAAACTGTATAAGTGAGGAATGTTTAAAATGTTATAAAATTTTAGATATTTCTCCTCTAAACTTAGACACTACGATAGAGGTAACATGCAAACCAGTGAAAATCTGTTGAGAACGGGTTTTAATTTGTAACTGTTACCCTGGACCTTAACAGTACTTCTGGTAGAGCTCGACAGTAAAACAGAATACAAAAAGGTTTTTAATAATCCAAGAAGAAAAGTTAAATTACTCGGAAATCTATAAAGCCAGCGATAGTGAGCTGGAAGATAAATTTTAATGAATATTAACCTTAACATATTTATTATAATAATTTTAAGAACAAATTTATTTTATGTTCGTTATTACCACATACGTTTATCCAGATCGTGTTATCAGCGTGCTAAATCGTTATTTTTGTTTTTTATTTATTTTTTTGTTTATTCTGAGTAATTTATAGTTAAATAACTAAATAAAAAAAATAATATCATAAATAACTCCGTAAGGAAGTATATGTTGTGTTTTAGGAGTGAGTGACTTCCCTATTATACATAATAGGGATTAAGGGGCATTTAATTAATTTTTATTGTCTAAAACTACAGAGACAAAAAAAGATAAAAATAATAATAAAATAACTCACATATCATCAAAAGAAGCATTTAACTTTCATATTATTTTAACCTTATAAAATAAAAATGTTTCTAGGGTTAAAATAATATAAAAGTGTTCTTATTTCATGTGCACATTTTGTCCCACAGTCACAATCTTTTTAATGCATTTACGAAGGTAATTAGTCTAAATTTTTATATAATTATAAATGTTTCATGGATAAATTTTGTATTTAGAAAGAAATATTCCTTAAAAGTTCGAACTGAAGGTCGACTTTAAGCAAGGGACAAGGTGGGACATCGAAAAATTCCTCTCTCTTACCACGGTATCGTGGTAAGAGAGAGGGATTTTTCGATGTCCCACCAGTCACACTTAGTCAAGTGGTAATGAAGAAATTTAGAAAATAATCAAAGTTTTTTACATATAGTTATTTTTTATTAGTTACATCTCTATATTAAAAGATACATTTTACTATAATATAAGTTATAAGCACATATTGCTTATAATTAGTGAAATTGTAGAGTCAAATGTCCCACCAGTCACCATGGCATGTCCCTTAAGTTTCTGGTTCAGTCCCTGTACAATTTTGTGCCGAAAGCCCTTTTCAACAACAATTCAGATTTTAGAGGATAGGAAAACAATTTTCATCAGATTCTAGCTCAAAATATTAATATCAATAGGTATTACGACTTTAAAATATTACCACGACACTAAACTACTACACTAAAAGTAGTTTATAAAACTCGTTTGCACAGCAGCTTACCAGGTTAAAACTTTTGGTGTAGTTTAAGTAGAAAATAAAATTAATATTGCTACTATGTTGTACTGAACATATTTTAAGCAAATGTATACAGACAGATAAGGAAATAATTTGTACGATTCTTTCCCCCACGTAAGCCTTATCCGTACTAGATACGTACTCAATATATACTCAATTTAAGTTTTTTTTACTATAATTGATAATTATCATGTTCTATTTTGTCATTTAATATATTATAAACGTATTTTTTTGCTTCAGACTGCATTCCGCTTATAGCAGGTGAAGCAGAAAGAACTTAGGAATCTGTTGTTAACACACTCTGTCTATTAACACACCGCCGTTCCCCACGTAGAGTGAGTAAAAGAAAATATTGAATATTTTATTATCTAGAGTGGGAATCGTACCCATAACATATGATGTTTACCGTCGCAGGCTTGTGTCCCTGCGCCACGGCAACCCTTGTTAGCTTTTCGTTTATCTGATAGTAATACTAATGTTTGTATAAATGTTTCTAAGATTTTTGATTAAAATTATAAATAAAATGCTCAAGCTCGAGTAAATAGATATTTGCAGTCTATTTCTTATAGGAGTGATCCTAAAATCTAGTGAAGAGGCAACCCAATACGATTACGAACGAATTTGAAACGAAGGACTTTACAGCTATTCAAGTTGCAATATCTTTATGAAACTGTATCGTATTGAAAAATTTTGTTATAGACTCCATAATTTTCGTCATATTATTAAATTTGAAAAGCAAAAGAAATGCTTGTTTGTTTTCTTTAGATTTCTTTAAATTAATTTCGCTATTAATCTTCTTGATAGTATTTCTAAAAATGAATTATTAACTTTATTGCCACTATTATAGGCATTTCTACTTTGTGCAAATACGAGCTCGTAGCTGTTAACGGTGAGGGGTAAATGAAAAGAAAGTACTAATTATTATTTATGTAATAAATTTAAATCTGTGGCTTATAGTTGTAATTAAAACCATGAACACAAGGACTTATTATCCCCATTTTAACGCAAAAGCGTGGTAATAAGAACTGTGGCTATTATTGTTGAATTAAAATTGAATAAAATAAAAAATAGTCTATATGTACTAGAATTATAGTTATTTGTGATATTGACAAAAAAAATATATAAATACCTAAAAAAAGCCAAAAAGCATATGTTAGAAAATGTTCACATAATCAATTACTATATTTGTTGAAAAATATTTGAATATGTGGTATAGTGATAAGTTGGGCAATGTATCAATTTATTTTATAATTTTGAAAAATATTTATAAATTTTCGTTCGTCTATAACATCTCTCTATTCAGTTGCTCCCTTAGTGATGAGGATGGTGACTTCACTGCAACTGCTGTGTTGCATTTGGTTTCCATTTATCGCGATTAGTGTTAGATGGCTTGCCGTGCTTATTGGTATCCCTAGGTGATTAGGATACTTGGTCAGACCATCCTTTTGGCCTTCAAAGTTGAAGGCAACCTGGGTTTCTTGCCTTCAACTTCCCTTATCACCACGAGTTTTTCCAGTTTAATGTTGTTTTTGTCCGATATAGGTTCAAAGTATGTGAGTATGTGGAGCAGACGAGCGCTGGATAGTCGTAGGAATTGTTTGAGGTGTATTTTTTTCAGTATGGAAGTTTTTAGTATTAATTTGTACTGAAAATCATACCAAACCATAAAATTCTTAGCATAAGTCGGCGACTTTACAATATATGGTTAATAGAATAAGAGAGATGAAACACATTTTTACATAATAACTTTCGATCGTATTACTCCACCTCACACAGTTAAAATTTCTTTAATAATTTACAAAATATATCACCACAGATATGTTGTACTCGTTTCTCTACCTAATTTTTCCTTTAACAAAAACCCGCTTTCTGTTATCAATTTGTCAGTCTAGGTAGGATCGAAGGTAGTTTTTTTTTTTCTAATTGGATTGTCTTGTAACACACTTGTCAAGGTACTTGTCGAAAAACATTCTAAAACGCTTACGACATCTGTGACAAGCTTCATCTGATTTCAGTTCCATTCATTTTCAGTATAATATTTACGCATAATCTCCATTGTCAATACGTACAACATTCTTAAAGTAGTATTAATAAATTTCGATTTCTCGTAAACAATGCGCCCACAATTTGTGTTGGACGACAGAATACAAATCAGCACTTAGCCTCAAAAGTAACGCGGGGGAAATACAGGATTATAAACATGGGGTCAATAATAACAGAAATTATACGTGCGTAGAATTTGAACTTGTGACTATTTTGTTTAATACGACTTTGTTACTATACCACAAGAATTGTTAAATTTGAAGAATTTACTTAAAAAAATATTTATGAGTAGCATTATAGATGAAAGTAAATAACTGTTAAATGGATAAAATAAGTGAATCATTGCGGATTGTAGCATGTGTGATTGATTAGTCAATGAATATTTAAGACTTGGGTTTCCATTGCACGAGAATAATATGGTTTAGGGTTATACAAATAACACAAAAGGAAACAGTAAAGTTGTTTGTTTTATTTAATATATATGGAATTTATTTAAAATTAGACTTTTTTATTCTTGTTATATAGAAATAATCATAGAAATATGATAAGTTCTATATAAATTTACACATAACATTACAAGAATATAAAAAATGAAACCTCATTGAAAATTTCTCGCCCTTGTTATGAAAGAGATTTATTAAAGTTCACCACTGTTCACCTTACTTAGAATATCTAGATACTTAAAATCTGAAATATGTATTACAAAGCTACTGTAAAATATATAAAAGAAAGGAAAAATAAATAAATAAATTAAATATAAGCCTTAGCTGTTTTTTACATGACATCTATCTAATTAAACTGTACGATATCAGATCTTTGCTTGTTGACAAATGTTTTATGGAAAATGTGGCTTTATGTTTATTAATATTTTTCCCAAGGTACATAAATGGGGAACGGGAGATATGTTTTATAAAATGGCCGGATGGCAGCTACCCTACTTCGAAGACAGATTACTGGTAAGCTTAATTAATAATTGTGAACCGTTATAGAGAAAATTTGTAAATATTATTTATACTTTATTTTGTATTTCAAGAATCTTTATTTTTTAATTATTAGTTTTACAGTAAAAACGTAACAGCTAGCAATAAGTGTAATAAATGCTATTTTAAGATACTATTGATTCTAATGTAAATTGAAAATACATTCAAAAGTTTATGTAGCGATAGAACTTTTGCGATTCGAGTTGCAAAATGTTTTCAATGCCATATTCACTACACATTTTTATACTTTGCAGTTATTTCTTGGAACGTTTACTTAAGTAATTAATTACTTGAGATATCTTTTCACTTTAGGTATATGTCTTCGTAGTTTTTTTAGATTATTTTTTCTAGTTGTGTTTTATAAAATTAAAACTTTACAAATGTTTAGAAGTATTTTCAGGTGTTTTTTTCAATATTAAGTGTTTATTTAAATTTTAGTTCAAGCATTAATATTTTTTTACAGTAGATTAACAATTTTTTTTTTATTACAGCTATAACCTAGTATTTTTAGCGGTGACATATGTAGTTCCAATGACAGTAATGGTCTGGGCATATGCCCAAATGAGTGCAGCTCTTCGAGGCAGAACTATTGGCGAATGCACTCATCATCAAATGCAAGTCGTTAGAGCTAAACGAAAGGTAAATTATTAGTTTATACTTTAAATTTATTTCTATTACGATTATATCATATATGTATGTACCACATACATATGCTATTAAAAATATATGAAAATGATAAAATACGTCTTTCAAATGATAAATAATGTTAGAATCAATATGTCGCAATGAAATAGTTGAACGTAACGAGAATAAATTTTCCTCCTTTTCCTGTAATGTTTACTGCATCTAAAATGTTATAAATCACATATTATTTTATAATGTCTTTGATTTTCGCGATTGTTATACATTTTAAATGAAATACTTTTAAACGTATTAATCGCGTATATTGAATGGTAAACATTTTTGGGAAACCCGACGTTTCGAACACTTTACAGTAGTCCGTGGTCACGGGTAGACTGTCAACCCGTGACCACGGACTACTGTAAAGTACTACAGTACGGACTGGAAAACGCGAATAAAATACGTCGATTAGAGTACTTAAAAATTAAACGTGCAAGATATTTAACATCAATAAAAAAGTCTACCCGTGACCACGGACTACTGTAAAGTGTTCGAAACGTCGGGTTTCCCAAAAATGTTTACCATTCAATATACGCGATTAATCCGTTTAAAAGTGTTTCATTTAAATCACATATTATTTTATAAACAGCGAGCTAAAAATTAACAAATATTGGTATATTTTATATTTTTAGTATTTATAATTTAATTTCGATTTATTTTTTATGTTTTCGTTATTGATATCCTTAGATATGACTAAAAGGATTTTTTTCATAATATTCGTAAGTATTTTTCACTAACTATTTTATATATAAGATATTTAGGCATTTTAGTGTTTTCATCATTCAGTGTTTCATCAGAGATGGACTCAGTGCTCCATAAATTTTTAAACATAGGTACATAAGCTTTCATACTAAAGAAAAAAGATATTTGAAATTTTAGTATAATAATATTTTTATTATTTATAATATATAAAAATATTTAATAACAAAGAAACGTAAATGTCAAAGAAGGAAATAAAATTAATGACAGTTTCTATTTATTAAAGCAAACAATCTCTTACAGATTCTTTAATAAAATACATTGCTATTTAAACAGAGATGCGTTGTTGACGTCCCATAACCATTATCTGGCAGACTCTATATTAGCCAGTGGTGAAACCGGCCTATGTCTTTCAAAGATAGTATAGTTCATAATAAGTTGTAAATAATGATGTACAAAAAATAAAAGAAAATAAAGGAAATATACACATTTCAGAAATAAGGTTCAGAAATAATAATTTGATATAAATATTCTAAGATCGCCTAGTAAATATTAATGTACATTTCTTCTAGATTTCTTACATTTTCAATACTTCGTGTTATAAAAGTTTTTTTATTTAACGTATAAGTCTTTCGAAAATAGACACTTTATATACTAGATATTAACATAAATATTTTCATAATATTTTCTGTGTATATTTTTTTTATTCACTATTTGTATTAAAGATAAAAACTCGAAAAACGAGAATTAATGCAGTTCATTACATATACAAAGGAGTGTAAACGCCCGCAAATTCAAATTTTGTATTAATCAATTTTATATTTAAGCACACAAGACTTACTTATTTTATATACAAATATAAAAAGTTATACGATATCAAGTTTATGAATATTTTCACTTATAAAAAGAAGCTTTTATAAATGACCGCATTATTTAACAAATTTAATAAATGTTATTTTATATTTAAAAATATTTTGGATGTAAATCATATCGAAATAATTAGTTAACATAAAACATATCATATATATAATATCTACAGTATAACTTTGGTGACTTGATGATTTCCCGGCCGCACTCCATTAGGCACAGCTGGATGCGCATCGCTTCCTATGTTTGGTCCATCGCCGTAACGCTCAAAGATCACGAATAATAGCGATGCAGGAAAAGTTTTATTTTATATTATGCGATGGGAATAGAAAATATGTATTTATTATAAGTGTGGAATATATATATATATATATATATATATATATATATATATATATATATATATATATATATATATATATATATATACATATATATATATATATATATATATATATATATATATATATATATATATATATATATATATATATATATATATATATATATATATATATATATATATATATATATATATATATATATATATATATATATATATATATATATATATATATATATATATAAAAAAAAATTAGATATTAGGCAAAGTCCAACATTGGCTTTAGCCATTTAACACGCAACATTTATCACTAAATTAATTATCAACTAAATTATATAATAAAGAAAACATTATATAATAAAAATATACAGTAGGCAAGTTAGAAAATTAGAACGCATGTGAAAATAAATAATTTCTGCCAAATTATATAACTGATATCTATCATGGACCATTATCAATGATTGACCAGTTTGGAATGGGATTTGCTAGCCAACAGCACAATTCAATTTCGCTTTTGAATTTTGCGTCGTAAAAGCAAATGCTTCGCAAATACATTGTATTTGACTCAACTTGGCACGCTTTTAGAGCTTAATAAAATAAACATTTATTGAAATGAAAAAACCTGTGTACGTAGATATATTCTGTATATGAAAAACGTTCATTATAAAATAATGAAAAAGAGTAAGACAAAAAAAAGGATTTTATGTTTTCCATTGTTTGAATAAGCATTGTTTAAGCTCTAAGTTATTTTAGATAAATGTAGAAATAATTGGGTCTGTCATACTTATTAACTATATAACTTATATAAAGGTTCATCATATTCAGACAATCTGAATTTAGTATTGCTAGACTAGAGTAATGACGTGTGCTATTCATATGAGATAAGTAATAGTCGTAAAGTAGCCAGACCAAATTTGTTTTATCACGTCTATGAAAATAAATTTACGAGATTTTATGGGTTCAAGTTCTTTTTGTGTGAAACTACGAGTAATACGTATTTCTTCTTAAAAAGGTGTTTCAAGCTTTAAAATTATTTGATTATCGAAGTAAATTTAAAGAACACTTTTATTCGGGAAAGTTTTAATTGTATTTAAAGATATTACTTTTATTTTACTTACCCTTTGATCTACTATGACTTGAAACTAAATATAACTAATAAAATTATCAGCTTTTTGTTATATCCTGCATATCGCAGGGTAGGCAGACGCAGAGGAACATCGGAACCTAGTATGTGAAAATGTGATATATTCTTTCCAATATAATTATTATTATATCAAAAACAAAAGACTCATCGGTAAATTTTTATAAAAAAACATTATTGAAATTTTGAAACTCAAATTCAATT
Source organism: Eueides isabella (assembly GCA_019049475.1). Classification (NCBI taxonomy): domain Eukaryota; kingdom Metazoa; phylum Arthropoda; class Insecta; order Lepidoptera; family Nymphalidae; genus Eueides; species Eueides isabella. The sequence continues at coordinate 9,680,393 of CM032387.1, forward strand.
GAGGTGGTGACAATGCCAGTACCTTTGTTACTGTATAGCGAAAAGTTTAAAAATGTGCATAAAACTGCGTATACATTTAAAGGGAAAAGTGAATTACATGGCCTTTACTCCCATGAGATTTACGTGACAAAGGCTTTTAGCTGCGCAGGCTAGCTAGGCGCAATTGGCCAAATGCAATCGCTTGTCTTTATAACAACGACGACTGTTCTTCTTTTTACTTATTTTATTCTATTCAACTCCTACGATATTTATACCTATAGTAAAAGTTATATTCATTTATCATATTACAATTGAATAGCACAGATAAATAATTTTATTATTTATTTAACTATTTTGGTTAAAATTATCATTTATGAGTTTTAACTATAACTATATTTAAATTAAATGAATTTAAATATGGTTGTTGTTAAAATTCATAAATGATTTTTTCTTCCAGTAGTTCTCTTTTTCTAAAATCATTTTATTAAAGGTGGATCAGCGTAGACAGAAGAAACTTGGAAACTTGGTGGTATTAAGACACTCCCGTTGTCTACTTTCCGCCGAATTTAAGGCATTGTGTGTTGACTAGCAGTGTTCAACGCCGCTCTTTGCCTTTTTACCACAGCGAGGAAATGAAAGCATAAAATTTTTAGTAGGTGCACCCCAGTATCAGTTTGAACCATTTAATTGCATGTAACGTAGAGCTGTTCGAATTATTAGGTATCCAATGGTCTATTAAGGACTTGATACTTTGGCGTTGCGTAGAGACGTATCCTCGCTGTGAGTTTTCTACTTGGTTACTTGATACCGCCGCATTTCTAACCTTATCGTACAACACACGCTAAAGTACCATCTTCATCATCTGGGTTCGTGGCACTCCGCTACTGTGTGGTATAGTAGCAATTTCCTTTCACGCGCCACACATCTGTAGAACTGCCCTGCGGCAGTGTTTCCACGTTGATACGACATGAGTATCCTAAAAAAGCGCGTGTATCTCCACCTTAAAGGCGGTGATCACTCACCATCAGGTCACCCGTACGCTCGTTGTCTTTTTTTTGAAAATAAAGATTATATAATACAAGAGGCACAAGCGTGCCCATGTAACACGACAAGCCTCAAATATAAAAAAAAATATTTGAAAATATTTAATACTTTATTTCTTCAAGTGGGGATCGAATTTACAACTTGACGCGTTTACAATCACACGCTTGTGCCTCAGCATTTTTTTGGCTACAATTAACTTGCTTACTTTTTTTAATCATAAAGGTAGGTAATATTACCTACAATATTCTTCTAAACATGTGAAGAAAAGCTTGGAACGAGTTACGTAAAAGGTTTTAAAAATGCATGAAGGATCTTACATTGGTTGTTAGCATCGGGAAAGAGTGTGTTCCGATAGATTATCCTATATATTGTGAAGTATATAACTGAACTTTAGAAATTATGTTTAAATATTTTTATAGTGAATCTTTATTCTTGTATCCTCTAGTAACATGATTTTGCAGTTGACGCATCTAGGATAGTTTCGGTAAATTTCGTAATAGTCTCTAATTGAATTTTACCATAAACATTTCAGTCACGTAATGTAGGCAATAAAGAAAATGTAGCAGTAAATTCAAATTATATAAAAGACCAGTATTTGTGTATAAAAAGAAATCAGTATAAAATATATAAATTCACATATATACATATATATTATTGACTAAATGATTTTGTTTACAGGTAGTTAGAATGTTTGTCCTAGTAGTTATGGTTTTTGCACTTTGTTGGTTACCATATCATGCCTACTTCGTACTCGTCTATCATCACCAGTCGCTGGCATCGTCACCGTTCGCTCAACACGTGTACCTTGGTTTCTACTGGCTCGCCATGGCAAATTCCATGTTTAACCCATTAATATATTACTGGATGAGTAATAAGTAAGTATTTTATATGTTTTAGGGTAAAAATGTATTCAGAACAGCGATATGGGCAATGAGGACTCAGAAATATCTTTTACTTTACTTGACCAATTAGTCCCACTTTTATTACTAATTACCATCGTATTTCATTAATCCCTAATATGTTGGTGGTTTGAGCTCAACAACACACCGGATATTTTCAATAATTCAAGAAAGTAGTCTTATTAATTAGCATACTTTCGGACGTTTTACTTGTCCTTTTTTAAAGAAGATTAAGTGCTCTTTATTTTTTGTAATTTAAAAGAAAAAATATTGTTGATAACGAGTGAAGCAACTTGCATCTTACTTTATTTTATATTAAAGATAGCAAAAAACTTGTAAATATTCGACTAAATTATATATTCTATTTTTATTCTGAAGTTGTCAGAGTTGATATAGCGATGAGTCAAAATATAACGGTTGAATACGTGATAGAAATAATGTTTTAGTAAATTTTATGAAATCTTTCATAAGAAATAAGTTTCTCAAATAATGAAATATTCAGCATATCTGGCCTCGAAAAAAAATCACACAAAATCTAGGTAACATTTCGAGACAGATGTGAGTAATAACATAACAAATGCTCAAATTTATCTTTACACATTTATGTAAAGAACAAAATGTAGTATTACTGAGAGATTTAACTAACACACTGACTGCAATACATTGATATACGACCACAAACAAATTAACTATCTAGAGCATTAAACCAAAGCCAATATACAACTTAGATTACTGCAGCAGTTCTGTTCAGTGATTTCAGTACTTTATACTACATAAATGATAAGTACTGAAAGTGTTAAACAACCTCTGCATATTTTTTTCCTTATTTGGTTTACCTTTATAAGTCCAGTAAAGCTAAGCAAAACAAAAAACAAATTGGAACACATTATTCGTGTGCTCCGTAGAGATACTATTGTCTCGCGGATTTAATATGTAATTTATATGTTAAATAGTAGATTGTTTTAACAGGTAGAAGAATATTGGTAGCATATTTTCTCAAAAACAAATCATTAATTACAATACCTAATTTTCTGGTTTTGGATTGTACGCAAATTTGAAGTCAAGTTGAAATTAATTATAATAAACGTCGAAATACGTATACAATTTACATTTCAATGTTTAATCTTTGTCTTGGTACAATGAACAGTGCGGAATTTATATAAAATTCACAAATAGAACAAAGCTCACGCGTTATGTGATTGAAACGGTTGTGTTTCATAATTAAATGAAACTTTCTGAAATATTTGTATGAAATGAATTCAATCAAAGGCCCAAAACGGTTATAGTTAATATATATTTTCCGTAACACCCATGGTATTTAGTAATTTTGCCCATGCCATTGTCCTTATAAATTAACAAAATTTACGGAATACCATTCGAGAAACATGTCAAAGTAATTTTATTATTTATGTACATTTTGTGTAATGGCTTTTTGTTTGTTTTGTCTTGAAAACAAAGTAAATATTTTTGATTCCTTCGGAAAAATCTATGATTAACGCGAACATTGAACTAAGCTTTTATTGTTTTATTTATAGTTCAAGTGAGCAAAAAAAGTTGAGGTTAGGAGTAATTTCATTTTATTTTGAAGTATTTTTTTATTGCGTATTTAAAAATATTAATTAGATTATTAGAGACCTGTCGTGGCGCAGCGGCACAAACGTGTGACTGTAACCGACAGGTTGTGGATTCGATCCCCACTCGAGGAAATTAAATATTTAATATTTTCAATTTAAATATTTAATTTTTTTATTCTGGTACAAGGCAAAACGCGGCGTTGAGTTCCGCCACTCAACACGCAAGGCCTCAAATTCGGTGGAAAGTGGGGAACGAAAGTAGAACAGAGTGTAAAAATATTACAGACGTTCAATGATATCACATTTTTAATAAAACTTTATCTTCGAATTAAATACATTAGCAACATTTTCATGCATTTTCTTTGTAAATTTGTTAGTCATAAAATATATTTATATAAAAATATATTTTAATGTTTTAATTTTTTACGCAGATTCCGGATATATTTTAAAGTGGTCCTATGCTGGTGTCGATCTGCGAAGACTACGACGCCCAATAACTTGAAAAAGCAATTTGAAATGAACAAATCATTTTCGGGTAAGCGTTTATTTGCTAAATAAGCTTCACATTGAATTTGGACTGGGATGTGATTTTCTTTTCTTGTTTTATTTATTTTTTAAAATAAAAATACATTGAATGCTTTCTTTAATTAAAGTAACCAACGAGAGGTATATATTTGAAATTATAACAAGAAGGATTAAATAATCAAGAACCGCAATGAAAAAGAAAACCTACACACTTTTATATATATTTTTTGGGAAGGACAATATCGATTAAAATTCCATTATTCCAATATTTAAATGGGATTTTCTAAAGCATTTTTCTCCGGTGGGCGATTATTAATATTTAAGCATTATTAAAAAAGCTTAATGGAAGAATCTAATCTAATGAGACACTTGACCACGGTAATCTTTGAAGGCCAGATAATAATCGGCTTATACTTTGACGTAAATACTTGAAAGTTTAATGAAATCGATTACAAAAATCCTTTAATGTTTTTCTAACAGTAACCTCAATCTATCATTAACGTTCATTGATTTTAACTGGATCTTTAATCGTTATTACAGTTTTTTACATAAATATTTGATGGATACACTTTTAATTTTTTGTTAAAAAGTAAAATAAACCTAGTTACATATTAATGTATGAATACCATTCATACGTCATCGCGGCATAATTAGCATGTGGCTGGTTAAACGTGGATAGTTCCTAACTCAATTGCACTTTGAAACCTGAAGTGGCAATTAGGTGTAAAATGAAAACTAAATATAGAATTTATACCGATATGGATGACATTAAAAAAATGTTTATAAAGAAAGAAATGCAGTCTAAAAACCTATTTTATACTGATGACTGATATCATCTAATCTTTATCTTTTGCATGCAAAAAAAATATGATTCACTAGAAAAATGTTTTGTTATTATGGTGTGTGTAGATACAGAAAATCCTAGATTTTACACACTCTTTTCTATTACTCTACGTATTTACACTCACTACTCTTACATTGTAGAAACACAATTCAATTTTGATTTTTCTGACACGAAAACGTAAAAACTGATACGTAAAAATGAATATGATCTTTGTAGATCATATATTTGTATATATAGCAGGCGCAGTATCTATTTTTCTTATTAACCCTAATAAGTCACACGTTATTGGTAACTGTAAGCAATTATCTAAAAAAAAATATCCATTTCTCTCGGTGCTTTGATAATGTTTGCTTAGAGGTTAGCGCGAATGTTAAGAATCGGGGAATTATGAATGACTTATGACTATTTATTTATCCACGTTTCTGTTATCTGTAACAAAATACTTCCTTTAAAATTGTTTGATTGTCGGTAAGAAATCGTAAATTTTAGTAATTATACCTTTGCACATTTTGTCTTGAGGTAATTGTATGTTTTTGTCTAAAATTTTCATGCTATACTATAATATTATTATTTTATTTCGTTGTTTTTGGCCACATTAGTAATGTAATATATTATTAAAAAAACATCTTTCAATGCTTTAAAAATATACCGATTTGCTTGCGATACTTTATAACAAATTTCTATGATCTCTTAAATTTAATTTTATTCCTGTCTACTGCCAAAAAGCTCCATTTTAGTTTTAGAGCTCGTGCCAAATTTGAATTTTTATGTTACAAACTTAAGATTTAGATCCTGATATTAGTAATGATGGCTTTAGTGCTTTAAGTCGTTAGTTTGGGCTGGGCTATTGGGATAGCACGTGATGTAGTTTCAATATATATATATATATATATATATATATATATATATATATATATATATATATATATATATATATATATATATATATATATATATATATATATATATATATGTATATATATGTATATATATGTATATATATGTATATATATATATATATATATATATATATATATATATATATATATATATATATATATATATATATATATATATATATGTATATATATGTATATATATGTATATATATATATATATATATATATATATATATATATATATATATATATATATATATATATATATATATATATATATATATATATATATATATATATATATATATATATATATATATATATATATATATATATATATATATATATAATAAGGATTTATATAGAAAAACAAGTAGGTACTTTGTTGAAGTCGTAAAGCAATTGAACATATTATTTTTCATTTCAAATATACATTTCATCCTAAGAAGCTTTACAATATTTTTTTTTAATTCACTATTGCACAAAAAATAATTAAAATATCCTTATATCAATTGAAAGATAATATACACCACATCCTCATTTAAGCTGATACACAAGTTGAATAATGCAACTTTTATACTACTATTACGTAGGAACTTAAGAGAATACATAAAATACAGTGCAGCCGTTAGCTAGGGACTTGGGGCGTACGTAACAAATGTTACGCTAGTTAAAATAGTATCTATTCTATATATCCCGTACACATCAATATCATATATATTAAAAGGCAATATTACTAGAAGTTCATGACAGTTGAGCCAATAGTAAAAAGTCATGATTATAAATAGAATTCTTATATACCGTACCTTTTACTGTTTAGTTATATGTGTGTATGTGCTTTTGTACAAAGGAATGTGTGCTTATTAAGCTTAAAAGGCTAAGAATAACAGTGTCTGATATTTCATTTTGCGTTTTCCACAGGACTTACGGTAAACTGCATGTTGAGTGGCAGTACATAGCCGCTTTATCTAAATAAAGCGGGAAATATAAAAACAATCACTTTTATGAAGCACACATCGTGAAACAACAGTTTTCACATTCTTAACAATTAACAGTAAAAATGTATAGACTTTTAATAATTGCATTGATGGAAAAAAGCTAAATCAAAATTGTTTAAAAACTTATTTTCCAAGTTGACGGGTGGCAATTAGAACTAAATTGTCAGCAGATATTCTAATGAATAATAATATTGTCTTATATGATTAATTGATCACCACTTAATATACTTTGATAAAAAAAGACAAAGCGCGGCGTTGATTTACGCTTCTTAACACGCAATCCCTCAAATTCGGCAGAAAGTAGGGAACGGAAGTGGAACGCGTGTCTTAATACCAGGTTCCCAAGTTCCCTCTGCCTACCCTGCCATGCGGGATCACGTGAAGCTGAGAAGAAAATAGCAATACTCTAATAATACAAATTGTTGAGCTGTGTCCAGTTTTGAGATTCCCTTGAGTTATAATTTCAACTTATTCAACTTCGGAATATCGTGAATATTTATAACTTTCAGATTAGTTACTATGATAATATTTAGGTTATACAGATAATAATCATTATTTATAAATAGTTTACCTTTGTTGTTTTAAGATAATATTTTAGGAAAATCAAAAGGCAGTTATTGCAAAACTTCAGATGTTTCGCTCCAATCGTTCTAAACAATATAACTCCTTTTGTTGTATAAAGTTTAATGTCAATGAAATTGTGATCTTCATGGCGTATTGGCAGAACTAACTGTGAACACGATGGTTTAGGGTTCGATACCTTTCCTTTTTCTTTAGTTCCACTCTTTAACACGCAATGTCTTAAAAGCAAGGTAATTCATGAGGGAAGAATTTACTGTCTTAATTAACGTCTACATGAAAGATATGGTAAAAGGTACACCTATAAAAAATAAAAAGAAATATTACAACTGATGGGCATATAGCAATTATTAATGATTTGTCTTTATAATATTAATATACCTAATTAAATATTTTAATCGACGATAACACCTGAGAAAGATCACAATTCGTCGCGTATATTTTTCCAATGTGAAAAAGTAGGCCATTTGAACTAAATAAATATCAATATGTTATGACTTATTCTATTGTATTCCTATTTCAATACGTATCAACAATTGAAAACTGAATAAAATATCCGAAACGTGTTTTTATAGTTTTGCACAAAACAAGGACGCCTATGAACAGCCTTGTTATTTAAAGTAAGTATTGTCATATAAAGTAGTCAAATTCACTATGTATCTTTTTTTCAGTCTCAGGTTGTATCCTGCACGTGGCAGGATAGGCAGAAGGTACTTAGGAACCTAGTGTTAAGACACTCCGTTCTGCTCTCCACTTTCCGCTGAATTTGAGTGGCGGAATTCAAAGGCAAATCGTATTGCCTTGAAACCAGGAAAGGAATGAAAATATTATTATTTTCTTAAATCTGTAAAGTATTTAAGTAATTCTATCAAGAAACCTGCAATACACTGAAAGAGTAAATAAAGTGATATGACCTAGAGATCTTAAGTAAAAGCTAGTCCTTGATAATCCTGTCATATACTTGAGATATCTGAGGCAAAGTGAGGATTCGCCATTACAAATTTGAGGTGTAAATTCAAAATTATCACAATAATAAAGTATGTCCTTATCTTAAATACTATACGTAGTTGTTACGTTTTATTACGTTTTGTTTTATTTTTTTATTAAAAAACATTGTCATTGAAGAAAATGACATATTAAACTTAAACTTAAATTTAACTTCTGGAACGGTATTCCAGAGGCGCGGGTTCAAATCCTGCTTCGTTCAAAATTTTTATACGCTTTTTAAATTTAAGTTTAGTATTTTCTGTCCTAAGTGTGGAATAACACTTTAAAACATAGTAAAAAATGACATATTATTGCAGTATTCTTTTTTTTCATATATAGCTATATTCATCATTAATTAATTGAGCCACTGAAAGCTTTTGAATTCCTTTTTAAATTTACATGTTGTTTTGTACAAAGAATTTTGTTCTAACAAAAGACTTGGAACAAAAGGTTTGCGGTAGATCTTGTTTGTACTGTTTTGAGGTAACCTTAAGATTAACAAATAGAGGTTCTACGATATGATTAAATTATAAAGTTAATTAGCAAACATTTCTTTTTTGAGGCTTGTCGTGGCGGAGAGGTATAAACGAGTGACTGGTTTGATTCCCACTTGAAGAAATGAAATATTTAATATTTTCAAATTAAATATTTAATTTTGTCATTTCTTCGCCCTAGTAAATGTAGTAAGTGTGGCGTACTTCCACCACTCAACACACAATGCCTCACATTTGAAGGCAACTGGGAAACGGAAAAGAGTGTCTTAACACTAGGTTCCCAAGGTCAGTCTGTTTACACGCCTATTTGCGGGATACAGCGTGAAGCTGAAAAAAAATCAAAAACTGATTTTTATTTTAATAATTCTATTGTATAACGCGTTCGGCATTTTGGCTTTAGTGAAAAAAAGTTCTCAAAATTAAGTTGTCAACATGAATTTCATATGATATTAACAAGTTAATTTTTATTTCATTCTTTTTTTGACTGGAACTATATTTAATAATAAAATATTTCGATCTTTAATAAAATATTTCTTAGTAACTAAGTACAAAAATGTCTTATACATAATTCTGACTTCCTTTAAGCTAGTAAATTTACAAAATACTTTGAACGGTGTTTGTTTCAGTGAGCCAGAGGCATCGTGACGCGTCCTCCTTTAGCCGCGCATGACACTCGCGTAGGAGGAGCAATTTGTCTCGCTCCTTGCCGGCAAATGGTTAGCACTTTTTATATTAATACACACTATTGCGTCCCTTGACACATTATTGTAGAAAAATTGCCCTATAAGAGTATCAACAAAAGTATAGTATAAATAATGTTTATAAGTATAATAAGTTAAACATTATATTCTGTTTATTGGAAAAAAAAACTGCTTTGTAAATATTTAGGTCGATCGATTTTAATAACATTGTAAGATCAATTTAATTTAATTGAAAATGAATACTTACAAAACCAAGATTTGTAAGCCTTAAGTAGTATTTGATCTTAATTGAACTGTAAGCTATATAATTGGAATCAATATCATACAGATTATTGAAATTAATATCATATTGACATTGATTCCCAAATGAAATAAATAAAACGTTCTTTAATTATGGCCGGCTTGCCGGCCAATGGATTTTTATTTTTGAATTGAGTGGATTTTGATTTTTAGTTTGCGGTTTATTTACTTATCTAAATTATTAACATGTTTATATGCAATATGAATATAGAGACAATACCTATACATTCAGAAATAATGTTTTGGTCAATTATAAAAAACAGTTATACTGTAGCATTTTTTTTTGGGTTTGCTACAACTCTATAACATATTTCACTTAGTAATATATTTAATATTTATGAGCCAATTTAAATAAAATATAAAATAAACTAAATGTTAAGGGAAGGTTGCCAAAATACAACTAAATCCAAAAATTAAAATCATTAAGCCGTTTGTTTTTATTAGAGAGATAACCATGCACAAATGCTCAGACAAAACGGGCAGACTAATAAAAAAATGTTTTGTGTTTTATAATACTGATAAATGATCCCAATATCCCAATTTATTAATATATCTTTTAAGTACATAATACGTAAACATATTCATTTATTATTTGTGGTAACATTTATTATTTATGGTAACACACTACGATTCTATTTAAATTTATTCAATATTCCATATCACAGTAACAAACATTTTCACTGACAGAGTTATCAAACGGCACTTCGATTATAACAAATGGAATCCCAGTCAGAAGTAACCCCCGGGGCTCGGACAGCGAAAAACATTATCAAGTTTGTGAAGACAGACTATAAGTTATAAAGTACTTGTAGAATAACAGTTTAAAATCTTAGTTATGACATATTTGTAAAGTTTTTGTACGTAAGAGTAAGTTAAGATTTAAGTACTTGTTACTTGTTGGTAAATATGTACGAGAATAATGCTGCAACTAATTTAAGAAATTATTTTTTTTTTATTAAATAAATCTTAAATGCGCCATCGTGGCTACAAATTGTCACTTTGTGAATAATACATTTCTGATGTTCTAATACAAAAAACAAGATATCGAGTGTTTCCTTCTTACACGCAATGTCTCGCAAGATTGAGTGGAAAACAAGAAACGAAGTGTCTTATCACGAAACCTAGTGTAGGTACCACACCCCGTTTCTTGTGACACTCCGTTTCTCACTGACTATTTTACTATGAGGGTAACAGTATATTTATTATAAATATTTATTACAACACAAAACTGTAAATAAAGTAGTAATAAGAAATGATATTAAGCAATGTATTACAAAAATAATATTCTGTAGGTAGAAAATAATGAGTAATATTTGCTGTGTTGTATATAAGTGCTACTAATAAATTCCTAAATCATGCATGTATATCAAAGCAAATTATTATTATTTTTTTTGGTTCATCTAACTCGATAATATAGATTTTTATGCCCCGAATAATAAGAATAAGGAAATGAAATGATAATATTCTCAGCTTCACGCTGTATCACGCACGAGGCAGGGTAGGCAGAGGGAAACCGGGAACCTAGTGTTAAGACACTCCGTTCCACTTCCGTTCCCTAGTTTCCGCCGAATTTGAGGCATTGCGTGTTGAGTGGTGGGACTCACCGCCGCGCTTTGCCTTATTACCACTCAAATGATAATATGTTTATGTAATTAAGTAAATTATGGAATAGGGTGGTTTTTTTTTGAGGGAAATAATCTTATTTTCTAAGGGGATGCCCCGTAATCATAAAAAGAGAGTTCTATATATTTTTTTCACTATCATTCTTTAATGTTATACATACTTTACCTATCAATTAATTTACAAAATATGATTAAACAAGTAACTGAATATTTATATTTACTACAGAGAACATTTCTTGGTGTCAGGAAACTTATTTCAAGAGTAGTAATCAATAGTAGTAGTATATACTGTAGTAGTATATACTTCATTAAAATAAATTATTTTATAATTTTTAATGACGCTATTTTTTAAGTTTATATGTGTATTAACATTTACATAAAAGTTAATCGACTAACTAATTTTTGTTATATTTTTATATTTGCAAATTACTTCCAGGTTTTTATATTCAGAAATTATTTTCAGGCTTCATTACATCTGACATAATTATAGAAGCATTGTTAACCCAGAAATTACATTAGGTATACGTTTCTAAGTGACGTCTAACGTGTTCCTAATGTTGATTCAGCCAGTTTGTGAATTACTTTGTCTCATTATATTAACAATATTGTTTATAATAACTACAATTAGATTTAATTGGAAGAAATAATAAAAAAAAGAGTTTTGAAAGTGACTGCAAAAAGTCATAGAACGAAGAAAAAAAAATCTCAGAACATCTCAAAGGGTGGTTATTCTGTGTAATATGTAATTGCAGTTAGTTTCATATTTTCAAAACAATTGATAAAATTATTGTATACTTATAAAGTAACTAAAGACCCAACTGCGGCTTAGCCCGCGTAATTATTACTATAGTAGCTGTCCCGGCAAACGTTGTTTTGCTATAAAAAGAGAAACATGTTAGGTTTGTTCAACCCTTATCACTTAGGGGTTTGAGAAAGTTAAGAATTGTTTATAAAAACACCTTCACAAATAATGCATTATTTTAGAACAAATTGGTTAGCATAAAAAGCTAACCTAAAAAGATAGATATATCCTATCACGGACTTTTTTTAAAAACTTTAAAAGGAGAACAATTCTATCATACATGATTTTTGCGAAACCTTAACCGTTTACGCAACGCACGCAGCGGGAACTCTCAATTAGGAAAAAAGTCCCCGATATAGAAACATTTTCAATTGATGCTCCGGTCCTCTTGGTAATGAAAAATTAAATAAATAAAATAAATCTAATACTGAAAGAATAAATGAGCTATCTCGATAAATGAGCTATCTAATACTGAAATAATTTTTCAAATCGGACCAATAGTTTCTGAGATTAGCGCGTTCAAGCGAACAAACAACTCTTCAGCTTTATAATATTAGTTTAGATGTCGTTGCAAGTAGGTACTATACTGAATTGCGTAACGAAATATTTTACTACTTGAACTCACCAAATTAATCATATCTTTTGCTAGAGTGAACCCATTTTGATGAAACAAAAACTAAGTCATACCTCAAGTTGCGTATATTTTTTGTATATAAACATTTTCTGCATTGAATTCGTATATTTTACGTGATGTGCGCACAAACAAACATACAAACAGACAAACAGACAACTATTTCAAAAATGATAGAAATGGGTTCTGTTACTTATCTTTTGACACGCTGGTTAATTTTTTTTTCAATTTCTTCAATGTACAAAAATTACTTTTCTACAGATTTATTATATGTATAGATTATAACTATATTATACAAAAATTATAGCTTGTGTGTTGTTGTGATGTATAAGCTGTAGTATTGTTCAGTTTCATCTAAATCCGTTCAGTAGATTTTGCGTGGAAGTGGAACAAATATCCATCCTCATTAACTTATATTTATATTATTAGTAGGATAAAGCGTTCGTTTCATATCAAATGAGTTTCCTATGTGTGTGCGGGATTTTTTAACTTCTTGTTAATATTTTATAAAATTTAGAATATTACTATATTGTAAATAAATTTGCATTAAAATGTACTGTCATATAAATACATTTATAAGTATAAAATATTTAAAGAAAACAATAGAAGTTTATATGTTATATATTTAAAAGATTTTTAATTAAAAATTCCTACATTCCTACTCCATAATTATATTCTTAAAATAGGCAAAGGTATTTTTTATAATGTCTACAGTGACAAATGTCAGTACAATATTAAATAGAAAGAAATCGTATTTTAACCATAATCATATTTACAATATTAAGTTTTTTCATCTTTAAAGTAGGTATTTATTTAACGATCTGAGGCTGCTAGTATAAAGATTGCTTGTAATTTATGTATATAAATAGTTTTTTATTATTTCTACTGTTATGCTAAGGTTTGTGCTCATTAATTTATCTAGTAACATTCTATTGTAGTATACAAAATTTTGTTTAATTTTAATTGCTACGTGATTAACTTAATTAAATTTAAGCTGATTATTATTATTATTTTATATAATATATTAAATAATAATTGTTTTCCTATATGTGTGTAAAAATACAAATAAAAAATATGTTTTATAAATAAACACATTTTTTCAATTATGCCATTACCGCCTCATATTGTAGTAACAAACAGTACAATTTCTGTGAATGTAACGTGTAAAAAACAATTTAGTGGAAGTAAGAAAATGTATATTTTATTGCATCTATTTCAGATATAAAGCTCTTCTCACTGTGTACTCTTATCACATTTTCCTAAATAAATTATTGTTACGATAAATTTTATTGTTTTATTTAATCCAATAATTCGTCATTCCAACAAACTAAAATTATATTTTTACTATTTTTTAAAGTGTTATTCCACACTTAGGATAGAAAATACTGAACTTAAATTTGATAAAAACGTATAAAAATCGTGAACGAAACAGGGTTTGAACCCGCGCCTTTTAAGCCATTCCATTAAGCCATTTTGAACGAATGGCTTAGTTGGTCAGAGCGCTTGAACTGTTTTCAAGAGGCACGGGTTCAAATCCTGCTGCGTGCAAAATTTAATACGTTATTTAAAATTTAAATGAAAAATACAGGTTGGGTAATACTGGGTTCGATCCCCGGTCGAGGAAATGAAATATTTAATATTTTCAATTTAAAATATTTAATGTTTCATTTCTTCGCTCTGGTAATAAGACAAAGTGCGGCGTTGAGCTCCGCCACTCAACACGCAATGCCTCAAATTCGGCGGAAAGTGGGGAACCGAAGCGGAACGGAGTGTCTTAACACTAGGTTCCCGGGTTCCCTTTGCCTACCCTGCCTCGTGCGGGATACAGCGTAAAGCTAAGTAAGTAAGTAAGTAAATAAAAAATATGTTAAGTTATGTGTATTATTTAATTTTACATGATTTGTTTTTGTTTATATATATTTTTTTAGTAGAAAATGGGGGTCAACACGTGAAATGTCAGTTTTTAATTTATAATAATGCATATATACGTTTATATTCAGTTAGATATCTACATACTACTTTCTATGTATTTCTATTACTTTTATTAAATATGAGTAAACTATACTATGTTGGTACTGAAGTAGGTATATACTGATTACAATATAGATTTAGAATTACAGTCGTATAAATTGACTATGTAAAAACAATGTATACAATAGCATATGTTAAACCGAGCGTTCATTAACTTGTCCGTAGAACGCAGTTAAATAACAATTAAGCTGGAGGGAGTGAAATGAAACAACAAAGGCACTTGTTTGCGTCGCCAAGGTTAGAAAAGTCTTACGTTATTTACTTTTGTGATTATATAGATACCTTTTATATATTTGTATAATATAAAAGGGTCCATTTATTCTTTTAAGTTATTATTGGATAACGTACTAGTTACGAGTAAGGTTAAATAAAGTAACTTTGTAATATGGATAATTAAAATATGTAAATATTTTTTTGGATATTATTTTATTTTATTTTTTATATTGCTGTGTTTCCACATTATGCTCTCGCCCAGATATTTCGTCATAATTTGCCTATGATCCTACGAGACAGAGGCGCTTTGGTTCCTTAAACTGCCAAAAATGCCAAAGAATCACCTGACTTGACTATACCTGTAAGAAGTTTCAAGTTCACCGATGCATGAAATATGTATGTCTCGTATAAGATTTCCGCTGGAGCTTTGATGATCATTTTAATCGTCTGGTTGCGCACACAGATACAGTTATAAGTGTAATGCTCAGACAGCTGCCTTACCTCGGGCAACCAAATGTGCGAATTCGTTGCCTCTAAGTAAGTGTAGTGCGATCCATTGTCCTCTATGGCGCTCTAGTATGGTCGCGCAGACTATTGAGCATTAGAAGGAACAGAACTAAAATATGTAGTCTGCAATGGAGAGTGGCGATTAAAGAGGCCTGTCGTGGCGCAGCGGCACGAGAGTGTGACTGTAACCGACAGGTTCTGGGTTCGATCCCCAGTCGAGGAAATGAAATATTGAATATTTTCAATTTAAATATTTGATGTTTCATTTCTTCGCTCTGGTAATAAGGCAAAGCGCGGCGTTGAGTTCCGCCACTCAACACGCAATGCCTCAAATTCGGCGGAAAGTGGGGAACGGAAGTGGAACGGAGTGTCATAACACACTAGGTTTCACTTTCGTTCCCTCTGCCTACCCTGCCTAGTGCGGGATACAGCGTGAAGCTGAAAAAAAAAAAAAAAAAAAAAAAAAAAAAAAAAAAAAAAAAAAAAAAAAAAAAAAAAAAAAAAAAATTATTCTGGCAGACATGGATACGAGGGTAATCGAAAAGATTCGCGTCATCAGTCATCTTGGATCTTATCTTTGAACATTTTGTGCGAAAAAAGAACAAAAGTTGCATTTTCAGCATGGTATACCTGCACGCAGAGTAATATGGTCGTAAACATGTCGTTGAGGCCATCTTAACGTCTTTCAACGAGTGAATGAGAAAGACAGACGAATAACTTACAGACTTACACAATTCATTACTCACCGTGGTTGTTTTGGAGAGTTCCTGTATAAAATTAGAGTCTACTTCAAAGTGCCATCACTTTGCAGCAGATCAGGACACTGCTCAGCATACTCATTAAATATGTCCTGCATGAGACGAATATCGAAGCTTCGTGATTTTAAAATGAAGACAAGACGTCTCTCTGCCAACAGTAGTGTCTAAAATGTTATGTGGAAAAGAGTCGTGGAGAGTGGGAGTTTCCCTTGGCGAAATAGTAATGGACATAGAACGGATATATGGATGGATGGTGAAATAAATAAATGGTAAAATTTCAAAAGGAAGATCTGAATCGGGGAAGCACTCCTGCGATTTGCCATGGAGGGACACTGTTTCAGTGCATTTACGTATTGTGCACAACATAGCCAAGTAATTTAAGACATTTATATCTCAGAATTCCTTTGGATTAAAGTAATTACGTGTGGATGTCGATCCTTTTAAATGAATCAAGGGTTAACTATTGCCGACTTTATCTAAATCAAGATCTATTGAAACAACAAAACAATTAAATAAAATGCAAGGCAAAGAAATTTAAAGATAAAAAAACTGTTCAATTGTGAGTTGAACTGGCCCGCTGAGAGTTACGAGTATGTACAACTTATAAAAATCGATAATCTGAACTTTGCGGGTGTATGATTTCATTTTGTTAAAAATGAACTACAACATACTCGTAATTATTTGTATATTTTTTTAGCTTGGGAGATTAGCGTCAAGACAATCTGTACCGTTCCCCATTTCTCCCCGAAACCTTTTAAAACGGTTTCCCTTGTTACCAGAGTGAAGAAAAAAAATATATTATATATTTCATTTCATTGAATGAGGTTCAAACCCATAACATTTAAAATCGCACGTTCATGGGGCTAACACTGTGCCACTATAGGCTTCAACTGCTATATAATTTTATATGTAGCTAGCCACCCACGTTTTCCCCTCGCTTAAATTAAATATTATTTTATTTATTAATTTCCGTGGCGTTTTGTGTTTTTTTATTCTTATTTAACACCTTAATTTTATTTCAGTATTAACAACATTTTTGGTGCATGCGCAAGTCCTAATCTTTTTTTTTTCAGAATGTTTGTTTTTTGTACATAAATAAAAAAAATTAGTTTTTTGGCCGATAATGGTACATATTTGGAAGTATATCCGAAAGTTCAGCTAAATAAATAAATAAAAATATAGAATATTTTTCGAACTAAATCTTTAAAATTTGTATAACTTTTTTATGTATAATCCTATTTAAATAAAACAAACACAACATTTTTAACAAAAGTTGCAAAAATATAACAGTGAAAACTACATTGAAATCTGCATAGTCGTTACTGAGATAAGTGCGTAAAAACGAACCGATAGACAGACAAAAATTTAAGAGTCACTATTGGGCCTTATAACATAAACAAACGCCTCTTTTAAGATTTTTCCAGCTATGGGAAGCTGATCACAGACTCAAATGACCACGCGCGTGCTAATAAGATCGAATCGTTGACGCTCGAAGGTCACTCACCACTCTTGACTCCACGACATGTCTAGCAGGTACCTGTGGTCAAGGTTATTAAAGAAGCCGCTTTGGCAGTGGAGCCCCCACCCATTAAAAATAAAGGTCCATGGTAAGTCATATTTCATTTATGCAATGAATTTCATATAAAATTTAGCAAAAAAGGAATCACAATAACTTCTATTTATTTTTACTTCGAACCTTGATTTTATTTCTGGTAATATATGGGATGTAGGCCTGAATATTTGATATTAATTGCAACTTGATAACTCCCCGCGACAAGTCTTGACAGACGGAAACAGTGTGGTCCAATAAGGATTCTTGTTTTTCGTGCTGAGGTGCGGAACCCTAATAATTGAAATTCATTTCAAGAAATTATACATTATGCGTTGTCTATGTAATTTAAACTTTAAACATTTAAAAACATACATTTATTTTTGAAACTAGATTTAAGTTTCTTTCACTCCGTCCCAAAATCCTTAATCCTTCAAGAATTTTTACGAGTTTCAGAAGATTTATGCTCAGTCACTTATCTAGCTTAGGTTTTATTAGTATAACTATAATTATTGTTAAAAACTTGGACTCGCTTCAGAGGATTGCTTAAAGTTTTCATAGTACTCGTAAGTAAGAATTACATATTTATACTAAAAAGAAAATAAAATTGTAATGTATTATTGTATCTTTTTATGTCTTTATATGTCTTATCTTTTATATGTTTTATTTTCAAGTATTAACTGGAAGCTTAATATTTAGCCACTTGCAAAGAGAAGTAAAGTATGAGTTGATTTAACATCATTATTAGTAATTTTACATATACATATATTTAGAGATATATATTAATTATGTAACTAACAGGAAATGATTAATTCTAATTTAATTAACCCCATTACTAAATTTTATAAAATATTTGATATGTTGACTCTAACACTTTTCTAAGTATATATTTAACAACACGCTGTATCTCGCACATAGCAAGGTAGGCAAAAGGAACTTGGGTACCTAGCTTTATGACACTCCGTTCCGTTCTCACTTTCCGCCAACTTTGCCTTGTTACTAAAGATATGAATTGAAAATATTAAATATTTCATTTCCCCGGATGGGGATCGAACACACAACCAGTCGCTTTTACAGACACACGTTTTGTGCTTTTGCGCTAAAACAGGACTAAATAAAATTTACAATTATAGTTTTTTTTATATTTACTACTTTTAGTTTAATTTAATATGAACTTACACTTTGAATAACAAACGAAAAAAGTAAAAAAAACGGTTTTTAAAAGTAGCAGTACAACAAATATTTACTAGAAGTAACTAACAAAGAGTAATTAGGTGGGTAGTAGAAGGCTTTTATTTAATTCCTAAGTAAATAAAACTCAACCGTTGTCTAATGTGTGCTCTGTTTCGAATGTTCACAAACATTTAACCAAATATTTTCGGACAGGCGAGGCGTAGGGAATATTTTCTCAGTACTTGCAAGTACAAGTTCCACGTAGTAAAGTTGTTATTCTAAGTCACATGAAAATGTATTATTATCATATTTTTTCTGAGTGGCGGTATTAGAATAAAATGTTAGAATATTGTAGGAAATGTGATATTTTTTTATCAGAATAAGTATCATATAATTGGCTGTACTTCAACCCCTGGATTAGTCAATACATTCAATAAACAATATGTTTATATCCAATTCAAATTATTCACAAAAAAAATCTTAGTAAAGTACAAAAAAACTAAAACGGAATTAGAAATAATATTTAAGTTTAAAATACACTTACATACTCGTATTTGTTTATTTGTTCTAATATAATACAAAACGCTACAAAAAACATCACTAAGAGAGGTAATATACATATATATTGCAGATAAAGTATCACTTTATCTATCATAAAGAATATAAAAATGATTTATTCGGAATATTTAATACAATGAAAATAGAAACGTTGTGATATTTAGAAGAGTTATAAATGTGTTATTATCTGATTCCGAGAACTTTGAAGTTTAAACATTTCAAAGTAAACAAATTAAAGCGAGATACTTTGTAAACTTAAGAAGAAATGGATTGCTATTATATTTAATGGTTTTGTCATTTATATATAGAATAGCAGCTCAAGTTGTTTGTTCTCACCACTGCATACATAATTACCATCGACTATATTTAAATATCAGTCTTGTCGTGCCACCGGGGCACAAGTGCGTAGATGTAAATGTCAAGTTGTGATGAACTATTATTTATATCAAAATCAAAATCAAAATATTATACGAGCTATATTGTGAGAGTATGTCGGTAGCTTATGTTACACTTAAAAATTAAAGACGTACCAGCTACCACTGATTGATCACCACTCCGGTGTGGTCTGCGACCCAGTTATCACGTTCAGGGACATTGTAGGGCTCCTCAATAACCACAATCTGAACAGACTGCTGCACCAGGCTTTGGAGCTGATACAATAATTTTGACCACTTATGGCCCTATGACAGCTTTACTGCCATCCTTCCTTTTCCTGGAGGAGCTGGCCTTAGCGTTGACTGCACCTCCTGAAGCACTACTGTCTCCTGCCCTGTATTGTTGCACTTGTCTCCTGCCTTGTATTGATGTATTGCTTGCACTTTGCTGCTACGTGGCTAACATAATGCCAGCGAAAACCACCCTGGATTAGTTAGATTTTACCTTTTCTCTATATTTGTCAATATTTGTGTACTTATTCAAACCAATGAAACATGTAGAGTATCTTTGTGAATATAAAAAGTCCATTAAATATAGCTATTGCGGGTGTAAAAGATGCAATAAAGTAGCCCTTCCAAACTCTTATGGGTACGCTCTTATATGTTTTATGCTATAATACAATCTCTTCCGTATAATAAAAAAAGGAAAACGAATTTGAGTGTTCCTTTCGTTGTTTATTGGCTAATATTAATAATTATTAATTGCTATTAATAATTTTCTATCAAGTGTAATGTATACAAATAGATACATTCGGAAATTTGTGCATGGTAAGTAACATTAGTAGTAAAATATACTTTTATTCACTATAGCTTTTAGCACAGTCAAAAAGTTATAAATATAAGAATGTTTTAAATGTTCAACTGAAATTAAGGATTAAACGTCTAAGAATGAGCAGTCAATTTAAAAAGAATTTAGCTCTCGTCAGAGGGGGAGCAATCAAATGCAAGTTAAACATGAATAAAGTAGAAATCTCGAGGTCGTGACCTCCAGTTAAACCATTATTATTCCTATCACGACAGCATACATCACATAATTGACTAATTTTAAATAAAATTAACTGGATTAGCTTAAATAATTTCACAGTATTTGCGAATTGATTATTAGCGAATTGATTATTCGATTTTTTTAGATAGATTTATTTATTTTACCTTTATATAATTTTATTGCTATGTCTTTTTATAAACTTTGGCAAAATAAAGCATTGAGTTTTTCCACTTAACACGCAATATTTAAATTTAGGGCGCTTCCACAGAAGCTACCAGGGTAGTGTCGTCACGTTACGTTCTCTCGTCTATGCGAAAAATAATGATTAGCAGAATAAAAATATTTGTATTTATTATTTGTTATATATATAAAGGTTTTGTTTCGATAATTATATTGTTTTACATATTTTATATGTCCTTTTTTTTCACTCTGTTAAAAAAGGCAAAGCGTGGCGTTGAGTTCTGCCACTAAACACGAAATGCCCTAAATTTGGCGGAAAGAGTGGAGCGGAGCGGATTTTTCCTAAGCGTTTTGTCATTCTATAGTAATTATAATAGGGAACACGTAAATTGAAAATCTTTAGTAGATTTAATTTATTCAAATTGATTGTGAAGATAAGATAAGAGAAATCTAGCCGCTACAATTTAAACTAATAAGTTGTCGGGTGTAGGCTAGGGATGTAGTATTATACAAAAACAGAGATCACATTTTTTTGCAATGAGTTGTGCTTAAAAAATATTTTTTTCAAATACAATTAACTCATAAAGAAAAAAAAAAACGGAACGGAAAAGATACTTCCAATTTTTTTGAAATGAAAACTTCTTTAGGCGCGTTGAGCGTTTTGGTAGAGGGTAAAATCCTCGGTACGCGTCACCGACATGCTAATGATAATAGTATATCTATCGCTATGAAGACCCAGACTAGCGCACGCGCAGTAGCCTGTGTACACGTATACACTCGAGTATTTCTGACTGTATTATGTGCGCGTTGGACGCTTTTTGGATAAGTATAATTTTGTGAGTCACGACAATGATGTAAATAATGAAAATAATGTTCAAACTTGAATTCATTAAAATTCGTGTAAATATAAATACTATGTATAATTAAGATAATTGTATATTAATTATTTTTTCAACCACTTTGTATTTATATTTTGTTCATGATTTGTATTTTATCGTCAATTTTATTATTGTTTTATTCGTGAAGTTTGGTAACATTAGGAAGCGTTTTGAATCGTGCAATGAAGATTTACAAGTATATTACAAAAAAAAATCGTTACAAACTTTTACATTTATATTTTATTTCATAAAATGAAATGCTTACGCCCGCAACCTAAAGTTTGTCAACAAAATTAGTATGGAACTCGCGATGGATTAATTCCACTGAAAATTAACTGATTCTCAGCTAAAATTTTATCGTTACATTATTTTTTTGGAGTTTTAAAGTTTAGTGTAATATATATATTAAGTGCTCATGTCTGCATAAAACATATGGGATTTAAAAATAAAATGGTAATATTATATTTGAATGTCACATTTCAATGTATAACTTTAAATGGTTTTCCTATTTTATAACCTTTTCTGTCCGAAGATCATCTATGGTTATATATAAATTATTTGGACGGAAAAAAGCGAAAAAAATTAATCACAAAATAAAAAAATAAATCAGAGGAAAGGATTACCTAACATTGATTTAAATATTAATTTATATTTCGAATGTAGTTTTTAAATTAGTAAAGTTTGAATTTTTGCAAAAATGAAAGACAAAAGAGGATGATTTTAAGGACAGAAGATGATATTACTATTAGGTTTATCTTTATATTTTCGTCCTGGTTAAATTATTGTAAATAAATATTTCTGTGTAATATAAAGTTCATTTATTTTTAATGTTAAGCATATCCCATTAATTTTGGCTATAAGGAAAACATTATGTTCAGGATAATGACCTCATTTGTTGCGCTGTTTCTTATGAGATCAAAGTAATTTTAATTCTGAATTACTAAATTAAGATTGAGAAAGCTTACGAAAAATTTCAATATCAAAGTGTAATTCATAAAATACTAAAGTTACAAGGCAAATGTAGTCAATTAAGTTTATTTATTTTATTTTATGTATAACAACTGTTTACTTATTATGAACACATAACACTACTGTAGTCAAATTTAGATGATAATAGCTGAGTATTGTATATGGAATTAAATTCAATTCAGGCAATACTTATGTAGTAGCATTGTTGCTCATATTAATTATACATACATACATTTTCGGCGTTTAAGATAAACAACATTTTTTGCCTTAATTGGAAATTGGAAAAAAGGACCTTTTAATATTTTTATACCTTTATATATAACTAAAATATACATTAATCCATTTTTATATTGAATGAGAGACACGTGAATTTTTTTTACATACATCAACCTTACATAATATACATGCTATGGTATGTCATGATAAGCTTAAATATAAGTAAAAAAGTGTATTATTAAAAAAATATGTTATATTTCAAATGAAAGTTCCTACTGTGGACAATAGAAGATGTGAATTGCAAATTTGATTTCGTATAGGATGCTGACAGAGACACGTAAATTCTATCCAACATATTTTATGAAAAATATGGGCGCTTTTCTTAGATTTAGCAGAGTACATACTTTGAGAGAAACTTCCCTCCTCACGTTTCACGTTGTGGAACTCAACTGTGCCCGCTATATAATAATTTACGTGGAGAATAAGTTTCGTTCTTAGGAGCATATGTCATACAACCATCGCGTTTACACTCCAATATTGTTATATTTCACTATGGCTTAAGTAGAATAGAAACATGTTCACATAAACAATTTCACATTTTCGCTTTAACGCATTACTTTTGAATTTTAACCGCGTTGAATGGTAGTTATTTTACAATTACCAATAATAATATAATTCAGGAACCCATGTCACCTTCTTTCGCCAAAACAGTGTCTAAGCGATGTTACGCGCAAGTGGAAACGTTCCTTGAATATTCAATGAAGCAACCATATTGAATATTGTTTGTATGTATATTGAAAAATAATATTTTTCACTGCAGTTTTGAAAACTTAAGTAAACTTTATTAATAATTTATAATTTGATAAATTTGTTTCATAATTTATAGTTTTTAAGTAAACTTTAGTAATAATTTAAAATTTATATAGAATCAAAGTTGGCCCATAGTCCGCTTGTGCTCCTGCAGCAGTCGTGGAGCAGTGGCAAAAGCGTGGGACTGTAAACGCGACATGTTCTAAATTCGATATTTATACCATCATTATTTTATACCTTCATTTTATTGGTCTGGTAACGAGGCAAAGGCAGTGTTGCGTTTCGCTTATCATTTTTTTTATGGAAACGATAAGGCAAACGAGCGTACGGGTCACAGAGGTGAGAACAGTATTCCACATGAGGCCGAATCTGGGCCCTATACAGGGCAAAACGATGTTTTGGCGTAAAATACTGTCTCGCTCTGATCGGATCAGCTCGCGATACTGGCAGTCGCTCAATACTAAATGTATGAAGAAATCGGTGCAAAGTATATATCAGTAGTGTCTTAACGGGAACTCAATGTCTCAATACTAGTTTAACCTTTGTACTAACTAGCAAAAATCATGATATTAATAAAAGGAATATTAGACTTTGTCAAAAATATCAATTTACTAACAGTCAATACCTAATTAATATACATATATTGTAAGTTTACATATATAAATATTATAATGTATCGATATGATTCATTAATATTCTGTTTCAGATGAGCTACATTTGTAATGAATAAACAATTACACAATCAAATTCAACACAGGTTTGTTATTTGTGTAGCGTGTAATAATAAGTGTCAAATATTATTTGACGAGTTATTTTATTGTGATTGCTCTTGTTTTTTTTACGTTATTTTGTTTTTGGGGTTGAAATTAATCTAGTACCTATATGGTTATTCATTATGAAAATACATTCATTCAATATTTTGAACATAAATATCAATGATATCAATGTTGTTTTAATATTTCCTTATACATCAAAAGGCTTTCATACATTAACATTTTACAAAAAATAATTGGGTATCGATTTTGGCTGCCTAATTTAATCACACAAAAATAATAGATTTGTTTTTGTGATTAAATTAGATAGCCAAATATGATAGTGGTGTATACGACAGTGGTGTATACGACAGTGGCCGTGGGTGACGGTGATCACTCACTATCAGGTGAACCGTAGGTACCTTGTCGTATACACCTGGAAATACTTCCGCGGGTAGACAATTTCAGGAGAGGTGTGGCGCGTGGAAAAAAAATCCTACGAAACCACAGAGTAGTGGAGTTCCACGTGTCCAGATTATGTTGATGGTACATTCATTTGTGACTTTCTGTGCAGTTACAAAATTCAGTGATAGGTACCGAGTCAAACAGTTCTCTCAGGACACTTCCCGTGATGAATGAGGTAGAGAACGCACAGTGAAGATACGTCTCTACGCAAAGCTAAAATGTCAAGCCCCTTACAAATCATTAGGTCCACAACGATTTGAGCGGCTCTACGTTGTACGGATTGTTATTAAACTGAATCTCTCAATTATTGCTTATTAAAATTTGAGTCTAAGCTTATTTTTATATAAAAGATATAAATGTCCAGTTGACATAGCATAATAATTTTAGTAATGAGAGTATTATTTTGATTTATATATTTTACATCATTAATATTATTTATTACCAGAACGATTGTCTTTTGACGTCATCGCAGCACGACTGGGTCTAACTGTAAGCACAACATTTGTGGATTCGATCCGTACTCAGGAACATGGATTGTTTTAATTACATTGCTCTTGTAAGATAAGAAAAAGAGACTTGAGTAAGTTTTGCTATTTGATATATTATTTTTCGAAATTGCTCGGAAAATAGAGAATAATACGCAGAGTTCAATACTGTCAACTTAAAGTGATAATCGACTACGACGTGTGTAACGAGTGTACGGTGTATTGTATTATACGTTACACTCAGTGATCGAGTGATGTTGTATGAACGTCAGTGTCTCTAATCGAAAATACTATTGGGATATTATAAGTAGTGTTGCCTCAGCTCCATTGTCAATACATTGTATCCACCTATCTACTGTATGCTGATACGTTTTCGAACACACATTTTTCACACTGTAAACAAATTACATTATCGGTAGTGTACGTGTGAACAACACGAACACATTTTTCATACTTACAAAAGTACATTATTCTGATACGAATGTGCGTATGCGTGTAAACAGTACATGCATAAATTGCAGACAGTTCTATAGTAGTCCATTTGTACCATTACCCTTCACACTGCTCTATGTTTCACGCTGTACATATAACATAAAGCTGTGTTGCTTCATGCTTAAATTAATAGAGCGTGACGCTGAAAAAGATCATGTTTTTACTTTATAAACAATACGCGTAAATGCCACTTCGTTTTATTTATAAAACAAACAAAAATAATTTTGTTATTGTTTGGAGACACGTAGCAGCGACGCAAAACTTGTGGCAAAGAAAAACCTTTTTGTGTTCTGAGACTAAGGGACCGTAAACCCTTTTTTTTGTGCTATATAACATATGATTAAAAGGTAAAAGATACTTTATAAAAGTTAATATTAGTGTATTATTTTATTTTTGTTCCGCAAGTGTGCAGTTGTGCATGCAAATATTAAATATTTTCATTTCTTTACACTTTTAATAAAGCAAAGCGTGGTATTGAGTTCAGGCACACGAAACTTGCGGAAAACGTATCTTAATACTAGGTTACCTCTGTCTATACTACTATGAGCGGAATGCAGCGCGATGCTAAAATTTTTTTTTATTTAAACAAGCTATGGTGGTTGAGTGTAAATTGTAATCGTCAATTTGGTTGCGGCAGCCATTTTGAATTGGCAACGACATACGTATTTTTATTGTTTTAGAACTAAAATCATTATTATAAATTTAGAATTCACATACACATAAAAATTTGCAAGTAACAAAGCAAGTTTGATTGAAAGCTTGTATAACTAATTTTACTTGAGTTTTATTTACGTTTATATTTCGCATACAGGCTCATAATGGTTGTCTTATAATTTTAGGATAAAGCTATAAAATATATTAATTTCATTGAAAAATTCACTAAATTATAGAAGCTTTAATTTGAAACTAAAATATTCAATGGCTTACCAAATTGCTTGCTCACTCACTCAGCTTCACACTGTATCCCCCGCACATGGCAGGGTAGGGAACTTGGCAACACATTCTGCCGAATTTGAGCTGTTGCGTGTTGATTGGCGGAACTCAACGCTGTGTTATTGCCTTGGACCAGAGCGAAGAAATGAAAACATTAAATATTTAAATTGAAAATATTAAATATTTCGTTTCCTAGAGTGGGGAGCGAGAACCCACAACCTGTCGGTTACAGTCACACGCTTGTGTCGCTACGCCACGATAGGCTTCATTCAGTTTACTAAATTGGCTTCCTTAATTTTTATCTTCTGAATATCTTATGCTTTATTTTTATCTTCTAAATATCTAATGCTAAACCCACAGGGAATTTCATCCAATATCCAATATACACAAAAACGACATATAAACGCTCGTGTTAAAGTTTTTTCTGTACTACCAAGGCCTATAGGTCTAGAAATTTAATATTAACAACATCTTAATATAATTGTCTCAACAAACATACAGACTAACGGACAATAAAATGATAATGTTTATTCAATATCAAATAAATATTTAAAGACTAGTAAATTTGCTTCCTTAACATATTTATTGCAAGCTTATATTTCCAAGACACTTTAATACAAACATTTTTTAAGTTAGCTTATTGCTACATAATATTTAAATGATTTCTGTTCTTAAATGCGGTAACACATTGGCTGGCGGGTAATGAGTCACTACAATGGTGATTCTAAAAAAATAGATTATATATTGCTACAAATATTGACCATATATGCATATATTTTTTAAATACATATATTCCTTCCTTTTTTCAGTTAACTGATTTTAAGAATTTTAAATGAAACACTTTTAACAGGATTAATCACTTTACAGTAGTCCGTGGTCACGGGTTAAGTCTACCCGTGACCGCGGACTACTGTAAAGTGTTTTATTTAAAATGTGTAACAATCGCGAAAATCAAAGACATTATAATTTTAAGAATTTTTATGATATTCTTGTAAATAGTGGGTAATGGAAGTCATAAGGGTTAATACAAATTGGCGTATATTTTAGTAACTAATGTAGCCTGCATTACAGCATTCGTAAAGAGTTGATATTTATGACTTTATATAAAAAGATTCTAAATACAAATACACAAGATTCTAAATGTTTGGATAACTTTTCTACGCAGAATTCTAGCGGAGATTCACTGACGTAACTTTGTCACAGCGAAAAAGTAATACTTTTAACTAGATCTTGTTGAGTGGTTGGAGAGATGGTCTTGCGTAAATAATGTTCCCAAAAAGCTTCTCCAATTGAATATTTCAGGCTTTACGTAATGTCAAACAAGAACATGTTCAAAATATTAATTTCGTAACTATTCTAATGTTTTCATAAATGCTATTTATGACTATGTATAAATAATATGATATTTACATAAAAGTTAATAGTTATATACACATAAGTAAAAACATAAGATTTATATTATGTACAAAGCTAAGATTTATATTATAAAATATTGTACAGAACAAATAATATCTATAGATTATATTAGTAACAATTAGTTATATCAAATAATTGCTTTTCTGACGTAAAAAAAACCAGAATTGTTATCGAACGGGAAACGTCACCTTATAACTAGTATATAAGCTGCCAATAACTATGATGTGTATCTACTGTGTTTCCTTGGGATTATGTCTATTATTTTCTGCAAACTGTCTGCTATATTTATATAGAAAACGTATAATATTTTGACTGTACTTTTAAACTATGAAATGTAATGAAATACTTAATATTTTCATTTGTACGCTCTGGTTACAAGATAAAGCGCGGCGTTGAGTTCCGCCACTTATCACGCAATATTCGAGAATTCAACAGGAAGTGGTTGATAAAAGTGTCTTAAAGAGAAGAGTGACTTAAAGCTAGGTTCCCAGGTTCCCTCGAACTACTCTATTATGTGCGATATATATTTTTATTTTTATTTAAAAAATATACGGTACATTATGAATGGAATAGTTTTGTAGTGGTATTTGGCTTTTATAGCCAAATACCACTACAAAACCTTATTAAGTACATAGTCATAGTACATAGTCTTTTATCAGTTGACTAATAAAGTCAGTAATATTGTAATTTAGACATGAATTGACCAGTATAATACCTTATTTTTCGTAGAATAGCACAAAAGAAAATTCTCTGTGTGATAATAGCGGTTCTTATCACTTATTTATCAATGGATGTCGTGTGAATTGTTTTCCACATGGAGGTCAGGTTGATGATTAACACAGAGTAATTTGATTATCAGAGATCAAGCTACCGCCTAAATTGCTAGTTTTATCAGTAACTTATAGAGGCATATATCTTAGTTAATAGCAGTCAATAATTTCTGAAATTGACTTTCAAGATTTATGTTAAAGCTTTAAAAATCTTTGAAAGGACTCACATAAACGTTTATTTGTCTGTAAAAAAGGAGTTAAAATCTTTACATGTTTTCTCACTTTCGAGGTCCATCGTAAGACTCTTATCAACGCGTGCATTGAAAAGGGTTTTAAAATTAAAATTTGATTACTTTCATTATTTTCTCATTGTTTTTTTAGGAAATATTATGAAGTACACAAATTATCTTATATAGTGAAAAAATTATGTATTTTTTTATATATAATAATTTACAAATTTTAAATTGTAACTTTTGGTACAATTTGGTACAAAATCAGTGCATATACCTGCAAACCTGGAATGGCAGGTTTCCAGTCCCCATACGGTTATAAAAGTGATACGGAAGCCTCGCTGGGCGAGTCCGGCTTGTACTTGACCGGTATTCTATGGATATTGTATGTCAACAAAAAAGTACAACAGATAGAAATTGATTAACTTGAGCATTGCATATTAGCTTAGACATATGCATTATTTATTCTATAAAATAAAATACAATTAAAGTTTGTAATAATTATTATTTATACATTGGTTTGTCCTGTAAGGTTTTACTTTTTACCTACACTACACTAGCTTAACTTGATGACGCAAATAAAGAAGACCAACTTAAGTGGGTGGGTGTAACCATTAATTTTGTACGAAATAAGCCACAAGTTTAAGTTGGTAATAGTTTTTTTTATGAAATTCCAACAAATATTGTGTTTACGTATTTTTCCTTTATTTATATTGTAAGTTCTCATTATAAGGCTAATTTAATAACTACGTCTACGAGCTATGCGTCTACGACTACCCTATAGGTTTTGATTTCGCGGTGTATCTCATACATAATACAGTAACAACAATTCATAAATGCTCGTCTTTTAAATGTATTGACTTAGAACCTTTTTTTGTGTGTTCTTATAGACTGTATATGTGGATATTTTATATTAATTTAATCTCAATTTCAGGGTCTTAATGGATGGACAGACGGGGATCAAAATGATTCTGTAAAGGATCCGTTTTTTTCCTTTTGAGGTATGGAACCCTAAGAATAAATTATAAAATACATTATATTTATTGTATTCTCGACTCGAATTTATTTTTTGTTACTCTTTAAGCTCTTCTGTTCACTAAGACAAGACAAATATTCATCAAATATATTGCTAATTCCCTCCATAATATATACTGAAAATCATAAATATCAAAAACATTGAATTGTCGTCAGGAAAAATTGGAATAACTCGGAAAGTTATAATAATTGAATTTATTATTTTCTGTCATTTCTGAATAAATATGTTATTTCATCTGAACGTTGGAGTTGAATAATTTCAAAACAATAAAAAGTTTGGTACTGGGAATGGGAATATTTACTTAAATAAAATACGACGAATAAAGCCGTTGACGTGATTCACCTGGTTCTGGATCATTTTTCACTGTAATATCATGGGAAAAGCGCACGATCGTCGGAAAAAGCAATTACTTACAGACATACAAAATTATACCTTTTTTCTTTATACTATTACATTGGATACATTTTAAGTTTAAGTAATGTTATGGAACAGTTAAGTGTTTTATTGATATAAATATTAAATGGCTGGATATATGCAGAAACGCTTTGAAGCAGTTTTCCTTACACTCACTTACTTACCTCGTGTGTCCCCGGTATCTGCTACGGGCAACAATCAAGACAAGGTATAAGGACAAAAGTAATCAGTTTATTTTGTTAAACAATATTTTGATATCTAAAAATATATCATAAGTACTAAGTAGATATTATTTTCTTGCCGTGTGATTCCGGCTTAGAATAGGATCACCCTGGTACTGATGGTGTCGTAAGAGGAAAAAGAAAGTACGTGTGGGAGAGTCTCGTTGTCAGCAATGACAACACGCATGGGTAGACTCGACCGGATTGTTACCACTCCCGGTACTTAAAACCGGTATTAAGTAGTGACTTCGATCACTGCGTTTCGCATTGGGTATTGCCGGGTCCCGGTGCCCATCTATCTTAAGTACCGGCAAAGCTTCTGTAGCTCCTCTGGTGCTACACGGGGCCGTGGGTGGCGGTGATCACTTACCATTAGGTGACCCGTACACTCGATTGCCGCGTCCTCTCCATAAAAAAATACAATTTTTTTGGATAATCTTATTTGTTAAGATAAAGCAATATTACATTATTTCATTGGTTTAATTATATCTAAGATTAGCTTAAACATATATTTGAAACAAGTATTGATATTGTTCAATAAATTAGTGATGTTAAAAGGCGTATAAGTTTTATATGTGCTCTTTTAATTGTTTGTTTTGTTCTTAGGGCCTTATCAAATGGACCACCCTCTACTCTAAATAATTAGTGTTTAATGTAGAAGGTGGTCCATTTGGCTTGTAATATTGTTAAAACTATGAGTAGTTAAATGAAATAGACTAGACTTTGCAGCAGTAGAACGAACATTTGTATGTATGTGTAAATACATATTAAAAGTATGTTCTATTGGCTTTTAAATATAGTGTACAAGTAACGAAAAATCGTATTCGGCATTATTTTGTAGATAATTTTTTAATTTTTAATTTTTGGTCGATATATTTTTTCATATGAGTCAACGTAATATGACATTTAAGACTATATAATTTTATTCCGTCGTTCTGATTAAACATGGGAAATTGAAAAGGTAGACGTGTATAAATCGAGTGCTTTAATGAGAACATTTCTTAAGCTAATTGTTAGGTTTGCTTATTTTGTTAACAAAATTTAATATTAATACGAGTACATTTAACATGGCCTGGGCGTCTATAATGGTATGTATGGTCGAACGTCACTGAAAAGCTTTACTTTATTCAGCTTTGCCGAAATAATAATTCCTTTGTGTTAAATAGAAACGGACAGATACACTTTTCTTAACTTGAACATATGAAAAAATAAGTACAATCCTTAGTTTTTAAACATATGCGTTTAAAAGTAGACAAACATAGTTTATTGAACACACGCTTTGTTAGAAATAATCTTGAATCTTTCTTAAAGATGAGCTCAAGCAGAGAATTAATCCGGAGAGCAATTGCCTTTTAACGTAAGTAGCCATTTTAACATTCCATCTTCCGCTTCGGCAGTTTTTGATCAAATTATATTATTACAAGAATTTAATTAAAGATAAATCATCAAACTGTAATCATTTTTCTATTTCACTGTGAATATTTTTATGCCATTACTGCAAAGTGTTTGAAACGTTGGGCTTCCAAAAATGTATAGAAAACAATATACGTGATTAATCATTTAAAATATATACGCTTAAATTATTAAAGGAATATAAACTCATTGTTATAATATTTCCACTACTTGATATTTAAGTCACAATCGTCGTTTTTTTGTCAACACTTTTTAGTCGATATAATAATAATAAAGTCCCATTAATGTACTTTCATTTTGTGATATTACGAGACGCATTCTAGCTTAAGTTCTTTTAATACATACCCAGAGTCAAATTATTTAATGGTGATTAAGCTCTTTGTAAAATTTTTATAATTCTGACTGCCCAGAGCTCTACCCAGTCGGTAGAGCTCTGACGTGAGGATTAGAGAGCTGATAACCATTTAGTTAAAGTAGTAGTAGTTAAAATATGTAAATATTTAGCCATAATTATAATCTAATATTATTTTGTGGATGCTTACAGAATTTTTAACTGCTTAAACAAAAAATCAGTTAATAGTTTATAAATGCTCTATTACTAAATATTTTATTTATAAATCTCACAACAATTTGGCCATGTTTCATACACGAAGAAATCATTCGATCGTGTTCAATTAGCCTGGTCTTTCTCACACATTGTTGCAATACCTCAATTTCCAATAACTGAGTATAGGAAATCACGCAGGGTAGTATAACTTTATTACCTTACTTCGCCTTATATAGCTACTCATAATTTACTACAAGCATAAAATTATCTATTTAATATCATCAAAATATTTATTTCATTTTATTAGCATAAATTTATATTAAATATATAAGATAATATAAATTTCTTATTAATTTCTGCGTTACAAAAGTTACGTAAAGATGGCTTTGTGATAAATCATTCTTAATTTATACAAAATATATGAAATGCAAATTATATATTCACTTAATCGTATTATTTACATACAAAAATGTTATTAATTACTTATTAAGATACAGAACCCTAAAAAATCGTAATAAAATGAAATTTTAGGACAACGTTCCTATAAAAAATATATCTCTGTAATAACGCATTACTTGGCGAAAGGAAGCATTAGGGAGCTATGAAAATTCGCATTTTTAAGTCTGCTGTCTTTAGAAACTTTATTTTAATATAAATAAATATATACTTAAAATTGGCTCTACGAGGTTTCGAATATCAAGTTTTAAAACAAAAAAGTGATTTCTCTCTCTCTCTCACTCAGTTTCACGCTGTATTCCGCACATGGCAGGGTAGGCAGCAATATTTATATATAAAATTTGCTCTGGTACAAGGTAAAAGGCGTCGTTGAGTTCCGCCACTCAGCACGCAATGCCTCAAATTCGTCGGAAAGGGGAGAACGGAAGTGGAACAGAGTGTCTTAACACTAGGTTCCCAAGTTCACTACTTGGAAACCTAGTGCAGTACATGGGAACCTAGTGTTTCACTTACACTTTCCGCCGAATATGAGGTGAGTGTTGAGTGGCGGAACTCAACGCCGCCTTTCACCTTGTACCAGAGCAAAGAACTCAAAACAACAAATATTGAAATTAAAAATATTAAATATTTCATTTCTCCGAGTGATCGAACCCACAATCTGTCAGTTACAGTCACACGCCGCTGCGCCACAACAGGCCTCAAGAAAAATGATTTCAGTCAGATAATTTTGAAAAGAGTATAGTATTGTTGTGAATAATGCGTTTTATTCCCAACAGTACTAGAGGTGTTCTTGTTAGTGTTCCTTTCCGATTGAGAAAGTTCCTTTTCGGCTTCGGCCAGTTTTGGAAAAGAATTCTTGTTTCAGCCATAGTTTCAGTTTCAGCCCGAAAATAGCCGAAATTTTCGGCCGTGCCAAAACTGGAATATTTGTTTGTTACCGTGCACACCTACCGTGCCCGAGTGCTTCGCCACACGCGAACTAGTCTCACCTTTCTCGAATTTTATATAACTGTACAAGTTTATTGACAAATTCATGTTCATGATGATGATTTTCTGAAACCGCGGTATTCTTGGAACTAACTCTAGATTCAAAACTTCAATGGGGCCCCATCTGTCTTCTGTAGTGGGCAGACTAAGTTCCGCTGCTTTCGCTGTTGTGAAAATGAAGTAGCTTACGGATGTTAATAGTTATTTTTATAGCATATTGGCTTATGTAATATTACGTTGGGGTAATTAATGCTGCAGATATCGAATCTATATTTGTAATCCAAAATAGTTTTACATCAAGGGAGTTCGGAATTTACACTGTTGCATCACAGTACATATATAATAATATAACGCTTGTTCGCAAAAATATTCACAAGTACTTAAAGAACGGTGATCGGCATGATACTAATACAAGAAGTAAAACAAAGCTGATCACTCCTAATTGTCGTCTTTAAAAAGGTTGATAAATGTTTTATGAGACATAGTACACATATATATATATAATAAAATTCCATAAGTGTTTTTAGACTAAAAATCTATTCAATCCATATATTCAAGGCTACCTATTATTGTGATAAGAGTGCGTAGGATTAAATGCTGTACGGTAATGGTTATGCGGTACCCACTTAGAAAGCTAATTATTTTATATATTTACTTTAAGTTGTATTTTAAAAAGAGCAACTGTTGAGTTTATTGTCAGCTCTTCTCAGCAGCTCTGCCTTCCAAACCGGCGTAACTCCCTGTAGGACTGTAGGACTAATACTAAAGACATTTCTATGTACGTAACTTGACGATTCAAAAGTACTTGTAATTGCCTAATTTTATTATTATTTATGATATTTTTTTTCTATTATAACTCAATTTAATTATCTATCTAAATAGAATATGCAAAAATATAATAATACATTAGGTTTCAGAATGCAATAGAAATTTTAAATGTATTTAAAAAAGTCTCGGTTTCGGTTTCGACCGAAACTTAAGCGAGGCCGAAAGTTCGGTTACGGTTTTGATTTCGGCTAAAGAAACTTTTTCAGTTGGACAATAGTTTTTGTGTATTTCATAAGTATTTAAATTATTCTCACTGTTCTTACTAAAACTTATAAAAGTTCTTATAAAAGTTTCTTATTTTTCTTCTTATTCTTAGTTTGCTTATGTAATAACTGTGACTATTGAAATATATGTTATAAAAGTGTTACGATTAATATAATAATACACCAAACTGTCGTAAAAGTTCACAATTACAAACCCTTGTATGGTCTGTTAAATTAATTTTAAAACACACCATCTGCGTTTTATTGCTTTCATTGTATAAATATTAATCGGTTTCGAATTTCAACGTAACGCAAGCTGCGCGCTGTTCGTGCGAGATTTTATTTAATTTATTAATATTTTTCCCTTTTATTATTTTATTTAATTTATTATCAATTTTAAATAAATCAAGCAAGAAAAGATATCCTTGAAGTATTGAAAATGAGAGCCGTCTAAATGTAAATCTTCAGAACGGGACATAGTTGATAAATTATCGTTTTTATATTGAATTTATTTATAATATATGAAATATTTTGTTTTTTTCTTTTTCATTCAGATTCACATTGTATTCTGCACGTGGTAGTCAGAGGGATTTGAGAACCTAGTATTAAGATATTCAATTGTAAGTTATTAGCACAAAACCAATGTACTATTTTAGAAACAGCATTGTTAACATCGTCATATAATTTTTGTCTCCTTTGTATTTTAAATATCAACGAAGTATCACACACAGCAAACCATACAATCCTACAAGTAAATAAGGTAATTAATTCATATACTTGTATATTAATTATAATATACGAGTATATGAATATGAATTATTTACTTACCCACCTTATTTACTTGATATATATATGACGATGTTAACAATGCTGTTTCTAAAATAGTACATTGGTTTAGTGCTAATAACTTACAATTGAATAGTAAAAAACAAAATGTGTGATATTCATAACACCTAAGACGAAAATTGTGAAAGCCGATGTACTCTTGAATGATGAAGCCATGGAGCCTGTTGATTTTAGGGTATTTCTCGGTATTACCATTGACTCCAGATTACAGTGGGGATCGTATTGATTGGCGAATAGACTGAGCTCTGCAGCTTTCGCGGTAAAAAAAAAAACAGATTATTAACTGACGAGGAAACGGCTCGCCTTGTTTACTTTAGCTAATTAAATGAATATATTGACCGTTGCATCTAAATACTAGAAATAGGCTTTAACTTAGTGCGCCTGCTACTCGATTGAATCAAGTCCGTAATTCTGTTATAGGACAGGGTGTACGCTTTTACAATAGGATCCCATAAAACGCCAGGAAATTTCTATTCCATAATTTAAAAAGTTGTGAAAAGACGTTTGTGTGTTAAAGGTTATTAACACACAGACAATCTTATTAATGATAACACGCCTTGGGAATAAAATGCTTGCTCCAGATTATTTCAAAGGTAACATTGTCACTTATAATATTAAGAAAACTATTAAAAAAAAAGACATGTCCCGCTGAGTTTCTTAGCCCGGTTCTTCTCAGGTCTAAGGCAGGAACTTTAGTGAACCGATGGTAAATTGCTTGACATTCAATAAAAGGAAGCTTGTAACTTCTTTTTTTGAATGATTTACGTAAAATAAAGAAATCTACAGAAATTTATATCTACTTCTATAAATATTCGAGGCCTGTCGTGGCGCAGCGGCATAAGCGTGTGACTGTAACCGACAGGTTCTGGGTTCGATCCCCAGTCGAGGAAATGAAATATTTAATATTTTCAATTTAAGTATTTAATATTTCATTTCTTCGCTCTGGTAATAAGACAAAGCGCGGCGTTAAGTTCCGCCACTCAACACACAATGCCTCAAATGCGGTGGAAAGTGGGGAACGGAAGTGGAGTGTCTTGACACTAGGTTCCCGGGTTCCCTCTGCCTACCCTGCCTCGTGCAGGATACAGCGTGAAGCTATAATTTTATTGGCATAATCCAATAGTTTTTTTTTTTAAATTGTGGGTTGTTTATAAAGGACTACCATCCCAGGGCGCCCTGACTTACGTCATTTTAGTTAAACTGTTATTTTAAGGACTATTTGTTTAATATGTAGTTAAGACGGTACGTATACTTACTATAATATTATGTAAAAATCATTCCTTACCTGTTTTATTAGGCTTAGTATAGTCTTCCTATTTTTTTTTCGCTGTATTGATTCTGGGAGAATAATTGGCCCATAGGATTAGTCTAGCTGTTTACAAGGGATCTACGAATCATCTTGTAGTAGGTTCCGTATAAAGAAAGTAGTTCACCTCATTTATTAATCACCCTGATGACGCAATTTTCTGCCACAGAAAATCATCTAAAACGTGGCAATGATTTTTTTTTTCAATATTCTTAACACCGTATTTAAATACGAGCGTTTCTACTTAATTGAAAATTTTCAAACTTAAACTTTCAGTTTTACCAAAGTACCGTAGTTATAGGGGCCCTGGATCGTACTTTTTAACGCTTAAAAGTCAATACGATAACGATGTAGCAAACGAGTAGTTGACTTTATATTATCACCACGTTTTCATGTTATTTTCAGTAATGTACTGTAGTATAGGAGATATAAAAAATGTTGACGACATTTTTATATCTCAAAGATCTTTTTATTTCAGTAGCCTTAGCTTTTACAATATGAATATAGATGGCTTATTAACATGTTTTAAATATCATACATCATTCATAAAGATAAAATAATATTAATTTTATTTTATCTGAAAAATAGGTAATTTTTATACATTGTTTCTGAGTGTAACACGAAGGCTTTAGTTCTAAATTGTATCGTAATTTCTTTGCCATTTTGTTTATGTTACAGGACAAGGACACAGCTTGTGACGTGTACGTTGACTTTTGTATGATCGTCAAATTAGAAAAAAAACTTTATTACTTTATTATTGTATTGTGATCGTTATTTTTTGAACCTTTAAAAAATCAAACACAAAGAAAATATGTTTTGGTTTGCACATTTAACGTTTTATATGTCTTAGATTCCGTCGACGCGGGTTTCCAAAAATGTTTACCAATCAACATACGCGATTAATCCGGTTAAAAATGTGTCATTTAAAACATGTAACGCTACCAGTACAAGAGGAGTAATAACGTAATATACAGCAGTATAATAGTTACGTAATCAAACAGCTTGGTATTATCCTTTATTATATCACAATAGAAAATTAAAAATATTTAAAAAACTAAACAATTTCTCTGTAATTTTCACGCTCTCCAACAATTGCATTTTCTTGTGGCTTTTCTTGCGTAGTGTCGAAATAAGATAGCTAAGAGTTGTGTAAGGCGTAAGACACTTTTTAATTTCTCGAGGCCTAGAAGTATATGAAATAAATACCTTGTATCCTTCCCCGATAAATTTAATTATACAATACAAAAAATATTTTTTAACTTTGACTCGATAGTTCCTGAGAATAGAACTGTTAAAGAATATATGTTACATGTTAAAACATTTTGTTTTTTATATTCGTCCTAATTTCTTCGTCTTCAACATTGCGAATGCGAAATAAGCTTTTCATAAATACATAATTGACAATACTAATGTGTCACGAAGACCTCAATAAAATAAAACGTCTAAATCTAACGACACATCTTCATTGTTGAGTTTACAGTTTATATATTTTTAAAAGTTACAGAAATATACTAGTATCTCTCGGAAAGTAAATTTTTACAACGAAATAGCTTAATACGATTTTTAATATAATAATTTCTTTTGTCAAAGTAGGCAAATAATAACTTGAAATCTTAATTATCCGTACAGTAATTAATATTTGAAGCGTTTTACTTTATTAAAAGTGTACAAGGAAAATGTCGATCCTACCTATAAATACGTCCCTAAACAAATAGATTCAAATTAGTTCTTAGTAATCACATTCTTTTATCATCGGCAGTCTGATTCGCTAAACTGAACCTCGACTACTAAGTTGATTTAAGTTAAGTTTAGTACCTATAAATCCGTACATATTGCAATAAAATTACATAGTACACATGCAAAGTATTTATCGTTTTATTTTAAGACATTACTTTATATGTATAAAGAAAAGCCGCACGAATTCTACTTGCCCATTGAGGATTTTGTAACTCGATTTCAGGATTGTATGTAAGTCAACTAGAAGTAGAATTCATTTTTTTTACTTAAGGGAGTTTTTCTATATTCGTATTGTGACATCCTACTTTGCGGTGAATTTCATAACTGAAGTCCACGCGAACAACCATAAAGATTTTGGCTATGAGGCAAATTTCATACAAAAATGTAGCAAAAACGTTGCATGAATGCTCTTATGATTCTGTGTTCTAAGGGACCGCAGGTGTAAATATTTGATATTAACAAAAGTTTGACCTTTACGTGATCTCGAAATATGTAATCTTGACGGTTAAGGGGTTCCTTTTGTTCTTTTTTAGGTACGATACCCTAAAAATATTTTAATGGCTTGGTTTTACATTGTTTAAGGATTAAAATAATGATTTATTATATTCATAAATATTTAATTAATTTAGTAAGTATTCTAAACCTTTAATTATTTTATTGTTTACTATAAAAATTATGAAAGCAAACTTTAAGCGACAACGATAACGATAAAAATACGAGACGGATGGTCTAATTCTAAATAAAAGGGATTTTGTGAAATTTATTCTGTGACATTCGATAGCTAATTGCATTGGGAGCTTGTTAGGAATAGCAAAATTTTGTTCAAAGACTGCTGTTGCAATTTCAAAAACTAGCAACTGTCTTTCATTATTCTTATGGAAATTCAATTCAATCAAATATAGATTACATTATTTGATACACATTAATAAGCGTCCATTTTAATAACGATTTACTAACATAGTTCAAATCTAATATTAAAATTAGCATGTTAAATTATATTTTCTTAATATACTTGTACTTTTTTAGAAACGCCACAGATGATTATTTTATACTAAGGTTAGTATTTTTTACGGCAGCAGAGTATGCAAAGACAATTCCGTGTCAAAACAATCTGTTACCCGTTTTCCAAATTATTTTCATTATATAAAATACACAAGTGCTACAAAAAAAGTACAAAACACAAAAGTGTTTCACAAAACTTATAATTTAACTTTAAGATTTTAATTTTATTCGTTAAAGTGATTAGAGCACCACAAGAGATTTACAAATTTCTTACTTTAAACTATATGACCGGTAGCAATACGTTCGCTTAAATGATGAGTGATCTAAATGTTAGTTCCGATGAATTTTTAGGTGATTTTTTAAATTTTTTTTATCTTAAACTTAAATTTAAAAATTTTATTTTCTGTCCTAAGTGTGGAATAACACTTTAAAACATAGTAAAAATATTTTTTTATCTTGTTGTAGGCCTTCATTCACTTAATAACTTCAGTTACAAATGTCGCTGACGGATGTACTTTCTCAGAATGTTTTGTTTAGAAATTTAACAATTTGGTGTACATTTCCTGTAATTTTAAACTATGGAACTAAAATATATGGACTATTCCAAGCGGTTTGAAGCGCAAAATTTAATTTTCTTGAAATTCGGAGTAGTGATATTTTTATATTTTTATATTAATATTTTTCTTTCTTATATTTTTCCATCACTCTACATTTTAGTTTAGCAAAACGTAAGTAACAAGTTACATATACATTCTCCACCACGATCGATGATGCAGAAAAATCCTTTCGTGTGAACAATGCTAATTGGAAATGCATAGTTGCAATTTGTGAATTAAATATTTCATTGTATTTTCAAAACTATTCATCGTTATAACTTACATCGAGTGGGTAATACTTTCTTTTTAATAATAACTTTATATGTGACTATTTTAATTAATTAAATTAGTTTATTTAAGTTTTAAAAAATAATTTTGAATTTTTAAATAGGAAAAACAATTAATATGTTTTAAGATCTTAGCGTTTACGAAGTTTTTTAGGTTTTTGCCGGAATTAGACGGACACCTACCTAGCCTAATGTATTGACTAGATTTATTAATATTTGTGATCAAATTGTAATGCAATATTCAAACACTACACCGAACAGTGAATAATCTAATTTGTTTAATAAATAGAATACTAAATAAAATAATGGGAAATATCGCTACCACAATAAATTCTAATGATATACCAGATAGTTGGCTGGGTATAAGAACTTCATCAATTAATATTTTTTCTGATCAACTCGACGAAACAGCCCTATACAATGTCTCAAACCTCTCTTTAGCCGTTCACGAAAATAAGAGTCCCTAAGATTTTTTATAGCCATTGTCAAATGCTATTTAGTACGATATTGATTTACGTTACATTACATGAGACTATACTGACTACAATAGAACCTAAACGTGACCTTTATAACAAAGTTATATCTCAAGCATTTGTACGCAGTTGAAAGAAGCCCTTAAGATTACAAATTCGATTCGATACGAATATGTACAAGAGGAATTGAACGTTATTTACAGCAACGTACTGACGGACAAAAACAGTAGTCAACCCTTAAACTAAACTTAATACAATTTTCACTCCCCCAGAAAACATAATTTTTCAACCCCCAGTTTTTAATTGGCCAACCCTTGTAGGACAACGCACTGTACTACACTAAAACAATCACAGCCATTGAAATTTAATTTTAATTTGTAATCAATCCCAACATAATGTGCCTATACATACGAGAACGCAACAAATCTTTAGCGCGCTACCTCACCCTCCAATTATAATACAAGTAGCAACGTTTACCTGTTTTCCCTTCAAAGATAATCCACCACAAAACTCTATGCCTAGACCTATTAGTGGAGTACAGAGTTTTAACCCCAGACCATTACCCCATACTTTGATGATTGGACATGACTGGTGCAATTGGGTAATTCGCCACCTACAAATTACTTAAAAGCTTGTATTTAAAACTTAATATCGATCGAATGTTTACCTTATAAAAATATGTATAATTACTCTGAATATTATTACCGGCCGACAGTTACTATAATGAATATGACGTTTCTAATAACGAATGCAGAATCATAATAGTCTAATGACATATGACACCAACGACGATAATT
Source organism: Eueides isabella (assembly GCA_019049475.1). NCBI lineage: Eukaryota > Metazoa > Arthropoda > Insecta > Lepidoptera > Nymphalidae > Eueides > Eueides isabella. Next base: position 9,723,224 of record CM032387.1, read on the forward strand.
TATTAAATGAAACTTAATCACAATTATATCCTAATGTTTTATATCGGGGTTTTTGGTTTAAAGTGACACTTAAAACAAAATAAATTTAAATTTAGAGACAAGAGACACCGTCCCTATATTCAAATTAATAACCATCCCATTTAAATTTTTCATAGACTTTGGCGCAGACCATCCTTTTATCAGCCCCAGTACTGTAAAGAAATATTTTTTTAATATTATAAAACAGTTGCTGATCTGACGGTGGAGGAGTTACGTATACATTCTTTAAGGATCTTTGATGTAGGAAATTCTTTTTGTGTGAATAGTGTTGAATGTTGACAACGTTTTAATTAATTAAATTAGTTTTTGGTTTTTTTCGACCTACTGGCTATAGCTATTTTAAAACAATACATATTTCGATTGTTTATTTTCTTGGTTATTTTTATTTTTATTTTATTAGTTTACCTTCTTATACTTACCTTACCTTTATATATTCACCTTAATATTATTATGCATGGACATTTCCATTAAATATAATCATAATATAATTAATGTTAACGTATTAAACCCATGTAAAACAAAAAACATACATTCGACTGAGCATTCAACCCAAACCCATCGCACTGAAGATATTAATTTTGATATCGTTCCAAAAAAATAAAAAAATATTTATCGGACTCTTTACAAATAGACTTCAATATCCGATTGACGTGACTCTTTGAGCTATGCTTTAACATCGCGCAATATCATAAATATTGATGAGATATTAGTAAATGTTTCAAAGTACATTTGTTTTATTACACTGCTTTACTTCTATACTGTATTTAGTATTTATTTTATAGATTTATAGCTCTTCCATTATCGAATGACTGATGGATGACGTAAAGTAGAAACTATTAAGTGTTTTTTTAAAGTAATAGTAGTATAAGGAAACATAAAAACCATTAAATTTGACATTTTACATTTCACATAAACTATATTACTAGCAACCGTTCGCTTAGTACTAAATAATATAAATCATGTTAAAAAAATGCTTAAAATATATATAAAAATAAATGCGTTTATTATTTACTGATTTCTTGATTTTAACTTCTCTTAAAGTATACAAATAAACTACGCGGTAAACTTTTAGACTGTAAAAGTTTTTCAATAAGCTTGCCCGTGTTTTTACATAGAATGAAAATATAGTAGCTATATATTCCATATCTTTTGGCATATATCAAACAGTTTGATATCTGTCCCTTTTGATTATGATATTCGGAAACCAACACAACTTTTTGAACGAAAGCCTAATATGAAGCAATGATAAATATTATAACTGACAATGTTTCATCATCTAGTAGTCTTAGTAATATTCGATACAATATATCACTATTAGTCATGATTTTAATTACTACGTTAATTAATTAATAGATTAGGACGCCACGTCTACGTAACGATAGTTCCAATAGTGGAGGGGCTGAAACTCATATACAAATTAATACGAGCTCAAGATAACGCGACGCAAGATCTGACAAATATTGCGTTGGACACTCTTGGGGGCACACTGCTTTATAATCAATATTGTGTGACATAGATTAGTATATTTTAAATTAAACACTTTTGACCGGATTAATCGGGTATATTGAATGATAAATTTTTTTGGGAAACCCGACGTTAACGACCCAAAAATGTTTACCATTCAATATGTAACAATCGCGAAACTCAAATACATTATTAGATAAGTATAGATGCTGTTTCTAGGAACTTTTGTATACTCAGCATTGGTAAACTCTTCCTCCCGAAGTGACGTCTAGTCTCCTATACTTCTTGATGACACTCGTTATTGTTTTCGACGCGTGAAGAACAGGAAAGTGATATATAACGATTGAAGCGTGAAGATCGTTGGGCTATATTCAAATTAACTACTCCCCCACTTAAATTTTTAATAGGCATTGGCGCAAACACGACCTTTTATCAGTCCCATCAATGTAATTAAATATTTTTCATATAAAATTTCATAAATATTAAGCATCCTGAGCAGTTCAGTGTTAGTTGTAAGATTTCGAATTTTCACCTCTCCAAGAAAGTTTTGCATCGGTCCCTTCAGCAACCACTACCTGATCTGAGGCCTACGCTTCTCGGCTACTTTCTTGTTTGGAGTGAGAAGGTGCTGAGGATTTTATTGGAAGAACGTTTTCACGACGCAGTACAGCTTCTTAGAATATGTTTCCCTCTGTATTGCGAAGAGCGTGTCCAAAACCACAGTGAACACGTTCATACGCCAGTGCAGTCTTACCGACGACGTGGCCATTTAAGTCAGCCCACCTAGAATTACTGTGGCAGACGGTGTAACAGGCAAAACCTATTCGCGCTGCTCCCAGAATAACCCCTTTCCAGCTGAACTACGGCCCACCTGGGGAGCGTAGGAACTGATTAAGTTTGTGGTAACGCCTTCAATCAGCTCCTTTACCCGCATCAAGCGATCAGAAAGCACTACCGCCGCACCATTTTTAGCAGAAGGTGACCCAGTGTACATAAACCCTGTCCGATATTACGGGACTTATTACCCTTCCAGCGAGTTTCCTGAAGGAAAGTGCATTGAACCCGACGTCTCATGGGTACATCTGCGAGTTTTCTACATAGTCCGGTAAGAGTGCCAATATTCCACGTTGCAAAGCCGCCTTTCCGTCTGTGTACTCGTGTCTTAGCCCTGGCCCACTTGTTGCAGGTATAGTGCGGTTCGAGGACATTTAAATTGTAATATAATTTTGAATTTTGGTATCCAGCATGCTGCACCAACACAGCTTTCCTTTGAAAGCTTAGATGCATCTGTAAAGATAAGGATTTGATTTAACCAGTTCTCATTTACTATGGCTTGAAACTTTGTGTTGGTGTCAGCAGCTCCCTTGGTTAAACCAAGATTTGTGATGACAGAGGGGTTATGTACTAAAGCCTTATAAGGCGTACAGAATAAAGGGTTAAAAGGATAGCGGTTCAGAGGGTGGGGAAGGGAGGTAATTTAAGGTAACTAACAAGCAAGTAGGGAAGCGGCTTGCCACGAGGAATGAGATCAGCTAAGTCGGACAGCTTAAACCACAAAGGATGGGAAGAAGACTGTAGCATTTTACCAACAAATCGGTCCGATAAAAATTGACGACGAATAGGAAAGGGTGGATCAACACACTCCACCTGTAATGCGTTGGTAGGGGAATACTTCGTTGCATCTAAAATAATTTGAAGACATTTGTACTGAATTCTATTAAGTTTGTCAGTAGCGGCTTTATTAAAGGGGTCTAAAGTAAATAACCCGTAGTCAATATGACTACGAATTATTGCATTGTACAGTAGATTTTGAGTAAACGGGTGTGCACCCCACCACCAGATACAGCTCTTAAAGCATTAATGCCTTTTTCACATTTTTTGCTGACATGTTCAGCATGAGCAATTCCTATCAGTCTTTTATCAAGTACAATTAGCAGATAGTGTTAAATTCTTAGGCATGGCCTAAGAATTTAACACTATCTGCTAATTGTATGGTAGCATTATCACAATAAATTTCAAAATTAGGAGTAACTCTCTTTTTGGAGAATACTACCGCCCGACATTTCGCTACTGATAATGCCAAGCCATGGCCAAAGAGCCACTGGTCTAGATAGTGTAAAGCAGTATTTAAACGATAACTTATGTCCTCTACAGATTTTGAACTAGAGGACGATGTCATCAGCGTACTGAAGAATATTGCAGAAACTACTGACAGACAATTCGAGGTCATAAGTGTATAAGTTATAAAACAGAGGACTAAGAACTGAGCCTTGAGGTAACCCCTTCCAGACCAGTCTGGAAGGTACATTAAGAAGCGGATGTTTCACAGATATCGATCTGCTGGTCAGCAGATTATAAATGAAATGAGACAACTTCGGCGGGATACTCAGCTGATGCAGTTTCTGCCTGAGTATCGGAAGAAAGACATTATCATATGCAGACGCGAAATCTTAGAAAACCCCAACTAAATACTCTCCTTTGGCGAAATTTCGTCGAATGTCTGTGGTAAAAACACTGAGACTATCTGTGATACTTAACCCCTTTCTAAAGCCAAATTGAGAGGGCGCTAAGATATTTCTGCTTTCCACTGTTCACTCCAGACGATTTTTTTAAAGCCGTTCCATAATTTTTGATAAAGCAGATGCTAGGGCAATGGGTCTGTAGGAATTGGGATCCGAAGGACATTTTCCAGGTTTCAGGATAGGAATAATTATTTGGGATTTCTAAGGTATAGGAATATTGCCTGATTGAAAAATTGCGTTGATTAATTTTAAAAAATATAGCTTAGACTTCTCATTTAGTCTAGCAATAAAAGAGTATAAGATACCATCCTCACCCGGGCTAGTGTCTCTTAAATCCGTTAAGACGTTTTTGAGTTCTTCGGACGTAAAACAAGTGTCCATTTCATCCGAAGATTTAATCAGTGGGAAAACAAATAAGTCATGAGATGGTACAAAAGGGGGAGCCAATTTGTTAGCAAAATCACACAGCCACAAAGAAGGATTATTGGAATTAGGACTGGAATCATAGTTAAGAGATTGGTGAAATATCCTAACATTTGACCATACAAGTGAGGAAGGAGAACGAGGACTAAGGATTGAAATGCATCCAATTCTGAATGGAGCGTTTTCTAGGGATGTGTAAGTCAGCCGCAGATAAGATGGTAGAGACAAAACGATCATAGCAAAGAATGATATTCTCAAAATTAGCAGACTCAGGAAGATTGCCCAACATGCAATCCACAGAGTCAGCGTACTTTTCCAGTTGGCTTGTTTTAGGTTAAATTTAGAAGAAGAATTAAGAGAGGAGGAAGGAGGGGGTCTATTACGCATTGAAATAAGAATAGGGAAATGGTCACTACCATGGGTAGATGGTACAACAGACCATGATAACTGGGAAGCAAGAGAAGGGGAGGATTAGGAAAGATCAACAGCAGTCCTAGGATTCTGAATTGGATTAACCCTACGAGTCGGAGAGCCATCATTGAGAATGCAAAGAGATACATCATCAATCATGTCTACCAACAAAGGAGATAACCCATCACAGTAGTAACACCCCCACACAGAGTGATGAGTATTAAAATCACCTAGGACCAAGACAGGACTAGGGAGTAAAGAGATAATAGACTTAAGCTCAAGGAAAACAGAAGAAGAAGGATGAGGGATATAACAGATAGGAAGGAGATATTGAAAGCCCTCACTACAACAGCATTAATCTGTTGGCTGTGAAGGGGGAGAGAATACGGGAATAAGAAGAGGAGTGCTGGATGAGGATAGCACAACCTCCATACCCGTCATTTTTGTTGTTTGTCCTCCCTTAAACAGGAGAAACCTGATACCCAAAAGCGGGAATCAGGCACCAGCCATGTTTCCGAGAGGGCAATAATTACAGGTTGTACAAAGAAATAATATTAAGTAATTCGTGCTTTCTGGTACGAATATTCTTACTATTCCATTGTAGGAAGCTCAGTGCTGCCATTGTTTAATATTTTAAAAATTGTAAATAAATTTTGGGCAACGTTGGACGGTATAGGAAGTTCATCAGCGGTTTTGAAGATACTCACAAGGGTTTCAGTAAGTGCAACCAATAGATTTTTTCTAGATTCTATTGAACTGTCAACACCTTGGTTTAAAGCGCAGCCATTAGGAAGGGACGAAGGAAATTCGGCATTTAGGGCTTGATGAGCTTGTCTATTAAATCACTTTGCTAAAGGAGCTCGGGGACGCGGAGACTGGAAAACAGTCTTTTTGTATGATCTTGTTGGGGAGGCACGGGCTGGTACTTTAGAAGGAGAGGAGACTACATAGATGGGTGGGGCGACATTTCCCTAGCCATATCCGCATAAGATTTGCGAACAGGAGGAAAACAAGCGGAAGCCTCTATATAAGAAATACACTCTTGTGACATAGTAATTTTGATGGACTGTTGCCTTGCAAACTCAGGACAGTCCTTGTCAGCGAAATGTTTGCTCTCACAATGTAAACAAAGCATTTTTCTTATTAGTGTCACATGCTTCACCAGTGTGGGACTGAGAACACTTGTAGCACCTTGGCTTCGATCTGCACTGTGATTTTATGTGACCAAACCGACAACAATTTAAGCACTGGATGGTGGGAAATTTGTAAGGTTCAACTGGGAGAGAGGAATGATACGAAAAGACCCTTTCAGGCAACTTCTGACCACGGAATGTAACTACAACTGACGGAGTCGGAACCCATGTAGTCACACCCTCACTTACACACTTTCTATTAAGTCGTCTTGCTTTCATCATTTGTATACCATTTGAGGGAAATTCTAGTGAGCCTACAAACTCATCCAATGAGAAGTCCACTGGGACATTTCTTACAATACCCATTCGAGTTATATTAAAAGTAGGGATAACTGCTGCATACTTACATAGACTTAAAATGGGATTGGATAAAAATAAATTTGCTGCAGTAGCTGTTGAGAATTCCACGCTGATTTTGTTGCGACCAACATTTTTCACTCCATCACTGGTGATGTTATTTATTTTATTAATATGGAGAAATTGGCCAAACTTTATCGCTTTAATAGGGGTCCAGCAGCAGGATCTGGAGTTTCCCTCGACACATATACTATAAAAGGGCCTTTGTCTGAATCGATGTAGGATTTAGGACTTTCTGACAGGGAAGGGTGAATATATAAATTTTGAATTGACGGTGTAGCCGTAGCTGGGTCAATAATTGTTTTTTTAATGGAGTCTGAATTCATTGAAGGTGGGTCAACACCTTGCCTTTTTCGAGATGTAACTTGGGAGTCACATTTGCCACCACCAGGATCAGGGGGGTCAGGCGGATGCGGATCAGCATCCATTTTGAAATAAACTAACCTAACTTACCTTAATTAACTAATCTAATGGACAAAACACCACAAACACTCAAAACAATAAAACCCTTAATAAAACCGATCACCTTTTTAAGAAATCACACTTTACACTCAAAATATAAGAAACAGTATCACTAAAATAAGAAATCCTCACAAACACGTGTGTTAACCAAAAAACGTCAGCGAAGTCCTATTGTTAGTCCGATAATCCAGTGTTAGCTGTCTTTATTTAGAAAGACATCAGTGTCAAGGAATTTCCTTTTTACTATTGGATGGCGATCGATGCCACGACTTGTCGTGTTAGATTATGAAAATAAAACGAATACTAATAACTATACTCGCTTTGCGGAATCATAAAAGTATCGCTCTACGGAAAAATGGAATAAACGCTCTGCGGAATCATGAATATATTTTTTTAGCTAAATCAAGAAAACAAAAATAATCAAACGTTGTTCTACTGTGCTACGACGGCCTACTAGGTAAGTGAAAGGTATGCAAATAATATAATAACAATACTTATGTGGTCTGTACAAAACAGGGAAACGGAATAAATAGAACACGATGATAATGAAAAAGAAAATGTATTCATGCAAAATACTAATATGAATATATTCATGAATAAATATTAACATTTTGTTTTGTGAATTATTAACACAGTTATATTGAGACTGTGAATAGTAAGTAGATAAATTAGTATATATAATTTTTTTTAGCTTCACGCTGTATCCCGCACGAGGCAGGGTAGGCAGAGGGAACCCGAGAACCTAGTGTTAGGACACTCCGTTCTACTTCCGTTGCCCACTTTCCGCCGAATTTGAGGCATTGCGTGTTGAGTGGCGGAACTCTACGCCGCGCTTTGCCTTATTACCAGAGCGAAGAAATGAAACATTAAATATTTAAATTGAAAATATTAAATATTTTATCTCCTCGACTGGGGATCGAACCCAGAACCTGTCGGTTACAGTCACACGTTTGTGCCGCTGCGCCACGACAGGTCTCATACTCGTATATTATATCAAATTGCTTATAAAATCTGTGTTTTTCTTGAAATGGATAAATAATAAATGTTGAATACCTGTAGTGTTAAGGGTCTGTCGGAGGCCAACGGAGTGTCTTGACGCAAGATTCCCTAGTTCTCTCTGCCTACTAGTAGTTTTTATAACAAAACATTAAATGATCTATATTTGAACTATTAAGACACTCGGTTTTGATCCCTATTTTCCACCGAATTCGAGGCACAGAACGTTGAGTAGCTATAAATGAAAGTGAAGTCTCTAATTTAAAAATTAACGTATTTTTTAAATGCATATAGTTATTTATATGAAATATCTAAAGATAAATATGTAAAAATTTTATGTAAAACATTTAGAGATGTGACAACTTTACGGCCAGCCATCTTATTTAAAATATAGCCTATTGACGTTGTATACTAACTTGTCCCTAGATTCTTATAAAAGTTGAAGAAACGTGAGGTATAAATTCTGTTCGTGTATAGAATTAAGTAAAACTTCCTATTCATTTTCTTTTTGCAAAATTAATGATGTCCTCAATTACAGTTTAACATTGCATGACTGAAACAGCTTGTAATCAGATTATAATATTATGGCAATCATGAAATAAATCATCAAAAAGTTATGAATGTATGTAAGGCTTTTACAGCACAGTCGGATAGAGTTTGACTGCAAATAAGAGGGATGTGGATTTAGTCCATATTCAGAGTAATGTAATATTTTATTTACTGTACGATTGTGTGATAATAAGTGACATCTATTATTCAACAACAAGCGCTCACGGCACCATGAGAGCCTTACTTTACCGGTGTAAGGTGGTTCAAAACTCTCACACCACCGTACCGGCGGAGGTAAGAAAGATTATATAGGCAATTTTTATTTTTATTCGTTGAACACCTCAAAAAACCGCAAAAACAACTGCTAAGATTATTTAAAGTTAATAACATAATACTATATGAGTAAATAAAATAAGTTTTTTTTGTATTTAGGTACATAGCAGCTTCATCCATTGCAAATATCATCTCACATAAAACATCAACAACATCCATTATTATTCACTTAGAATAGCTTGTTGTTTCAGTATTAATTTAAGGTTTCAGTTGATTTATAAGACTTCTAATGACCTATGTAACTTAATAAATTCAATATGAAATACTAACAAGTTTACTTTGAAATTTCAACGTAAATTTCTTGGAAATAGATAAATTGATTTGTTGTGTATATTATATAATTTTATTATGAGACAAACTTCAATTAAGATAACTTCTAAATTTCGTAACTACTTTAAAGTTTGAATTTAAAATGTTTTCAATAAATGTAAATTATATAATCATTAACCTCTAGTACAGTTAGTATGAGAAAATATTTAAAATGAGACTCTAAAATCGTAATTATAGAAAACGCTTAAATAGAAAATAGTAGAGATTTTTTATTTAACTTTAAAGTGTTATATTTAATAACGATATTCGTGGTTAAAATAATAAAAATCACATGCAGCATGATGAAAATTTAATTTCAATCTTGTTCTGTTTTTTTCATTTCGTAAATTTTGTAGTTATTATGTTACCTTGTATAATTTGATAAGGCCATTTGTATTTGCTTTCAAATGGTTTCACTGTACTGACATAATGTGTTGCTAATGCTTATTTTATTACCGTACAAATACTATTATTTATTTATGTTTATTATATAGGGTAACTATTATGTAACCTATTAATAAATATTTAAATAAATTCAGCAAAAAAGAAGAAATAAAGAGGCGCTGCGGGTGAACATAGCTCAGATAGATATATGGGTGAATTAATGAAGATCTCAGAACTTTAGGCTAAAGCTATACATATAAAAGGATAGGGCATTTTGAATAATTACTCTGGAAAATGACAAAGCCCAAATGCGGCTGATGATGATGATGGTATATTTTTTAGCTTTTCATTAGCATTACAGTACGTAGGTAGGTGCAAAGTGGAGTAGATTAAGTAAGAAGATTAATGCCAAGAAGAAGTATAAGAATATAGAAGTAGCCCGGTGAGAACGTAAGATTTAAACAGATGTTAAAGCGTTTCGATGGTTTCTTAGACGCGCGGTTTCAAGTCCTGATACGGTATTTTTTTTATACGTTTTATAAATAAACGTATTTCTCATTAAGAATATTTATTTGGTTTATGCAGCGATTTGACCGCAATTTAAGTAATACTTTAACGTAGCTTTGTATATTAAATTAACATCTTCACTTTATATGAGTAATACTAAATTATTGTTTTTTTTTATTATTATTATTATCTATTATTTGTTATATATTTTTTTATAGCTTCACGCTGTATCCCCCACGAGGCACGGTAGGCAGAGGGAACCTGGACACTCCACTTTCCGCCGAATTTGAGATATTGCGTGTTAAGTGGCGGAACTCAACGCCGCGCTTTGCTTTATTACCAGAGCGAAGAAATGAAACATTAAATATTTAAATTGAAAATATTAAACATTTTATTTCCACGACTGGGGATCGACCCCACAACCTGTCCTGGTTACAGTCTCACGCTTATTTTTTATCCCATGTAGAATACGATTAGTATATCAATACTTTGATAGCAGCGATAAAATTATTTATACGAGCCACAAGTCGTAAAGCAAAGTTATTGGCTTTTACGTAAGTTGTTAATAGTGTTAGTGGTATGCTTCGTTGGTTTTTCCGCCTTTTGCGGGGGTGAAGCATGGTGAGTGAAGGTTGATAGGTCGTTATTTCTATCACCCCTCCAGTTCTTATGTATTTTTATATTTAAATATATTTTTTTCAGAATCCGTAGTGTAATTACTCAACAGTATGTCTCCAAAATGGAATACAATGAAAAGAACGTGTTTTAAAAAAATATTGTTTTAATACTAAGGCTGTCACTGCCTACCCTGCTCCAGCTTGTAGCAAGGGTAGCCGTTGATAGAGTAAAACTAAAAAGTGATAAAAAGTACATTTATGCCTATCGATATTTCTATATTTTAACGCTATATAGTTATTAAAAAAAAAAAGTTGGAAGGTAATAACTCGAGTACAATAATTATTAAAGCCCTCCAAGCACCATGATATATCTATGAACTTTTATTTTTGTAAATTTTATCAATGAGTGGCCACAAAGCCAGTCGCAGTGCAGAGAAACAAGGGCATAAAAGGTAATAGTGGTAGGTTCGATTCCGACAGATGGAAATAAAATATTGTATCATATACAATTAAAAAAACATATAAAATATATCGTTTTGTTTATGATGTAGATGTTGCTGCGTACGATTCTCACCATCACACAGTGTTTTAAATCTAGGTGAATAGTGAACAAAGCTTCTTGACATTAGACGTCAAAGATTGTGCAAAGCTAAAAAGCATGGTCGTAAGTTCAAATCCTGAAAATACCGTAGTCAAGTAAGGATGGGAAGAAATATTATGACGTATATCTATGCAATTGATCTAGGGTAAAGAACAGTATAAATCGTAATTCGTTGCTCATTCACTAAGAATTATTGAAAAAATAGGACTTGGGAAAAATAAGAGACATATGAATATGTTTAAAAAACGTTTATTTACAATACTATTTTATACGTTACAAACGAACACACAGTATAAAAAATTAGAGTAGAAGCACACATGAATAAATCGGTAATGCGTAATATTATAAGTAAAACAATATATCAGCCTAAAGTTTATTATTAGCTACAGAGAAAATCTACTTTGAGAAAAGTTTCAATTACTTGATCATATAAATAGTTTGTAACTTTTGTAATTGTAATTACCAAATTATTAAATTGTATATATATATATATATATATATATATATATATATATATATATATATATATATATATATATATATATATATATATATATATATATATATATATATATATATATATATATATATATAGGTATGTATATATATGTATATATATATATATATATATATATATATATATATATATATATATATATATATATATATATATATATATATATATATATATACATATATATATATATATGTATATATATATATATATATATATATATATATATATATATATATATATATATATATATATATATATATATATATATATATATATACATATATATATATATATATGTATATATATATATATATATATATATATATATATATATATATATATATATATATATATACATATATATACATACCTATAATCCTACAATACAATTTAGATTCCAGGATTTTAGCAGTTTTTTCTAAAAGCAGCTTTTCATTTCAGTGGTAAAGTTCAAGCTTTGAATGATTAATAAATACAGAGAGAGTAAGTAAACAAAACACGTGGTGGACATGACACGAACAGAAATTTAATTTAATGTAAATTTATAATGATATTATTAAGCCTTCATACAAAACTCTTAAATTATTTTAAAACTTTGTTATATGTACAAGTACTAAATATAAAAACGCATCATTGGTATTTAAAATCTTGCCACAAAGTTAAGTCAATTGTAGGTAACCTGTCACAAGGCACAGGCATGTTCCTGCAAAAGATAAACAAAAGTGAAGGAAAACTAAAACGGGGCTACGCCGATGGCTCAGAATGACCTATTCTGTATCGTGAGATTGAAATATTGCTAAAGTTAAAAAAAAAGCGGAAATTTTGCAGGCCTATAGCCGAGATGAAAAAGCAGTTTCCTCCTTCGAAGTCGTTTTAATTAAAAAATAATTAAATTTGGCACGTTATAGCGTAACTTTAATCTATTCTTATTATTATTTAAATATTCCAATAATTTATAGTCTTCAATAATAATGCAGTTCACATCAAAGTTATACTTCTAAATATTTGAAATAATAAAAATGTATATTAAAAAGTATCGTAATGTATATAAGTGCATAGATGCTTACCCTGATGAAATTTGTTGGAATGCTTTGGGCTGCATGTGACGTATACCATCGCTATTGTCACATAATATTCTTGCAATTGATGAGCCTTCGCGAATAGATTTCAGTTGTTCTGATTGAATAACAAATACAATCAATATCATATAATGGTTCTATAATATCTATTTATATATATGTAAGTTCAACTAATTTAATATGTAATTATATAAACTTAAAGAAAAATTCAATAATAAACTTACGTAGTGAGAAAGCTATTTCTGGATCACCATTTTCAAAGAAGAATCGATCTCCAGCCCTAGTTCTATAAAATTGTTCGGTGAGAATACATAAGAACGTTGGTCCCACTTGTGTCCCAGGCACGTTCCTTTCTAATGAACCGCCTACTACTAGGTCCACGTCTTCGGGATTTTCATATATCGCCCTCAATATTTCTACATTCTGTAAACAATTAATATTTTTATAATATTTACATTTATCTGTCGCCGAGGCGTGGCACAAGCGTGCGACTATAAACAGGTTGTAGGTTCGATCTGCACTCAACGTAATGAAATATTTAATATTTTTTCGGCCATTCAACGCGCAGCGCGCTTTTAATTCAGCATAAAATGATTATCATATAGTAGTAGTATATGTAAAAACTCTTTAGTGAACCATCTTCTCTCAAACTAAATGTATTATATATATGTGATATAATTATTTTAATTTTAGTATGTAAATTGCAGTAGTGAGATATATGTCGTCAACGCATTAATTATATTGTTTTTGTTTAATATTGTCAAAATTATTATTTCAAATAGTATTATTTATATTGTTAGACATTTTTTATATTTAAAAAAGTTTTGAAAATTTTACAAAACATATTTTAGTCTTTGGCAAAGTCAGAGGACTGTGTTGTCTGACTATTAGTAGTTTATAGTTAAGTTCTTTACTAAATTTGGCAAGAGAACAAAACTACGATAGAATAAATATTCTTGTCAGATTGTGCTTTTACACTTAGGAAACACTGTCGTGTCATGGTCGTAAATTGTATTAAGAATTTCAAATTTTACTTTTTTTATATTTCAATTTCTATCTGATCGACCTGGTTTCTACGGGTAGTGGATTTTTTATAAAACATAGCACAGAAATGATAAGAAATTATACTCATATAAATAAATTATTCAAAATAATTGTGTTGGTATAAGTAGAGTTACTTATTATATACACGGCACAAAAATATCTGCCTGTCCCTTTGTATGTGAAGCTCATTTTCGGAAGCTAAACTACTATGGGGCTTTTGATGATTGATAGAGGTGGTTATTGAGCAACATATATGTCGACTACTTTTTATCACAGGATTCCTGCAGGATAGCGATTATGTGTTTGCCGTGTGTATGTGCCTAAGTTCATATAAAAGAAATAAACAATTTTATTTTAAATAAGCAATGTAAAAATGATTAAATTTCAAAAGATTTGAATTAAAACTTTTTAGGTATATATACTAGCCCGTATAGGAGGTTGTGGGTTCGATCCCCATTTGAGAAAAATAAATATGTCATATATTTAAAAAAAAATATTTCTTGCTCTGGAAAAGGAGCATTGCATACATTAAAAATATTATTAGTAAGTAAGTACCTACATATATGTATATTAGTATAAACTAAACTAACCAACCATTTCTTAAATACTTTTAAATAATATTTAAAAAAAAAACGACAGGTAAAGCCGCGTGGGACCCACTAGTAATAACTAAATAAAAATATTATTTTTTTGTCTGTATTATAATTAATAAAAAACTTATATTTATATCAGTAATGTATGCAGTCTATAATTGAATGTTTATGTTATTCACATGTGTCTCATGGTATATTAATCAACATGAAGAATCTTCTCTTGTTTATTGCTTAAAAAAGCATACACATTTTAGGCCGAAACCTTACACATACTTCGGTAAATCCATTTAAATTCTTGCCAGACCGAGATAAATGTTGGTAAGACTATACAAATAAACTACCTTAGAGAAGCACAAATTCTGAAATGTAGTGTGATTTTTTCTTACAAAATACCATTACGTAATATTCAGTTTACAACATGTAGCTTCCTGCACGGAAAGTTATAAAATAAGCGTTATGAAGATAAAATTTCAATCAGAAAAGGGTCTCAAAAATCCAATAACATGCTTTGCAAAATAGGGTTTCAATAGCTCTAAATGGCCAGCTTTATGTTTATTTACAAATGTAAGTACAGCCAACATCAAAATGTTAGCTTATAATTCATCAGAGGGCTGTCTTGACCTAAAAGCGTGCGATAGGTCGTGGGTTCGAGGAAGTGAAATGTGTAATATTTTTAAATGAAATATTGATTACTGTGTTACCAGAGCGAAGAAATGGAAACATTAAATGTTTCATGTGAAAATATTAAATATTTCATTTCCTTGAGTAGGGATAGAACCCACAACCTGTTACGTTTACAGTCACACGTTTGTGTCCCTGCGCCACAGCTAGGCCTAGCAGACCTCAGACAGGCCTCAATTAAATTTTAATCGATATTATATTTGTTTTTTTGATGTGAAACATCTATAGGATCACTTGTAAACCGAATTGTTGGCGTGGCGACGGGTCGCCGCGCTATCTATACTAATATTATAAAGAGGAAACCTTTGTATTTTGGTATGTTTGTACTGGACCGATTTCAAAATTTCTTTTACGATTACTTAGAGGGACTCTTCCGAATCCGTATAGGCTATATTTTATCCCGGAAAATAAATAGGATTTTTCGTGGCAGTGAAAATTGTGGAGTAAGTCAACGAAAAAACTGCCGTATGTTAGCGATTCTCGCGAACGCTGCCTAAATAGTTAGAGATGTATGGTTGATTTGTGTAGAAAAGTTGTAGAACTCAATAATGCCTACAAAAAGTCCGCGATAGTATAAACCAAACATTTATATTTTAGCCATTATAACCAATTTTCCATAGAATAAAAGTAATTAAAATTATTAGCCTAAGTTTATTGATCATATTATCGTCGAATATTAATCCTTATCCAAATAAATTATTTATTGAGCAAGATTGTTTCAATAGCTATAAGTAACTTTTTATTTTATTCTAATCGGACAATCCATTCAAAAGATATTACGAATTTAAAATTGTAATTGGTATTAAAATGAATGATGGCCGCCGGCCGATATATGTCGCACGGCGAAACAGCAAGGGGAGGGGGGTGCACATCTATGAAGCAGGTTGCCTCGGCGATATTTTATTTTCTCATTGGGCTATATTTAATACCTGTAATAATATTATCTTTTATGCATATTACTTGTACATACACGATGTTTCACATCTGCCAGGCGTCCCATGACGGCTATTTTTTTTTTATCATAATATACCACTAGTAGTAATGAGTGCACACTCAAACAAAAAAAGTTTCGTATAACTGAGCGAATTGGCATGAAATATACTTAGTTACTATGACGTATTCCTACGGAATAAGTAGGGTAAGTAACACATGATTTCTTTTTGAACACATTTGATTATTGCCCTACCTACCTTATTAACAAGTAAAATTTTTATTGTAAACAGCTTCCATTTATGATTTATTCTCATACGTCTATTTTTTTAACGTGATAATTTCTTATAAAGTCTGATATAAAAGGTAGAAAAACGTTGTATCATAGCTTTTTATAGAGAAATACATAGATGAACTGACCAAAATTCTGGCTGATATATTGACATAGAATTTTTACTTAGTAAAATAATCTGCCATCCGTGCATTTTTATTACAAATTATGTTACCATAAGTTTCTGATATTTTTTTTAAATCACAACACGTAATAAAAATACATTGAAATTTTAAATTTCGATTTGCTTTCATTAGTTTTTTTTAATAATTAATAATATCAAAATATTTGTCATCAAATCGAATTGAATATTTTTTTAATATTTTAATACAATATGTGTTTTTGTTAGCTTTTAAAAAACATATTAAGCTTTTGAGCTCAGTTGGTTAGAGCGTCGTCTTGACCCATAAGGGGATTGAATCTGCAACCTTCTTATTATTAGCGAAAACTCTTTTTATTTTTATAATACGTAATATAAATCTTTTTTTTTCTATATTGTATATTACAAAGTAATAACCGGAAAAATGTTTCCTTTGTAGAAAATTTTGGCATTTAAAATGGTTTATTACGCTATTTCTTTAGACGCTTTTAGCCTTTAATGGAATTGTTAAAAGCATCATTCATCTGAAACGAATGCTATATATAAAGAAAAAAATAATTTATTATAAATCGAAATTGAATAATAATGACAACAATACATATAATTAACAACACCTAATCAGGTAAACTTAAGAAATTAAATACATTTTTAACAATTGAATACAATTAAATGAAATAAGAATTAAATTTTACTAAGAACTGGAATAAAAAAATCTTTTATTTTATTTTTGATCGACTTTGATCCGGCTTAGGACCACGTGACTTTCGCGTGGTGATTTGTTTATCTGATAATAAACATCTGGCTGAACTGGATCAAACTAACCAATTACAACACAAACGTCTATAACAACATTTAAATAAATTTTATTAATCACTGAGTCAGTCAGTTAAGTAAAGTCTATGATCGACTAATAGAACACAAAATTAATAGTATTTAATTACAACATTTCGTTCAAGTAGCAAGAGTAAAATCTCTTGATTGAAAATTTGTCAATAAAAGAAGTTTTCTTGAAACAGAGAGAACTTAAAGTACCCCATTGTGAACCTTTATTGTTAATTTTTCTTGTAATAGATGTTGACATCCCGAATACTACAACAAAACTAACAAAAAACTA
Source organism: Eueides isabella (assembly GCA_019049475.1). Lineage (NCBI taxonomy): Eukaryota > Metazoa > Arthropoda > Insecta > Lepidoptera > Nymphalidae > Eueides > Eueides isabella. Next base: position 9,740,780 of record CM032387.1, read on the forward strand.
CTCTGACGTGCAAAGTGAAGATGGCATATGTACGTATAGGTATGTAAGAGTAAGCATCTAAACTTTTGTGGCTTTTGTAGACTTAGAAAACTATCTTATCTGCTAAGCTTAGGATTATTATGTCACCATGGAGATGGATTGTAAGATGTACAAATATAATATGTTCCCAATACATCCTGTCTAATTGATATAGTAACTGTTATTTTGTTCTTTGTGCTAACAACTTGAATAATTTGTGTTGGTACCTAAGCTATATTTAGTATCATAGGCTATAATAAAATGTTTTAACTTGAAATATTTTATTAATAAGGGAAATATTCCTTAATTATAAAATACTGATGTCTCAGCACATGTTAGGGCCTTTAGTTTTAACCGAATTAAGAGTCCAAACGGAGAGGTAAAACACATTTTAATTTGTAAATTGAGTTGCAGTTCTGTACAGTCTGTTTAGGACCTGCATAATAAAGATACCTCATTATGGTAAATTGCATATACAGACTTGAATTTTATATGCTTAAATGTTATGTATGTACATCTAATATCTCTTTTTAATGAAAGAAAAATATACAATTGGAAAAAAATAGTAATATAACAAACCTGTTTAGATATAAAATCTTGCATAGCATAGAAAGTCTTTGGCACAGGCAATCCGCATGCGGCGCGCGTTGCTATGTAGCTCCCAAGACCGTGGTCGCGACCGCGCTGGATGTCGGTCGCCCGAAGGTCTCCACCGAATGTGTTATTGCGCCTATAAAATGGAAATGTAAATATATTAAAATAGATCTTTATAAAAATCTTAAGTATAAGTGTGCAACTAAGCTTTTTCTTTAATATTTTTAGTGCACAAATTCATTGAGGCCTGCCGTGGCGCAGCGGCACAAGCGTGTGACTGTAATCGACAGGTTCTGGGTTCGATCCCCGGTCGAGGAAATGAAATATTTAATATTTCAATTTAAATATTTAATGTTTCATTTCTTCGCTCTGGTAATAAGGCAAAGCGCGGCGTTGAGTTCCGCCACTCAACACGCAATGCCTCAAATTCGGCGGAATGTGGGGAACAGAAGTGGAACGGAGTGTCTTAACACTAGGTTCCCGGGTTCCCTCTGCCTACCCTGCCTCGTGCAGGATATAGCGTGAAGCGGAGTAGGGTTGATTAGAGTAAATTAATTGTAGTATGGTAAGTAGTTGGTGTAGGTTGGCATCAATTGTAGTATGGTTATTTTATTTTATCAGCTACACGCTGTATTTCGCACGTTTCAGGGAAGGCAGAAGGAACCTGGGAACATAGTGTCAAGACACTTCGTTCCTATTAAGACACTTCCGTTCGCCACTAACCAATATTGATGTTTTCGTAAGAATTGATTTTAAAATATTGGTTTCAAGAGGACCGACATTATGTCGCCGCAACATTACATTGGGGTTTAATTGTCATCAAAAACAGATTACATTTATATAACATTGTATTCAATAGTAGGGCAATTGATTTGCGTTTATATTAAGTTTATCTTTTCAGCATGATTAGTATTTCTAGTATAACTATGGTCGGTAGATTACCGATATGAGCGTATCACGTCATAAAATAAACAACAACATATATAACAGAACAGGTAAAACGTTGATCACGTACACTTTATACTCAAAGGTATTAAAAGGATAAAGCTACTTAATGTATTATAAATGATTTTCCTTTGCTTAAATATGTGGAATTATAAAAATATTTATATTATATATTTGAGGTCTGTTGTGGCGCATGATGACAAGTGACTGTAAACGTGACAGTTTGTGGGTTCGATACCAAATTCAAATTTAAAATATTCTTTATTCAAATATGCTTTAGCAAGCACTTTTGAATCGTCACAAGCATAAAATTACCACCGGCTCGGAATGCGGTTCTGCTGATGATGATGATGAAGAGATGGCAAGAAACTCAACAGTTGCTCTTTTCAATATTGAATAGTTACAGTTTCATTGTTTAATACAATAGTGACTATCCTGCATGAAATTTAAATTCAAATGACCTTAATTAAATACATTTTTATCATTCAAATATTCTTGGAAAGTGTAGTACGCTTTCTTAATTAACATTACTTTCTTAATTAACATTTACTTTAAACTTCCCTAGTGGCAAATTCAAAATACGCTGCGGAATACTATTATAGATACGTAAACACGCAATTCCGGATTTACAACAATAATGCCGTAAATAAAGTGATAAGCAGATCTACTAAATTTATTTGTTTTATAATGTTGTACATTGAAAAACTAAAGAGAAATTCAGTTAATACTGAAATGTTTAAAAATTTAAAAGTATGTAATGATAATAATAATAATTTAACGCTTACCTAAGAATATACTACGAATAACAATATAGAAATTACACATAAAACTGTAAGAATGTTTTCCTTTATTTTAATTACATAATCCATTTGTGTAATGAGCACTTATAAAATACATCCGGTATAATATTTATAATATTTTGCAATAAAATTTAGAGCAATTTTAAAAAAAGAACATTTTAAATTAACATTTTAAATATATTTGAATAATTTCTTTCATTATCTAGTTTGTATGGCAATGTTGACACAAACTAATGTTGATTACGGTCTAGACTAAAACTATTACATAAAATCCATGTCAATACAATCATATAAAATAAATTGTGTATGAATTCGCTGTCAATAACGTAAATTATATTTGATTTTAATGAAATACCCTGTCTACATGTACATAGAAACTCGTAATATTGACCAATAGTCATATAAGTTAAATTCATAAACATGTGTAATTCGGTGAAATATCAGGTAAATATAGTACATGTAACTTTTATAATAAAATCCAGTTTAAAACTTTCTAATGCTACTGTATGAGTAATATTGCAAAAAGATGCCATTTCAACTCATAATATTACATATAAAGACAGAATATTTTGTACTTAATTATTAAGAAAAATATTAAGAAAAATGCCTATAAAGGAAAGCAAAATATGAAAACAAAAAAATAAAATAAGAATGCCAATTAATATTAGACTCACTTGAATAAAAATTGCGTAATTTCACTGTCCCAAAATTGGTCGCTAAAGTCTTGTGGTTGATAGGTAAGCCCTCTTGTCAAATCGTCGAACGCGTTTTCGAGTTCCAGTAACAACGGCCTGTTGAACCAATCGCTTAGACGAACAATGCCCGCTAAGTGCCTGTTTTCTGTGACTAACCTGTAAGGGGAATAAGTTATTAAAATTTTCCTTCTATATTTAGATCGTGACTTATACAAGTTTGAAAGTTAAACAATCGTATATTTTATATAAATAACCATACTTTTTTTCATTTTTTTTCACGCTGTTCCGCGCATATAGCAGTGTAGGCATAGTATACTAGAGCACCTAGTGTTAAGACGCCATTCTTTTCTTTATAACCGGAGCTAAGAAATGAAAGTATTAATTATTTCATTTCCTTGAGTGAGGATCGAACCAACAACTTGTCACGTTTACAGTTTTGTTTGTGCAACCCGTGCGTCGCGACAGGTCTCATACATTAAAAACTATTATTTTTTCTTTATAATAAATTATTAATAGAAAAAATATAAATTTGTATTAGTATAGGCAATTTTCACGGTGGATGCTTAATTTGTTTATTTTTTTTTAACCTCATATATACAGACAGTTCATAAGAATATTCTACTATATATACACAGCATAATAAGAATAACTACATATTGTCATACTTGATAAAACAATTGTAAAATTTTAATGAAAACTTACTGCAAGTATCCTCTAATCAGTGTGTGAAAATGTCTGAAGGCTGCAGTTGCATGTTCATCTAATACTGTAGGATCGACTTGTGGATTATAATCGTTTACGTATCCATGAGCACCCGGGTAGATAAGCTTGTTTTTGACCATGTTTTCGTAACCTATAATAAAAATATATAAATGTGTAACCAAAATGTTTTATTTTATTTCGTTACGTTTTTAAGTTACAAAAATATTTTTTTTGTTTGAATAATAATATATTATTATTTCTTATAATATTATTTCTTATAGTATTTTTATTATTGTTTTTTATAAATTATAAGGAGGTATACCCAAGACGGTAGCGTTTGGCGCTCCGTTGTCTCCGCCTATGCCGCTAGAGATGCAGCGTAAAGCTAAGTATAAATTGTAAAACAGCCGTACGATCCCTTAGTGGACAGTGGAAGTGTCTCAAATCCTCATCTATATTTTAACTAAACATAGCTTAGCTTCACGCTGTATCCCTAGCGGGGTTGCCAGAGAGAACTGTCCTCTTTATACAGGCACTTCGGGAGGTCGTCATACTTTTTCCAAGACCTTCTTGCAGTATCTTAGATATTTTAGGATACTTTGTTTTCGAAGGTAAACCGAGATCTCCGTCTACCTATCTTACCACTCACTTTTCCTTCATATCTATATCATATATTTTACTTATCATATTATAATGCTAACCAAACTAAAACCAAACAAACTCTTTTAGAGTTGGTTTGAACGCGCTTATTTTTATTAACTTTTAATTTGAATAATATTTCTTCGTATGTTGTATAGAGTAATTATCGAAGAAGGTATATTGATTAATCTAAATAGTTACAATATATACTCATATACAGTATACTTACGATCTAGTTATCGGACGCTTACAATGTATTATATATAACTCTCAAATAGTTAAATTAAACCAGGCCAGCTGAACCGCAATTACAAGCTTAATAATTTATAAAAACAAAAACCCAATACTTGTGACTTCGATAACATTTATAGTTCTAGTAAAACGAAGTGTTGTTTACTTTTATGTATATAGTCTCAAATTAAAGGAAAACATGGAGAAAGCAGTATTATGACATAAAGTTCTTTATTCACTATGAGAGAGAAATTATTATTTTTAAAAAGGTGTTATACATTTTTATAAAATAAGAATATCTTTTTGGTTCTACTTAATTAGCATTCTTATATAATTAGCATCTTTTCTCCCCTAGTAAAAATCGTTGAGTCGGGCGCTTTGCAAAAAAACTTTTCTATTGAGTTGCTATCAACAAAAGGTTTTAACAGCTGAATTGATTTTTTTGTGGGTGGAAGTGTTCATATAGCCTAATTGGATAGAATGCTTGGTCTCATTATCTAAGCGGCGCAATATCAATTACTTCTACATTTAAATAATACTGTATAGCTATTATTAAAATATTTAAAAAGAAGATAAAACAATTTATTTAAAAAAACTAATTATGAAATAAATTGGTTCAAACGAAGTTTAAAAAAAAATATTATAAAGTTATTTTTCAGTAAACAGAAACTTTTAAAGGATTATTAGTGTTTTCATGCGATGTACGCCTACAACTATGAATCTTTAATTAGTTAAAGATAAAGTTTGTACGTAAATGCTATTTTCTCAAACAAATTTTGAACAGGTATTGTAGAGAGTAATTTAACTTGCAAATTATAGAATCAACAGCGCCTTGTGTTACACAAAAATATTTCATGTAACAATACGCTTTGCTCAAATATAATAATATAATATCAAATATATCAAATATAATAATAAGCCATATTTTCCTATTTGTCTATTTAATATGATAATGGCATTAACAAATCAACACTAATAACTTTTTGTTTATAAAACTAATATTATTAAAAAAAATATATACATTATTCTCAAAACAAAAATATAAAAATATATAGAGGCCTGTCGTGGCGCAGCGGCACGAGTGTGTGACTGTAACCGACAGGTTCTGGGTTCGATCCCCAGTCGAGGAAATGAAATATTAAATATTTTCAATTTAAAAAATACTTAATGTTTCATTTCTTTTCTCTGGTAATAAGGCAAAGCGCGGCGTTGAGTTCCGCAACTCAACACGCAATGCCTCAAATTCGGCGGAAAGTGGGAAACAGAAGTGGATCGGAGTGTCTTTACACTAGGTTCCCGGGTTCCCTCTGCCTACCCTGCCTCGTGCGGGATACAGCGTGAAGCTAAAAAAAAAATATTTGATTTTGTTTTATTCAAGAGGTACAGGCTGAAGTATAAAATTACCAATATGGTTAAAATCTCTGATTTAAGAACTTTAGATGATTTGGAATTTTATTTTATGTAATCTATATATATAGAAATAGGTGATCAACTGAAACTTCTTAATACTTTATACCTAGTGCTTCATTTTTAAATACTTTATACCTACTGCTATAAATTAATTACTTGTAGATTCGAGTCTGTTTAATTTTGTTAACATTAATTGTTACAGTAAATATGACTCCAAATATGACGTAAGTGTGTCTTTCTTTCGTATGACAGCTGAGCAAATACAAAGACATTTGTATAAATGAAAGTCATCTTTTACCTTGCGATCACTATATTTATTTGTGTAACGATTCTTTTATATTTTTATGTAATGAAATAAATTTTATGATATTTGTTATCATATCAAGACTAAAGTCTTGACTTCAGACTCAAATTCAAAGCTAAAATATTCTTAGGATTAATTTGACTTTTATATGCACTTTTGAATCGTCAAATTACGTAGTTACCATTGGCTCGAAAGGCAAGAGACTCCTGAGCAGAGCCGGCACATCAATATTTGCTCTTTATAGTATAAAATTTATATATTTTTTATTTTAAATTAATAATGTTATTCAGAAAGACATTCAAATGATCTTATATTCACAAATTTATAGTAATATCCTATTATACTTTTCAAATATTTTGCTTACCCAAAAAGATTGGTAACCACTCGTAATAGTTGATGTATTGCAGTTCAGCGATCACGATGCGTCGAGCTTCTTGGTACACAGTCTCGTCGTTCCAATGTGGATTAAGAGCAGATAAAACATCAGCAATTCTATTATGCTCTCTTAAAATAATGATCTGGAGAATAGTTAGTTGCGGATTTTGGTTGACTCTGATATCACCTATACAAAAAATATATGTTACAAAAAATTACACATACATATACATATGTTCTTCTTTATACAGTCAATATTTTTCTATAGTCTCAGAAGCACGAGAATACTTATAGAAACATTCATTTTATTTCTGTACAAATTAATAATAAACAATTAGATAAATTTTAGATTTTGCTATTTTATTAAAAAAAAATAAGTATTTACCTGCCAGGTAACAGGGTTCATTGGGAGATTGTGCTGATTCACAAGTTAGTGTAACATTAGGGTCTTGTGGGGGCCATTGTCGTCCTCCTCGCAAAACAGTTGTTAAGCGTCCTCCAGAGAAAGCGCGTATTGCATTAGCTTGGCGTTCACTGCTGCCATATACGTTTGATACATCCATGTACGCTGTTACTGTAGTCAGCTACAATACATATTTTATAAAGTTAAGAAGATATTTTACAGTATACATATAGTTATAGACACGGATCAAGCCAGACCCTTATTATGTAATAAAACCTGAAAATTTCTCTGCGCATGCATCCAACACCAGTAAATCATTTCCAAGAAAGATAGATCATTTCCAAGAAACTATCAAAAATTAAGCTTTATAATTTATTAATAGTTACGTATTTTTTATGTACCTATGTTTTTTGTCAAATCTCTCTGGCTTTGATAGTATTAATAGAAAACAGAAGAGATAGACAACAAAAATTCAAAATAATATTAATAATAATAAAAATTAATAATATTATATAATATAAATTAATAATTATTATAATAAAAATTAATAATATTATATTTATTATTATGTACTCGTAGGTTTTAAAATTTACTACCATAAGACATTTAAGAAAACCAATTAATAAATTATTATATTTTAATTCGATGGAAAATGTATCTTAACACTAGATTTTCAGGTTTTCTCTAAGTACCCTGCTATATGAGGAATTCAGCATAAAGATAATAAAAAGACTTAATCAATTAATCAGACTTGATATTAATCTTTTCACGTTATAACTAATGACATTCATAACAGAACTTCAACTAATTTTGTTACATGAATAGATATTAACGCTAAACGTGAGATAATATATTTAATATTAGTATTCACACAACGTTGGATGTATTTATTATAAGCGTTTTAGTTTAATTTTATGGTACGCTGATCTTTATACCCTATTTAAGATATTTTAAATTAAAGTTTAAGTAAAATACTTGATATTTAAATAAGGTTGATACGCATACAAATTTAGCCCTAGGACCTAAATACTGTTGTTATATAAACGTATTTTTTTATTAATAAAATTATTATAAGGTATTTCTCGAAGAATTCAATAAAAATAAAAAAATTATAATCATTTTTTGCTCTCCATGTGGGCTGAATACCTATACTCATTGAAATGCTTTGTCCAAACCGGAGTAATATCTAAAAATTGTTTAGAAAAACAATATAAAAGCAATATTCAGTCATATGTTTCTATTAGTTACATAAGCGTGTCGTCAGCATCAAACTTTGTTACTAAATTTTTAAGATTGTTTGCAGATTTAGTAATTTTTGATATAATTTATTGACTAGACTTAAGGTATCATAAATCTGTGTCAGTTTTGTATATCTAAAGCGAAACCGCAAGTACAAGATATCTGCCATCCCATCCATCATATTATTACATTTACAAAATACTGCAAATCATTTGTACGATTTACGAAAATGACTAGACTATAAGTAGATATTAAGATGTTAAAAGCTCATTATTATATCTAAATTTCAACACAATCTAACAAGTTTTGGTTATATCTTTTAAGATTCGAAATTTATAGAATTCTTCAAGATTAATACAAAGTAATTTGGTTTCCTAATTGTTGGAAAAGTAAGTATAATAAAATAAAAAACTTACAGGTTCAGCAGGTGCATACGGCGATGTACATCCTCTATCTCTCGTTGTGCCGGTTCTTACAAAATTCATGCACTGAGTACCGACTTGAGAGTGGACAGGGTCGTTAGGTGGTATAATGATAGGGGCACACATGGGATTTGTATGTGCGTCGGCAGATAACTGACCGTTGTCATCACAACAAGTTAATAAATCTTTATCTGTTAATTTAAAACATATAAATATGATTAATAGAAATTATAAGGCATCTGTGGCGAAGAATAGGGACAGAAAACGCACAAACAGAACACAATTTTAACTATTTCACTCTTTTGGATAAAAAAAAGATGGCGATCGTGGACGTTCTACGATATCATAAACCATAAGCTTTCACTCCACACTCAAGCAACAAAAACTAATAAGCAAAAATATTACAAAAGAAATAAAATAGATACGTATATATATAATAATAATAGATAAATAATAATAAATATATACTATAACAACAAAATCACATATGTATTATGGTTTGAAAAAATATTCTTGTTTACAGTTAACGACTTTGAGTTGTTTTGTTAAGACATTACCACAAGAAATTTAGTAGTCTTCTTTTTGCCAACATTAATTGTTCCTATTTTATTCGAAAAAAAAAAAATCGATTTATTATTTTACCATTAACGTACTGAGATTGCATTACGCCGACATTAATAATAATGTAATAATCTATTAAAATGTATAATCATTTATTTTGAGCCTAAGCTTATTGTAAAATTGTTAAAAATTATAATTGAAATGTTTTCTGCATGACCTCATTGGCCAAGAATGAATAATTATTTAAATATTATTTTTAAATTACAATTTATATATTTTTTAAAAAAAATCTAATAAATTATATTTTTATTATATAATAGTTTTACTATATAAAATTACATTTTATTGTTGTAATTAAATGTTTAATTTATTTTCAGAAAACTAAATAAAGCTTTAACTTAAATTAGGGAAATTTTAATAAAGCTTTATTCATTCGGTATTTAAATTCAAAGGTATATATAATATTATAATTTTGATAAAGCCTATTGCGGCCAGAGTGAATTAATGTCTCATTTATTGTATAAATGATACATTTTCATTTCAAATCTTTCACCATCTCTATTTACTGGTTTAACTGTAATATTTTATGAATGATTATTAAAATTAATTGTAAATAATAAAAATACATTTAGACACACAAAAAGCCAAACTGTAAACGTTAGTTGATAAGTATGTATGAAGGTACCATCATCATTTTAATCATCTACCTTATTATAAATATACACCTGAACCTGTAATAAAAAGTGAATATTATATCTTAATATATATTATGTTATAATTTAAAGAATCGTCCATACTCTATTATAGAGAGCCGACCTACTAATAACGCTTTGTGCTGGTGTGACTAAACTTTTTACAAGGCATTTTTTTTTATACACCTTTATTATTTTATTTTGTCAATAATGAAAACAAACAAAATAAATAAATTATAAAATGCACTTTGTGTTTTATCGTGTAATATATAGCGTTTTTACTTATCTCAAATTAAAACACATTTTAAAACTTAATTAAAAAGTAAAATACTTAAGAATGTAAAGCATGTTACGATAACTTTGATGCACTTAAAAAGGTGATGCAATGCGTGCAAATACTGATAGACATATGTAAAAGGTAATCAATGATATATTTTGTTCATTGATCTTATAGGGTTTATAATAAATTATACTTTTTAATATATTATAAAAATATACTTACGAGTTTGTGCAACACCGGCGGTAAGAGACATGTCATGCGTCATGATTTGACCCCACTGCTGGGCGTTTAGATTCCACACAGGGTCAATTAAATTCTTGTCGGGGAATAGAAAGTTGCTAACAGTCCTAACGTTTGGAAGCTCATTGCCAGAAACGGATCGTGGTAACTGACTTATACCTAAAATATAAAATAAATTAAAAAAAAAAAACTTCTTTTTATGTGTGAAAGATAGTGAATCTAATTATGACTCTTTTTTATTTTTATTTCTACTTTGATATGAGCAAATAAGATCAAATGCAAAATGTTTTTGGATCTTAAGGCTTTATTAACTGTCTTACTTATGATCGTAATTTTTAATTGTACTTGGTAAATAGACTACATTTTGACCGTACATTTTGAAATGTTTTTTATATTCAGTTATATATGTTATATCGCTCATATATTAAGGTTGGTATTTAACAACTTAGTGCTAGTACACTCCGTTCCCAACAAGACACTTGTGCCCATTTTTCGCAAATATTTAGACATTACAGGTACCATAACATGTTGTAATTATAATCGCATACATGGAACTCCACACCGCACAGGCCTCAAACACGGCTGCGCCCGATTAAACTTATTGTTGTATTATAGCCAAATTATAGAAAATTATACTAAATACATTATAGTACATTATAGTTGACAGAAAATTGGGACCTATTGTTAAGATACTGCATTCTCATTAAGACATTTCCGTTCCCCACATCTTGAGGCCTTGTGTGTAGAGTAAGGGAAACGTTTTGCCTCGTTACTTGAGCGAGGAAATTAATATAAAAAATATTTAATTTCCTTGAGTGGAAATTGAATACACAATTTGGCACAGTTTAACAATGCTCCTATGCTATAACATACCCCTATTTAATATATTATAGGATATATTGGGTCTTATTTTATAAAGAGTGATAATAATAATTCTGCTGCTGCCCGAATGCTGGGAAAGTGACCATTCTCAATGAATTAGAGTAGCCATCTGCGCGAGGATATTATTGCACCAGCAAGAGAAAAATATGCTATTTTACGAGTTATGTATTTAATAATGGTTTTTATTTCCGTATTAAATGTGTTTTTGATTAAATATAGTCATAAAATATTTTATGACGCTCCAACAATTGAGATTGCTTATTGCTCGAAATTGGATGAAAAGTAAAGTCTTTTTCAAATGAAAATGGAAAAAAAAATGTTAAGAAGGCAAAACATAGTTAAACAAAATAAAAAAGTTTTTACTGTGTGCATATATAAGGTTTTAATTTTTACATTAAATCCTAAAATATAAGTATAGTTTCCAGGCATAACCTTTGTACGTACAGGTCTTTTTCTTTGTACTTTTTCCAAGGAAGATAGGAAGTGCCGTTTTAAACTCTCGCCAAATAAAAGGCATTATGATTTACATAACGAAATCCAACGATACACTTTGTTTTAGTTTAAAAATCGGAGTAACTTAAAATATATTTAATTCCTTCCAGTAGTATGCGAACTCTTATTTGTGTCTCAATTGTGCCATTTCATCATTTATTATTATAATTGCTTGAATGCCTTTCCATTCTTATTCTATCTAAAGAATACCCTAATTGTTCCAAAGTCCCGATTCATTCATAGAATGATTTACAGTCCAAAGTTATAGCTTTTAAATACTACTAGTATTCATTATTTATTTCTTTGGGCTTATTTATTAAATATTAATTGTAGAGTAGATATAAAATATGCATAATTATTAGATACGATTTAGAAAAGTTTTATAAAGTGCCTATTAGAAAGCTCATTACAAAAGCTGTTAACAAAATTTCATACCACGTCTTTTATAACATATTTACGTGACATAATGTGGAGTTTTTGTCTATTCATGTTAAGAAAATATATTATGGAAGCGTCAAAGAGGAAATTTCATATCGTTCAATTTAACTTCACATTAAAAGTAAAGTAGTACTAAAAATACCAAGAATAAGTGTTCATCATATATACTCTGACGAAAGTTTAACATTATCAAGTTGAGTCGAAATTCTTATACGCTTGTTACAATTTATTTATGTTGTTAGTTTTAAATTTAGTATAAAACAATCACTGCTATATATTATATTGAAAATTACATTTAAATCTGTTCAGCCGTTTCTGTAAACAAACAGACAAAATGACGGGTGACGTTCTCTTTCAAATCGAACGAACAGTCGTTGTTTATAAATTTGCAATATCGCGATGGTGGCTCAAAAATGTTGTATCAATTTTAATGTTATTTTATTAGTATACAATATAAACTTACCATCTCCATACTTATATGCGACCAATCTGCCATAAGGTGTTTGTGGTACACCCCATGTAGGCCTAAGCAGATTATTACAAGAGCCATCTATTGTTCGGTATTTAGATTTGACACAAAAGGACGGAGCAAGACCGCAAGTTTGCGTAGCTGGGTCTTGCCCAGACCCAAGAGGCGGTGGAGGGTTGCTGAAACTAATATAATAAAACGTTGCAATTAAAAATAAATAATATTTTATATGAGTTTTAATATGATGCTTCTAGTAGTTCGTCTACTCATCGGGGATTTTCTCTAGTCATCTATAGGCAAAAAGAGCGTGATAATAGTAATTATTTAAATAGAGGTTATAGCAATGTACAATAAATATAACTCTACTTAGCTTCACGTTATGTCCCGATCATTGCAGGATAGGCAGAGGGAACTTGGATACCTAGTGTTAAGATACTTCGTTCCGTTCCCGACTTTCCGCCAAATTTGAGGCATTACGTTTTGAATGGTGGAACTCAACACCGCGTATTGCCTTGTTACCAAAGCTAAAAAAATCAAGCTTTAAATATTAAAAATTATTTAATATTTCATTTCTTCGAATGAGGATCGAACCCACAACCTGTCACGCTTACAGACACATTATATGTATTAAAATATACAAAAACACACTAATTAGTTACTTGAACATTATTTGGGTTATCACTTTACGTACAATATATATACTTAAATTTAATATATTATAAGTATACAAGTAAATAGTATTTAAATAAAAAAAAAACTTACTTTGCCTTGGTATTATGATAAGAAAAAAAATGTAACCTGAATTCGAATTTGTAACCAACTGGTTTTTACTGAATAAGGGACGTAAAAATCAAGAAATATCATTTCCTCAAAAGATAATAAGATACAAACGTTTCTATAGTTGGGCTTGGGTACAAATTGCGTGACACAATAAACCAATTTTGTCACATCGTTAATGCTTCTTTGAAAATTCTCGCTCGCGTAACAAAGAAAAATCATAGTTACTAATATCATGGGATGTAAAATAATATTTCATTAAGCAATAAAAATTTTGATGAAAATAACCTTATTTTGAATTTTGCAGCGGGTTCTTCTATATCAGTCGCCTTCAAGTAGCTGTTAACACAATTGGTGCAAAATTAGCGTCATGCAACATTTATTTCTTACTCTACTATTGTTAAATACAATGTAATTTGTGCTTATTACAGGGTTACAAGTGATTTTATGAATATAACTGCCGTAAAAGTAACAAAAGTTAATTTATACCTACTATTTATATCATTTTTAATAAAATACTTATATGTTATAATTACATATAGGTATTTTATTAAAAATAAAATAGCGGGTTATATTTAAAATAAAATATTTTTTATCTTGTGATTATTAGCAATGTCGTTGGTTCTAATATAAAATTATTACAGGCAATATTAGTTACATTTCTCCATTAAATCACTTGTAAACACTAAAAGCATTAGGTTAACAAACAAACAAACAAATTCAATTACAAGTTTACAATGAAATGAAATGGCTTAAGTTATAATTTGAGTAGGAATAGGAAATAATGATCACAAATTGAATTAGGAATTCTTGAATTCTCTTAGAAAGCTCCTCTATTAGAAAAAAAAACCTTTCTTTTCGTTATCAAAAAAAAATATTAGTAGGTATGAATAGCAAAATGTTTTTATGATTTTTGATTTAATAATAACATGATAGCCATTTTTTAATTAGCTACTTCGTGAGGCTTAACAATTAGAAACAATACAATGTTAGTTACAAATAAAGGACCATTGAATAACTCACCCCAGTCCATTGACAGGTAGCCTTTGAGCCTGAAAAGTACCCGCCGGATAGTTTGTAGGCGTAATTTGCTGTAAAAATGCGTGGCCGGGGGACGTCTGTAACCTCACGAATTGTGCTAATGCTACAACGTATATGGTCACAACGTAAAGTTTTAATTTAAACATGTTTATCTGAAACAAAACAAACTAGCTTTTAAATGTAAACTTAATAAAGGATATTAGTAAAAATATATATGAGACCTGTCGTGGCGCAGCGGCATAAGCGTGTGACTGTAACCGACAGGTTGTGGGTTCGATCCAAACTCGAGGAAATAAAATATTTAATATTTTCAATTTAAATATTTAATATTTTCAATTTAAATATTTAATATTTTCATTTCTTCGCTCTGGTACAAGGCAAAGAACTCGGCGTTAAGTCCCGCCACTCAACACGCAATGCTTCAATTTCGGCGGAATGTGGGGAACGGAAGTGGAACGGAGTGTCTTAAAACTAGGTTCCCAAGTTCCCACTGCCTACCCTGCCATATGCGGGATACACCGTGAAGCTGAGTAAGAGAGAGAATAAAAATAAATATTTGATTAACAATATCTTAAAATTATGTTCTAACATCTCAGTGGATTTTCCACTTCTTTCTGAATAAGAAAACAATTGTCTCAATTATACATGAGTAATAGCTTTATTAAAACGTAATAAGGAAGTTATTTCATTTGAATCCTTGTAATTAAAATGTTTAGCCACGAATTATGACGGTTCACATTTTTAAAATGATTTTTCCTTTAATATAGTACTCGTTACGCAAATCAACAAATTGCTTCGAATAAATTATGGATTTTACGTGACTTAAATATTCTTTATCTGGATAACCGCTCGGCACTCTTTTAACATGAAATTTACACATTTATACATTTTTTTTATGGAAAAGACGGCAAACGAGCGTACGGGTCACCTGATGGTAAGTGATCACCGTCGCCCACGACCCCGAGTCCTTTAAGGTGGAAGGGCACCGGGGCCCGGCATTACCTAATGCGAAACGCAGTGGCCAAAACCACTACTTAACGGTTTTAAATGCCGGGGGTGGTAATATTCCGGTCGAGTCTGCCTATGCGTGTTGCCATTACTGGCAACGTGACTCTACCACACGCACTTTAGTCGCCTCTTACGACACCATCAGTACCAGGGTGATCCTATTCTAAGCCGGAACCACACGGCGAAAATAAATAATATAGTCCTTCTATAATTTCAGTTACAATAAAATGTAAAATTAAATAGAAAATAAAAGTAAGTTATGTTTTCTTACTCGAACAAGTAAATTAATTGAGAAGTATATTTAGTAGATGCGGGATGTATGAAATGGATGTGGAAAGGCGTATTGCTGCCGGTAGCAAAGTTAACGGTGATTGATATTTCACTGATTTATTGATGTCACAGGACATTGGGCACGTTGCTCAGTACACAATGCAGTATTGGTGACGATGCTGTTATGCGGCAGCGTAGCGTGAGTATCACAGAAGAAGAATGTAAGAACGGTGAATATTGTGGAGATCCAATCTATCGTAGGATATGCGGAATCAGCTTATCTGATCGTATATTCAATGAAGAGATACACATAATTGATGATGAGAGAGTGGTAGAACGTGGCCAGATGGTTTTGGGTACGCCCAGTGAATGAGCGATGAAAGATTGACATAAAAGATTTATATAGGAAAAGTGAGTAGTAAGAAAGGCAGAAGGAGACTTCAGGTTTTCCTAATATCCTTCAAACAGGCATAAAGAGTCGTTATCTAACAAAAATCGAGACAAAACGAGTTGATTGGCAGAACTCAACGCTGCATTTGTCATCAAAATGCGAAATGAAAATCCGTAAGCTCACAACCGTTGCAATGTTACCAGAAGTAGCCCCACTGCGCTACTATGACCTCAATATAAATTAATATGTTTTTTGAAATTTAGGTTAATGACTAATTAAAAATACATTACAGGATATCCTGATGAAGTTAAATTCACAAAAGAAATATTTAAAATACTAATAAAGCAATGTAATGACTTTTTTATTGGTTTAAAAATGTATTTCGGTTGTAATACCTCTTACGCGTTTTCGCATAGCGGAAATAATCTTAGATTAATTGTGGAGTAAACAGATAATCCTGTGGGGTCTAGTAGTTATTACTATTAATTGCTATTTCAAATAAAAATTATTAAGTTTGTATATCTAAGTGTAATATCCGATCCTTGTTTTTACAGAAACGTGTTTTTAAAATAATATACGAACTTTTGCTACCGTTGAAATTTTAACCCGAATATTAATTTTCAAATTCTACTTTTTTCCACCAATTGCCAATTTACTAATTCACTGAAACTACCTTCTCATTTTTGCGAGAGTATTCTTTTTTTTTAAATTAATTATTATATATATATATATATATATATATATATATATATATATATATATATATATATATATATATATATATATATATATATATATATATATATATATATATATATATATATATATATATATATATGATTTAAATATATAAATGTAAGTACGAAAACATATGTGATTTATGACAAAGCTGACTAAAGACAATATCTTTATATATGAACATATATGAGGCTCGTAATACCAAGAAAGGATTAAGAGAACCCTTTCTATAAGTAGAATTGCTATTTCTGAAACTTCTGTTACTAAAAGCTGTTACATAAGGCTTTGAAACGGAAATTAAGATCGTATAACTTAATGGAACATTACAATCCTCCGTTCCGTTTTGTAAGCATTTTGAAGAAAAATAATGTTTTTTTTTAATTGATCTGACCTTTTTCTATATAAATTACTAAATAATAAATAACATTTTTTTTTTAATTAACAAGAAAGTCATTAATTACTAGTTTTACAATTATCGTAACATGAGAACTTACTTCAGATATAAGTATAGACAAAAGCAACAGTATCTATAAAATATATAATAAAAGTAAAAAAATATTAGTGAGAAGTAAATTAATACAAATATTTTTTACTTTTACAAAAAAAAAAAAAAATTTTTTTGGGTCGGTCTTGGGATAGTATGCACTATTTTAGACCAGCTATTTATTAATATCCTCAAAACTCATTTTCTTTCCTTATTTGAATTGTTTTTTTTTTTATAATTTTAGTAACTACCTAGTTAATGTATACTAGATTGACAGTCACATTATTAAACGATTCTGAATTTTAATAAATTAATATACATTCACTAATACTTACACCAGAATTGAGGTTACCGCAATAGTAACACCAAAATCACAATCACGTGATGATTTATCACAATTTCACTATTTATTTAAATGAGTTTTAATAAGTCCATTTATAAATATAACTTATTATCAAGAATTTCTTTGTCACTTCTTAATTTCAGTAAGCATGGATGCACCATGATAGTTCAAATAAAATGCCACGATCTCTTTTTTAACATTACTATAAGATTTCTTCTATACGTCGACAAAGTAGTGTTAGTTTCATTACAAAATGTGCCACCACCCTAGTTGGTATCAGTATTGGAAAGAGCTAAAGAAATATGGGCCATAAAAATTACGTACAGGAAATTGTCTTGAGGGAAACCGGTAGTGCTTCTAATGTATCATACAGAGTACCTATGGCTTTTGTAATTTGTATTGACGTAGTCTTTGTTATCTAAATTATTACTGCTAGTTCACATGTTCGTATATCTTTATATTTTGTATATATACTTTGCTCATCTTCCACATATAAGTTTTTACATAACTATGTTCTTTATAGTTGCACTAAAATATTTGTTTGTAGGTAATATTTTATGACATTACTTCAGCTTTTTAATATCTAGACTATAAATGTTATTGTACATTAAAATTTTGTTAACTATAAATATTACTTACAGTAAGTGGGATATAGTATAAAAATGAAATTTACTTTTAAAAGGTAGATAGATATTTGAAATGTATAATCGATAATGGCGCTTAAAGCTGTAAACGCTTTTGTTTCAACTCGATTTACTTTTACTGCTCGTAAAAATATAATATTTGAAATCACTAAACATTGCGATATATCATATATTACACAATGTTGTCAACTTTCTTTAGATAGACAGTAAACTTTCTTGTATTTTGTAAGATTAAGCTTTGGCAAGTGTATAAGTTTTCCATTAGTTGAAACGTAGTTTAGTGAACTCCGAACAAGTGGAACTTTACTGTACAGCGTAGTTAAAAATAGTTCATATGATAGAAACTTGTACACAAACTGTAAGAATAAAGTTTTTATTAAATTGTAATATAATATTTTTTAGGTACAAATGGTGTAAAACCTTCAACTGAATGAAATCACGATATTATATGTTAAGTGACGATAGTAAATATCTTTATCCACCGCGCCATACTTTTCAATAAATGAACAATAATTTCCCTTTTTGTTACTGTCGATTATTTAGGTTATTGTTGAAAAAAATACTTTTACAATCAATATTTTAGTAGAAATATCATATCATTTTATATTTCCATTCTTTACGTTTTTATAAAGTATGATCTGTTTTATTATGAAATAGTCTATATATTGAAATTGTGCAATGACTTAAAACAAAGATAAGAGCAGGAGTTTTAAAGACAATATTTTTTTATAAAAGAAACTGAATGAGTGAGAAATGTTCAATAACACCAATATTGAAGCTCCGTCGAATTTTTTATACGCTTGGTAATATTTTCTTGAAATGATTTTTTTTACAAATTTCAAAATGATCGCTTGTCAAGTTATTTAATTTATTTAACATTTTTAAAATCTTATTCCACATTTATATAAAAAAATACTGACCCTGAATTTTTAATTCCAAATCCCGCAACATTCTGATTTCACGTTTTCTAAATACATATTTTCCGTTCTTAATTCTGGACTAACTCGATCGATCGATCAAAGGAAATAATATTTCAAGAATATATAAAAAGGTCAACATGTTTGTTGACGTTTTCTAATAAAGAACTCCTATAACTCTACAGCAATGAAAGATGGTCAATGAAATAAGACAACACTATTGGTGACGTAACGTTTTGTTATAATAAATCATTCTTTGAAATATATTTGTGTAAGAAACAAGACAATCAATTTCAATCTGTAAAAACAAATCAATTTTGATGTCTAACAGTTGCAGTTCCAATTAAAAGATTTTAATGGGGATAAATTTTTAACATGTATTGATTCTCGAGCTTCTATCAATCTGTACGTAATTCTTGATTAAATCTCAAAATTAAATGTAATGTAAAGTAGCTTACAATTTTGTACGTGTAATAGTAAATTTAAATGTATTTATATTAAAGATATTTTTAAATGCTTGTAACATTTATCTGCATTAAAAATTTTCACAATTAATTAATAATAGAATTTTTTATAACATAAGCTTTTGAAACGAAATAAATAAATATTGTTACACAAATTAATTGAAAGCAATTAAAGATAACTTTTTTAAAATATTGCTTAATTATGACAGATTTTATTACAGAGTTTTTATATATTCTTCTTATTCTTGTTTTTATATACAATATGACTATGTACAATGTACGAAATTGATGTTGAGCCCAAAATAACAACAATTAGCACACAAGTACAAGTCGTACGTAAGTGATAATTTATTGATGCACAAAAGACTGTAAAAATAATTACACCAGTACAGTAGAATGTCAAGAGAATAAACACCTAAGTATGAGTCAAGCATCAAGCAATATAAAATCATATGACGAAGAACGACGATATGATGAACGTATATTACACGTATGATGAATAGAATTTTGAAGTCAGAATTAATCAAATTCAAATTCAAATTCAAAATTCAAATTCAAAATATTTTATTCAAAATAAGAAGTTACAAGCTTCGTTTTTTGACTGTGCATAACGTCCATTATAAACATTAAGCAACTTCTATAGACTAAAATATGTCTTTATGTAAAATAAAGTACTATTTATAAATGTAGTACTATATAAAGAATGTTTTCATGAATTTGTATAATTAATATGATAATAATCCTTTCGAATTATTGATTTATTTTTCATGATAAGTAGAATACGCCATTTTAAATAATTCAAAGTTAGATGTTAAAATCGATAGTATACCTAATAGTTAAAATGAATAGTATAATTGAAATATATAAAATATTTTACAGAAGTTAGAACCGGGTAAGTGTAAAAATTAAAAAAAATCAATTTCAGGTAAAAGACGATAAAGTTACTCGTAGTGCAAACTTTGACTAACTTAATATACATTCGCAAAAACTTTTCAAAGATTTTCAATATCATTATATTAAATAAAATGTTGAAGCATTCAGTAAATAACAATTTATTTTGCCTCTTTTTCGATCGAGACATTGCATCTAAAGCGGCTTAAATATTAAGTTTTACAATTAAGGTAATACATTCTACCTTTCCAAATCCAACATATAGGCAATATAATAGGTAATGGCCTCAATGTAAAGTATATATAATTTAATGATTCATTTAAAATAAATTACAGGATATCCTAACAAAACAAAAGTTATTATTAAAAATTATCATTACTTTTATCTTCATTTCGAGTTGCACCATAATCTACTACAGGTAACGTTTTATTGTTATTTTTATCTAATTTTTTTTTCTGGCGCACGCTGTATCTCGCTCATAGCAGGATAGGCAGAGAAACTTGTGTTAATACAGTCCATTCGGTTCCCTGCTTTCCGCTGAATTTGAGGCATTGCATGTCAAGAGGCGGAACTCAACGCCACGCTATAGGCATAGATTATGCCAGAAGAAATGCCTAAGAAATGAAAACATTAAATATTTCATTTCACCAAGTTAGGATTGAACCTGAAAAATATGAAAAATAGGTATGCTATAAAAAAAAAGTTAAGTAACTGTAATTTCGATACAATTTTTTAGTGATAATTATTTTCATTATTCATTTTCATGCAGCTGTCGAAGTGTTACAGAAATGTTATAATTAGATAGCGTCTTATATAACAATGTTGGGTGTAGTCTATTGAATAATTTGCTACTAATAATTTGACTTGGAATGCGAGACTAACGAGCGTTACAGAATTTTATAGACTTGATGTTATTAAAATAAATGTTAATTAACATAAAACGAAAAATTTTACGTCTAATTACCATAAAACATACTATGTATATAAAAGTAAAGATTTAAACTAAATGACTATTTAATAAGATGAACTAAGGTAGTAACATAAATTTATAATTATTTACTCTATCTAAAAATCTATCTAAAAATTATCAATATTTTGGATAAATTTATTAATTTAATAAAAAAAAGTTATATGTACTTAATTTGTCGTTCAACAAGATAATAATTGTGTGACTGTAACCGACAGGTTCTGGGTTCGATCTCCGGTCGAGGAAATGAAATATTTAATATTTTCAATTTAAATATTTAATGTTTCATTTCTTCGCTCTGGTAATAAGGCAAAGCGCGGCGTTGAGTTCCGCCACTCAACACGCAATGCCTCAAATTCGGCGGAAAGTAGGGAACGGAAGTGGAACGGAGTGTCTTAACACTAGGTTCCCGGGTTCCCTCTGCCTGCCCTGCCTCGTGCGGGATACAGCGTGAAGCTAAGATAATAATTGTGGCTTGTCGTGGCGCAGGGGCACAATCGTGTGTCTGTTAACGTTGGTTCGAATCCCACTCAAGGAAATTCATTATTTACACGTAACAAGACAAAGTGCGGTATTGAGTTCCACCGCTCAATATGCAATGCCTCAAATTCGGCAGTAAGTCGAGAAACTGAACGGAGTGTCGTAACACTAGGTTGCCAAGTTCTCAATGTCTCCTCTGATATTTGGAGAATACAGCGTGAAGCTAAAATAATATATAATGTAAAAAAAAGAAAAACAAAGAAGTTATTGTCTAAGAATATCAACTAAACATTTTCCCACGCAGTCAACAACAACTGTCGTGATAAATTTGACCAGGATAATAATATTATATACAATATGATATTTTTCATTACGAAACTCTGATAAATGACTATAGCAGTTAGAACAATCGAATTTGGTTTTGCATTTCATTTAGGTAATTAACCGTTCTTTTTCCTCTATATCGAGGTGAAGGTTAAGTGTGATTGTTGAAAATAATCAATTGTAATTGAAAAGGCTTATCGAGGTGCATTCAGTAGATCAGTTACTTAAGTAATACTTAGTACTACTTACATTATCGTTATGTGATCTGTCTTTATGTTTATGTTTGTTTTATTCATGTATATATATATATGTATACATTGAATAAAAATAAGAAGCCTTAATAGTAACTTCTTTTGCCGATAATTATTTACGATAACTTTTTAATGTTGTGTAACTTATATGTACCTTACCTAGGTAATAGATAATTAAAAAGTATATCAGAGTAAACAGACAAATTACAAAACATTAGATATCTCGAGCACCCAATATAGTCATGCATTATAGTTACTTAATTCTTTCCTACACCCATTAATTCAACTCCGGACTAATTTCTTCCTCTAATTATACGGTGAGCTATGTAGTTCATAAAAGAAAAAAACTATTAATAGCTATATTAAACATTTACTGTAAGCATATATGGTATCAGCCATAGTCGTTAGCAGATATTTTGTTTAATTTCTCAACAGCTATGTCGGTTGTGTAACTGATACATTTCAGTTATAGTCCTATGTTACGCTAATGCTGAGCGAATTATTAGCGACAATAATTTTTATGACTTGATTAGGAATCTGAATGTTCTCAGTAAAAACTTACTTCGACAAATGTGTAAAAATATAGAGCAATCATGCTAAATTTACATGAATTATTGCAATAAATAAATATATATAAATAAATATATAAATATATACTTACAATTACAATAAATAAATAAATAAATATATACTTTTCATTAAAGTGCAATAACATATATAAGAGAGTTATTTAACGCTTTGAAAAAAAAAAATAATAATATAATAAGTTAAACACATAATAGTAAAATATTAGAACAAATGTCATATTTTTCTTTTCTTGGAGGAAGGAGACAAGTGAGTAGACGAGATTGTCTCAAATAAACTAAGTTCTGATTACGCAAAACGTGTAAGACAAATTGGTCAAATATGTAATGACTTGTTCTACATTACGTAATTGCTGTATCATTTTGGACATTATAGTTTTTAGTAGTACACACTCACGACTTTTTTCGATAGTAAATTTATGAACTCTTGACTCAGTTGCGAGTTGCTTATAAGAGGTAATGTTATGACTTTGAAACTTGCAGACAATTAAAGCAAGGTAACAACATTTATGAAGTTCATTTTGCCTACTTCGCAGGTTCATTTTAAAAATTAAGTTACTTTAAGCATCTTCAAATATCTCATTCAAGTCATAGTCATAGTCATCACCTAAATCTCAAAAAATTTTAGATCGTCTTGATCCTTGAGTAAGGAAATAATTAATTTAAACTAAAAGGGATAATAGTCAAATTTTTCGGACAATCTTTTTTTGTGTATAAAGAAAATTTGGCAGAAGTGCTTGCTAGCCCATAATAATTCATCGGATTAGTATACTAACCAATTTAAAAAAGAAACTACATACTTCCATATTAATCTGATGACCTCTTTTTGAAGACAGTTAAACCAATAAAATCTACATATATATTTTGCATATTATGTATTTATAAAACGCAAATTATGTATAGCAAATAGCTTAATAAGTCTACAAAATTCCTCACAAGTCTGAAAGCTTATCACATTCATCATGGTCCATCAACAATCATCCATCAACTTGTCTTAAATTACAAAGCTGCTAGGGATTTCATTCTTTAAATTATTTTTGTAATTTAAATTTTTGAAAAATGATTATTTCCCCTCGCGCAGTGTTGAGCCAGGACTGATAGGTAAATTTCTTGTTTCCCGTTCATCTTGTTTTTTTATACATTAAGAAACTTTATAAAAATCTTATTTATTAAATATTTTATCCAATATTCTAATTTATTATGCAAAGTAGAGTTTATTCATATAAACATACCTTTCAACAACACCTTTTATACCATGATCCTTTAAGTATACTTTTACAGTTTACAAACAAAGGGAACACCAGCAAAGTACCTAAATACCTAACCTAATTGATGATGTCATAATAAAATCGTAAGGGCCCAGTGCAAGTACATGAAACAATATTGCTATAAATAACTGTCTTATTGGATTTGCTAAAACTCTGAAATATCTCTAGACGTACTTTACACATTAAGTGATCAAAGCCATGTTTTATTGCCGAGCAAATAATGTTAACCGTAACTTATTAACTTAACAATATAAAAATGCTTACAAAATAAATATTCAGGTACTTCATTAGTACGACAAGAGAAAACTTGGTTGTTTATGAAATTATCTCATCTCTATTTTAAAATTAAAACAAAGCCCTTGATTTAAATTTTCTCATGCCGTCACTGTTTACCTAAAGTTATTTGCATAGACAACCAGATTCCTTATCATTTTCCCAACGCTCACAGTACCTCTTATTGCATCATGTATTGAACAAGTAGTAATTTACATTCACTTTCTATTATATTAAAATATATCCGAGTTGTAATTTGAAATAGATCTTAAATGGTAAAAATAGATTTAATCATTAAGTGTACTATGTAAAGATACAGAGAGTGATTTCATAACTAAAAATAATAGAATATAGAAAATTTAATTGGTGACATTTATGTCATAGACATATTTCAACTATAAAATAACAATAGTAAAACAATTAATGTATATTAATATGTTGTTTTTAATATTAATTTTTTACTAAAAGTATTTAATTGATATCGGCTATCCCTGCATCCAGCTAGGACTCTAACAGTGGCAAGAGGATATCGACAATAAAAAACAATACTATTTAAAGTGTTTATTGTTATGTAAGCTATTAAATATCTACAAAATCAAATTACAATGGATTTTTTAGTCTCATTTTTTAATATATAAATACAATGACCATAGTAATTATGAAAAATGGAGTGTCTCAACATTAGATTGTACCTTCTAATAAGAACGATATAAAAATAAAAAAAAGCAGAAACAGTGTTATTATTGTTTACAATGGCAAAAATCAACACGTGTTAAATCTTTGTATATGCGGATGTAATTTTTGAGTTATATAAATCATAAAAAATGGGTAACACGGTACACACGCCTCTATCATTACACGGTAACTAGATTGTTTGCTGAAGCGTAAGTTGATTGCAATTATAATTGTTTTCTTTTCTTAATTTTCATATTCAAATTGAATTGAGTTACGTAAATATATGTATACATAAAAATGTATTTTTATTTAACAATAACTAAATTGTAAATATAACAATAACTAAAATGTTTTAGTATTTATAAAAATATTTAGAAGGAGATACTTTAATTTGATAAAATTTTTCAAATAAATAGATAATAAATAATCAAAGCTAAATTAGGTATAGTAATTTAGCTTTGATTATTTATTTTCTATTTATATATTTATAATCATTATTTTTATTTCTCCACTAAAAGAAAATATTTGTTGCCATTTTTATTTATATTTTGTTCTTGTCTACGCGACAAAAGTTGGTTCCAATTCTATCCATTGTCTGTCTTGTTTATTTTCAACAGTTTAATGAACAACCAGTTTTGTTTATGTATCGATGTTATTATTTATATTGAGGTATTAATTTGATATTCGCACGTTACATTTTCTATTTCTTTACCATCTTCATTTTAGGTAATGTATTTTTTTAAGCAGGTACTTGTACTAAAAAAGTACTATATTACTTATACCGAAAACTTAGCAACTGCTTTTTTTAATATTATCTTACACTATTAACTATTCGATATAACATTGGAATAAAATAAGAAAATTATAAAAATCGCGTTGAAATAATTGCTCGTATCATTACTTTAATTTTTACGATCATAAACAATGGAATCTAACAATTTATTGATATTTATGCTAATCTTGGTTATTGTTAAAGCGGAAGTCACGGTGGTATTTCCCTCTTACGACACTATGGCTGTGGCCTGTGCTTGAAAAGTATCAAGGTTGTGGCCATGGGTATGTACACTGTATATTTTTTGTTTTTCCAGCTTCACGCTGTATCCCGCACAAGGCAGGGTAGGCAGAGGGAACGGAAGTGAAACCTAGTGTTATAACACTCCGTTCCACTTTCGTTCCCCACTTTCCGCCAAATTTGAGGCATTGCGTGTTGAGTGGCGAAACTCAACGCCGCGCTTTGCCTTATTACCAGAGCGAAGAAATGAAACATTAAATATTTAAATTGAAAATATTAAATATTTCATTTCCTCGACTGGGGATCGAACCCAGAACCTGTCGGTTACAGTCACACTCTTGTGCCGCTGCGCCACGATAGGCCTCAGGCCAGGATATTTTTTGTCTTCTGATCTAATATATATTTTTGCAACTAAACATACTTTACAGGGTCTCTAGTGGGCACAAGCGTGACACGTTGTGTGGGTGCGATCCCAACTTGAGGAAGTGAAATATTATTTTATATATAAATTCTTACTTACTTATTTACAGCTTCACGCTTTATCCCGCACATGGCAGGGTAGGCAGAGGGAACTTGGAAATCTAGTGTAAGACACTCCGTTCCACTTCCGTTCCCCACTAAATTCTCAATTTTTTTTTTACGTAAACTTAAAAAAATGAATTTTCTTATGCTCCAAGAGACCCTGGATCTAGATCTATACTTAATATTCATTTCAGTTTACAGACAGACACAGCACAAAGTAATCCTATAAGTGCTCCGTTTTTGCCTATTGAGGTACGAAACATTACTTAAACAAAAAAACTTATGTTACTTTACTTAGTAATATCAATATTGTTAATAACAAAAGCGGAAACTCCCCCTTTGAAGTGTGACATTATTTTCTTACAACACATAAGAACAATGGTGTTGATATAGGTATAGTAAGTACATGCTTCTTACTTTGTTATTTTAAGTCATCATATAAAAGGAAACGAAATAAATGTATTATTTCGAACTATTCTTGCTGAGTGAGCACTCACTCAGTTTCACGCTGTATCCCGCACACGGCAGGGTAGGCAGAGGGAACTTAGTGTTAAGACACTCCGTTCCACTTCCATTCCCCACTTATTTCGCTGCATTTGAGGCATTACGTGTTGAGTGGCGGAACTCAACGTCGTACTTTTCTTGTTTATATGAAAAATATTTTTACCTAATTATAATACTGTATAGGTTAATAAATAACTATGAGCGAAATTTACGTGTCGAGGTTGTATGTTTTTTTTTTCTGTTCTTTTTATATATATTTAACAGGGTACACACTTTTTACTCGAAAAGTAAACAATAGCTTCAGTGTTCTTTGTATTCTCGACACTGGCAAATAAAAAATATATATTAAATTTTATAAGGGTATTTCAAAATTTTTCATTTTGTTTAGCTCATACTTAAAGAGAATACACCACCTTAATATGTTGATACTAACATTTTTCTTATATTTGGTATTTCATATTAAGACTCCTTGAATATTTATATAAACAAAGTTGTTTATATGTTATTAAAAAGCCAGTGGGTTTACATTTAAATTGGTTATTTGCTTTTGTTACTTTTTATCGTACACAGATCTAATTTGGGTGTTTATTCAAATGTATCTCAAAGTATTAAAATGCATACAATTATTTCGGTTTTAAATATCAATTGAATTTTTAAAACTCAACAAAAACTGTTTCAACATGCAACAAATATTACTAATAATGTAATAAATAAATGACACCAATAAATTATGGTGTCATTTAAGGTAAGCAAAAAATAATTTGATACTTCATTAATCATTTATAAGTTGAGTATATTTTATTTACGTACATATATAAATATAAAACGATATCCGCTTATAAACACTTTACAGTACCGGGAAGTGGTTATATTAATGATATAGGTAAATTATATAATATAGATAGTGCTGATTTCAACAATAATTTTATAATCTATATATTACAACAATCTATAATAAAAATACTGTTCTATTTTGTGTAATTTTGTATATACTGCTAAACAAACATGTAATTCATTGAGATCGTGAGACGCAAAGGTCATTGCCGGCCTCTGCACCAAAATACCCACGCCCTGCACCTTTGTTAACGCAACTTTAGCTGGGAAACTTATTCATTAAGAATAAATAACTAATGTTTTTTTCTATTCTATCTATAAAAAAATTTGCAATACTTTAATTATCAACTAAGGATAATGCCTTATTGAAGTAAAGTAGAGCCCATGGTAATAATGAAGTACCGCCAATAATTACAATTAATCTTTTTTATTTTTCTCAACTCACGCTTTATACGCTTTTGCCTTGTTTAGGAGAGAGGAAATAAAAATACGAAATATGTATGTATGTATGTGTGTATGGTAATTTCGTAATAAGAGCGAGCATGTTCTTAAAAGATCTAGTATATACAAAAATAATTATAAGCTTAATTACTATACTTAATTACTATACCTTTATGTAAATCAAATTTAAGATTAACCTTTAACGTTTAATAATATACTTTTAAGTTAATTTATCATGGCTCGACGATATAATGACGTCTATCTGTATAATTTCATTAAATTATTAGTAAGTGCAATTTTACAACGCTAGCAGCAAATTAGTTAGATGCACGCTATCTTGTGTTTTTGTTGTTACTAAAGTATGAAATATGAGGTTCATACTTTACACAGCATGAAGAAAGGAATTCAATTATAAATTTCATATGACATTCCTGTTACCGAAGTGTGTCACTAAGATAGTGGTCAACGAACTAGTTACTCAATACAAACGAAAGTATAGTAGACTAGGGACAAAATGTTTACTATAACTATAAAGTTTTTATAATGTTAAATGTAATTTTATAGTTTTTAGTAATACATAGTTTAACGCTTTTCCATGCACAGAGAACTTAGTATCAAGATAGTAAGTTTCCTAATTTTCTCCTCAATTCAAGACCTAGCATGATGAATGGTGGAATTCAATGCTGATGTAAAAAAAATCACAAATTCATAACAATTACATCGCAGACCTAGTGCCACTATGCCACTGAGACTTTTAATTTTCTCTGTAATAAATAGCTATATAATCCGATGTTTACGTCAAACCCACGGTACACTTAATAAGTTGTGTTAAATGAAATGGTCTAAATGTGTTAAAGGGTAGAATCAATTTACTTCAAACAGAAAATAACATAATTTACATGTCCGTGAAAGCATGGAAACAAGTTTAACAAGGAGAATGCAGTCTTTGGTGTATAGATATGCAGAATATGCTGTTTATCGTATTGTTTCGCTTCACTATATATATATATATATATATATATATATATATATATATATATATATATATATATATATATATATATATATATATATATATATATATATATATATATATATATATATATATATATATATATATATATATATATATATATATATATATATATAAAAGTGATAATATAATTAGAACAAGAAAATAGTTAAATCAGTATAGTTTTATTCAAGCGGGCGAAGCTGCGGGCATGTGCTAGTGGAGAAATATTATAATAAGTACTTTATGATAGAAAAAACTTACTGAAATTTTAAACCTAAAATAATAAGTGAACGATACCTACGAGAGTCTATATCTAGGGTGTAAGCTCCCAACGACAGAAGTCACGAATTCAATATTTAATAACAGGAGCAATTTTCACAACAGATCAGAGGGTATTGTATAAAATACATTGTACACAAAATTCTATGATAAAAAGTTTCGCTAACAAAGCTCTATTTTTCTTTCTCTCTTCCTACTGAATTTTCAAGTATAAAATTAATTATTTTTCATAAATTTCATTAACTCATTTCATATTATATTTAAAGTAAAAACAATCCTATAATTTCATTTAAATTAGGTATTTGACCTTTTCAAACCATTTATTACTGTTTTCGGTTGAAATATTTAACGGGCTTCGTATATTGAATCTTCTGTTTAATACTTCATTATATATCGTAAATTTACAAATTATATTTGAATTATAAAACACTTAAGACTGAAAAAATATTTAAAATATATTTATAAAAGTTTAAAAATATTTTGCTAGATATCTATTTTACAAACACTGATCAGATCTGCTTTAGCTATTGTTATAATTCTAAGAGTTGCACGATTTGGTGTCCCTGGTTTCATTAAATTATATTTTCCTTTGAAATTTCAAAGGTTTTCTCTTTAAAATCTACGTCTATCTCTATAATCTGAGTACAGGATATTTTATATTTTTTGAAACTTGATAATTTATTGTCGTCCAATAAATTTTATTTAAAATGTACGATTTTATCAAATATATTTTAGATTGTTTTAGCTTCACGTCGTATCCCGAACATGGCAGGGTAGGCAATGGGAACTAAGAAAGCTAGTGGAAAGACATTGTTCCGTTTCTCCCTTACCACCACAACTTTCTATGCTTAACATTGCGTGTTGAGTGTCGGAACTCAACGCCGTGCTTTGCCTTGTTACCAGAGTGAAGAAATGAAAATTGTAAATAGTAAATTTAAAAAATATGAAATATTTAATTACCTCGAGTGAATGTCAAACCCCCAACTTGTTACGTTAACAGACACCCTCTTGTGCCCCTACGGCCTAAAAAGCCCCTACGGCTACTAAAACGGTTTACTGACTCAAATAGTTTAGATGTTAGTAATTATATTTTTTTTATATATAATATATTATTAATACATAAAACATTCAATTATATTATTACATTCAATTCTATATATGCTATGCTACATTCTATATATCTTTATATGCTTTACTAAAAAATGATGATGGATGTAAAGAAAATTGCTGGTTTTTTGAGTTATACATATACTTCTTAAAAAAACTTCTTATTTGTGGTAATAATTTAAAATTTTTATAGCCTTTATACAATAAAGTAACATGACTGTTTTGTACATTTCGCTGACAGCTAATAGGTCCCTTTGGACATATCATTTATATCAACATTTTATTATGTAATAAAATTTTGATATATACAAATTTTGATACAAAAATTAAAGTGAAAAATAAATATATAATATTATTATAACATTTTTTGTTGTCCAATTCTATAAAGACCTTAATCAAATCCTCAGTGGTAATGACAGCGTAACAAAGAATCACAAAAACTATGGTTGACAATGCAGGCGTAGAGCAAGCAGACGTTTGTTGAAATGACCTTTCTTTTATATTCTTATCAAAAACAGCCTCGGATTAGTTTTATGATTCGTTTCTTAAATGCCTTCTTTACTTTGAAATTTAGTACTTACTACTTTAATAGGTTTTTAAGACGACTGAAAATTACTAACTATTAATTATAAATGTTTAATTCTCGTAAAGATGTACATAGCAGCCGTTGAAAGATGAAATGTCTTTCCAAAAATATTTGTTGAAGTAAATTCTACATTTAATTTGTTTCATAGTATTTAATTAAATATTTAGTACAGCTATATTAGCGTTTTACTAAAGACAATTAAGGTCCCCTATAAGACTTTACAATATATCTTCCTTATACAAACAGTGATCAGTTACAAATTTATTATAAGTATACATAACTCTTGAAAGTCATATTTGTACATTTTAGTGCACTTCATCCGGTTCGTTTCTATAATTAATAAAAAAACATATGTGACATATCAAATGATTATATCTTAATACATATTTTGGAATGTAAAATTTAAATTATATTCTTCAAAGACAAACGAAGTTAAACATTCATATTTCTTTCCTTAATAATGGACAATATTGGAACGGAAAATGCCAAAAATTTCATACAATTCTGTATTAAGAAAGTGTCATTTCAATAAAGACGTTTCAGATTGAGATAAGTAATTTTCAATCACTGTTTCGAAAAATATTATCGATAGAAAGTAGCAATCGACCCTAAATTCTTATTTGAAAGACGGTATCTTGTCCTATTAATTCTTTTGATATAAAGTTCTGTAGAAGTTCTCCTGGGGTTTAGATATTAAAATTTAAGTAAAAACATTTTTGAAAAAGTTTTAATTGAATTTACGTGGTTAGTATGCGTTAGTGCATGTGAAATCTTGCAATAATGTCGCTACAACATTTTAAGATATTTTTAAGTATCCATTTCAGCATAAATAATAATGACTACAGAAATAATTTCTTAAAAACCACTATGGTACCTGATAGCGTGACCTTTGTCAAGGTAACAAATTCCTTCACTTTTTAGGGAACAGAACACAATTTTGGTTATAATAAAGCGGGTTAAGCGACAAATATCCGCAGGAAAATCGAATGAGGCCGCCACGTCTAGCGTTTATTTAAAATAATTTCTTTCCAGTAACCCTTGTAATGCTGGCTGAACTATAATAATAATAAGATGTCTACCCTCAAAAGAACTTAAAAAATATCACCACCTTGTAAATTATATTTATTTACTAAGGTACATATAGCCCAGTGGGATAATGTCTCGTTCTTCGTCGTCTCTTAGTGGTTGTGACTTCGATTTGTCACTTGGGGAACTTGGGAACCTAAACCCTTTAGCCGTGTGATCCCGGCTTAGAATAGGATCACCCTGGTACTGATGGTGTCGTAGGAGGCGACTAAAGTGCGTGTGGTAGAGTCACGTTGCCAGCAATGGCAACACTCATGGGCAGACTCGACCGGAGTATTACCACCCCCGGCATTTAAGACCGGCGTTAAGTAGTGGCTTTGGCCACTGCGTTTCGCAATAGGTAATGCCGGGCCCCGGTGCCCATCCACCTTAAAAGACGGCAACGCTCCTGTAGCTCCTCTGGAGTTACACTGGGCCGTGGGCGACGGTGATCACTTACCATCAGGTGACCCGTACGCTCGTTTGCCGTCCCTTCCATAAAAAAAAAAAAAAAAAAAAAATGTTAAAATACTCCATTCCGTTCCTCGCTTTCTGCTAAATTTATGCCATAGCGAAGAAATGGAAAAATATTGAATATTTCATTTTTTCGAGTGGCGATCGAACCCATAATCTGTCGCGGCCATGGTAAACCTCATATAACATACAATCACATGTTATAATTTATCAACAATTTATTTATTAGATAAAATTGCACTTTCTTCCTTATCGTTCCTTATATAAGATAGTTTAAACATGTGATTAGCAGCATGTGGAACACGTGTCATGGCAAGACGGAAGAATATCATCATAATGGTAAGTTACAAATGACCTAAGGTGATATAGACTGGCCTAGGTAACATATCTAGGTTCAGTAATTGAATGCTTAGAGCACTTCCTAGCTCTTAAGTAATCTGTTAGAGAACATCTACATAATAAACTTCAAACACAACGTGAAAATTCTCACACACATGTGTCAACTTACAAAGACTGACAATATTTTCGAAATTCTATTGAAAGAACAAAACAAAAAGCAACATAATAATTATGTTATTTTGTTAACTTTAATTTAAAGGCTTAATTAATCCAGGTAGATACGAGTGTATGAATACGTACATAATGTATATTTTTAGATTATTTTTTTTTTACTATCAGCGCAGTGTTATATTGGAATCGACTGTAAACGCGTCGCTTGTGGGTTCTATTAAGATCCTGTAGACCATGAAATGATTTTTATTTATCTTATAGACACGTGGTATTGAAATCTATCTGTGTCACTCAACACACAATGCTAAAAAAACCGACTGGAAAATAAAGTAACGGAGTATCTTAGCATAGCAAGTTTGTATCGTTTCCAAATGTTTATATGTATATATTTTGTAATGATAGCACTCAATTAAATAAATAATTCGATGCAAGACTCAAAAGAATGTGCCCTTCTGTTTATGTAAGTTTATATTACATAAACAACATTTGTAATATTTTAAAATAGTTTTATAATAAAAAATATTACGTGTTGTTCACGTAATATTTTTTATCATAAAACTATTCTAAAATATTAATTGAATGCTATAAGAATAAAAGAAATTATTTAAATTTGATGTTAAATTTTAATTACTATAATTTAATTAAAGATTTCATTATTTTTTGTATCATGCATATTATAATTTTGATATAATAAATATGCATATGTACAACATCCTTAGATAATGTGATTATGTATTACTTATATTATCTTCAACATTAAAGACTAACGGACTATAAAAGGATTTTTGTGAAAGTCTTTTATGTCTAGTATGTCATTATAGCAGTGTCAAATACTATTACAAAAGTACTCATATGCAATAATAGAAAAAGTGAACGTAATGAGCACGTGATGCCAGTTGTTAAATTTATGTCATTTTCCCCTTTAGTTTTATGATGCCAAGGTCCGTAACGAGAAATCGTGCATCATTGTAGACCTCAATTTGAAATAAAAATGATCTATTTATTATCTTCTCACTAAAAAGTAAATACTATTTTTTTTTCTTGATAAAGGAAATACGTTAATGTAAGAATGGTTGCTGTTAAGATAACATATTGGACCCTAGTAGATTAGTAACATAATTACACTTTTAAAGAATGGTTGCTGTGATGATGAAGTCTGTCGTGGCGCAGGAGCGCGAGTGTGAGTGCATGTGAGGGCAACAGGTCGTGGGTTCGATCGCCACTCAAAGTAATTAAATATTTAATATTTTAACTCTCTGGTAACCAGGCAAAGCCCGGCGTTGAATTTTACATTTCAACACACCATGCCTCAAATACGGCGAAAGTGGGAAACGGAACGGAGTGTCTTAAGACTAGATTCCGTCTGCCTAAAAAATAAAATATAATTGCATACTTTTTTATGAAAGCTATAACAAAAAAAACTTGGACAACTTAAAAGTACTAATTATAAAATTATTTATGTCATATAGTTATGAAATATATAAAATATACATGATAATTATAAATTTTGAGAAAGTCTTAAAATGAAATAACTAAAAATCGATATGCTCATGTCCAAATGTAGATCAAGTTTAATTAAACGAGACTGACTGGTTATTTAAATAGAATTGTGTGTATAGTTACGTAAAACGTAATGAATGAAAATTCATTTCGTCGTAATAATAACCCGCTTGATAAACGTACATATTTAGCAAAGTAGTTTGGGCATTTATTTATAAGTTTGAGGACATTCGCTACTAAAATAAACTGTACGCAATATCATTGTAAACTTTCAATCATGTAATCTGAATTAAGTAACATTAAGGGCCGTCGTTTCTCTCATCACATCAGTCCCATATCTCGCTACTTACTTCTACTCTGCTACACAAAGCAGACTATGGAAATAATTATATCGTCTGCGTTACAAATCCTGTTAAGATTATTTTGGCAACCGGAGTTTTATAATCACGAATTAGATGTTAAAGACCAAGTTGTAAAACGTCCATATGAATTTTGATAAAATGTTAAAAGCTGATCCGAAGGCAGTGTAGAGTTAATATTTTCCATGAATTTCATTATTCTCTTGAGATTAACAATATATAACAAGCAAAATTCGTTAGTTTCGATATCACTCATTGTCACGACTGTGGCAATGTACCATAGCAATGTGAGTTGACCATTGAATTACACAAACAACGAAACAAGGACGCTTATTACTAACATGTAGGTAGCAGTAGAGCAAGGTCAGTTAAGAAAGTAAACTTCAGTTGTATAGTTAAGATCACTTTTACTCTTAATTCAGAATATCGTGCGTTTTATATAACGAGAATTATATCATTATTTATAATAAAAATAAACTGATGTCGACTTTCACAGAATAATTTAATTATATAACAATATAAAGCACATTAATAGTTAAAATCGAGACAAAACTAGTTAATAACTCTACAAGTAAAATAATCATATATTTACACATAATCATAAAAAGTTTAATATATTATAGCTGACGCAGAAGTTATGTCTCTCGGTAATTACAGACAGTTTAGTTTTGTTATTTTTTCATTCATGAAATGTTTATTTGATTATTGCATTTGTGTGCATGGTTACTTATACCTATACCTATAGTAGAAATGTGTATGAGCTGGAGTAAATTAGAATAATATTTAAGATACGCAGAAATTACCAAATACAACTATGAGACCTCTTGTGGCGCAAGGGCGTAAGAGTGCGACTACAAACCGCTCAGGTGAAGTTTCGATTCCCACTGGAAGAAATGAAATATTTTCGTTTTCTTCGCTCTGAAAATGACGCGCGGTTTATTGTATATTGAGTTCACTACTCAACGCATAAGCCTAAAATCGACGACGAAAAATTGAACCGAAGTGCCTTAATGGGAACGGAATATCTTAGCACTAGGTTCCCAAGTTCTCTCTGTTTAAAGTGAAAGTGGTTGCTGCTGAAGCTTAAAAAATATCAAAGTTGTAACGTTTTTTTATTACACATTGGTAGATATTAGTACAAACATTCTAGGTGGTCTGTGCGTGTATATATGAAAAAATGTGTCTAGTATTTTCTAGAATTTCTTATGATACAATATAAAATTTAGTTTCAATATATCTTTATAAAGTCTCCGTTAGAAAATCTTTTGAATAATTTTGCACTGGTTTCTGAAATTCTATTAAAATGCATTACAAAAAATAAAGAATTTTGTAAATAAAACTATTATAATTTTGTTAAGTAATCCTCAAAAATATATATGATAGGTCAGTTATGTAGAAGTATTTAATATTTTATATTATTTAGAGCCTATTGATATAGGTAAAAACATAGTTTAAACCTACAAAGATACAGTTAATTAGTTTTTCTCGAATACCTGTCAGTTAAAAATCCTTGGCTATTGTGGTCGTTTTCACAAGGCAATTTGTTTTTGTAATATGCAATAAGAAATAATAACGGAAAGGTATAGCGATCTAAAAAATATAGTCAATCAACTTACATTGCAATTTTATTATAATATTTTTTCATATCAATAATAAATTGTTAGACGTAGGTTTAAAACAAAACTAAACCACCAATTAAATTCTGTGTCGATTTATCATAATTATAATTCGGCTATCAAATAATGTGTTCTTTAGGCTGGCGCTAAATACAGATTAAAAAATATATTAATATTTAAATGTTCTCTTTTTTAACAAAAATAAAATACTTCTAAGCGTTGAAATAATTAAAAAATATCGTTATAGAAGAAACTTTCTAAAATATGTTTTTTTAATTAATACTTACTCTCAATTAAAATACATTAAAACAAAACAATTAAAATTTACTTCATAATGTATGCCTAAATAGAATAACATCATACTTAAAGCACTTTAACATATAACTTTTTTTTTCTATTTCTTTAGCTATATGCTGGTCCCGCATATAGCAGGGTAGGCAGAGGGAACCTGGGAGTGTTAAGACACTCTCTTCTCATTAAGACGCTTCCTTTCCGTTGTACTCTCAATCTAATTACTTGAGTAGCGGAATTAAGCGCCGCGTTTTGATAAGTATTACCAAACCGATAAAAATTACTTCGAATAAAAAGAGTAAATTATATATTTTTTTTATATTATAAGTAAATAATTATGAAAAAAAGCCAATAGATACATATTTCCATATTCTTTTTTAAAACGACTGAGATAACGTCAAAGGTAAATCACGCTCGTGCGAGCTTGAAACTTAAAGACTTGTCATGTTTTTAATAAATAAGCCTACAGATTTAATGTTCATATTCAAATATAATATATAATATACGAGTATTTTTTTAATAAATGTTAATTGCAACAATATTGTTATTATCTTTATTGTGTGAAATTATAATTTTAAAGAAGGTATATGATATATACATAAGCATAAAGATTGTTTTAATTTTATTTGCTTTAGCAGTAATTAACATAGAAAAGCGACAGTATTATAAAGTGAAACGATATTTGAACGTGAATGTTCTAAATTTCGCAGGTTTCGCTATATATATATATATATATATATATATATATATATATATATATATATATATATATATATATATATATATATATATATATATATATATATATATATATATATATATATAATAACCGTTTAAATTTAGTACATTAGTTGCTACTTACAAGTAAATTGCGTTAAGCACTTTTATATAGTGTGTAGTTGTTCAAAATCTAAAATTATGTTTTGTTTCACTTACATTAGCCAGAACATTAATTTCTGTTAAAAGTTACGTAAAATGTATTGCGTTGAGCAAACACGTAAACTAATCAATTCGGTACAGCGATACTGTTATGTTTAAAAGATGTTTTGAAAGCGTCAATATAATTTTTAATTACATAAAGATAACTGTATCTGTAACACAATACAAGTATTCGATTTATACATTTTAGTTCTAAGAGTGTTTTCAAAAAATAATTTCATCAGAATCTATGTAGTAGAAAATTTCCACTCTAAAACGTATTTTGCAAGATAGACATCAAAGAGGCAATAAAAACTACAAAGAATATACAGTATACGCAATCATATCAAGACATTATTCGTACACAATGATTCCTTGAATTTATTTCAATGCTCTCCTGCATTTTAAAAACATTACTGAATTATAATTACTACAGACAGTTCGTAAATTTTAACTGTAAACTAAAATTATAACCATTTGTCTGGTTAAAATATACGTAATAAGCTTTAATATTCCTATTTACGTGTTGCAGCATAGTGCAATAAAAACTTGTAACATTACAGCCACGATGACTTTGACTGAAGATTAACTCGTCATAATTATGTCGTTGCGTATGAACTTTAATAAGATCGAGGCCTCAAGATAAAATGACATACAATAATGGTGCTATAAATAAATTACTTTCTTGCTATGGAGTGTACATTCAGTTTGGATTCCAAAATATTTACTAAACTAGAATAACATGTAAAATTAATCGATACGAAATAACCATGACAACATATATATCAGTAGGTTTGCCGTGTGCTTATTGCCTCCATCGTGGTACAAAATAAGTGTACTATTTTGGTTTTCAAAAAAGAAAGAACATTTGAAAACACATTTTATATATGTCAAAAACAACCCCAAAATATTCGGTTATAACAAAAACTTTGCTAAAATAAGGAATACATATTTTTTTTCAACGTACACAGTACATTTTACAGACTTAAAACGATTACAGCATTCCAAAAGCATACCGTGCAGTACAAGAAGTATAATGACACTAAAATAGATACATTCTTTATATGCGTAGTTAATAGCTGCCGTGGGAAAATATCAATCAAGTTTTCTAATTTTCTTAGCAAAGAACTGTCAGAATACCGATGTATCCTATTTTGTGTTACATACACATTTTTTGAATTGTGAGTTTCCTGAATTTCTACATTATTACGTCAATTACATACAAATTTACTATTAATTTATACTATTATATTCAATACTGTTTCATGTTTTTGTTCTCATAATAAAGAAGATAGATTTAGTATCAAAACAGTCCGTCCTTTTTTTTTATTTTAACTACACACATATTCCACTTTGCGTGATAAACGCTATATAAAAGTTTATAATTATTTTTATATTGTTACATTT
Source organism: Eueides isabella (assembly GCA_019049475.1). Taxonomy (NCBI): domain Eukaryota; kingdom Metazoa; phylum Arthropoda; class Insecta; order Lepidoptera; family Nymphalidae; genus Eueides; species Eueides isabella. The sequence goes on from CM032387.1 coordinate 9,780,841, forward strand.
ACTATCACAGAAATAAAAACAAAGAGCTATTTTTTCTAAGCAAACGCTTTTACTCTTTACTCTTTATTATTTTATTTAACTTTAAGCTATAAATTAACATATTTTTAAACTTGCAAGTAACTTTAACCATATTCAAAGAAAGCGGTAAAATATTAACTGATCTTACCGCATGCATTCCGAAATCGTTCCCAAATGAATTTTAAATCTTATGGTACTTTACAATCTCACATTAAGGAATACGAGAGTAATTTAATACGGTAACCTTTATTTTAATAACACTATGGGATTTTATGATCACATTCAGTTGACCTCGACAACAAATCTTTTAATGGTGCATATGTAGTAGTTACCGCATGCATAAGTACTATAATAAAAATTGCTAAAACATGGCCATGAAATATATTTAATTTTATCTATTTTCTTCGAAAGTTAAATTATTTGGCTTTTCCATAGTACATTGTTGGGTATAGACCATAACAAAATTTGGCAAAAAATATATATATGTTTTGAGTTACATATAAAGTGGAGCCATAATTGTTTAAATAGTAATGACGTGGTATATGATGTAAATACGATGACGTTTTGGTCGCCTTTAACTTACATCAACATCTAATATAGAATATTTAAATATTGTATGAAAAAAAAATCGGAAGAAATTTTAACAAAACATTATTATGCCACGGCTACTTTATATAATTTAAGTACGTGAACATTGAAATTCCATTACAGTACTATAACCATGAGATTGAACACGCCACCATTAATTAGTTTTTGAGAAAAGCTGAATTATTATGATCAAATAGGTTATGAATTTGAACATAATTTTTATGTATTTCAAAAATTTATATATACTCGTACAGTACAGTTGGCTAGCAGTTCATATTAATATTTGCTGCGACTGAGGCTCGAACCTGTGATTAATTTCCTTTACCTTGAGATTAGTTTTGAAATAGACATTTCAAGTTAATTGTGTAGGAAGTAGAGACTATTGAAGGATAATAATTAAACAAAATCTTTCACAATCGCCCGTAATCGTACAATATCAGCCGTAACCGTGTCGAGGAAAAAACGTGCGACAACGGAAAATAATGAACCATTGTAGACAATAATAACGTAAGCCTGACTGTGTCAAACATTCAATAAATGTAATAATTGTGGGATATAGATATTGGTACTAAATGTCGTTACATTTATAAGAGAGTTTTTGGTACATTAGAAGCTCAAGAAAGAAATTGTCACATACGTAGGTATCATATATCAGAGTAGACAATGGAAACATAGTGTTAAGACACAAAACGTTTTGTTTTGTTTATTCTAGAATAAAGAAACGGAAATAGTTTATTTCTAGTAAGTAGATTTAATGTACCTATATATGGTTTGTTTATAACGTGACTACCAATAAATTCTCTAAAGGGAAAAAGTATTCATATTAAGCGTCCAAATTTATTCGTCTGTTCCTAACTTGTACTCTACAGAGCCTTTTATAATCGTTCGTTACTTAATTAGTTCGGTAATTACTCAGTAATTATTAATTCTTATCTTTAGAATTCAACTACATCAAAAATATTTTAATCAAATTTATTATTGACTTATAAATATGAATACATTTATTCATAAATGTTAACATAAATGTATTAGTTTTTTTAAACTGGCATTATTAAAGTATTGTGATATACAATATGTAAGGGACATAAAGTATAATAAAAATTTTCTACAGAATCAAATCAAATTTTCTTATTTACGCACAATATAATAATTATTATATAAAAGTACAGCTTAATTTTAAAAAGATTATCTATTCTCTAGATTCTTTTTGCCTTGCCGACTATTTACATATATTTAGTGTCAGATGTGTCAATTAAATAACATTTTATATTTTGTAAAAATATATTATATTCAATGAACTCGCGTGAACTATAATTTCTAGCAATATATATATATATATATATATATATATATATATATATATATATATATATATATATATATATATATATATATATATATATATATATATATATATATATATATATATATTTTATATATATTTTGTTACATGGTACATGAAATTATTATAAACTAAAAAATATTTTTTTTTAGTAATAAAAGACGACGACGCCATTGTGATACGTTAAACTTGCGGATTCTATTTTAATTTTAAAAAGATTATCTATTCTCTAGATTCTTTTTGCCTTGCCGACTATTTACATATATTTAGTGTCAGATGTGTCAATTAAATAACATTTTATATTTTGTAAAAATATATTATATTCAATGAACTCGCGTGAACTATAATTTCTAGCAAGTATGAAATTTCTTACCTTTTTTTTCAAAGCTCTTATCAACACAACACAGCGCACATAAATTTGTACAAGTGAGAAAATTAGCGTAACAACGCTTACTGCGGCGCTGTTTCTTGCGCCCGCGCACCTTGTACGAACTAAGGTGCGCAAAGAGAAGTCGGACAATTATATACCCTTCAAACGGGGATAGACTGTCTTTTTTGTATTATGTACTTAGTTTACGGAATAATTGAACAAATTTAAATAAATATATTTTATGTAAATTAAAAATATACAATTTTTCTTATAAATATTTACATAATTTTAGGTATGTCGTGGCGCTGGAGTAAAAACGTGGGACTATAAATGCGATTAGTCATAGGTACGACTCAAACATGATATATTTAATATTTTCAGTTCATCGCTGTAGTGACGAGGCATAGCGCAGCGTTAAGTTCCGCCACTTAACACACAACAAATTTAGAAAACAATTACTTTTTTGAAACTAAATTTTATCTTTCTTTTAATTTTTCAGTAACTATTTTATTTATTTTAAAATTTAGTTTTATACCGCACAGCTCTCAGGTAAAGGATGAATCTACTCACTAATATAGTTAAGCTGCTGCCGTCAGAACAGTGACATTCTGATCATGGTAACAAAGTTACACCATACGAATGTCATGTCCGAACAGATCTATCGAATATTAAATACTGTAAATATAGACATATTTTATTTGATTAATTTAGCCAAAAATAATAAAACACACTTACATGTGTTTAAAAACAATTGGTATGCTGATAAAAAGAAGGAAGAATGTATAACACACTTACAGAATCTTTGGATATGATTGGGACATATTTTTTGCCACACTATATATATATATATATATATATATATATATATATATATATATATATATATATATAATATATATATATATATATATATATTTATATATATATATATATATATATATATATATATATATATATATATATATATATAGATATTATATATATATATATATATATAGATATATATATATATATATATATATATATATATATATATATATATATATATATATATATATATATATATATTTTGTTACATGGTACATGAAATTATTATAAACTAAAAAATATTTTTTTTTAGTAATAAAAGACGACGACGCCATTGTGATACGTTAAACTTGCGGATTCTATTTTAATTTGAGACAACGCTAAAATAAAAATAATAAAAAATCCTATGACTTAAGATGCATCTATAAAATTATAAGTCATACTACTAATAAGTGATGAGATCAGCGTGCTTTAGATTAAAAAAAAGACATAAAACAATATATATTTAAAGAATATTTTTAAATATTTTATGTAAAAGGTTACTTTCTTAAATACAAAGCTGGCTTTTGATTTATACGACCTAGTAATCAAATAAATTTGTGTAAAAAACGTGCTAAGAATAAGAATTTCTATTCTTCGTAGGATTTCAAGGTGTTATAAAATTTACCCTTTATAAATCGGCTAGGTAGGTGAAGGTGTATCGACATACCCTGTTCATGTTATACTAAAATTCAATGACTTATCATGTGCCTTGTAAAATATATATAAGATATCCTTAGTATATAAATATTTCATTTTATGGTATATCATTTTAGAGAAAATTAAAACTTACCATTTTTCATTATTTGAAAAATATCTTTAAAGCAGATCTGCTTGAGAATATTTTAGAAGGATTTTCGAGAAAATACACTGTTAACTAATCTCACACTAAAGATTCACAATAAGTCCCGAGCTGTGCACTTACATTCAAAAACTTGTGTATTACAAATAAAATCTTTTATGAGCACAAAATGTTTTTTTTATGAACATTGAACAGTTTCAACCGTTGAAGCACCATTGAATAGAAAGAGATAATGACATTACCTAACATTTTTTAAAATAAAACTAAAATATTTATCCGCATTGTAGGTCACGAAATTTGTACATCGTTCGGTTTCCATATACATATACCCTGCAAATAAAAAAGGTTTTCGTAGACAATAAAAGATATAATGAATACATCTTTAAACTTTTAAACTATTCTGGTTATACTTGTTATGTAACAGTTATTTTAACATTAAATGTAATTTTAGCGAAGTAAAAACTACGCTGTAATATATTCCGTATAAGTAGCAATTTAAATATTTTACTCAGTCTTCATTGTCAAACGGGCCACGCACTATTTCACGAAGAAAATTTAATTGTGTTTAATTAAAAGCCCGCATATTATGCGTTAAAGTTTACCCGTGTACGCTAAGATCGAAGTTTGGCTTTAATCCTAGTAAATATTTTTTTTATTTTTTAAATAATATAAATTATTTACTTAAAATATTGCAAACTAATTAACAATTACATAATAATAATAATAATAATAATTTATTTACTAAACAAGTTATTAACATAATCTGCTAGTGATTGGAATCTCCTTTTAAGCATGTAATTGCGTGTACCAGGAGACTCCGCTCTTCCATTAGCGTAAAAAAAAACAAGTAATAATAACAATAGTAGAAACCTTAAGCTTAACTATACTATTTTACAAAATATATTAATATGCCAATTATTATACATTTTTTTCCATTTGGCATTTTTTTTATATATTTCCGTAAGAAGGTTTCTTGAGAGCAATTTATCATTAGTAGGTGGTTCGGAATTACATGACGCAGTGTACGAAATTCGAAAATTAATTTTCTTATTCTATTCGCTACTTCCTCTCATAAGGTATGAAGGCCAATTCTTCTCTTACCTAACGAATAAGAGCTTAGTTTAGTTTACATAATTATTTTTACAAAGTATCAAAGTGAGTAAGTTAAATAGGTATTTATATTAGTAGTTATACTTTTTATTATTATATAAATTCCTACTTAATTTGTAATAGGTAATTTAACTGACTGTGTACCTAATATTTAAAAAAAAATATGTTAGATACTAAAAGTTCTTACTAAATCTTTAATTAGTAAGTATCCATTGGGATATTATTGATTATCACCATGGTTACTAAAATATATAAAAAAATAGGTAAATGTAAAAAAAGTATGTATTAATCGTGAAATATGAACAAAATTAACTTTCTGTAGATCCCCCTAACTGTGAGTAGTAGGTAAGTTTAAAAATATAATGTTGATGTATGAATTATTAAACAATATATTATTAATTACTTTTAACTACGTTTATACTTCTATGTATTATATTTTTTGATCCCTATTCTTATGTGTCGTATCCATCAGGATCGATGATCGTGGTTGGTCAATCTTACAAGCATGAGTCAACCATCCCTTCAAACCCCTCGTGGAATTTTGAGAGAGATACATTTATAATATTTTTTATAATATTCTTTAGTTCTAGATCGTCGAAAGGACTGGTAAAGGGCCATGTGACATTTTGCTTTTCAGTATTCCATCCATATGTTTATGTGTATATATATATATATATATATATATATATATATATATATATATATATATATATATATATATATATATATATATATATATATATATATATATATATATATATATATATATATATATATATATATACAAGTTCTCATTAGTTATTATAATAATTTAAAACGTATTACATATATAATATATATTTTTTTATATAAATATCGGTAGCTACAAAAAAAGAGGAAAAAATTATAAACGTGTGATAATCCAAATTGTAAAAGACTGAGATTATCTCATGCAATACGTGTGGTAATAAAACACCTACAAGTAGCGGCTACGTGCGTTATAACTAGAGTCAACTTTGTATATGACGTTTGACTGATTATTAAAAAATACAAACATATGCCGCTCTCTATGCGGCGTCATTTTCTGCCACTCAAGGCGTAATGTTTCAAGCTCGGCTGAAGGTGGGGAACGAAACGGAGTGTTAACTTTCGCTTCAAAAGTTTGCTCTGCCTGTACGGGATACAGTGTGAAGCAGAAAAAATAACTTCCAATTTTATTTATTCTACCCACTTCACACGTTAAACGTGGAAGATGTAAAATACTAAAAAATAATATAATTACTCTGGGCGACAATTGCATCAGTTCCCTTGCATAAAGTGGTTCTTTAGTATTTAGAGTAAAATCCCGTCATTAAAACCTTTACACAACGTTATCTCTACATCAACGTTCCATTACATTATACGTTGCAGTTGTGACAAGTCGAATGGAAAAATCTTATTTACATTATAGTCGACTAGACTAGATTTTTTTAAAAATTTATAAATACGTTTTTACTGTAGTTTTTTTATTTTTTGTCAAATGAAAATAACTATAAAGACTAGTGATGTGACACTTATGCATATACAGTGCCCGATACTATCTTCTAACCAGAAGCCGTGTTTACCTATATGAGATTCTACAGGATCACTCGCACTTTCTATCACGACGCCTATATACAGTAGGTCATGGTCACGTCCAGGGTGCCCCAAGGTTTGATCTAGGGTACCCAAAGTATTCATAACTTGCAGAGACTCATATTACCTTTGATACAAAATGTATTTATTACAAACGAAAATAACATCATTGCTACGTTTATTATCAACAACAATATGATTAAGAGAAACTATAATAAACAGCATTATCTCTTGCCAAACGACAATTCTCACGAATTGTCTTTGGGTAGCGGAAATAAAAAATCTCCCTACAGATATGCTAACAACATAAACAAGTTGTAACAAGAGTATAAGAATTTCGTCGTAGCTTGATAAGAACTTATGGCTTGGTTGGTCAGACGGCTTGGACGGTTTCCAAGGGGCGCTGGTTCAAATCCTGCTACGTTCGTAAAATTTTAAACGCTTTAAATTTAAATTTAGTAAGTATAATAATGACTGTGATAAATAATATTACTACATAATATTGTAATTTATGTTTTTATACATTTATTATTTAACACTTAATTAGAAAATTAACATATCATATAATTACATAGTGAGTTCCCAAAATAGCCCAGGTGGATCCTCAGAGATAGAGAGTCGAAATTTACGTTGTTATGACAAGAAAATGGGAGGTCACAATTCGTTAGCATTGTTTAGTAAAGTTTCATTTGCTGTAAACTTTGACTTTACTCATCAATGTAGGCGAATAATATTTTAAGAAACTCATCGACTGCTACTTGTAAGAAATTACATATTTCATATTCGAACTTGTAAATTAAGTTCACATTTTTTTTTCGTAATTTGGGAATATGGTAGAAATTTTGCTACAACCAAAACCAGCTAAATTATATTTTTTACAAAATATCTGGAAACCCCTGGCTAAAAACAATATAGATTTAGTCATCCATTTATAGGGAAAAACAAAATATCCTGTTACACATTACCTACTAGTTTGTGTATTTTCCACTTATAATAAACAGATAGGTCTTCGCGACATCCACTGTCTATTCTGCATAAATTAATTTATATAAAATCAAATTTAACGTTCACGCTTTTTCACATAGTGCAGGCACATAATTCTAATTTTAAGATACTTTGTTCTTCGTCTTCCCGCTGGATTCGGGATACAGCGTATTTAACATAGAGTTTTTATACGTCGCATTTAAAGATGTTATTATATATCAAACCATAGGCAGGCCTTTGCACTTTCTACGCACGTCCTTAGCTTTTGATTTTTTTTGATGGACATATTTTTGACTGCCTCCCCTGCCTGTTTATTGATGATAACCAATCCACCGTTTGGTTGAGCCAGAGCTGAACCAGACCAGGAAATGGAAATAATTCACTGGTCCGAATGACGTTCAAGGCCACAATCATCACTCTTAAGAGTGGATTGTTAGACGCTGTCCCATTGCGCTACGATGGCCACGATGGTATATGTACATATATGTTTTATATAAGTATTCCCTAAATGATATTTGAATACACAGCACAATTATGATATTCTGTACGAATCGGTTTTAATATCATTATATCTGTCACAAATAAGAATGTTTAAGAGATATCAAAAGTTTTATCCCATCGGAAAAAAACAAGTACATATATTGATACACGTGACTTTAATAAAAGTAGTAAGGCGCAATACTCGTGGACGGCTTATGAAAAATTATGGGGTCAAGCCGACGTCGCAAGTATGAAATCTTCTCAAAGAAATTATTGTAGCCGCTTTATTTACACAAGACAAAAAAAAAACATTTACGCAATTATAGCTTATTTCATACTTTTATGTAATTTATTTTATTTCAAATTATCTGCTGAGTACTAAAGATTAAAAAAATGGATACCTCAAATTTAAAAAATGGGTCTAAAGATATTCTATAGTATCTCCATTTTATCAACTAAGTACTAAACAGATGTCTCTGTAAAGAAAATAAACGTATTGTAAATTTGGAATAAAAGTAGACTAGTTAAACCAAACTATTTTTTATTGAACACAACAAGTAACCTTATTATTACATAACACTTGCCATTGAGAGAGTTATTTTTTTTTTTATCTATTGTAAATTTATAAGTGCCAACAACCTAACAATTTTGAGTTCAGTAGTGCCAACATAAAATGTATTTACATTGCACAGATTTATAACTCCTAACAAAACGAATATGAATACTTTAAACAACTTGACGTTTTGACGTCTAGAATTAAAATCCAAATCATAAAATAAAATTGTAAGTTTACAGCGTGAATCTTACTTATGCACAAAGCAGGGTAGGTAAGAGGACCTGGAAATGTAATATTAACACATTCTCGACATTTCTGTTCCCAACTTTTCGTCTTATTTCTGGAGGCATTAGGTGCTGACTTGTTATTTCATTAAATCACACAGCGCATACTTGTATTATTAGCTACCGATATTAGCTTAGGCTGCAAAAATATTTATAAAACTTAAGTTTCCGTAAAATTAATACCTACAAACTAAAATAACATACATAGGAACATATAAAAAGTGTAAAGGATAAGTTTGTTCATTAGGATAAAAAAAATGCTTAAAAATGTCACTAATCCAAGGAGTAAACGATTATTATCAGACTTATTCCATTTTAATATTTTCATTGTTTTCATTTTTAAATGTCTTATTAGACTGTAATTTATTTATTTCCAGCCAACTGCTGCACTAACTGCATTTACGTATATGAATTTTGCTTCCACAGATTTTTTAAGAAGATTTTTTAGTTTTTCTTTCAAATTATTATCAACATAAAATTTTAAATTGTAAATGAAAAATAAAATAAAAATCGATCGATCGTTTATATAAAATTTAAAGCATTTAGTATCGTATGCAACAGTAACTGTTTAGTAACAACATATTAAGTTATGAGAAAATTCTAAAAAAGGAACGTAGCTCATCTTCCCTCTTATTAAATATCTGTGACTAAGAAACGTGAGATGATGCTGGGCCGAGATAAAATAAATACTTGAGTATATACTCGTATTTTAACAATCTCAATATGCACGTTCCTATTGAGCCAGCATTCTTGAGTTTTTAGCCCTAGCTAATGTTGATAAGATTGATATCTAAATTATTTTCGGTATGAATAAAAAAATAACTGGTATTAGTTAATCATTACAGTCTTAAATACCTATTAAGGTAAATTATTTAAAATAAAGAATATTTTATGTGGCAACATTAAGGTTAATTTGAAAATGTTTATTTTATAGAGTAGGTAAGTAAGTACCAATCTAAAAATCGTAGGAAAATGCAGTTAAGGTTTTGCAAAAAAAAAAATATTAACTATCGGACGGCTGTTCAAGTTGTCAGTGATTCAACAATTAGACAAAAATGTAATACATCTGTATCAGCTTCTCTCTAAGTAATCGATCTGACAGTTTTGTGCTAAATAAATGTGATTAATGTTAGGTCAAATAGGCAAATCTATACATATAATACGTTTCGAAATTGTTCTCTAGGGGATTTAACTAATGTTATGAAACTCAAATTAGTAAATAATCTGTGCGCTTCTGTATAATTTAAAAGCAGTTTTCACAATTGTATTTTTGCATGATTCCCTTAACATTTGATTTTTGTCTTATATTGATTCCTTTATTTTATAAATAAAAAAAAATGTTTATTTAAAGTATTTTGTTCCATAATCTTCTTTAATTTAAATTTTATGTGTAAAAATATTGTCTTTAAATTGATAATATACTATTTGAAACGGCCAAAGACGCCCGATGGGTAACTAATATATATCTAAACACTATTGTTTACCTATATTATCAACCCTCTTGCGTCTTTGCCCATAAAGTATACTAAATTTAACATAATTCAAAATATTCTGTGTGCATACTTGCTAAGCTGAACAGCTTTCTATGATTTTTTAGAAAAACGGTCCTTAGATAGTTAGACCGGGGGTTAACGAATAACTGGCTAGCTTACCATTTAGCGTTCATTTTAATAAGGCCTGATATTATAATATCATTAAACATAAACACGAACTGACGTGTCGTCTCATTTTTATAAAATCGATGTAGTTACTCATGCATCCCTATATACCATCTTTGTAAACGATCATCGATCGAGAGATCTTTAATTTTATATCACAAAATGTGTATAAGTTATTGTTACTTATTTATTTATTATAAACGATTGCAGTACCTACAGTACATAACGAAGAAACGTTGTTGTAGTATTTGCTGAATCAAAATTGCTTCGTCCTAAATATTTATATTCTATCGGAAAATTGCTTGGCAAAGTAGCTTTCTATTCATAAATTTTCCTGATCTCTCAATATAGTCATAAAACTATCTAGCTGGAAAAATAGATGTTCAAAGCTGAGATTCCCTGGTAAGTTTATAGAAACCATCTATCCAAGATATCGTTAGAAAATTTAATCTTGAATATATAAAGTATGCAAAAGGAATTATATTATTGTGAATGACAAAAAAATATGTAATTTCAAAAATTCAAGTATGTAATTTAAAACTAATAGCGGAGATGGGATCGTAACTGTTCTACCCATACTTTACAATTGCCTCTGTACAGCTTTGTTTTGCTTTCATTAAATAGCCTTAAACGCACCAGTGTCCAACGAGTGTATCTATATATAGCATGCGTTGGAAACGTAGACTAGGATACATTATGTGGGCAGGCATATTAATATTACCGAATTGTAATTCGAAGTGTCTTAACACTAGGTATCGAAGTTCCGTCTGCCTATCGTAAGGGCAGGGCAGGGTGCCCTGCCCTTACGAATTATAGCACGAAGCTGAAAATATATATAGGTAACACAAACAACTTTGTAATGAAACTTATCTATAATAATCATATATATCAATACACATTTGTAAAGAGATTCGTTATTTCCAACAATTATAAAACCTTGACTGTCAGACCAGATAGTAGTTATTGTTCAGGTGTAACAGGTAGCTTCATTTAGGTAGAATTTTATTGCCGTCTAGGACCAGGTCACGGCTATATTAAACTTGAACTAATAAAGACCAATATGTATGTATTCAAACCTATATTCAACCGAAAGGTGAAATCAGGTTTGTTCAACAACTTTGGGTTCTTAAGTAGAACAACTTGGATGTAACATAAAAGTCATAAGAAGATTCGGATTCAGAAATAGATGTAGGTAGTTTTTGATACAATATTTTGTATATAATATACATAATAATTGAAAATAATACTAAACTTAAATTTAAAAAGCGTATAAAAATTTTGAACGAAGCAGGATTTGAACCCTGCGCCTCTGGAATACCGTTCCAGAGGCGCAATTTTGCATTACCTGGTCAAGTAACAATATGAAATTTATATATTGTATGGATATTATATATTGCCACATGTAACTTGTCTCAGAGATACTCTTAACTAATTAGTTTATATACTTTTTGGTACCGATATATGTATACGATGTATTTGATACAATATTGAGGTCTGTCGTGGAACAGGAGCACAAGCGTGTGGCGCGACGGGTTGTGGGTTCAATTCCAACTCGAGGAAATGATATATGTAATATTTTCGTTTCTTCACTCTGGTAGAAAGGCAAAGCGCGGCGTTAAGTTCCGCCACTCAACACGCAATGCCTCCAATTCGGCGGAAAGTGGGGAATGGAAGTGGAACGGAGTGTCTTAACACTAGGTTCCCGGGGTTCCCTCTGCCTACCCTGCCTCGTGCGGGATACTGCGTGAAGCTTCAAATTCGGTTCCCAATATGAAGTTCCCCGATTCCCTACCATGTCATGTGCGGGAAACAGCATGAAGCTGAAAAAAATAAAAATAAAAAGATACTGACTATCTCTCGTAACCACATGTGACTGGTTTGTACTTTATTATTAGGAAATTTATGACATTATTGAGTTCAAATAAGTAATAGACACGTCATAAATAATGTAATTAAAATTTTGAAAGTAATTGATTAGCAAAGAATTTAGTACGCCAAACTATATTTTTGATATGTATTACATTTAGCTTTCACTTAAGTTTTGGAATGTATATTTATTATCGTTTTAATAAACTTATAAATGGCACGCTGGGAACAACATAAAATATGAACAGAACAAACTAATAAAAAAACTCTTTTTTTTTTCTACAAAAAGATACATACGTTAACTGTTTATCGTAAGAATTATAATAATTTCTTTAAAATTATATATGGAAAGAGACATATTGAGGCGGAATGGTTAAATCGTGCGATTTAAACGCGTCAGATTATTGGTTTAATCCCCACTCGGGGAAATATTTAAAATGTTCATCATACTTAACTGGTAACGAGATAAAGCGCGACGGTAATTTTTGCACTTCAACAAGCATGGCCTTAAGAATTCAACGCTCAACACTAGAGTACCAAGTTCCCTCTGCCTATCCTGTGTCTATATGTGTGAGATCATGATATATTTTAATACATGAAATATTTTTTGAGATTAAAATATATAAATAATTTACAATCTTTATTTAAAAAAAAAATATTATGGTTTTGTTAATTCACTCATACTCAATTTTAAGAAAGCTTTTCATATAATTATACTTACTATTTTCAATAATAAAAATATAAATGAAATCGTCTAATAATTCTCAGTTGAACGAACCACTAGGGGTCAAAGTCTGTTAACTTCGTTCCTATTAAGATAAGACGGATTTGTATTCAACGATATTTTAATCTCAAAGACCTTTGAAAACGATAGTGACGGGACAGGTAAAATATGAATGTTGACAAAACAAAATATTTATAATGGCTTAGTAGATTTTTTTTTTTATTTATATCTTAACGTCTTTTGAAATTATTTTTGAGGATGAAAATCTTTAATTCGTCTGCTTTAAAATATACTGTGAGTGTTTTTATCAGCTTAGGCAGAGCCCTTGTGTAAAGAAATTGTCATATATAATTTTATAATAAAAAGAAAAGAAAACTTATTTATTTTAAAGGTCATTAGTTTAAGGAATAACTATTAGATGTCTTCAGTCTTTCGAATTACGTTTTTTTTAGCATTTTTGAACGTTACACGTATCATTATAATAAATAAGTTATAATAAACTGAGGGGGAAAAAAAATAATGGTTCTATTTATGAGTACAGACATGTTTAATTCCATCGTACTTATTAGCTACCTTTAGTTTTCTTTTGTGTTTTTAGCTAATGTTTTTTTTTTTACAGTTTTTTTTTATTTTGAATAAGCGAGCATTACTCAGTTAATGTTTTTACCAGTCTTTGTCAGAAGAGGGTTTGTTTTCAAAGCTTTTCATTCGTGTAAGTTCATATAAAGAATAATCGGCCGCTAATCGGCGCATCACACATTTAATTTAATTTCAATAAGTTTTATTTTTCTGATGATTAACGTAAATGCATCTACATATTATATACATTTTTTTTTAAATAAAAACAAATGTTTGGATCGTTGTTAACATATGTAATCCCGTTTCCCTCCGCGAAAATCACGTTTAGGCGGAACGGATTCCTTTTTAATAAAATAGGCTTGCGCTTTCACGGTGAAAACCGGACTTAATAGGCGATACTGGATCCTTCGGATTGTCGTAGCGGATAAATGCATATATTTTTAAAATTAGCGCCCGTTTTTTTAGTCATAGCACTTTATATATCAAACGAATAACAAGTCTGAGATAACATTCTTACTAAAATAGAGACTGAAAAAGAAGACTAAGCTTAATGAGATTCTATAGAGGTGCAAGCGAGTATAAAATTACGTTTGTTACCGAATGCGGTAACTCAATGTTGATTTTTTTTCCTTTTTAATTAATAGTTTTTTCAAGCAATCGGGTTATTCAGCTTTCAATATTTTTTTATTCCTGCACATATGATCGGGTAGACAGAGGGAGCTTAGAACTTAATGTTAAGGCATTTTCTGCCGAATTCGAGGTATTACGTGTTGAGTGGCAGAGCTTTATGCTGCTAGCTACAAACAACAATTGTTTGCAGAGCGAGGAAATATTAAAAATTTCCTCGAATGGGCATCTACGACCGGTCGTGTTTACAGTCGCACACCTGTGTCAATAATTTGATATAAAAATTTAATACTGAAAAAATATACATAATAAAAAAACTAATACTGAAAAAAAATATATAATAGAGGCCTGTCGTGGGGCAGCGGCACAAGCGTGTGACTGTAACCGACAGGTTCTGGGTTTGATCCCTAGTCGAGGAAATGAAATATTTAATATTTTCGATTTCAATATTTAATGTTTCATTTCTTCGCTCTGGTAATAAGGCAAAGCGCGGCGTTGAGTTCCGCCACTCAACACGCAATGCCTCAAATTCGGCGGAAAGTGGGGAACGGAAGTGGAACGGAGTGTCTTAACATAAGGTTTCCGGGTTCCCTCTGCCCACTCTGCCTCGTGCGGGATACAGCGTGAAGCTAAGAAAGAAAGAAAGAAAGAAAGAAAGAAAGAAAGAAAGAAAGAAAGAAAGAAAGAAAGAAAGAAAGAAAGAAAGAAAGAAAATATAATATTGAAAACTGCTTTTAAATCTAATTAGCCGCTTTAGGAGTGAAGATTCCAGTAGAACTAAACGCCAGGTTGAACAGTCGTTATTTTAGGGTATACTTCGAAAAAAATAAATTGCAGTCCTTATAGAATCATGTGGTTATCTATTTATCTCAAGATTGTGTGAAGATACCAAATTGAAATTATTGGTCAAATCACCAAGTCAACAGTCCCTTAGAGGAAAGAAAAAAAAATAATTTCTAAGTCAACGTAATCAAAATATACAAGCGCTCATGTTATTTTTACCGCATACTGTTTTGAAATTAGTTGCGTAATCAAAATTCATAGGATAGTGTCCGTTCACATAAAGTTATGAAATTTTACAAAAAAAGATATTACAAAGTTGTATTTGTAGTTACCTCATACAGAATTAGTGCATACTGCAAACTTTGTCAACTTTTGATATACTTTCCACTGATCTATCTTAAAATTAATATCGAACTTGTGAGACTCGCACTCGACCGTTTGTTTCTTATTTCGATTAAATGGCATTAATTTCGAGTGATATTTTTACAATTTCGTTACGTTCAAAATGTTAAAAATAAGGATACGAATTTCCATTGATTATTAACTTGACGTACATATTGGACCGTACTGGAGAATGGATCCAGTATTCTGATTTGACTGGATTCTAAATGAATATAACTTATAATTTTAAAAATTAAAATACTTACTTTACTTATTCAATCAGTAAGTTTTAGTTGACATAATAAAAACACAATTGCCCTTATACAAATTATTTACATCGCCATCATTTGTAAAAATATGTAACTGCTATCAGTTTAATATGTAAATAGCAATACTATTGCAAGTAAATATATACTTTCGTTCAAATAAAACACAACAGATGGTGCTATATACAAAATATAAGTACTAGTAACGGACGTAACTGCGTAATGACGTTTCTAGCAACGATCGGCCCGCCATGAAATTGAATTTTAATTTTGCCCGCCAAGAGAAAAGTTTATTTATAAAAGTTTATTCTTATCTATTATTGTTTTGTCGAATTTATATTTTAAAAACAAGAGAAGAAATGTTTTTTTGGACTGGATTCACCCGCAGGACCCTCGGTTGCAGGAGAGTACATTACCAACGCCCGAATACGATCTAATGCTTGAACCGAATTGTCTTCGGACTTGAAATGTCATTCGATCGGGTATATAAGCCTGGTCAACCAAATTAGGTGATATATGCCAAATGTGTAATAAATAAAGAGACACAATTGTACCTTAATGCATTCCAATTTCTTTCACAATAAATAATGACGAAATAATATGGATATACTTCCAGCCATTTTAATTTTGAATTACGTAAAATCATATTGCTCTGAAACAATTATTCTTAGAGATAATTTCTGCACAGCTTATTCCTTGAAGTTTTGAAAACTGATTACATAAGAAGATTTTCATTTAATATCTTAGTTTGCGTTGCAATTTTTAAGTAAAAAAAAAAAACATATATTTGTGGAATAGTATTTTCAAATCTTACCTAAGTAAAAAACAAATACTGTGACTTCTTTGATTGAAATTTGAAATTTCAATTTCCGATTTGTCGTCAAATACTGAAAAATGTTTACTTACAAACTTGAAAATTAACAGGAAAAAAGCTGTGTGTGAAAAAAAGCTTATAAATTATAGCTTTAAATATTTTATAATTTATTTTCTACATCCCTCAGATGGCTTGGATGCAATATTTTTGCTTACTTTAAAGAACGCTTGGACAGCCTTGCTTCCTAGAGTTGTCTCTAGTACTTTTAAAGTCTTTGTAACTGTTTTAAGCGCCTTGAAATAAGTAATTTATAATAAAATATAGGATTCAAGAAAATAGCCTCTCTCGTTTAAATCTTTATTTAGAATAAACAGTACAAAATAAAAATTGAACATCTTGAAGCTGCAATTTAGAACTATTTATAATTAATATAGAAAATTATCACTAAACATATGAAAGGAATATTATATTATGCAAATAATTACCTATTTATGTCAAAAAATTCTAACATTTGCATTTGAAGTAGGTACTTAACTCTAAGATACTATGATTGTATCTTTAATTATCAATATAGTTCATAAATATTGTAAGTTATCTAATATTTTATATGAAGTAAAGAAAATAAGAAGTGAATATGGATATGCTGATAAAATTTATAAGTTTGGCTGTAAAGATGATAAGCAGCCTTCTAAGATAATTATGTATTTTATCAAAAGAATTTTACAAATTTGAAAAACGATTTGTTTCCCCTTTTTGGATATCTATGTGAATTAAAATAAACACATTTTTTAAAACGAAAAGCCAAAAATGGTTTCAGCAGGTTTACACTGTCAGCCGATACAAGGAAAACTTTGAAATTATTATCAAAAAACTTTAAGCATTTTTGTATATGGTTTTAAAATAATGTTTAGTCATACAAACTTTATTAGGTCAGGACTAGAAACTATTGTTCTGAAAAATAAATAAATAGTCGATATATATTTTTCGTAAGGTATTATTTTCTTAAAAATTCCATAAAAAATTGAAAGATTAAAAACAACTAACACCGTTCAAAGCTTAAAGCTAAAGAAAACAAATAAATAAAAATGTTCTTATTGAGATGTCAATTATAAAGAGTCTTGAGATCTAAAAGAAACATCTTTCCAAATATTGGAATTGAATTAAAACTAATATTTAATTAAGCGTAAATATCTTAGCGTTTTAAATAAATTATATAACTAAATAAATCTAATGAAACCCAATCACAGACGAGGCATTTTGTAACTAAACAAATATTATTGTACTTGCCATTACTATTGTTTGTATTATTCATACATTTCAATATGAGTTCTCTTAATATAAATAATATAATATTAGATTTTTTATGGTGAAAAAACAATGGATATAATGTACATACTAATACAAAGAATATGATTTTTTAAACTATTTATATCAACTACAGTATATTTGTTATATGCGAAGGACATTGATGTAATTAGAGATTATTTCATTATAATGATTACTACACCACAAATTCTATTAAGAGTGTACATTTAGATTTAAATTTTAATATTTTTTCGAAAATTCTTGAGAGACGATTGCATTCATTTTAAACTGAAAATTACCTAAATTAAGTGTGTATAGTCCCTTAAAATGCTAACAGTAAACTAAATTAACTGATTTTCTAAAAATCACTGGCTTTTATTTATTATTATATTAAATAAGAAATAATTCTTAAATTAATGTAAAGCAATCAATCGTCTCTCCATCTAACAGTGATCTATTAGACTACAGTACATACATATAATATAAATTTAATATATTATTTTACTTGGCGGTGCGGCGGAATTAGTACTCATGGCTTGCTCTAACGTGTCTAAGCGCCTGTAGGCGTGTCCACGGCTGTTCCGACGTTTGCCTGATTGTCTTCCTTCTACTATTAGACCCAAAATCTGTAATAAAAGGTTAATTGTGATAGTAATGTAAATTTATTTTTTATTTATTTATTATTATTTAACAATTCGTTTTCATTTCTTCACTCTGGTCTGAGGCAAAACGCGGCGTTGAGCTCCGTCATTCAACACGCAATGCCTCAAAGTCGGCGGAAAGTAAGGAACGGTTGTGGAACGGAGTGTCTTAACACTAGGTTACCAAGTTTCCTCTGCCTATCCGGCCATGTGCGGGATACAGCGTGAAGCTGAGTGAGTACAACAAATCTTTATACCAAACAACAATCTTTTGCGTGGATGTCACAGTGAGAATGAAGAAGAACGTGCTCAGGTGGTTTGGGCACGTCGAGCGAATGAGTGAAGAAAGAATGGTAAAAAAGATTTATGAAGGAAAAGTGAGTGGTAAGAGAGGGAGGGGGAGACCTCGGTTGACCTTCGAAAACACAGTATCGACGATAATGCAGGACGGTCACGTAAATAGCATGAGGACCCCCCGGAGGGCATGTATGAAGAGGTAGATGACAGTGGACGAGGCGAAAGAGGTATGCCGAGACCGTAGCGTTTGGCGCTCCGTTCTCTCTGCCTACCCCGCTAGGGATATAGCGTGAAGCTAAGTAAAGTAAGTAAGTAAACAACAATCTTAACCAAGCATTTTTATCTAAAATCATTTGAATATTTTCATATATTTTTTTTAATTATTATAAAGAGACCTAATTCCGATAATAATTTATTGGAAAACATAATGTTGAAAATTTATATAATCTGTCACTCCGATATAAGACAATTTCTTTACATTTCTAAATTAGGACAATGTCAAATTATTTGTGTCGTAACTTTCTTTCTATATAAAAACAGAAGTATTTTTTTTTTATTAAATTATAAATTTATTTCAATTATATATGTTTTTACTATTAAAAGACATTTTTTAAAATTTAAACAATATGCCGTACAGTCATGGTCAAATAAAACTGATTTTATTATAAGGCATAAAATATAACACAATTACGTTATGATGTTTGATTAGACTTTAAGGCCGTAACAAACTTAACGACCGAAGGAAATCGTGGGATTGCGTATTACAACAAATAACTGTATAAATGATCATAACTGTAATTTTTATTAAAATTCTTACAACTTTCAATTTGATTTTTATAAGATTTGTACTTTATTTTTAAAGATAATTTCATATTTACTTGTTGAGTTATGACATGTATTACGACAATTTTATTAAGGCCTGTCGTGGCGGAATCTTTACTTTAGGATCCCAAGTTTCCTCAGCCTACCCGGCCATGTGTGGGATACACCGCGAAGAGAAAATAAATCAAAATTAGACATGGAACATCTAAAAATTCCTTCCAAAGTTGTGCCAATATTCCAATTTTTTTACGTTAATCTATCATACATAACAGACATAATGAACAATATTAAGAAATTACCATCGTGAGCTAAACATGTGACAGTTAAAAAATTTGCAGCAATGGTTGCCCGCATTTTAATTAATATTAATATAATATTTATCTATTTGTATGAACCTTTTGGAGATAAATCGCATTATTACTTAAAGTTTAAGGATTAATATTTATTATATTACTGGTATTGCAGATGCAATAAAATCCATACTTATAATATATTGAAATGTAAAAACGGAGATCGGAGTGTCAAGACATTATATTATCTGTCTACATTGCTGTACTGAAAAAAGCATATCATTTAAATAGATAAATCACTGATCGACTTACCACTTTACTAAACTTGTTTTTGTTATGATACACAATGTATAGAATGATCACGATCACGACGGCGGTCAAGAACAACGGGAAGAAGTGATCGTCGTCATCATTTAACGAATCTTGCATTGAATTCGGAAATATTTCCGCAACTGAAAAAATAATTATATGAATATAGAAACAAATATCTTATTGGTAATGAATATTAAAACTTGGATGTTTTGTTTGGATAATTGCATACATATATAAATTAGGCAATAAGTACAAGAAATTAAAATAAATAATAAAAATATAATTACAACAACGTAAATGTTACTAATAAAATCGTTGTACTTCTCGAAGTTTCGAAGCATTTTATTAGATAATATATTTTTTTTTATTTCTATTCCGCATATATTTTATTATTAATTTAAGGCGATGTAATGGTTATCGTACATTTATTATTTAATATTTCAACTGGGATTGGAACCCACGGCCAAACGATTGTAGCTAAATATGTCAACTTTGCCTTGAATATGACCAATAGTGCAATATTTCAATTATAAATATATCTTTTTTCTTATCTTGGCCAAAAAGCTTCCTTATAGAGATAAGTAAACCTTTGTGAACTAAATGTATTTAATTATATTTTACGTCATTAACTTCAGTACAATAAATCATTTTATACATAATATTATTTTTACCAAATATGAATTTTGTTAATGTAGTACCAAGTAAATGCATTGAACAGTTTATGTTTACATAGCTTCAAGGCTGCACTTGATTAAACATAGTGTATTTATTTGTTAAGATAATATCGGTAACAATTATTGATGTCGACCATTGTTATGAAATTTAATGTGTAGTTATTTTATAAAAACTAATGACATTCTTGTCAATATTAATATAATTTGGATTACTGTATTTATATTTTCGTTTCAAACGGAATTACAGTACACATATCAAAAAAAGATTCTTTCAGAATAGAATCTATATAGAGAATTATATTATTATTAAGTTGCTTCCAATATTGATGATAGCCGCACTTTAAATAAGTACACGATAATGTACCTATCTACTTAATAATTCTGATTTAAAGTTAAGTTTTAAATGACATCATTAAAAAATATTTTTATCCAAATTCTCATATAACTTTTAATAGTTTGGTAATTGAACTATTTCACATCTATTGTCTAGACTTTTACAACTATGGCAGACAATGTGATGTATAAATAGTGCTACAAAGATCAGCAATCTTAATTTCTATGATTTACTTGTAAATAGCAGACAAGTGTCCAAACAATTTTTAACATTACTGTAAACACAGTTTTTAATATATTTTTAAATTTGTATGCAATTCTATTAGTAAGATGAGGTCGGTTGCGGCTTCGCCTGCCTAAACTACATACCGATAAAATTATTACAGCAGCAATTTTGCCACACAAAACTTTATATTCATACAGGTTTTGATTTAATAAATCGATTGAAATGAAACAAACAAAAAATCATGATTGGAGTAACCTTCTACTAACTAAAATATTATACTAAAATCTGTTTTAAATAAGCCGTTTCTGAGATTTACGCAAACAAATGCACTGACAAACAGACAAAAATTAACGTTATCATTATAATGTCTTTGATTATTGCGATTGTTACACATTTAAAATGAAACACTTTTAACCGGATTAATCGCGTATATTGAATGGTAAAATGTTTAACGTTCAATATACGCGATTAATAAAGTATTTCATTTAAAACGTTATCATTGTTTTGAATAAAGCCCCCCATAATATTTTTTCTCATATACCTGCCATGTACAGACAGCGATTTGCTACAGATTATATGTATAGATATCTTACTTGACAATTACATAGTATGTACTTAATGTAGCGGTAAGTTTTAAAATTAGTATTATATCTTATCGTCATATTTAACATTTCGAGTCAACTTTCATCAACACCGAAAATCACTTACGTTCAATTTTACAACTTCATGATACACGATAATCTTATCAAACATGTAATAATCAAATAGAACATTAAAAAGCATTTACTTATATGTAAGAGTGTGATTATAAACGACTATAAGCGACAGGTTGTGGATTTGATGTACTTGACGAATTGAAGTGCGGCTTTGAGTTTCGCCAATACCTCAAATATCCAAGACGTAGACTTTGTCTTTACTCAAGTCACTGCGAATAGAGGCTGATGTAAAAACTTTAAATTTTACAGTTCTATTTTATATAATATAGTCGGTCGCTCTAAGATTTTCTGAACTTGTGCGCATTGTTCACTCGGAAAGAAAATATTTATAATAATAATATTTCAAATCCTAAAATCAAATCTGCGCATATTCCACATTTAGGAAATAAAAATACATGTTAGAAAAGCGCTTAGACTAAAATTATTTTTTTTTTTTAATTCAAAGTGTGGGATATCACTTCTCACTTAAATATTTAAAAAAATAAAAAGCTTTTACATTCTTATACATAACTGTTAGAAAAAGCACATTAGTAACCACCACACCGCTTTTACTTACAAATCACAAAAATGCACATTTATAAAAAAATAAGATTTATGTAATATAATGATTATTTAAAAGAACTATGCTTTTGAGTGATAAGGCAAAATATGTCCTTGTCTTTTCTTTTTCTTTTGTTTTATTAATGTTGGCTGTATAATGTATTTAAAAAAATAATAATAAATTAGTAATCATTATATTATACATAAAAACTACATAGCAAATAAAACAAATATACATGCAACCAAACCCATGAAATTAGTTTTGACTAAAAAGGAAAAAAAGAAACTGAAGACCAATAGAAAAAAAATCATAATGATCATAGAACAACACCAAAGTGCAAAAGATTTATCATGAATTATATTCCTTATTAAAGTTTTTTTTTTGAAAATTTGCTTAAGACCTACAGGTAATAGAAAAATTAAAACAATGATCTAAAAAAATAATAATATGTTGAGACTGTTGTCACAATGACGGTGTCTGAATATTAAACGGGTTCATTTCCTTGCATCAATCTCAATAAAAAGCATGGCATTGAGTTCTGCTACTTGACAGCTTGCATCTCGAAAATTGGGCAAAAAGTACAGAAAAAATATGGTGTTTAGTAACTAAGAAGATGTTTAATAACTATAGATATAAGAAGATATGACCAAAATAACAACATTCACATAACTAGAGAAAGAAAAATGCTACTTTAAGAGACAAATATTGAAAATTATAGTATTTTTTGATAAAAATTTTGCTATAGTAACTATCAGGGACTAAATACCTATTTGCGGACCACTATAAATTTTGAATGTTGTGTCATTTTCAATTTCAATTCTACTTTTTTTCCGTTTCTCATCAATCCCAGTCTCTGGTTCCGCTTTGTTATCATTATTTTGAGGTAAATTTAGCAAATCATTATTATCTGAAAGCATTATTTATTGAATTACTTTAAGAAAATTTTATCAAGGAAAATTATGGTTAAGTTAATAAAGCCAAGATAGAATTAGTCAATAACAATTGATTAGTAAGATTATAACAAAAATAAATTAAGTACATTGCACAATATTAGATAGACAGTAAGAAAATAAATAGCATATATTAATAATAACAATAATACATATCTGCCAAACATGTTTAAATATTATATAAAAATTATTTTATTCCTTTAATCTGAATGCATGACAAATCAGATGAAAAAGAAAAACTTACTTCCTTCAATTTTAGAATCCATCTCTGACTTGGACATTGGTTTAGGTATGCCTCCATCTTGATCATACTGATGATCTGAAAAATAATTCAAAACATTCATGGATATAAATCAATTAAAATTAAAACATTCAAAACATGTATTATAAACAAGTAAAAATATGTTTTGTTACATACAAATTAGACACAAGTACAAACAAGACAATGGAACGGAGTATCTTAGAACATTAAGTTGTCTAGCAACCTATGCCTACCCTGCCATGTGCGGGACACAATGTAAAGCTTACAATGTAAAGCTTTTGTTTTGATTATTGTGTTATAATTTTTAAAATATTATTTTTTAATATGTAATAGGCTTATCTTGGAGGAAAATTATTGTTAAGCTGCAAAGCTTTTCTGTAGAGGAAATTTAGGGCTAAACTTTACTCTTACTTCTTCACCTGATTTTGATAAATCATGTAAAAATTTCCAAGATAGCCAGTTGATTTTAATACCCACAACCATTGTGTAACTAATACACTAACAGATATCCCACTATGCTATGAAAGAGGATGTTGCTATGAACTAAAGATGTAATATATAGTATAAATCATATTAACAGCTTTTGTAGTGGACACATATTTAGGTTAATTTTTCCGTTTAACATTTTACCAATAGGGGGAGGTTCCATTCCCCACTTTCTTCCAAAAGGTGGTGCCTGTTGAGTAGCAGAACTCAATGCACACATTGCGTTGTTACAAGTGAATTAAAAATATTAAATATTTCATTTCCTCTAATGGTAATTGAACAACCTGCTGTGATTACACTTACATACTTGTGCCACAACACCACAAAAGGCCAATATATACCTAAGGTTCTTTTATAGATTTAACATGTAACACTAAAAAAGAAATAAAAAAGGAGAACATATAAAACAATAGATCACTTACCATCCTCTTCATCATCTTCCTGATCATCATCTATAATACCATCATCTTTAGGATTATCAATTACAGACAGAGTATCTTTATCTTTTAATTCATTATTTTTTTTACTATCTTTCTCTTTAGATGCCACCACTGGTTTTTCTATTTCACTTTTCACAGCTGTTGGCACAATTGCAACAGGAGATTGCATAGTTTTTATAGGATTTTCTAATTCAACCTTTTGTATGGCATTGGTTGAACTATGATTAATAATTGTAGTGGCATCTGCATTTATTACAATTGGTTTAGTAGTTTCTATTTTAGAAGATTTCTCTTCCAATTGTTTAGATACATTTTTAGAGGGTGTGCTGCTATCAACTTTATCCACAGTTGGTAATTTATCAACATTACCCTTATCATTTTGATTTACTGTTGCTTCAACTGTTTTAGACCCAGTATCAATTTCATTGGTCATTTGTAGAGGTGGTGCTGTCACATTTTTTATTGCTTCGGTTCCCCACTTGTAATATTTACAAAAGAAATTGACATCTACACTTAGGAGCTCTTCTTTAGTGGCACACATTTTAACGCATAAAACTTCAGTTTGAAACACTTTTTCGAGATCTAACTCTGGGTATTCCTGTAGATATTTCGGTTTCCATGACACAGCTTTCTCACATAAGCTTTGAATATTTTGTGTTTCTTTCATTTTAGATGAATAATCGGTTTGTATATCATACTTGGATTTATCGAACGTTTCACATAGTTGTTTATTAATGTCAAAGAACATCAAGCATTTGGGTTCCAGGTACATATCCAATACAGAACTGGCATTGCAACGTTCGATTTGGCTCTTAATTAGACTAGAAATCACTGCATTTTCACAAGTTTGCGCAAGAGCTTGCAATTTATTTCCTATCGGAATATGGTCCGCATTCTCTGGTATAGGAAAACCGAAACTGAGATAATACGTATTAAATAATACTAACAATAAAATATATTGGAACATGGTTGAATATTTGTAAAAATGTTACTTCACTGTAAAGCTATATTGTATATTAGCCAAGAATAACGGTACTTGCACTAGAACATTGGTCTAATATCGCTTTATTGACAAAATGCTTTTTACTACATGTCCAATTTTAATCAAGAATTGACAAGTATGGTACAGATTAGGTAAAGTAAATTATTTCTAACAGATAATATATACGAGCGTACCATAGTACACGTAAAACTTAACTATAAAAATATTTTTATCTTACTATTGTAACTTGTGTTAATAAATAAAACTTAATTAACATCAAATCAATCCTATATTATACCTATTGGATACCATTTAAAAAATATATAACAATTATAGAGGGTAGAGTTAAGGAGAACCATTTTACACTAAAGAAAGAGAGAACCATTTAGCCGAGTGATTCCGACTTAGAATAAGATCACCCTGGTACTGACGGTGTCGTAACACGGTAAGAGGAGACTACTATGCGTACGTGCGTGTGGGAGAGTCACGGATCATTACCACCCTCGGCATTTAAAACCGAGGTTAAGTAGTGGTTTCGGCCGCTGCGTTCCGCATTGGGTAATGCCGGGCCCTGGTGCCCAGCCACCTTATAGATCGACAGCGCACCTGTAGTTCCTCTGGTGCTACACGGGGCCATATGCGGCGGTAATCACTTACCATCAGGTGACCCGTACGCTCATTTGTCATGTCTTTCCATAAAAAAAATCATTTTACAAGAGTGAAAAGTTGAAAAAGCGTCCTTCTGTAGCAGCAAATAATGGTTTGAATGGTATTATCAAAGAATGATATGAATGTTTGAATGGTATTATCAAAGAATGATATGTGTTGGGTTTAGGGAGGAAAGAGATAAGGAGAAACATCTTCTATGAGATAAAAGTTGAAAAAGAGTCCTCTTATGTTTAGTATATCTCGTGACTTGTATGGTTAAGAAATATACAGTTTTTAAAATATGAACTATTTAGGTAATCGTAAGCAAATATAACTGCAAATATATCTAAAACTGCTGAGAAAACGTGGATAAATGATTTGAAACTTCTAAAAGTATAGTTTTGCTATTTTTCAATAATTTTATTGTTGTTAATGCAAGAAGAAAAAGTTTAGATAGATATCATGGGAAAGCTTTGTTCTGTGAAAAATTATCCAAGTGGATAAAAATTAAGAAATAAAAGGATTAATCTCATCTCTTCGTCTCAACCTGTCTTTTTTACCAACAGTATGTATAATTGACTTGTTATAATAATTTTATAAAACCGAACTTAACATATATACAGCAATTTGTTGTTTTAATAATAATTGACTCATTAAAAAAAAGTGATTAGAAAAATTTAAATGTCACTCGTAATGACAAAAACATTAAAGAATTTTTTTAATGTTTTCGTCATATTAAGTGATGAAGCGGAAGTCTTTCTTTCCTTTTTTAATTTAGTATCCTTCTCATTTCTAATAATTTGTGGCGCTGTTTTTAAAATTATCTCTACTACGGCGCCACCAATTTGCTTTATTACGGTGATCACTTTTTAGTGTACTGAGATGGTTCTCAGCATTAATATTGTAGGCAAAACAATGTTATGATGTCAAGTCTTAGCATCGATTACTTTAAATGTGGATATATTGCAAAGATATTTTTTTATAGTTTCATGTCAAAGTTGACCTAATATATCGATTTTAAAAATAAAAAATAAAAAGTTAAAAATAAAAAATGTATTATATGCCTAGACGAACAACATATTGTTTTGAAAAAGCAATAAGTTTTTAGCCATAGAATTGCTGCACTTGAAATTGCTTGCATAAGTTATAGAAATAGTAGTTGTGATTAACACCAATAGATGGCGCTTGTTTATATACCAGCAAAGTGAAATGGAAAACGAAAACATTTTTCAAGTCCTAGTGCTTTTATCACGATAACCTTTAATGCTATATGTTTTCCCTCTCGGCACATGATAACGATTTTATTATTATCCGAAACTGACATATTGTTGATTATTATAAAAACGTGTTTGTTATTTATTATCTGCTTTCCTCTGTGTTTAAGTCATAAAGAATGTGTATGTGTCTAATGGCACAATAGGCCACACAGTATAGAGAAAACCCAAGCACACCAATAGATACCTCAATGATTAATCTCATTACCACCCTACACAGTTATCTACTGTTGGCAAATCTTTATTTCAGAGAGCCCACCAAGTCTATGACGCTGAACCCCTAAGGGACGAACTTCGACAGGTGAAGACTGTCCTTCATCAGATTAAGCAGCCAGTTGCCTGCCAGCATTGCCAGAAGACCAATAAGCCACCTACAGTAGAGAGGCAGCCGGCACATTTGCCATATAAGGAATTATTATCCTGCCTGGATTGGCAAAATTAACTTTTTAAGAAGAGCTTCGATTAAAACAATATTCAAGCCTAACAAGGAGCCAATTCTTAAGAACAGTGAAAAGTAATATTATGCGGTTTGTAGGTATATACAAACTTGATTCAAGTCTGCGATCTGAGTGTCGCTCATCATATATTGGTCAAACAAAAAGAAGCCTCGGTGTTATGGTAAAGGAGCATATCTCCAATATTAAGAATGTATCAAAGTCAGCAATGTGTAAGCATACATACTGACAAATCCAACCAATAGATCGAGTTTGATAAACCTCATCACCATTAGAGGTAACAGATATATCCCAAGAGTGATCCGCGAGACCATTGAAATACAAAAACGTCCTAATTTCGGTAGAGGAGATAGTTGGAAACTTTCAACCACGTGGGACCCACTCTTAAAAAAAAAAATAAAATCATTCTGCAGGAATCCAAGACAATACGCGAGGTAATTAGGAAATCATTGGCATTAGTTTAATATAATAATTATGTCAATGGACAGACGAATGGCACCTTAGTCTGCACGTGACCAAGAACTATTGCAATGTGTTAAAAATTTCGGATTTCCAAAATTTATAGAAAACAATGCACGCGATAATCTGGTTAAATTTGTTTCATCGTGAAAATCAATGATCCTAATATATGTTAATCTGTAAATAATTGATCTTTCTTGATTAATTATTATTCTTATGACTGAGGCGATAAATTCAAGAAATTAAGTATGTTTTATATAAATTATTGGAATTATAATATTAAATTTTAAGGTTCTTTAAAAAAAATAAAGAAATTATGAAATGTAAGATTAGCATTAATGACATGTTGTTAGAAAGAGTAAATGAAGTGGCATATCTGGAAAGTATGTTTAGTAGACACAGAAAATATGAAAATAATATGGAAATTGCTACCGGTATCAGCGGTAGTTAATGGTGCCTTAGCTGCATTTTTGAAGGCATGGTGCCGGCGATTTTGTAGGACAGCGAAACATTAATACTGCAAAAGAAGAATGTAAAAAAAATGAACACTGTAGCGATCTCTTCGTAGGTAATGTGAAATCAGTTTTGTTAATTAAATCCACAATTAAAAGATACACAGATACTAGCGAGCATGTCACGGTGAGAATAAAAAAGAATGTGCTTAGATGGTTCGGGCACGTCGAGCGAGATGGGGGGAGACATTGGTTAAGCTTCGAAAACACAGTATCTATGATACTGGAGGAAGGTTACGTAAAAAACATGAGGACCCCCAGAGGGCATGTTTGAAGAGATTGACAACGTAGCGATTAGCGCTCCGTTTTTTTCTGGCTATCCTGTTTGGGATTGAGCGTGAAGCTAAAAAAATATTGTAGAGGATTAAATTTGGTACAACTTTTGTTCAAACCTTTTTTTAGCCTTGAACCATTTTCGAGATAGTGAGACAAGTTTTATAGTGTCAAAATAAAGATATTTACAAGTTTATAGCGGACAGACAGATTCTCATTCCAAGACGAAATCTCTAATTTACATGGACTAAAAATCAGCTTAGGGCAATGGTCATGAGTGACAGAATCAAATATGAATAAAATTTGCATATTACTATAACGGCAATTTTGCTAGATGGCAATGGACTTAGTCTTTTTAATACATTTTTAAATATATAAGCACCTGTAATAATATGGGACACATGTGATAGTAGATATTTAAAACCGGTAGTACCAAAAGCACAATTCATATTTATAATATTAAAATTCAAATAAGTTCTTACTTATAATTATTTACAAGATCGCCTACAAAGCGTAATTAAAAACCGTTTTTTTTGTGTATCGTATTTAATAGAGAATCGAATGATGCGACCTGCTATTATCTATATCGGTCTTTTCATCCTTTCCATAACATAACATGATGTCGATGTTTTAAATTTATATCTAGCCAATTGATCGAATAAGTTTATTCTTCTGACTCTGTAAGAGATTAAAGCCACTTATACAGAAGCTTTTGTTGTATGTCTCTCATGACATACATTAACTTAAGTCAGGGGAAATTTACATTATTTTATCCTTTCTCAATAATACTTTAAAAAGCATTCATCAAATGTATACTCACATCAACTATTCTATATAGTATATAATCTATCCGCTGATTAAAAACTGGTACGCAATTGCAGTACTAAATATACCTTCTACTGTTTGAACGAATCTATACATTTAATATCTATTTGTGATGAAATAATTCAAAGTATAAAATACGAACAAAACAATTGGTTTGCCTTGGTTTTTATGCCTAAATGTTAGTATCTTTTTTAACATATTTAACTATTCCACACTTAGGAATAAAATATATTTATTTAGAAAACCAAGTGCTGATCACTAAGTCATGCTTTCGGTCTGGTTTTGATATGAACGTCGAAATTTTAATGTTTTCTATTGAACCTGCTTCATCAATTGGAATTACAAATTATGCAAAACGTCACTATTTACCTTTTCTGTATTATGTAACATTTTTGAACAGAAAATAGTTGATCAAAGAGAAAATATAACTTTCAAAAATTTTATAATTAAATGATATATAATTTTATATTTAATGCGTGGTCAGTCTCAGTTGAATAACTATAATGGAATTATAATTTATAGCATCGTTGTTCGGTCAACAAGCAACGATTAATTGTGGTATATCATCACCACAAAAAGTTACATTATTTTATAATAATATATAAACTTTTGTATTGTATTTACAATAACTGTCATTTAAAGACTACTTATTTTGGAAGTTAAATTTCCTGTTCTTGTGGAATAAATATTACAGCAATGTTAAAAAGAAATGTCACATTTTCTGTCAATTTGGGCCGTCACGGCCATGCATATTTACAAAAATTGAGGAGTGAGTAAAATCTAAATAAATATGTAAATGATAGAAAGTTATATAATAATTGAACTTAGTAAAATTCACCTAAATAAAAAGATAGTGTATGTACGTAATTTTTTGTTTAATTATTACGTGAATGTGAGTTTGGTACTGTTTTATGATAACCTAATTTTAGTTATTTATTTGTTATGAAATTATATGAAAATATTAATTTATTGAAATTAAACGTCATTTAATAATATGCCTGTTTAAATTAATACATTTTTATGATAGTGAAATAATATATAAAAATATATAAAAATAATAATTATACAGAAAGAAAACCAAATTCATAAATTATAGTAAAATATTCATGTATTTCTTTGAATTATTAATTAAATATAATGTTTGTCATATAGATAAATCATTTAAAAAAGCAGAGAAAGAACTAATATATCACAAAAAGGTTAATAGGTCGTAGCGCAGGGGCACAAGCAAATGACTGTAAAGACGATTGGTTCTTAGTTCGACACGGCCCGAGAAAATAAAATAATTTATATTTTTAATTTAAATATTTCATATTCTCATTTTTTCGCTCTGGTAGCCAAAGCTTGGCGTTGAGTTCCGCACCTCAACACGCAATGCCTAAAATTCAGCGAAAAGTAGGTAACGGAACAAAGTGTTTTAACACTAGGTTCCTAAGTTCCCTTTGCCTACCCTGCCATGTGTGGGATACAGCGTTAAATTTAGTATAAAATTTCACACGTTTGAATATATATACACACTTTCTTTTTTTTATTATACATTATGTGTAATGAAGATCTATGTTAAATTATATGGGCAAGATTATAGGAATTACTTAGTGATTTTATACTAATTCATGACTACATTATAATAAGTAATGGTCGTGGGTTTGCTTTCCAATTACCAATGTATATCATCAGTGTGATCGAATAAAAATAAGCAGGAGTTATTTAAGTAGATCAAATCAATATGAAGAATCATGTAATTGCATGATCTAAATAACTCTGCAGATGCCGTGGATAATATTTAAACGGTTGACGTGACGTAATATACCTGACATTTTTCTCGTTAAATGGACCATTCAACACAAAAATATATTTAAATTGGAAACAATAATTCCTGCGATCAGCGAGTTGAAACAAACAAATGTACATATATAGTAAATTTATTCTTATAATATTTTTATAATTGAAATTGTTATATATTCTTTATGCTACTTATTTATAACTTAATTCGGAACAATCTTATTCGGACTTATTATACTTTGTATGTGATGCTGTAATATCTTTTTAAAACGTCTGCTTATTATACATATCTATGCAAGACTCTCCCGTTATTCGTTCCTCTCGCTTCTCTTAGTTAAATTTATGAGATCATTCCCGAAACAAAATATAATACCCATATTGAAAAAAATTGTAAGATAACATAATGTAGAATCAAAATTTTACCTTAGTGTATACTCAGTTGAGTATTCAACTGAGGACAACATTCTCCAAAGAGAGAAGACACCATAGCATCTACGGCGGGCGGTATTACAAAATGCAAGCACTATGCTGAATTTTGAACGTAGATTAGTACCTATAACATAAAACTTACAAACAACATATATGTATAAGTCAAGTTAGCCATCAGACTTCATGTTTCGCAAGAAACCGAAGATATGTAAAAATGCATTCATTAAATTAGTAATGAAACGTATTAATGTAGAATCGGTGTTAACGCTGCTACGGGTAAGCAGATTGCAAACTCCACTGACTTCCCTTGTATATGCAATACCAACTGTAGGAACGTTCACAGAAAGCAAGTACACAGAGCTTAACAATTGTCTGTATTTCACAGAAATGTGCTAGTATAAGCTGTTTGCAATTTGTGAAGCAAATAAATCTTGTGTACAATCATAACTACACCTATTACTTATTGCATGTAAAATTAATAATTTGCATAAACTTAGTAAGTAACCCGTTTAATAATAATTAGATTATTAAGTGTAAATTTAATGAAATATTCAATATGGCGTTGATTTCTGCCATTCAACACATAATGCCAAACATTTGCCAATCCAAAACATTGATTATTCGATTACTTTAGTACAAGAAATGTTATGTTATTGTATCAAGGTTCCGTTAAAATATTATGAAAACAAACATTTCTAACCGACGTATTGTTTAAAAATAAAAAAAGATACTGTATCTATAATTTGATAGCTCTGCTACCTCATAAAGCTTTATCGCTTGCTGTATGGTGTACTCTATATAATCCAAATAAGTGTTATTCTCATGTGAATATCATGTAAGCGTTTATGCAAACTTGGCGACAGTGGATCAATTTGGTAATAGCCACCGAGCCGCAAACGCAACAAATGCTGTTCAATACATCTATATGATAATTTGGCTTCCATTGTACAAACAAATTTCGTGAATACAAAACTTTTATAAGGCCAACGTAACCTTGGGGACAATAGCTAAGGGAATTAAATTCCGTTGATTCTACAAACAACTCGACAGTTTGAGGACTCCGGCCGGAGTGTTTACGTAAAACAAGTCTCAAGTGCTAATTTAATTTGCAACGGATAGTGTAACATTTTGTTGTCACTCGAAACGTTTAATTACGCCTTGCTTATTTTGAATATAAGATAGGTTAGGGGATTATAATTCTAATTTAAAACTTTTCTTGCAAATTTTTAGTTCTGTGTTTTTATCGTTTTTATAATGATAGAAATCCATTTAAAAATAGGTTCCAATAAACGAAATAGATTTAGCTTTACGCTGTATTGAGCACGTGGTAGGGTAGACAGACGGAACTGGAGGACCTACTGTTAATAAGTTAATACACTCCTGTCCGTCCCAACTATTCGTTGAATTTGAGGCAATGAGTATTGAGTGACGGAACTCAACGCCGCGCCCAACTTGAATAAGGGAATTCGATGCCTAGTCACTATGTTAGTTAAAAATCACATCACATCTTACAAAGAAATTTATATCTATAAAATAATTCCTGAAATTATTTTTTTTATCTATTATGTTGCAGTATTTATAGTCAAAAGAAAAGAACATAAAAAACAAAAAGTCGGAAAGGAAATGCTAAATTACTCGCACTAGGTTTCCTCTACCCTGCGGCATGTAACTTAAAGTCAAAATTTAAAAAAATATTAATATATAATTTGTTATTTAAATACATTTTAATTCTTGTATAACTTGATTTTTAATAGTAGGTACACACATTCAATTCTGTATTCACTTCACTGTAACAGAATTTATTCATCGCAACGTTTGTAGTCAAAATGTTATGGTAAGAAATTATACATTACGGCTGATATAATATTAATTTTGTTTGTTTGATCAATACCGCTATGTGGTAAAAACCGTATATATTTTTTTCTTTTTGATATAACTTCTAACATATAATAAAGGAAGAGAAGTGTATCCTTATTATTAGAAGTGTGTCTAAATATTCCTTGTGCATTATCTGTCCCTATGTTTTAATGAACTATAACATGATGAAGTACCATTAAAGTCAATATTAGAATAGGAATGTAAATATTGTTTTCAATGAATGAAATGACTTATAGCGTAAGGTTGAACTTCAATTCGTCATTGTATTATAAGAGTCGAATGTTTAGTAACCCTGGAATATCTTTTTCAGTGTTTTTTTTTGTTTTCCAATATGCTTTTTAATTTAGATCATATATATATAGCACCTATGAAAATCATTGTACTTTCCTATCGGATTTTTGAGAACATGAAAATGCATGTATAATGTTGATACAAAAATACAACAAAATTGTATTTATTTTATAAAGCGTGACGTTCTGTTCCGCCGCTCAATATGTAATTTTCTAATTGGACAGAATGTAAGAAAAGGAAAGGTCCTAGCTGGAAATGAGTGTCTTAACACTAGATTCCCAGGTTATCTTTGCTTACTGTTATGTGCGAGATACAGCGTAAAGCTAAGCTGTTTTAATAATTTTAGTTGATATGAGTTAACAATATATAATCAAATTACTTATTATCCATTTAAAATTATTATTATCACATATTACGCAGATAACATTTTTACGTCATAAAATTGGGTCATCATTTGGAGTGGAGCGTGTAGAGGATAACGAGGACATAATGGAACTTCGGTCAGTTGACTTCAAGTGTTTCGCGTCTATTGACGATTAAGAGGACCCATGAAGTTCACTGGCGTATTCCAAATTAAGTTACATGTATATATAAATTTTTATATTACACGTTTATTTGGCGATATCATATTTAAAATTATAGCTTAAAAATTGTGTTAAATGAAAAAAATGCACATTGGCTATCGTCCAAATGTCAATTAAGCTATAAGTTATAAGTATATATATGTATATATAAATTTAAATTATACACTTATACACTTCAACAACGCACACTTACGATTAATGGAGATCCTATTTATCTATATATAGGGTCTGTACCTCAAAATAAAGTGATCGAAACTCTCATACGAGCATTTTTTCTGTATTTTCTATATTATAAGGGTATGGTTACGTTTTTAGTTCCCGATGACCTGCAATCATGAAATCGGCGTGCAGGGTTGCATGCCAATATCGGTGACCCAAAGAAGATTAATTGGCTAGAGTGTGTGAACATTACCAAATATGCTCGAATTCATTCAAATGTTAATACAACATATATTAAAATGATGTATTATTTGCAATATGTATAAATGTGCACGTAAGACCAAACTTAATAGTATTATGTGTTTGTTATTAAAAAAAATTGCATGTATACATATAGTGTTCCGTACTATTTTTTTATCAGCATCGATCGATCGATTTCCCGCACATGGCAGGGTACGTAGAGGCAATTTGAGAACCTAGTATTAAGACATTCCGTTCCGTTCATCGCTATTTATAAATTGTTAGTAAAATTTTAGTTTCCGGTAAAAATACATAATGTTTGTAAATTTATTTAATAAGCAAACTTTTCAATAGAAGTTTAACTTTCATCCAAAGCATAATCATAACAGCGAGGTACCCTTTTAAAAGGAGTTCGTTCCTAGTTAGTTAAACAGAGTGCTTTGAGGATATTACGTAAATATAATTTAAATTTTGTCTAATTTCCTTATCATTTAAAATAAAATTAAAAGGACGATGAAATTTGTCGAGTACTTATGTATGATTTAACTTTTTTTGACTATAGTTTCCCGAATAAAAAAATATATTGTTTTTCTTTAAACTATACTAGGATTTCCTCTTATTTATTCGACTGGACGAAATCCGAGTGGTGCTATAAAGTATGATGTGTCTCTTTATGTGAGGATGTGTGTATCTTATGACGGAGGTTTTTGATAATCTAATATACTTAAAATATGACTTAAAATTGGCAAAATCTGACCTTTTTTTTAAATTTGATTATTATGAATAGTTATAGTTTGAAGCCTGTCGTGGCGTTGCGGCACAAGCATGTGACTGTAACCGACAGGTTCTGGGTTCGATCCCCATTCGAGGAAATGAAATATTTAATATTTTCAATTTAAATATTTAATGTTTCATTTCTTCGCTCTGGTAATAAGGCAAAGCGCGGCGTTGATTTCCGTCACTCAACACGCAATGCCTCAAATTCGGCGGAAAGTGGGGAACGGAAGTGGAACGGAGTGTCTTAACACTAGGTTTCCGGGTTGCCTCTGCCTACCCTGCCTAGTGCGGGATACAGCGTGAAGCTAAAAAAAAATGAATAGTTATAAAATTGTAATAACTTTTAAAGATTTTCATCGTATTCTAAACTATGAATATATTAGTTCTATGTAAAATCTGGCAATTTTACTAAAACCTATAAAATACTAACAAAAAAATGCAGGTTCAACTGTACACTGCTAGTTAAGATTCGGGATTTCGAGTTTCAAATGCATGTTGTTAGAGAAGTAAATGAAAGGCTTCGGTTTGTTTTGTGTATATTCGATACTGGAGGACGATGGTGTTAGATTCGCTTCAGGTACATTCACATCCCAGCAGTACTGTCTATTCGGTGTATGTCGTTTCGATAAATATAACTGATCTTTACTCAAATGTCACGTTAAAATTGTTTATTGAGGAAAAATAATAAAATGTTGAAAGTTTAAGATTTTTTACTACTACATTTTTAAGAGCCAATTATTTGTAGTCAGAAAATTTGTATCTTTTAGAAAAAAAAGCTAATTTTAGATAAGGCACTATTATATTTTTTATACAAAAAAGTATTAAGTTGCATAGTCAACAATATTATAATATTTAAGTCTGTCAAAGTACTTATTTCTTGAGTATAAGTCTTTGGAAGGAATGTCTCATAAAGCTAATATAATGGAGTTACGCTTGGAATCATACCTAATACTTACACGGTATACATTCACGTAAATTATTCTACTTTCAGCAAAGACTAAAGGCTAAGCTCGGTTCGTTCCATGTAAAACGTTCACTGAAGAATTGTAAAGAAAGTGGTGTGATCTTAGAGGTAAATTCGTTGGAATCTCAACTGCTGGTTTAATTAGCCGGTTTAATGAATGTCGAGGCACGTACGCTGTTACTGCGGCCATTACCTGCGTTATTCACGCAACGATAACAAAGGCTCAGGCAGAATTGCCTGTGTAGACGTCTGCGACGAAAATAGGAATGCCGCGGGTGCCGGGAGGCGAGGCTCCTTATCTTTTAGATGGAAGCAAACAAATATTTTGGTTACGTAATATTTTAAAAGGATAATTTTGTTTGTATTTATTGTTTAAAGAAGCTCAAGTGGAAAACGGGACTGTAATACCTAAATGAAATAAAAAATAACTCTTTAATAAATTGTATTTACCTAGCTGATATAATTAATACATAATTAAACTAAGACGTCTATGTAAGTCAAGTCGTTTATATTTTTGCGAAACAAAGCGTGAAGAATTTATTAAGTATTATGAATAACATAGTTTTTTAGATAACAGTTACTTTAACTTGTTAAAATTAAAAAGTAAAAGCATTTAACGCACAAAATTTAAATTGCTAAAAAGCTAGTTATAAAATATATATTTTTTTGAATATGTACGAAAATTAAAGCTCAAAATCTAATTGAAAGCTTTGTGGTTTTAGCAACGAGCTTTTAAAATATTTTGTGTGTGACAAAATTATATTGAAATATATAGTGCGTTTTGATTATAAAGAGTTGTCAATATAAGTATAAATAAAAGTAAATTTTTACACTTCGTCGTTTATTTAAGAACTACAAGGAAATGTCAATCTTTTCCTTAAGATTTTTTTAATAGTTTTACGTAGGCAGGGGAAACTTAAACACTCTGTTTCTATTTAGACACCTCCGTTCGCCACTTTCCTCGAAAATTTTGAGGCTTTGTGTACTGAGTGACGGAATTACAATTTACCTCGTTGCCATAGCGTAAAAATAGCAATATTAAACAGTTTAGTCCCGATTTCTTACAATTATACGCTTGTGCTTATATGCAGGGCATCACGACTCTTTCTAATGTTATAAGTGAAATATAAATATTTTGATGATTCTGCAAAAGAAAGTTTGTACCCACCATTTTTTATCAGTTATAAGTAATAATATGTATAATATAAATAGACTATAATATAAATATCTCGCGAAGGTCAATATCAGAATAAATAAAAAAAAGTCATTATGTGTGTGCTTAACAATTTTTAAAATTATATTTTACAATACTATATAATATAATTTATTTTTTTCTAACTATATAGTCATAGCAAGCATCAAGTAACCAAATATTATGATTTACGCTGCACGGAATATATTGACTGCATGTTATTTTCCAAATGATTAAATGGAAGCAGTAAATAAAGCTTTACGTTTGTTGTGGTGACATTCGAGCACTCTAAATTTGGTAGCGTCGATGGCACTTTAATTTATTTAAGCGCCAATGCTTGCTTAACACGCACTGCCTACAAATTGAATTTATAGCGCTCGGCACTATAGTGATTTCTGCCTAGAATTAATTTAATATGAATAATTTTAATAATTTGTCGCGTGTTCCTTAAAGTTGTAGTAAACATTACTTTTAAAAATAAAATATAATTCTTATTAAAATAAAATTGTGTTTGACATGAAACCTTTCTTTAATTAAATGACTTCAAAAAAAGAAGTTCTGTATACGACAACCAAATCTTTTCCCGTCATTTGTTAACCGATTTTTGAAGTCAGGATCTGATGATGGATTCCCGGAGAAGTCAAAGTACCTCAATCTTCAAATTGTATAAGCAATTACTATGTGTTTTCTTCTTGTAAAATCATATAGTTGCTTTTTACAGTTATTGTTTGATGCCATTGCTGCAACCCTTATTTATTTTAGTAGGAATTAGGAGTCAATGAATAATTATTTAATTAATGTAGGAACTAACCTAAATTAATTCCACCTAATATAAAAATAACATTAATAAACAACTCTTAATTGCATTCAAACATTGAACAAAAACTAAAAAAAGGAAGTGAACACCTACTTCAAAAATAATGGATTTTGAATTTCTTTATACAGTAGTCATACAATTATAATTTTCTTTTACACTTTATATATTTCATTTAAGTTAAAAATAGAAATATTCTATCTGGTGGTGGTTAGACTCTTGTGTCCTGCATCACGACATGCTGCCATTGCTTTCTTCTCAACTGGGGGTCCAATTGCAGCGGCTGAGGTAGCGACATATTTTCTAGGCCGGCGAACACTATGGCCATGCTATTACAAAAAATGCCCCAAGACAAACGACCCCAAATGTCGTATACTGTTAGACCGAGTTATGCCGCACCTCGAATTTGAATGTACTTGTAATTAAGCTTAAATTTTAAACCTATTATATATAAATAAAAACAGCACTAAAATTGTTGGTTTAAAGTACCATTGTAGTTAGAAGGCTGCGTAAAGATTAAAGTGAGACATTCATTACCAGTAATCAGTCAAGCGCTAAGTGGGGCAGCTTTCGACGGCTACTTATCTAAATAAGATCGGCGACATGCTTGATGGATTCCAAGGCCTTTGTTAGCTTTTAAAAATTAACACCCAGCTCAAGGTTTAATGAAATTGTAAAATTTTCACTTCTTTCTAAAGAAACACAGGTTTTTTTTAGCTTTACGCTATATTCAGCAAGATATGCAGAAGGTACTTGGAAACACTAGGTTTCCTGGAACTTGGAAACCTAGTGTTAAATTAACAATCCGTTTCACTCCACACTACCTGCCGAATGTGAGGCACTGCGTGTTGAGTGGATGAGCTCAATACCGCGCTTTGCCCTCTTATTAGAGCGGCAAAATGAAAATATTTAATTCGGTATAATTTTATTTTCTTTTCTATTAATTTTAATTTTATTCGGTAGGTATGTCAGATTGATGGAGACAACGGCAAAAAATATTAATACGGATTGTATTAATACTTTGTACATACAGAATTTATTTGATCATTGTCAAAAAAGGTTCCGTATCATTATTTCAGAATTGAGGATGAATACAACTAACTTATAAGCATTGACAAAGTTAAATTTGTAGGCATATGCAGTCAACAAGAAATTGACAGGACAATCAAATAAAACTAAGTATAATTCGATTTCACCAGAAAGAAACGGGGTCATACTTTAATTTGATGAATGCAATGATTTTATTCTAATAATATTCATATATTTATACTAAACTTTTCCTTTTATTTCGACTGTATGATGCTGTTGGCCTTATTGGCCTCTAGAGAGTCACCAGTGTTGTGGGACTTAATCTGGTGACCAGACCCAGGCAAGGTATGGTGATTGAGTGACACAATGAAATTCTACACAGTCGCAAGGACGTCTCCTGTGAAGGACTCCGAGCTGCGTACTTCGTTATTAGTGAGGGGCTTTACTTCGCTCGGTCCTAGCTAGCTCTACTAGGTAGGGCTGTGGACACCCTGTTGGAATTTTGTGGCTTATGTCTTATGGCTGTGGTCTGAATCTAATTCTGAGAGTGTCTCGATAAAGCGTTCCCCGAGAGTGATGCCCTGTAGGATGGCTATATCGAGGACATCAAGGACATTGATAGTAATATAATATACTACGGATGGATGGTACGCATCCAACACTCCTACTAGATCCATATCTAGATCTAGTAGGAGTGTTGGATGCGAGAATTTCAAAGTGTTATGTCAAGTTTGGAAATCTTATCTAAGGTAGCCCCTCTGATGTTTTAAGTACTGTTTCACCTAGTCTATTTTCATTGGAGATCACGAACCAGAATGACCGAGCCTCTACTCCGAAATCACTCTTGAGCAAGTTTTTCCTGGGTGATAGGTAGGTTGAAGCTAAAATAATAGGTGAACGTCCCGACATGAAAATTGAAACGACAGACGATTCGTTTTTGGCAAGTGACAGCGGTGGGACTGATGAGAAAGGATGTAAAAGAAATTACCTGTGGTGACCAGCACA
The DNA here is from genome assembly GCA_019049475.1 of Eueides isabella. Lineage (NCBI taxonomy): Eukaryota > Metazoa > Arthropoda > Insecta > Lepidoptera > Nymphalidae > Eueides > Eueides isabella. The sequence continues at coordinate 9,822,379 of CM032387.1, forward strand.
GGATTTATGGGGAGTAGACTTTGGACGAGCCTCGCGCTAGGCGTTGGGACATCGAAGGCCTCCTTGTCTTACCGTTCATCCCGGTGGGCTTATAATAAAGTTTGGCGACTGTGATGCCAGTAAGCTGACATACAGACTCAATATTGAAAATCTTCTTTCCCTCTGGAGAGAGATCGAAAATGGGTAGTACCATATTGTACTGCCTTTTCGTATAATTTCGTATACTAAGTAATCGCAAAAGGAAATTCTCTTTTACGACATCCTTTAAAACCCGTTTATAATATGAATCGCGAGTTTAAAGTGTATGTAAACAGATTCCATTTCGTAAAATATCATAAAGAGCTCAAAGAAACAACAGTATAGGGAAAATTTAGATTAAACACGACTGCCTTCGTTCCGTTTTCCGAGTCCTGCGATTAAAGGGGCATTCACAAAAGATGGAATACTATGAATTATATCTATTTACTGTTCATCTTAAAGTATATATTACGTATAATTTGTTTTGTGGGATTATTACTGAAACTTATGAATTTATAAATAATGTATATATGTTTTATGATCTAGGCACTTTTTTCAAATTTGTTATGAGTTATGTTCAGTAAATGAAGAAAAGTTAGATAATACAATTCACATATGCATCTCTTACTATCTAATGAGGTTTGTTGAGGCGAAGGGATTCAATCGGCTGACTGTAAACTACAGTTTATGAGTTCGATGACCACCCTAAGAAGTGAAATATTTGATACTTTCTAATAAAATATTTAATATTTTCATTTCTTCGCGCGGCGTGGAGTTCCGACACTTAACACACAATGCCTCTAATTCAGCGGAAGGTGAGAAAAAGAACGGAGTGCTTAAAGTTCCCAAGTTCCCTCTGCCCATCCTGTCATATGCAATATACATATCTTCTTTACAAATTACTATATTACATAAGGGGTAATGAAGCCACAAGTAAATTGGATATAAAAGAATACTTTGTTAAATGTTTTAAATGGATAAATCTTAAAATAATGATAAATAATATATTACAAACACGAACAGTCTATAAGTAAGGTCCCCGACGGTAATTCGCAATAACACAGCGCTAATGACCCTGCATTCACAAGGGAGAATTCTCAGCTAACAGCGACATTAAGACCTTCTTATTTGGCTATTCCACTTCGTTATAGGACCTTTGTGGGAATGAAGGAAAAATATAGTTTTCATTGGCCCTAATAAAAGTACTTACACCTATTACAAAAGACTATAAAATTTGCGTAAAGGGGTAAAATTACCAGAACGTAACGATATCATGTTGTTATGTTTGTACGGAGTTCTTAAGTATTTAGCTTTTGATTATTAAAGTTTTGCAATATTATGAGAGCATATTTATAATTTCTGGCATACATATACTTATAATAAATCTATAACTAATCACTGTTTTGTACATGACAGATATATTTCAAAAATTCTTATAGCAAACTACATAAAACGTTTACTAATAGGGCACAAAATAGTGATCATTAATAAAATACAATTTGCATATTAGAGCGTCACATATAACTAAAGGTCCGTGAGCTTTATACGATAAATACATTCACATTCACATTCTCTTTTAACTTCTCTTTGACTCAAAAAAAAGATACACGTTTAAAATTTAAATAATTCGTTTCTAGGTTTACATTTCAGCTTTGATAGGAGTTACTCTTATTTTTCGCTTATTTAGATTACTTAATGCCTTTTTTATTATTCCATTATAATAAAAGCATTATAGCGTAATCCCATAAGAAAAATAAACAATCACAGCGATGATGGAATTCTGTTTTCCTGAAAGCGATTGTGCTTGCATAAAAAGAACGTAAGTTATTATTTCTAGGAAAAACATAAATTGCAGAGGTGATTTACAATAGAAAGCATGAAGAAACTTTTATTTCAGAGGAAATAGAACGTTTGTTTTCTAATATTTATTGTCATATAAATATAACGAGAAAACAATTGACGCATTTTAGACAAGATATTGTTCTTATATTACGATTTCAGAATACTTTATTAAAATAATACTTTTTTAAAATACTCGTTTACGTTTTTAGTTATATTTTGAGTTAAGTGTTCTCATATTTCTAAACATAATCTAATAATGTATAAATCAGAAACTAATAGGATATTAATATAAAACTATGTATAATTAAACATTAAAACCTAACAAAGTAGGAAGGAAAAATATGTTTTACTTAAAAAATAAGCACAACTGTAGATTACTTAAAACGCTATGCTTACGCAAATGTCGCCTTTACGTTCTAAAGTACACTAGTATAATAAACCTTTTAAGCAGCCGTCTTGATAAATTTTGCTTCCACTGAAATTCTAAAACTTGGTATAAATAGATGGGTAATCAATATCGGTGATGTATTTATTCAACAAAACTATTACGATGATTATTCAGCAGTATAAAGAAGCAGGATATTCCATCAAACGCTGATTTCTAATTAAAGGGTTCCAGGTTCAATTAAGACTAAAATATATTGAATGCGCCAAATAGGTGTGGGTGTTAATAATTTATAGCAGTACTTAACGTCGCCTTTACTAAGTTAATGTACACATTTGGGCTAAATTTGAAGGAAATTTAATTTTAGCTAATTTTATATAATACTAAACAAAGTAAATGTTTTATAGTCAACTTTTGTTTTCTATTAAATAAATGTTTATATGGAAACATAACTTACTATAGTTATGTTTAATAAATGTAATGTAATGTTTAAGTGACACTATTAAACTAACTAATATTTATCTTACTGTTATAATATAATTGTACAACAATTATAGCTTAACTAAGAGTAATTTATGTAAGAGCTTGTAAATGAATTTACGTTCAGAAAAGCAACAAAGGCGATCATATTCATAGTCTAATTTTCACGTGCGCAGATTGGCGTCGACAGGGATTCAATTTTGTCGAAGTGTGCGAAGCGTTAGATGCACTACACGATGTCGTGTCGAAACGCCTGCGGCTTTCTACACCGCAGCACTTAGCACTGTGGTACATCGTACAGACTTAAGTCTTAAGCGTACGCTACAAACCCAAACTCCTACCTACACAAATGGTCAAGACAGATGCTGTAGAGATGTAAAGATAAGGATAAAAGCGTTACAAACCTGTAATATGAACATTTCTAGAAAAAATATTGGTAATGTGAAAGTGTATTTTGATTAATATCACTTCTTCGTAAAAAGTCATCATTGAAAATCTCATCATTACATTAGTTCAGAAACCAAGTTTTGAAAATGTTTATAAAATATACTTTTTAATGTTTTTAAAAAAAAACATTTTAAATAAAGAAAATTATATCTAATTATTCAAGTAATTTTAATCATATATTTTCAATGATATCATGTGTTCGATTGACCGCTAGCTCTTAAAAATTGCACCAATTTATGAAATTCCTCCACAAATTACCTGACTGACATGCTAGGCCATACCTACTGTTAATAGATTCAGCATATGCTACGTATCCTGTCATCCTGTCATATTTTCTTCAATTTTATACAAAAAATTGTTTTCTTACACATATAAACATTATAAAAATAGGTTTACACGAAATAACATGCTTAAAAGAAAGAAATACTAAATTATAATTTCTTATACATATTAGTTATTTCTTTTCTTTGCTAGAAATAATTATGTACAATGGATTATAATTTAATATAGTAACTATTGAATATTAAACAAAACTTCTCAAATATACAAGTTATTAACGTCACCAGTTAGGCAAGCTCTTAAATGCACCTTCATATATTAGGTTTGCTAATTCCAAATGCTAAAGTCCAAATATAGCAAGCAAAAGTTTCCAATATCGTTAAATACAAAACAATTTTAAAGTATGATATGTAAAAATACTTTTATATTAGTTTGTTACCTTCTTTCAGATCAAATTAAAATTTATATTTGTTAATCAATATGTTACGTTAAAATTATTTAAAGATAAATATATTTATATATAGACTCCTGACGTGACGCTGGGGTGAAATTGTGTGACGTGACTGTAATTTATTTTCATCATATTTTTTACTTATAGCAAGATACGATTAAGAAGACTTTTTTATCTTATTATTGTATCTAATTATCTTTTCGTATATATTAATTACAATATTATTTATATACATAATTAATATTTATTATAAGAAAATATTATTTTTAACTTTACATTATATTTTTTTACTCAGAACTAAGGTGTATTCTTAACGAGTTTTTTTATTACTATGAGGCATATCTAAATCTATTAAAAATTAACTATTGAAAAATGAACATGTACAACCAATATAAAATTAAATTATTAATGTAACATTATTTTATACTAGGATAGGGGAATGAGTGATATAGTGGAAGAGATGACTGCTGCGTTTCGACTTACTAAAGTCACCTTTAGAACTATATTCGACGATGCGTTTTATCGTTGCCCACGTCGCGTTTCGAATTAGAATTTTGACCGCGTCATCTTTGCTTTCGTTGTAGTAAGTGCAGTTGTCGGTATGACATCATATTACTACGACGGCGTGCTAAACGCTATCATGCAGCTGCAGCTTAGCTGATTTGGTGTTTACAACCACAACAATTGCGCTGGTCAGACCTTGAGCCTCGTGATTGTCAGCACTTTCGAGCTAGCTTATCTATCCCATCCCTGCTGATCAGAGATTCTTTGTAGATGAAGATTTTTCGGCACTGGTGTTGAACAGATATACCTCTTAGTACTCGTATATACCTTACGTATCATCGTCGACGTCCATGGAAATATTATGGGTTCACAAGAGTTCTTTTTGCATTTGTTGCGGTCTGCAGTATAACATTTTGAAAAGATTCTCTCGATCTATATACGGTAGCTGGTTCACGTTCCCAATTAACAGATTTTTTTCGGATCTGGGGAATTTGCTTGCCATCACTATCGCTCCAAATACCACTATCGCTACAACGCTGTGGTTCATCGAAGCTTCGTTGACTGTCAAACAATTACGCCTGTCTGATTTCGGAGTATTATTTAGACATAGGGTCTTTTTCAGCATTCTTTCCTCCAACATTATCCGCGTACATTATTCGCAATAACCAACATAGGATCGTTAGTTGGCACTTTAAACTTGAAGTATTTGACTGGACTGACGATAAATTGTAGTTATATATCGGCTTCTGCTTCTTTAAGTTTTAATCCCAACACATTGAATATCCAACTAGGAAAGCTAACATAATCTCCTCGCACCTTCTGATATTACTTGGCTTTTACCACGAAGGACCACGAAGAATTTGAGCAAAGCATTCTTATAGTGTTCTTGAATTGGTAACAAGTCTGGTGGTTGTACTTGGTTCCTTGCTGTGTTTGTACGTTTTGACCGGGGCCTTACAGTCGGAATTTCCGCCGATCTCTTTTCTTTCTAAACTCCTTCAGTACCGTCTGCCTATCATCCACTAGAAATTTTCTCCCTGCGATTCTGTACGGATTAGAACTTTGTCTCCACGTAAGCCTTCCAAAGCATAATCGTAATAATAATAATATAAAATTCTCATTAAAACCATAGGAAGGAGCTACTCCTAAAGGAGTAGCCTGTGTAACCATAGGAAGGAGCTACTCCTAAAGGAGTAGCCTGTGTAACCATAGGAAGGAGCTACTCCTAAAGGAGTAGTGACTAAAGTCAATACTTACGACACAGTTACTATAAATATTTACAATCCGTAACTGATTTGAATCTCATTTAGAATTATATTATTTTATGCACATTTTAAAAGGTAAAAGCTATATCAGTAGTAATTGTCCAATTTCTTACCTACCATTAATATAAAGTAAAAATGTTGTTGCAATATATAACTTTTATTACGCTATAGATAAAGGGACATCCTGCCTCACGTACGGTAGCGATAATATATCTATATTATCAATATTTGCAGCAGAAAACCGACAGTACAATTACCAGTGTAATAATTCATATAACGACTCTAATAATTATAAGTGAAACGGCCACAATGTGAATCTATGTGGAAGCTTTTAGTTTAGATGCTTTTGTTTACAACTGCGGTGGATAAAGGGCTACGTGAGGTGCAGTTTCAGGCTTTTGTTAGTTAATGCGTCGTCATACCTTCTGACTGGAGGTCATTAAGTTCTAAAGTCCAGGGCGGTGCCTTTCCATTTGCTTCACTATCAATTTGTCTAAGCGTTCCATTGTTTTAATGGACTTTCTTCATTTATACGTGGCTGTGTTTGTGGACAAAAATAATGGATTCAGTATCATTTGCCGATGGAAGTAGTTACTGATATATTGTTGTTACTATTGTTTTACCACTTTTATAAATTAAATGTTAGACGATAAAATTGTTTAATATTATAGAATGATTTATATAAATTAATTTTATGAAGCCTATCGTGGCGCAGCGGCACAAGCATGTGACATGTTGTGGGTTCGATGCCACACGAGGAAATGAAATATTTAATATTTTCTATTTAAATATTTAATGTTTTCATTTCTTCGCTCTGGTACAAGGTAAAACGCGACGTTGAGTTCCGCCATTCAACACGCAATGCCTCAAACTCGGCGGAAAGTGGGGAACGGAAATGGAACGGAGTGTCTTAACACTAGGTTCCCAAGTTCCCTTTGCCTACCCTGCCTTGTGGGGCATACAGCGTGAAGCTGAGTGAGTGAGTGAATTTTATGTAAAAATATGCAAATTTAATATGGGGTTTAATTTTCACGCCCACATTTTTTGTAGTAGGTAGTCGTAAGCTATTGTATCAAATTACGTATGAAGTGGTAAGACTTAAGATCAATATAATTTATATTTAAAATGTCAATATTTGCAGTAGCAGCTCTTTAGTTATTTTAAAATGTTGACTAAAATTCAGTGAGAAATCGTTCAAAGTAAATTTTGTATTTACAAAACGTAAAGTGTAGGCGATATTTTTATATTCAATGTTGTTCTTCTGTTAAGTTCAAATGTGGGTGAATGTTGTAAGTTCTTAACCGACAGCAATTTCCGCTGCAACAATGCCCGTTAGCACCACCTGAGCTCGCTTAAAATAACGAATAAATTTGCATGAAAATTCAATTTTCATAAAATATCAATCTTTAAATACTACCTATACATATTTTTCTTGAAATAGTCTAGAAATAAATTTTAATAACCTAAAAAATAAATATATTTTTCTTTTTTAAATGTTATACAAATGATCTTAGAATAATAGGTCGGAATAAAGATTAGATTAAAACTGATTGTTAAAGTTATATAAATATCAAGATATAAAAATATACATGATCAAAACGATATATTTGTCTAGAATGTTGCAAAAATAATTTTAAAACTGTTTTCACGTTTTCTTTATAAAACGAAGCATAAAAGTATCAGGTAACTAAACGCAATATGAAACAGTTTTTCGGGTGTTATTGTTGGATGGGCTTTACAAAACAAGCATATAAATGTGTCTAAAGTGGATATAAATTTTGCACTTTATATTGTTACTTGCACCATAAGCCGGTTAAAAAAGAAACATTACGTAATTTTGAAATCCCCTTTTCGTCGCCGTTTTAATAAAAGCGTTTTAGTGTTTCGTATTTCTCTCAATAAATAATGAACTTAGTCATACATCGTTGAGTTATATATGCTAGTTCTATTTTGTGATTTCTTTAACATTAAATGTAAAAATATATTTCAGATATTTATATTTTAGAAACTGTCGTTGCTTAGGAAAACAGCGTCTGATTGTTATCGCGGCGGGCCTGATCTTGATCCACCGAGTGGAGAGGAATGGTAAGAACTAAATTATTCCCGTTTCCCCGTTATTACAGACAAAGGATGGCATTGATGGTGTTTACACGAAGGTAAAATTGTTCATAAGTTTTTACTATATTTATTTATTTTTTATCACTTTTATCACGCTGTCTTTTTTTAAGAAAAACACCTAGGAGGAGGAGGAGGTTTTCTACTTTTGACTATTCCACGATGGTCTTTAATTTTATTAATACTTAAAGCGTTTTTATTGGAGTAAAATGTTATTTAATTTCGTAATATTTTTTCGTTTTACTGACACAATAAATTTTTAAATATATAATATTTTGATTATAATATTTACACCCTTTAAATTACACAATTTATTTAGTAGTTTTTTACTGAAGGGGCTAAAATATCACACTATTTACTATACTTGTAATTCTATGACATTTTTTATTTAACATTCTTTATAGTTAACCTCAGCTTCATCATGTCTCCCGCTTATGACAGGTTAGGCAGAGAGAACTCGGGAACCTAGGGTTACACGCTCCATTCCATTCATTACTTTCCGCCGAATTTGGGGCATTGTGTTGAGTGGTGGATAAATACCGCGCGTTGCCTTGTTAAAAAAGCAAAAATATTAAATAACTCATTTCCTGGATCGAACCCACAATCTGTAGCGGTAACAGTCACACGATATTGCAACAGCGCCACGACTGGTTCCTCTTAATTTTTTGTTCATGCCAGGTTTTGTAATATAGTACACGCCACAATTACATCATCTTGTGCAAGCGGCACCTTATAACTTAATCTAATGTTCAACACTGGAAAACATCTTTTCCATACTCCAAAGCACCTTTCAATGACATTCCTTGTCCGTATTCGCGATTCATTAAATAAAGTCTCGGCTGGTGTCTGAGGATTTTCGTGAGGAATCAGTAGATAATCTGTTTCTACATAACTACTGTCTTGAATTATTATTCCATTCCCTAATGTATGATTGTTACAGTGTAATTTAACGTTAGAATTTTTAAAAAGAGTAGACCCAGGCCAACGGCCAATAGATCTTGAAAAGTCAACTAGGTTGAACACATTGCATGTTTCTTTGTATTTCCTGCTTGATTTTATAATTAATTTACTAGCTTTGTAGAAAAACTGGATAGTTTTTATTAAAAGTCTGAACTTACCGATGAAATTCTTTAGAATCCCACTGATTAAAGTAATCAAATCTATATTTGACGTACCTAGCTAGTCTTTCAACTGGATTAATGTAGTCATTAAAAATGTAATCTTCTTCGATTGCTAGGTCATTAATAGTATCAAAAATATTCATGGTATAGGTAAATTCGACGTCAAAAATAACCTCGAGCTAAATTGCACTAATATAAACGTTACTTCACGTCAACTCGAGTTATTCATTGAATAACACGGTTATCTGGCGATTGTATCAACAGATACATTTATTCAAATAGATTTAATAGACGAATAAGTCTTACCTAGGTATTGAAAAATGCAAAATCTCGCTATCTGTCGCATAAAAGCTATGTGTATGTTTAACTGGAGAATAAAAAATCGGCCCTAAGAAAAACAGGGTAGGGCACACGTGTACGAGAAGAAAATAAAAACCCATGTTAGTATATTAATATTATTATTATATTACCTTGGTACCTATGTCCTATAACGTTGTTAATAATAAAACAGTGTTTGAAAATAGATAATGTAATATTTTTTGCTAATTATAGCTTATGTAACAATACATTTAAAAAATATATATAAGGCTGACACGCTAAAAATAATTATGAAGAGCTAGAGTATTGCTAGTATATTTTTTGTAATGAACCATTTTTAATAATATATAATAAGAAAGTATTAAAATACTATCGATTTTTATAATATCATTATAATATCCTATATAATTTTTAAAACGAAATACACAATTTTTTTAGCGTCACGCTTTATCCCTCAAATAATAACAGGGCAGAGAAAACCTAATGTTAATTTACCACGTCCTCCTTTTTTTGCCAGATTTCGAAACATTGTGAGTTGATAGGTGCGACTCAAAGACGAACTTTGTCTACTAGAAATTTACTTAAGAAAATAAAAAAAAACCATGCGCGTATAAATTGATTATTTGTCCTACCTACTAAACGAATTTTGCAACTATCTTTTTTTCCAGAGTTAGACCTGCGCTAATATCAATAACCGACAATATGAAATACTTTGCTGGTTTAACCGAATTGACAGTGGGGCAGGCCCACGTTCAACAGTGGACATAATGAGATCCCTTGTTCATTGTTTAAATAAGGCAGACCTTGGTATCCTCACACAATATAAAATATCTGTGATAAATATAAATCAGAAAATCACGAAAGGTTTTAAATTTGATGATTTTAACTAAAATGTGGGAAATGTATACTAAAAAGGAAAATCAGATGAATATTTTTCATAACTTATATTTTCTCTATTAGTTTCAGCTTTCAATGCGCGTATATATCAAACGAGACGAACTAAATCACAAGCTTTTGTATAAATCTTCGCATAATGTATGGAAGCGCTTTACTAACTATAAGCTTGTGAGTTAGTGCCATCTTATTGCAATAAATTGGTGTAGACAAACATAATTTTAGTCACTGTAAAGTTTATTTGAAATCTTTATGTTCAAATAAAATATTTTTGTTTTTTTAAATATGAAATTATTTTAATTAGGTAATCAAACTAATAAACAATTTTAGTGCAATTAAAATATTATCAACATATTTTTTTTTATCTATTTTTAAAACAAATAATTGTACTTAAATTTTGGATAAATAAAATACTAAACTTCGCAGCCACTCTCATGTGATATTTCTGAACTGTATAAATAAACATTTAGACTAACTTTATATCACTTTCAGTTTATATCAAGTTGAGTGTTTTGTAATAATGTATATGGATATTACCATTTAGTATAGTTACGGGGATGTTAGAAATTCCAAAGTTGAGAAAATTTAATAGAATGCATATATTTGTGTTTTGTTTAAAGGGTAAATTATAGGCTACAATTTCTGCAATACTATCTAGTATTATAATTGAATTATCCTGATTGACAGTGTTAAAGTAAAGTTCCGTGTTATAACGGAGCTTAATGTCGCACTTTGCTGTAATAATACGTGAAATGAAATTAAGTCTTCCCACTGATTAGAACGTTATCTTATCTATAGATTTTGTATTTAGATTTCACCAATAGATCGAGTCACATCTCAGCTTTATGCTGTATCCTGCACGAGGCAGTGTAGGCAGAGGGAACCCGGGAACCAAGTGTTAAGCAATCCGTTCCTCTTCCGTTCCCCAGATCGAGTCACCTTCATATAAAATTGGTTTAAATATAAAATTCATCATAATTTTAGAATGAGAATTATAATTTAAAACAAAAATGTGATAGCATCCCTATCTTTTATGGTTAACTGACAATAATACTTAATAAAAATACGTCATTTTTTAGCTGTTATTTTTGTTTCTTTTTTTAATCTTTAGATACATTTAAATACATTCATTAGTTTAAATGCTTAATGCAGATCTGTTAAAACTGTTGTTCAATAATAAACATTAATGTGTATGCCGGTAATAATATGATAATTATTTTTCTAAAATATTACAGACAAGAATGAACAGATATCTGAAAGATTATTGTTAGAGGCCCAAGGAAGCTTAAGAGTTGTAATAGGGTACATTCAACGATCAGGTATATTTTCTTTCCTGGTTTTTTTGTATTTGCGTAACTGTCGTCAACGTGTCAAACAAGTCACATAGGACCTTAAGTAAGTGACATGAGTGAACTACCTGTTGTGTAAAGATGAGACAGTGCTTTAGCTTACATCATCAGAATGCGAAGCATAGGTTAATATAAATAAAATATAAAGAATAAGGATGTAAAAAAATATCTCATATATTTTAAATTTAAAATCTACTATAGTCTCAATTATGGTACCTTGTTAATTGTAATTGGATAGAGTATATATTTATATTATTTAATGAAAACACCTTTAAACATTATAAACAAAATATAATCTGTAGTGTATATAATTACCAGCGAGATCCCTATGCCATGCACGTGTCTATTATAGATACTAAACACGTTAATCTACAAAAGGGAAATGTTCTTAAAAATTTCTCAACCAATTAAAAAAAGCTACATCATAAAGAAGGAACATAAGCTTTCAATTAATTTAAGTTAAATTTAACTTTAATTAATGTTAATAATATTTGTACGAGGTACCTAATATGCAGGCTTATCATAAATATGTAACAGTAAATTGCCATTCGGTCTAAGTATCAACTTATATAAATAAGAATAAATAAGTCAATATTGTAAAATATATAAATAAACAATAATAAATTAGTGTAAAACTGTTGCTGCAACATACTATTCGTATAAAACAGTTTCAATCATATAATAAACTATATTGCATGCAGTGATTTTTTAACACAGCTTCCAATCTGCAAAATAAACAATGTGAATGCGCATCTGATAGGTGATACAGAGGAAAGAGATAAAGTGCACATCGTTCAGTCTGATTGTAAAATGCAGATCGTCGTTCTAGTGAAACGAAGCCAAAGACAGTGGGTCGATTTTATATTAAAATATTTCCGAAATGTTCTTTCTGATCTCATCAGAAATATCTGAAATGAAAAAAGCAAGTTATTTTTCATAAATCCGATTATTTACCAGTTCGAGATTGGAGGATCAATAGATATTTTTATGAGTAAGCTCTATATTTTCCTTCCAATACTGTTGTCTAAATTTATAGTTCTGCAAATCTTTGTCAATATTTCTTGTATATTAAATTGTTGTAAACTTGTGTCATATAGTTGTATTTTTGTATATTTATTCTATTATCAGTTTAAATCTACAAACCAGCTATCACAAAATTTAAGCTATAATGGAAAATATTCCGGAAATAGTCATAAAAAACGAAATGATTCTTTCTAAAATAAATGATCGAATTTCTTTACAGTCCAACAGTGACAAGATGGCTTCAATTCAATATTGTTTTTATTTTCACAATGTATTCCGCACATTATATGGTAAGTTGAGAAGGAACTTTGAAACCTAGAAATAGACCTACCTAGACCTAGAAATAAGAAACTCTGTTCCTCTTACGAAAATTTCGTTTTCTACTTTTGGCATTGCAAGTTGAGTGGCGGACACAACGCCGCGTTTGCCTTTTTACCAAAGCGAAGAAATTGAATATTAAATACTTCCTTTCATTGAGTGGTAATTGAACAGTAAATGTGCCATTCGCCCGTGGATCAACTTACATAAATAAGTGAAAAGATTGTAGACTCAGTAGTGTTTACAGTCTTGTGCCCTTCACGAAGACGGGGCTCGACTAGACTTAGATTGAAAATATTATTTTTTCTTTTTATCTAAGAGCTTTGTCGTTATAACGGCCGTATCGCTATGTAATGTTTTATTCTTTTATTTATTTAAAAATAATTTATTGTTCTTATTATGATTTTTTGTCCAATTCTTAGTTGGATGTCAAGGAATGGAGTCTGGCATTGTAAGGGTACAGTTATCTTTAAATTATTGTAAATACGACTGCTAAACATCGCAGAGTTTCATTCTACATATATTTCATAATTACAATAATAATATGTTCAATTTACGTGAAAATAGTGTTTCAACAAAAAACTATGACGTCTTCAATACTACATTGGGCCAATTTAATAACATACTCCTTCATTTTTATATTAAATAGGTCTTTTTTTAATTTGCTAGCAAACAAAATACTACTTCTTTGTGAGAACCCGTATACGTGGAGAATAATGAAACCCTCAAAGTTAAGTAAAAACCTTAAATCCTTAAATTATACTATAGTAATTGAAAATACTATAAATCTAACAAAATCATGCTTCCAATGCAGTACAGCATTCAAATCTTCATTAAGAACGCAAATCATTTTGAACACACGAGCAGTAAAAGGAAGCACTCATTCAAAGTGTGCACGAGAAAATACAGATTGAATTTATAGAAGCGTACTCGTATGTTTATGTAACATTTCAAATACTACTTGAAAAGAAAACAAAGAGTTTGATCTACAGAAGCATCGCAGCTTGAAAACTATTTCCGTAATAACAAGTGTGACTTGAAACTATGTGAATATATTTCAATTCACCTTAAATCGGAACACTCTGTATCGAACGTGATTTTTTTCGAACTTTTTAGAAAAATATGAACGTAGCGGGATTTGGAAACCGTCCAGAGATAGGGTTCAAATCTTTTCCTACTTCCTTAAAAAAAATTGTACGATTTTTCAAAAAGTATATCGTTTTAAATATTTTAAAAATATGACTTGTCTTAATTTTTTTATTAACTTTTTTTTATCATATAAAACTGTAAATTTTGATTTGAAATCAAATCTGTCATTTGGTCTAGGCATGGAATATTTAGGGTATGTAAATTTACTTTAATAACATAATTTGTAATAGAAATACAGTAAAGAATAGACTGCTAAAAACAATATAATAATTGTAAGCATTAGAGCAGCTCGTTAGACTACTATATCATTGGTACTTCTACACATGCAACGACTGTAAACGTGAGAAAACTATAGAATAGAATAAGTTCTGTTCTTATTACTTTGCTCAAATTTCAACTGATTATTACGTTCATATCGACCTAATCTGCGAAGATGGGCGTTCCGATCACTTAAATAAAAAGAAAAGTTACATAAATTTAAATTGTATTAACAAACTTATGCCCAATTAAGAGCAATCACACATTTTGCAATATATCTTACTTGATGATTATCTTAGGCGAGGCTCGTCGTAGAGGCAGAAGAATGTAATTTTGAATGCGGCAGGGCAAAAAAGTGCGAAGAAAATACATTTTTTCAAGCCGATTTTAGTCTTCTATATCACTTTGGTAAAGCTCGGCGTTTAGTTCTGACAATCAACACGCAATGCCTTCAGAAATCCAGCAGTAATTTGTTTGACATTCAAAAAATTAAACCTGTTACTTGTTATTTTTAATAAAATATTTAAATTAGAAGTTGATTTTGAATTTAGGAAAGTTGAAAGTTTAGCTGCTATAAATAAATCAAGTGTATAAGTAAGTAAAAGTAACATAATCTTTTTTTTCTGTAACATACCAAATGCTTTTAAAAATTTAAACAAACATAAAGTAACGTTAAGCGATGTTGAACTTTAAACGGAGCACGAATACTTAAAAATTGGCTTGCTTGCACAATTTTGTAAATAAAATATTATTTGTATACATATTATTTTAAATATTATAAAATATAATATGTTAATATATAAAAATTTTACTCTGAGCTTCACGCTGTATCAGGGTAGGCAGAGAAAACGTGAGAACCTAGTGTTAAGACACTCCGTTCCACTTCCGTTCCCCACTTTCCATCGAATTTGAGGCATTGCGTGTTGATTGGCGGAACTCAACACGCAATGCTTCAAGTTCGGTGCGTAATAAGCCTCATAAAATTGACATATACTATAAATATAATCAAGTTTTTGATATTTTTACTTTTGATATTTTTAATTTTGAAAAAGTATAGAAGATAATATGGACTGCTAATATTTGTTATTAAAATTGTCAATATTTTATGTTTAAAATTAAAAAAAAATATGTAATTAGAAAGCTATTTCTGTACCCTAAAACATGTATAAAATTGGAATTACTACTGTATATTAGTGTAATTGCGATAGATAAAATGAAACGTTACACGCAGGTCACGTTCGGTTAAGTGACAGTTTATCTACATTATCTATACGTGCGTCGCACAAAACCAATATAGACGATTATAGTACATTTATTAATACCATTTGTCGATTTCAATGCTACATTATTTAGCTGATACTTTAATCATTGTTACATTGTTATCGATTTATGTAGAATATCATTCTCTTCACATCACCTGGATAGTGTGTTGGTTAATTGGTGGTTATTAAAACAGTCTTTATCTTGCAGGAGCGAGTTATTTACGCAATTTTTAATTTAGGCCCTAAACATTCCTTAAGGCAGAAATTTAAAGAAAATAATACATTAACAATTGTATTCAATTGTCAAAACCTAGTCCTCAACACCGAATGTCATCACTCAGTGCTACATGTTGATATTTTTTTAAATAAAGTAATGTTGCTTATATCATATGTCAAGTATGTTTCACGATATTATTGATAATTTTACAACTAGTAATTATTATTGACAATTTTGAGATGACATCATAGCATTGTAAAAAAGTTCAGCCACGGCACAACCAACAAAAAAAAAGTGTAGAAATTAGACCACAACGGAAAGCACTGCACAAATGCACATAGCTATCAAGAACAATTCGACATGCTACCTAAAGAATGTACATAATTTGTTTCTTTTTAATTGTCAGGTTGAATATTGCATCTTCTGTGCAATGGTTCTTGCCATGGTAAGGGAATTAAAATAAATCATGTCCTGCTTCTTCACACCTATACAATAAAGAAAAGCATTTAATGGAGATAAAAATAAACGTCATATTAATAGATGAAATCACGTCTAAACGGATTTTACCATATTGAGCCAATACGAAGAGAGTAAAAAGATAAAATTCATTCAATAATTTTGAAGACAGGCTTAACTGAGATTGATAACGCTTCGCTTAATCCAAATTCATCGCCAGAGTTATTGCTTTTTTAAGCCTCTGAATTCTATATACTAAGAGACTTCCTCTCGATTGGCGTACAATTTCTTTGTAACGTTTCATTTAATACTCGCCAAAATTCGGTGATGTTAATTTAACATAAAGCCTTTTTATACATTACTTGTTCATATTTGATATAACCACGGAATGTTTAATATTCGTTTTGTTCAGCTTTATACATTTTAAATTTATACTCGTTAATATTTGGGGCAAGTAATATAATTTTTTGAATCAACAATCTAAGTAATTAGTTATTTTAACTTAACTGCAAGGAAAGAAGGGTAATTTTGATAACAGTTTTTATAAACATGTAACGGTTACACTTAATAATATTTCAATTCAAGTATTTTTATCTCTGATAAAAGACGTTGCATTAAAAAGAATAAGGTAGACTAAAATATGAATAAACCAACCTGCTTCAGCTGTTTTAAATAAAATTTCTATAAAAGTTTATGGCTATAGATATAAACGTCTTACAGTAAACAAAATGATCCCTACATAGTTACGTTACACTGTAAATATTCAACACGGCTATCGTATCGGATCTGCAAAATAAACAATGTGAAAGCGTTTGATATGTGTATCCGGTATGAAGTAAGGAAATAAAGTGTACGGCGTTGAGTGTAAAATGCAGATCGCCGCTCCACTGAGCAGTCGCTAACAAGAGAGTTTTATTGGCCTCTTTTATTTCGCCATCGAATTGACAGGAAGGTATTATTATTATCTTGAGAATGGCATTTCAAGCATCACAATTTCTTTTATGATTTGTAAATTAATTAATATTATATTTATATATTTTTACAGGCTTATTAATTTTTATTGATTTCCGGCAGTGAAAATCTGAGTGAATTATATGTTATAAATTTAGTTTTACTTTAGTACGTTTTGCATAGAGTAGGCATAACATCACATATATATTTGTTCTAACTGTGGTGTCTCCCTCAGGGTCAAATAGTTATATTATAGCTAAAAATGTTGAAATAATTAGGAGATCCGTTATTTCCGTTAGTTAAACCAATTCTGCTTGTAATATACAACAGAATATAATAATTTACGATGAAGAATGAAGAATTATGATTAATATATATATATATATTTTTATTGTTATCGTAAAAGTTAAAAGAAAATAAAATGGTTGATGGAAGTAACAAATGAAAAAAAATATATAAATTATAATACCTGAAATGTTTTTTTTTGTTTGTCAATCACAATGTAACAGACTTTTATTTATAAAACTACCTATGAAAAATCGTACATATTTAATAAAGGGTTAAATTATATTTAACTTTTTAGTTCTTTCTTATTAACAAGAAATAAAAGCTTGTTTTTTTTTTTTTTCTTTTGGTTTATTTGTCACATTTTAATATTTTTATAATATATAGAGCATATTATTCGTGGGATGTCTTGAAATAAGCTTCGATTTTGACGAAAAAACTAAAATCGGTGAATTGCGGTGTCGTGACGAGTAGTTAATGCATGCCAAATTTCAGCTCAATCAGACACTGGAAAGTGACTGGCGAAACTAAATAAAACGTTGTAAAATTAATAATGAATAGTTAGCAAAATACTGTTAGCAGATTCCCTCGTACATATTAGCATCACATTATAGCCTTAATTCTTGTTTCGTTCATTTTGTAAGAAGTTATTTTATTACTTTTCAAAGACGAAAAAAATGTAAAAAAGGATATTCAACTACACTGAAAAGTACTTTCCTTTAGATTTTTACATACAATTTATCTCTACTCAAGTGAAAAACCTACAACCAACAAATAGAAATCGAAGGCATAGAAGAAATTTCAAATAGTGATTAATAAAAAGAAAAACTGAAATGAATCCAATTCGTGGTCGGGAGTAATCCGAGCTGCCGGAGTTGCGTGTGCTCGTTTTGTGCGCCATTTTAATCTCTAAGCGGCTACACATTCTGGAAATAATAGTATTTGTTAAGTTACTTTCTATTGAATTAACCTCATTTTTCTCCTTTATTTATTTAACCTATAATAAGAGTTACTCCTTGTTGTTGTTTTATTTTATATTAGTAAGTGTATGTGTAAAATTCTATGTATTCTCTTACTTCTATGAAACTGTGATTAAATTTGTATATGTTTCTAAACAAGCTTTTTAATAATCATAATACTAACACTCAGTAAAAAGTTGAAGGTAAGTAAGTATATTCTTATTTACTGTTGCCTCAAGGTGTACAGAGTTAAATTTGATGTTAATATGAATAACTTATAATATAAACATGGTTAGGTTAGACGTTTAATTTTCTTATGCTAAAGTCTGCAGTCATGATATAATGAACTTATTACAATGTATACTTGTATGGTGTTTTATGCATAATATAATTAAACAGTACATGTACAGCTTAACATGTTGTCAGTGCATTGAATATATTTGATAGAAAACGAGATCTCTTCCATAAACTCTCATTTGTATTTTAGAGAATCGAACACAAATCTATTATTTTTAAAATGTTCGTCTGAATATGTTTGTTTGTACGAGAACCACTTCTAAGTTATTTGAATATTTTTTTTATTGCACAGCCTTTAGATCTAGGCTATATTTTATTTTTAATACTTCCACATCTGATGGAGAATTATAGGCACCAGACAAAATATATGAAATAATGAAATACGTCCATAATAAAGATTGATGAGTATGTTTAGCATTTTCCAGAAAGATATAAAATTAAAGATATAAAATTAAAGGCTAGAAATATCTGATGAACAACCGTCATAGTACTATAAGAATTACATATTGTTGTTTTTAAGCGTTCCCGCAAATTCACTATATAACCCAAAAATAATTTTACTATCAAAATATTCCTATTTACAATATTACTTTCAAAATAATCTAAAGCTATGAATAAAATTGTCTGTCGGTACTAAATCTATTAAATAATTTAACATTAAACAAAAAAAGCGGACGAAGAAACGCGGTTGAAGCCGCGGTGTAGTTGATAAAAATGAGAGAACAGTCAGTTAGAGCCCTTTATTGCTTGCAAAAAAATATTGACTGCTTTATTTAAAAGGGACCAGACTATAAATATTAATTTGAAAAGCTGAAAAGCTCTACTTAACAAAAACATATGAACGTGCTTATTGTATATTCGTAAATATCAGGCAAACTTTATATATAAAAAAAATGTTCATTATAATATAATAAACTAAAAAGTAATTGCAAGCTTCCACTGTAATTACGTGAAAAAAATAAAAGGGAAATAACGCTGGCACGTGACGAATTCCACTGAAAACGCACGTAGACAATTAACTACGGTTGACATTGCAGTGATACATGGAACGAATCAACGGAGAATCACATACTGAACTAAGCGAATAACCAAAATTTATTGCAGTGTATATAAATCTAGCTTTGAGACATCACGAAATACATTCATATACGCATAGTAATCAAATATGTTAAAGATAACTAGAGCGTAGACAAAGACGCGGGCTTCATATAATATAATTTGTTAGGTAGTACTAGGTTATTTTTACGAAAAAATAAGGCAATAGAGCGTACGGGTCACCACGGGCACGTTGAGTGACTATGCCGCCCGCAGGCCCGTGTGTCACCAGAGGAGTAAAAGCTGCGTTGCCGGCCTTTAGGTTGGAGATAGAACCGCTATTTGAAAACACTGCCGCAGATAGGTCATTCCACAGATATTTGGTGCGTGCAAGAAAGTTATCATGAAACCGCACAGTAGTAGAGTGTCACGTATCAGATGGTAAGGATGATGTTTCAGCTTGGGACGAACTGTGTGGTTAGAAAATTCGGCACCAGGTACCAGGTACCACAAACAGTTCTCCAAAATTCTCTGCTTGATAAATTCAGTTGTTAAGGATAGTATTAAATATACAATTATATATATTTTACTTTTTTACTTTAATCTCATCAATTGCAAATGAGATATATTAACTGTATATACTTTATAAATTTGATATATAAAAAGTAGAGGTAAGTACGAGGTAGTACTAGCACTAATCTATACTGTTCGGATATACATATTATTTTAATATGTCTAAACAGTATGTTATATTCAATTTAATTATATATAAAAATTAATCAATTATCAATAAAAAGTATTTCAATTGACTATTTGAACTTAAAAACTATAAATAACGTTACGTGAAAAACATTAAAGGAATTCCATATTATAATTGCAACGTAAAATTCATATTATTATTTTCATTTTCAAACCACTACTGGGACCAATAATTATGAATGTTACTGCAATAGAGAAAAATATTTTCTTAAATATATTGATAGTAATATAATGTTGTAATTAATATGCACTCCGTAGAACCTCGTGGACAAAGAATGTTACATATATTTTAAAAATGTCTAATATTAGGCAATGGTCTGAAAAACACGTGCCGCTCGGACGAAAAATTAGGAAAATGTCGTAACATAAATCTCTAAGGAGTCTAATTACGCGGATCCAGCGCTAGCCAGGCTCTTGTGAACAAACTTAAAGCGGCCATATGTCATCTTGCTTTCATGACGCCAAAGCCAAGCTTTAGAAATTACAAAATAAGTTGAATACCATGAGCTTAGTAAACGGCGTAAATGCCGCTCATTTATAAAAGTACCATTAAGCGTTATAAAATAATAGAGCGTTAGAAAAATATTTTAAACCTTAAAATATTTCAACCTTTACACAAAACGTCACAATTTTTATATTAGCTCTGGCAGAGGCTGCACAGCGAGGTGGCCCTCGTGAACACAGACTGTGTGTTCAACTCGAGGGCTCTTATACCGGCTGAAAAATAAACTAAACAAATATCAGACGTGAGCTACAGAGGAAAAAATATTACGGGCGCAGTTTCAAATACAACTTCACCGAGCAAATATTACAATTCAGCCAACATCAAAACACATTTTAAAACAAAAGCACAGTGAAATACAATGGACTTGCTATTCATATTAATTGATATTTTTATACATTATAAAATTGATCTAGTATGAGATGATAATTATAGCATATACTATTAACATTAAATAAATTAACTTCTATTATATAAAAGTTTCAAACATATTTTTTTCTTAAGTGCAATTAACAAAGTTGGAGTAATGTAGACTAATCTATTTACGTAATATTTTCAGTATATTTCTACAATATCGTTCGTTAAAGTCATATTACTATTACTAACACAATTCTCGCTCATACAAATGAGACGTCAATCATTCAGTTTACAACAAATGGGCATTATTTAGAATTCGAGCGAATCGAGTTCGGCTTTGAATAACCTTTAGCGACGGAAAAGCTTTAATTCGTAATTCGAGTTCTTTAGTTTAACGAAGGTTTTGTATGTGTTTATTTTTTGCAGTATAGCATTGGTTTTTTTTTTATTTATTTAATAAATTGCTTATGGATCTTAAATGCTATTTTCTTTTTCTTCTTTTAAAGCTTTCCAAGATGTTTTGATAAGAAATAAATATAGTTATTTAACTTTTGAAAGTACGTACGTTTGTATATACATGTACCTACGTACGTACGTTTTTATATACATGTACGTTTGTGTATATGTACTTAAGGAAATATTAAGCATATAATTTACTTCTTCTGTAAGTGGCCTAAAACGGTGAACAACATTACTTATTGAACACAATTTGCATTTGTTACATTTTTTTTTCATTCAAAATCGCTTTCTTAGAATCGTAGAAGCACATAAAAAAGAAAATTATTACAAGTCATTAAGTTCCCAGAAAACGTGAAGATAAATTCTGTATTTCATCAAAACGTAATAGAAAAAATTCTTTTGGATACATCTTTTGCTCTTATATTACAACAATTTTATCATCACACTGACTCGGGTCGAGTAGTTTTGAATAGGGCGACCGAATAAGGCTTAGTAATATGGAGCCAATTGTTAAGATTGCTCACTTTGTTGTATATAGTGTACAATGCTATGTGCTTTTTAGGAGGTACTATTATCATGAAAAATTATAACCAAGAAATATATTGTTTTTAATAACAATATTTTCGGTGATCAAGATGTTATTTAAAAATTTTAAAGATGCGTGAAAACGAAGGTTTTGTTAAGAAATAATTTGTCTTTTTAAATATTGCGAATTCAAAAAAATACTTAAAATAACAACTTATAAGCTTTATTTGCCTCAAACCTGAACCGGCGCAAAATACTCAGCGGGTCTATTTTTATGACTATTTGATATATTTAACTGGGTACAAATATACTGATTATTAGTTATTGCAAAGAAAAAACCCATCCTTAATAAAGGATAAGCGAAAATGAAATATAATGCTGTCTTCTAAAAATAACTTGTTATATTATATGCGCATGTTATATTGTACGTGTATTGTTAGTTATGGCTTTTAATGTTACATTTCATTAAAGACAAGTATACTTTTTTATATATTTAAATGATAATTTTAGTGTCATACGTGGATAATTTTATTCACAAGTATATGCTCTTTATAGTCGTAATCATCTACTGTGAATACAGTTAGCAGCTGTTAGGCTTTCCGATGAGTAAATGTTTCAAAATTTCATGAGTAAGTGTTTTCTACGGAACAAACATAACATTTAAAATTTTCAAAGGAAGGTCAACTATTGTTATTATTAAGAACATTTGTTAGTTTATGTATTTTAAACAGTTATGTTTCAAAAGAAAAGTTTCATAATGCAAGAAACTTAGTAATATACGAGTAGTAATAACTTTCCTCCTCCGGAGAATAAACACGTATTAAGTAGTGAAAGTGTCAGTGACAATTACCTTATTTATATATATATATATATATATATATATATATATATATATATATATATATATATATATATATATATATATATATATATATATATATATATATATATATATATAAAACACTAGCTTACAAGGTTCCCTCTGTTTACTCTACTTTGTACGGGATATAATGTGAAGCTAAAAAAACGGAACAGAAGAAGAAACAGAAGATAATCATACTAAAATAATAACTAAGATAAGATAATCATACTGAAATATAAGTACTTGAATCAAATTTAATAAATATTCCTATACTTCATGCGGGGAAAGTCCTGCGATTGTATACAATCAAAATTCGCAAAAGCATCACTTGAATACATATATTTGAAATTCGTGATTATTATACATTTTACAAATTTAAATAAATCAATCGCTTATATTGAATGTTATTTATTTTTGGACAACATTTAGATTTTTTTTGTTCACAGAATTAAAAGTAATTATACGTGTACTGTTCTAAGTATTTTTTAAGAAACGTGCAATGTAATTATAAAATAGTTTGATTTTTAACCCATAGAACGACACCTACTCGTTCTATAAAATACTATAAATTAAACACTATAGTAATTTTTATAGAATAAATTTATAGGTTTAAAGGAAAATTTGTAGATAATTCAAAAAGAAATTTATTCGATTTTATAGTATAGTTCATAGAATAAAAATAGCTTGATATAACTAAGAGTACATACCTAAAGAATATTGAGATCTCTACTGAAATTGAATATTTCAGATTCGATAGACGACCTCGATTGTTTTTCCGATTTTCCGATGACCTGCCAATGCTATCGTCGTCAGGCGAGCTTTTATCTTGTTTAGCACATCTAGACATTCGTAACATAGGACGATCTGGGCAAATAAAATATAATACGTAGTTTATTTTATGTTGTAGGTAACAAAAAAAGGTTTTAATAATCACGTTGTAGGTAACGTGTAAACTAAAATATATTTTTTTAAATAAAATTATGTAAAGTAATTTGGTCAACACAAGCACTCCGTTTTGCGCTTTTCGACTAATCTCAAGAACTGAGTGACGTAGCTCAACGCCGGCCGTGTTTCAGTAAAATAGACAACAAAATACTATTGTATTACTAAATTTACATTACTATGGTAGAGCACTAGTCATCAATCATGCGATTCAAACCTATATGTAATTCAATTTGGCAGTCACTTGCAAAAAAAAAACTTTTTTTTTTAATCTAAAATAGAGATGAAATTGTCGCACTTCAATATTGAGTAGTTTAAAAATACGAAAGGCAATAAAGTGTGTACGTGACGAATTCTGTTCGAAACGCACGTAGACAATTAACTCCGATTGACATTGTAGTGATACATGGAATGAATCAACGGTGTTTCTCTCTCGTTGAACAAATAACTATCGAAATTGATTGCCAATCAAAATTTAAGTATCAATAAGTCACTTAAAAACTTTAGAAAGACGACAGAGAGAATCTATACAATTACACATATACCTAGATTTTGTGTATTTATACATCTTATAAGCGTATAGCATGCAAATATTTTCTTATATTATATTTAAGAAAATATTATATCACTGGATTCAGTTCTTGTAGATGGATTCCTCCAAATAACTCACAATTTTGGCGGAAAATTGAAATCTACTCCAGTATTAGGACAATAAGATACGATACTAGGCTATCTTTGTCTATCCTGCTATAGTTGAGAGAAAGTGAAAAGTAAACAAAAACATTAACATAACTTTGTAGCAAACTAATATTAAATAGTAAACATCTGAAGCTCGCTTCTATAAAGTGCATACTTCGAAATTATTGTAATCTATTACTTTAATTTAAGCAGAAGTTGCTGTAAACACAAGGTAAACGCAAAGTTACGTATCATCATAAATTTTTATTAGTTTCAGTTAAACCGTCGTGAAGCTTTCTTAAATATAAACTATTTTTTTCTTCAGAGCTTCTATATTCGTATAAATATAAGTTCAACAAATAAGTTGCATAAGAAATAAACACTTACTAATAATGTTTAGGAAACTTAAACCTCTTAAACGATATCTTGTACTAGCGAGCCTCCGGGCTTTGCCCGCGTGAATGACATTATTTTATTTTCTACTCTCAATTATTTTCTTATTCTAATAAAATTATTACTTTTAAGATAATACCTATACCTTGAAAACTAATATTAATAAAAAAATATGTAGTATTATTTTTTGTTTATCGACTGATTTAAATAAAACAAGCACTAAATGTTGAAGGAATTTTGCCAAAATATAATAGTAAAAGTGAACTGTTTCTGAGATCAGCATGTATAAACATTCAGATAAACCAAAAAAAAACACAATTTTGTCGCCTCGTCGCCTACTCTATTAAAAAGCTTCCAATATACGATTTTTTTATATATCTTCCATGTACATTGATTAGTTACAGATTTATCATAAGTATAGATTTAGAACAATTATAATAATGGAAATTTGACAAATAATTATTATGCGAAGCCTGAGGCCTTTCGTAGCGCAGGAGCGCAAGCGTATGACTATGAACGCGAAAGGGTTCAATCCCTATTTGGGGAAAGTAAGTAACAGTTCCGCCATTTCACATGCAATGCTTCAAATTCAAAATCAGTGGAAAAAGTGGAACGGAACGTAGTTTCTTAACACTATCGTATCAAGTTCCTTCTGCCTACGTTCCCATGTGCAGGATTTAGCCTAAATAAAGGGAAAGAGTTACAGAAAATTATTTCATATAAAATGATTTTATTTAAATGAATTAATTAAAATTAAATGGGGCTTTTTATCGGGCATTCTACATATTAAACTGCAATTGTTACATGCATTTATTATCCTCGGGAAACTAGAGCTAATTTGTCATTATAATTTATTATATGTATAGATTTGTTGGCTTACAAATATTATTTTTGCTATAGAGCAGTAGCAAAAAAAAGACTAAAAATTCATCTTTTTGTCAAAAAAAAAAAGCAGTATAATGGAAATACATTTATAAATATATGTATTTCCAAAGTTTTGTCTATAAGCTAAGTTTGATATCTCTTATAAGTAAAGACTCTCAACAGAGACTCCTTATCTCTTATATAAATCTCTTATCCCTGACATCACACTATATGTGATTACACCGCCTATTCGGGACGAGTAGTTTTGAATAGGGTGACGGAATAAGGGTCAGTTATATTGAGCTAGCCAATTGTTACCAAGTATGTACGTATGTGAATTGTTCACATTGTTACACAGAACGAACGAAAGATGATAGATGGACAATACAAAATAAGTTTAATGATAAAAAATAAATACTAATATATAAAACGTAAGAATAATTATAAGGAAGCTATCATTTTTCATAAGGTAATGTAAAGTAAATGTATAAAAGCGCATTTAAATAAAGTGATAACTCTATAAAAATTGCAAAAACTGGATATGTTATATTAAAAGGTAATATCGTTAATAAAAAAAAAACATAAAAAATAACCCCACCTTGTAGGGTCAAGCGTGTGACTCTGATATTCTGACAAGGAATCTAAAAAATCTGAATAAATATTGTTGTTACAATATCTGTAACATATTTTTATTTTGTCAGCTTTACAAATTTACAAAGGATAATTTAGAAAATATGTCTAATATTGACAAACGATAAAGATTCTTCATATTGAACTAGCCAATTCGCAGTGGGGTTGAAAGGGTGGCAGGCTTTGAAATAGCGTGTCCTTCAACTTTGAACGCCCGCTGTATTGTAAACTTGACGTTCCTTTACACAGCGAAAACACTCAATTTATCTTACTAAGTAACTAAACTCCTACATTCTAGTATCAGCAGGTGTTTTTGATCACATGTTGTAAAATTTTGAACATGCCTTTGTTCTATATCATAAATGCTACATAATAATACTACATATTTTTCATCGTGTTGAAAATATTATATTTTATAGTATCTATTATGCTGGTAAGTAAGTAGTTAATAAAATATATCGAGAAATTACAGTAAATTTTTAGTAATACACTATGAACGACATACCTACGTTTAAGTAATTTTATATTAAATACTCTTATCAAAGTCATCACCAGCTAGAAACTAGATTTTTTTGTTTATAAAATGAATACAAAAATATAAATATACAAACGATCTTTTTTTAAAAGAAAACCGTATAAGCATATATAAATCATAAATAATTATTAATATCCCCCAATAAAACTTTAACCAAGAAAATATCAAATGCATGACGGAATCGTTGTTAAAAGAAAGTGGCCAACAGTTTCATATTTGTAACGGGTTTTACTGTAAAGCAAAATTTGTTAATTTGACGGCGATCGGTATTGGAGTCACGTAGCCGAACTGAATTAGATTTCGTCGACTCAATTTTCACAAGATCGCAAACGAAGCATCGCAACCTGCCATAGTGCTACGCCACGCATGACGTAACACAATGTTATTAGCGCGGGTCATACATTGCATGCCGATTGTCTTTTGTAACAATATTGTGATTTGTTTGAGTTATTTATTTATTTCTCACTTGGAAACAGTAATGATATTATAAATATTAGTCATGAAAAGTTACCAGAAGCGTTTTAAAAAAAATAAAAAGTGGTTTCGTACCTCGAGAAAGAGAGCCCTAAACCAAGTCAGCGACATTTTATTTATATGGTAGATAAAGACCAAAAAATATTATTATATACATTTATGAAATTTGAAATATTCAAAATAAATTTAGCTGTATAGCATTAGAAGTAAGTAGTCATCGACAACTATGGTAAACTAGCAACTACTTTTTATTACTCAACTAGTGAATACTAGTAGAGTAATAAAAATATGTAGTTTTCTCCAAGTACAGATAACAAAATGAACATAAAAACAATTGATGTATTATTGGAATATAAGATATAAATTCTAGTAAGGAAACAATAAATGTCTCCCTCGGGCCGAACAAAGGCATAAAGTGTTCAAAGTGTCAGTTACAATCACTATTGTCACATTCAATCAAACCATTCAAACATTATGCGAAGAAAGAGGAAATAAAAGCGAGTAACTCGATATAAGCGTGTCGGAATTTATATAGTAAAAAAACGAAGCTCATCCAATTTTGCATTCAATCTACGACCACGAGAATTGCGTCTTCCGAGATGACCCGCCACTTCCTTCGCCGCCGTAAAACGATGACCTAATCCGGTTTATTTGATTTGAGTCCGACCGCACTCTGCGTTAACAATTTGTTGAACAAAATTGACTGCCACAATGACAATAGACAGAACTGTGTATTGCAAGGTTATAAATAAAAAAAATGGTATTATTAAATTTACCTTTACTTTAAAAATATTTTAGTTACATTGGTATGAAACATAATCATAATAAAATATATTTCGTATTTATGTTTTATGATTGTCACATACGACCTAATTCTGATTAAGCAATCAACCGTTACACAAAATGTTAATAATGTGCAAATTTAACCATTTACATTGCTATTAGAACGTTAAGCTGAAATCTGTGGCTAACCAGCTAATTTTCGATTAAAACCATACTTTGATTTATTTTCCCAGCATCGTAGTGGGCACTGTTAGCTGATATAGGGATTATAATGTAAATGTTTGTATGTATGTAGTTGTCGGTTTCGAGTTTAATGTTTACAGCTGGCATTCTGTTTAAATAAGGCATTACTAACTCGCAGTAACCACAAAATTCTGACTAAGTTCCGTTATATACAAGGTTAAAAGGTAATTATAATTAATATATATAAAAAAACTAGAACTATTGTTACTATTTTTTAAATGTTATTTCCACACACATGAAAGAAAATAATGAATTTAAAGGTGTATAAAAAGCGCTCCGAGCGCTCTAACCAACTAAGCCATACGTTCTTATTAGCGTCGAAATTCTTATACGCTTGTTACAACTTATTTATGTTGTTAGCATCTCTGTAGGGAGATTTTTACAAATTTCCGCTACTCAATTCAAAACCAATTCGTTAGAGGTATAATATCCTTTGGCAAGAGATAATGCTATTTAATTAATATTCTTACTATTTTTAAAGTGTTATTCTAGACTTAGGAAAGAAGATATTTAAAGTCATTTTTATATTTATTATACACTAAAACTATTTTATGAAAACTTAACTAAGAATTAAAATTAAACATGTTTGTGAGACGATTTTTATTTCGCTATTGAAATGCTTAAGCAAAATTGATAATTAAATTATTTAAATTATATTATTTAATTAACAAAATTATATTATTCATCAAAACATGAGCGGGTTAAGTTGATTTCAACTAGAGCTATTAAGGCACAGCGTTTCCGGTCCGTTCGCATTAAAACTCCTTTGAAACGCAGTGTAGCTGACGAGCTTTGATTCACCCAATTTCACGTCCCGCTGGATCAACTACGCTGCAATACAGAACAAAGAAAACTTCACTTCACGAAACTTAATAAGCGTTTCTAAATTGCCTTCTGTTTAGGTGCTCGTATTTACGGCTGAGTTTGGATTAATTAACGACATTAACATTTCTGTGAGCCTCGAGATGCGGTCAATAGCCTTATTTTAATCGCAACACGGGAGCAAATTTTTGCTGCCTGCTTGAAAATGAGAAAAATGTTGGTGCAATTATATGTATATAGTCAAGTATTACATAAATTCATAAAATTTCTAATCACCACAAAGTGCATACTTTTATAAATATTCACAGCATTAGTAACATTTTTAAGTATTAATAATACTTTAAATAAATAAAAACAAAGCTGGTTAAAAGTAAGAAAGACATGAAAATGTATTTGTATATTTTTTCTTGGTGTTACTTATTAAATTTTACATATACAAGCAAGAATTAAAGCTTACGTAGAATGACTTCAGCAAAAATATTGTAAAATAAAGAGTTACATGGAACATTTTAAACAAAGTAAGAAAGTAATGTTTACAACTAACAATTTACTATGAGATGTAGTCAATTATTAGTTATCACAACAGATTTAAAATAAACTTCAGAAAACAAAATAAATAAATTGTCCAAAAACTTCATTCAAAAACAAATAACTTCAACTTTTATTAAGCATTACTATAAATAACATTAATTGTTGAAGAGAATAAAAGCTGTTGTGAAAACTTTTTCATAATCCCTTATGAAAGAAAGGAATGAAGAAGTTATCAAAAGTCAGAAAGATTGTAAACAAAGCCTTTAGTGAACCCTGTGATTAATTTGAAAGAATACTCTCAACCACAAATGGCCTGTTAGAAGTTTATTGCAGTAAAAACTCGACTTTGTACAGAATGACGCGAGGCTTATAATAATGTACTTTAAACTTGTACCATTAAAACAAATTTTTTTCACTGAAATCCTATTTATAAAAAATATTTATATGTACATTTTTTTTTGTGTTTAAATTTATAGAATCGTTACAACGTAAATAAAAGATATGAGTATTTAGATGAACGAGTATATGTCAGCAATTAGATTTCTGAATGAAAAGCTTATATTTGTAATTTATTTGATTTAGATAAAAATCCTTTACAAAGTTAACTTTTTAATTCGTTTTATATAAAATAAGTACGTACATATACCTAAAGAACAATTCAATTCGTCAACTTTTATGTGTTATACTTTCCATGTTACTACAATTATGAAATTAATATGAAACTCTCAGACGACGAATTCAATCCGACATTTATCATATTTAAAGATAATAGCTGCAGCAGTACATATAAGCTGAAAACATAATAAATAAAGAAAGAGAGTTGATGTTCTTGCTGTTTAAAAACGTAAGCTTACTCAGATATGTATTCATAGCAAAATAATAACTGTATCTATAGGAATTAATATTTTACTCAAAATAACTTTATTACACAATAGAATATCAGTCTGTTTAATATTGAAATCCTCCTATTAAATGCAGATAAACGGACTCCGTAATAATTTCTAAGACTGACCCATTGTGTCTTAGACTATTAGATTTATGAGGAAGTATTTTCAGGTCAGTCAATAAAGCTTGATTTGCATATTATCGGGCCGCGGACAGAAGGTCGCGTGACATTAAGGACAAATTACCATAAGAATGGATGAATGAACCAAACATCTACGTTTAGATTTAAAAAGCTATTGTAGTATTAGAAAAGTGTAGATAATAAATGTCTTATCTCTTACTAATATTTTTACTTAAACATGCTAAAACACATTGTTACAAATATTTTCTTGCTGTATAACTTAGAACATATAAAATATATAAATGACAATTCATTTAACTCTAGTATATGCATTTTTTTTGTAAAGAAACTTTTTAACCGAATTTATAGCGTATATTTAGTATTAAGTCGAATAATATAAAACATAATGTTAATCAAAATATGTTTTTTTTTGTTATTTTAATTAATATTACGTTTTACATCCTGTCGTTGTCAAGTCATGTTTACTGTCGCATGATTCGCGACAGTTTCCTGGCGACAAAAATTTACGACCTACAAAATTGATATACCCTCAGTCAACTGCTTATACTTATATATTATTCAATTAGGAATGAAAATAAAAGTTCAAATCACAACAACTGGTATATTATAGACATGTAAATAGCAATTTTAATTTTTCAAAGTTTTATACAGTGTAAAAGTACGCGTAGCGCGTATAGCGTGAAATAGTCCATTTTGCATTGGATTTTAATAATCTTGGCGCTTACAGTTCTAGAGAGTCAATTTAGTCAAAAATCCATATATGCTGAGAGTGCGGCGTATAAGGAACAATATTTGCTACCGACGCTATATTCGAAACTACGAGTGGTATTATTGAGCTTCGCGGTTAAATGAAATAAAAAGACAATATCGGACAAGTAAAGATATATCCAATCAGTATCGAATATATTTTAAAATTATTAAGACCCGTTTCAAATTTCTTCTGAACAAGCAAAACTTTTGATTATTTTTTCTTTACTATTGCATCAATATATATTAAGAGAGATAGAGATAAAGATTATATCACGTGGAACTTTGCAAGCTCATATATGTAAAATAAATACTAAGTCTTAATAAACACTGTCTTTTAGTATTATATTACAGTAATTGAGCTGAGACCTAAAAAAGTAGGTCGACCTAAAATAACACTGTCACGCAATATTCTTATTCATTTACATTTAACTCTAACAAAGTTCACTGATCTTATTTAATATTAAGCGTTAGCTGTCGGGAAATAATTAAAGCTAATATATTATAATTATACATTCTTTTTTCAGCTACACGCTGTATCCCACACGAGGCAGGGTAGGCAGAGGGAACCCGGAAACCTAGTGTTAAGACACTCCGTTCCACTTCTCCGCCCACTTTCCGCTGAATTTGAAGCATTGCGTTTTAAATGGCGGAACTCAAAACCGCGCTTTGCCTTATAACCAGAGCGAAGAAATGAAACATTAAATATTTAAATTGAAAATATTAAATATTTCATTTCCGCGACTGGGGATCGAACCCAGGACCTGTCGGTTACAGTCACACGCTTGTGCCGCGACGACAGGTCTTTAAAATACTTTTTAAAGACATATATCGATAAAGCGAACTTAACGATGGGTCGTAGCTTTTTTAGTTATATTTTTTGTAACTTTTGGGGTGAAAATTGTAGAAATATATATTTATATACATGCACCTTTTAACATTTACTTATTTAATTTGAAAATCTCAAACATTTCATGTTTTTCCAGTGGGGATCGTTCCAACAACCTATCGCGTTTACATTCACATGCTTATGCCTCTGCGCCACTATCAGCCTCAATGTATTTTTCTGAAAAATTGAGAATATTTTGCATAAAATTCTACTATCAGGGTTTTATCTCTTTCACTATAAATATGATAAGTCCTTCTTTCACTATAAATATAATCACAAGTCCTTCCAGGAAGCCAATATATTTCATAAATTATCATAAAATAGTTTTTTGAAGGTTAACTGGGACTCCATTTTTCCTTGTAGTTACATTCTCAAATTTATAAACGGCATTTACAGGTTGCAATTTATAGCACCCCCACATCCTACTTAATTGAATCCACATGTCTTTGACGTTTTTAAATATACTTTTACATAACTCTATATATAGTAGCTTCACGCTGTATCCCGCACGAGGCAGGGTAGGCAGAGGGAAAATGTAAATTAATTAAAAATATAATCGTTTGCGGTGATTTTAATATCGATATTTTACATAACACAGCACAAAGTAGCCATTTTCTAAATTTAAATAAATCATTTAATTTAACTAATATGTTTCGCGAACCTACTCGTATTACAACAAATTCAGTAACCTGTATAGATAACGTGTTCTGTCACTGTAACGTCGAGGATAAGCTAGTTATAAATAATATAAGCTCCGACCATTGTGGATTAAAGTTTTCAGTGGTTGGTAACCAGGTACACGGAAAATTACATGGAGGCCAATCACTGATCACAGACAAAATTTGTTTCAAGAGAACATTAAAAAAAATAGACACTTCTCAAGAAAATCCGAATAAGTCTTATAATAATATGTTTCATTTAATATTAAATGAGTTTAATTCAATATTTACAACTAAAACTGTTTCTAAAAATTTAAAAATAAAATTTAGTGACTGGGCAACCGTGGGTATATACCGAAATAGAGATAAATTATACGAACTGTACAGTATGAAGCAGTGGAATCGCGACCCAAGCTTACTAAAGCGGATCAGTGTTTTCTCTGAGATATTTAAAAAGGTCTGCATTCAAGCTAAATCTATATATATAAAAAATAAAATTATTAACTCTGAAAATAAAATAGGTACTACCTGGGACATAATATCTAGAATACCTGGTAAATCTAAAAATTATAATGAGTCGGTAGAGTTAAAAGTAGATAATAAATTAATTAATGCAGATCTGGAAGTTGCAAATATTTTTGAGAATTATTTTGCAGAAATACCGACTAAAGTAACTTCTTCCTTAAAGTCATCTCCATCAGGTGCTGTTAAATTATTGCAAAATAACACTGATAAATATACCACTAATTTTACGTTTGTACATGTAACACCAGAGGAAATTATTAAATCTTTTAAAAGTCTTTATGTAAAAAAAACTGGTGATCTATGGGGTATATCTGTTAGATTACTAAGCTCTATTATACCAATCATTGCACCTCACTTATAATTGATATTTAATAAATGTTTTGACAAAGGCATTTTTCCCGACCTCATGAAAAACAGTAAAGTAGTACCATTGTTTAAGAACGGAGAAAATAGTGATCCTAGCAATTATAGACCTGTATCAGTATTGCCATCGTTGAGTAAAATTTTTGAAAAAATAATATTTAATCAATTATCTTTGTATTTCAATAGAAATAGTATTTTAAATAAAGCACAGTATGGTTTTACTAGATGCAGATCTACAACAGATGTGGGAGTTGCCCTCCTTAATTGCATATATGGGAAAACTCACAAAATGCGGTCGGAGTGTTTTGTGATTTGTCTAAGGCTTTTGACTGCGTAGACCACGATACGTTATTACGCAAACTTAGCCATTATGGAGTCAAAGTCAGTGCTCGTGATCTCATTGCTTCGTACCTGAGAAACAGGATTCAGCATGTTACCTTAAATAATGTTAAGTCTTCCGGAAGCATTCTGCGGATGGGTGTCCAACAGGGATCGATTCTAGGGCATCTTTTGTTTTTAATTTATTTAAATGACCTCCCCTTTTGCATTAATAATTTATGCGATGTGGTACTATTTGCCGATGATACTTCATTAATTTTTAAAGTGGATCGTTATAAAAAAAACTATGACGAAGTGAATAGTGCGCTGTCACAAATACTTTTTTTGGTTTGGTTTAATATTAATAATTTAGTATTAAACGCACAGAAAACAAAATGTATACAATTTACTATGCCGAATGTTAGGAAAGAGAAGCTTAATTTAAGCGTGGATAATAAAATTCTCCATTTTTGTGATACCGCGGTATTCTTGGGAGTAACCCTAGATTTGAAACTACAATGGGGCCCCCATCTGTCTTCTCTTGCGGGCAAACTGAGCTCCGCTGCATATGCTGTTAGAAAAGTGAGGCAGCTTACGGATGTTGATACTGCACGCCTAGTCTACTTTAGCTATTTTCATAGCATATTGTCCTACGGAATATTACTATGGGGCAATGCAGCAGATATCGAATTTTTAATCGTAATTCAAAAAAGAGCAGTTCGAGCCTATACGGCATGGGAGCTCGGGAATCCCTGAGAGATTTTTTTAAAGAAACGGGTATTCTTACGGTGGCATCACAGTACATATATGATAATATAATACTTGTTCGGAAAAATAGCCACAATTTATTAAAAAACAGTGACCGACATGATATCAATACAAGAAGTAAAAACAAGCTGATCACTCCTAGTTTTCGTCTTCAAAAAGTTAGTAAATCTTTTATGGGACATGGTACACGTATGTATAATAAAATTCCACAAGTAATTTTAAATTTGCCACTTCAAAAATTTAAAGTGAATGTTAAAAATATATTGTTAGGCAAAGCATATTATTCTATTCAAGAATACTACAATGATAAGAGTGCGTGGGATTAAATGCTGTTGGTACTCACTCAGGAAGCTATGTTATATATTTACTTTAATTGATATTTTGAAAAGAGCAAATGTTGAGTTTCTTGCCGGTTCTTCTCAGCAGACCCGTCTTTCGAGCCGGTGGTAGCTTCCTGTAAGGACTGACACCACAGACACTTATATGTAACTTGACGATTCAAAAGTGCTTAAATGGCCTAATAAAGAATATTTTGATTTTGATTTTGAACCCGGGAACCTAGTGCTAACACACTCCGTTCCACTTCCGTTCCTCACTTCCGCCGAATTTGAGGCATTGCGTTTTAAGTGGCGGAACTCAACGCCGCGCTTTGCCTTATTACCAGAGCGAAGAAATAAAACATTAAATATTTAAATTGAAAATATAAAATATTTCATTTCCTCGACTGGGAATCGAACCTATCGGTTACAGTCACACGCTTGTGCCGCTGCGCCACGACAGGCCTCCTATATATAGTCAAACATAAATATTTATTTTGAATGTAAATAAAGCTTAAGATGTAAGAAACAGTACAGTAGTCGATTATACCGAGTATAATTAAAAAGCACGACAAAATAAAATTAAAATAATTGTAGTCTGCATTGTAAACGCATACTTTAACATATAGTGAGGGGTCGGTCCTCGTAGATCGTTAAGTTAAACTGAAATTAAAAGCTAATGGGGTTATAAAATTATAATACATGTATCCTATTTCATGTTTTAATATAACAAAGCAAGTGCTCACTTCTCGTCAGAACTACATTACGATACATCTACGACTTAGATTTTTATTAAAGTGTTTTAAACGCGCATTTCTACTAAGAATGAAGTACCAAGCATGAAGCACAAGTTTTAAAGCTTTCTACAAAATGTTTTTAATGTTCATTAAAATGCCACGAAAATAATTACATGATAACCTATATACTGTTTTGTTGTTGTGTAGTTCTAACAAAGTGAATTGTTAACTATTATTTTAATTTGACCTGTATTAATTACTAGCAGACCAGCGCTTTATCACCCACGTTATTATACAAATATTTATTTATTAGTACTATTGAAGCATAATAAATTCTTTTTTCCTGGTATTAAGCCCGATGTTTGCCAGGATCTGCCTTTTTGCTCTACCTACTCCACATTGCACATTCTTTAGTCATGTCCATTCTCTAGGCACGTTACGGAATCGAACAAACCTATTTTTTGAGCGTCGGGAAGATCTCAGTGCATAAACAAGACACTTCCATCTAAAATAATTCCTATGGCGACGTGCAACGTAGCCATACCATCTTAAACGATTCTTGGAAATTGGCGTCATTCTAAACCTATCAAGAATAATTTTATTACGTATTTGGTCAGATAAGGTTACGCCGCACGTCCACCTCATCATCTTTATTTCCGTGACATCAAGCTCCCAAGTGTGCTGATATAGTGCTGGCCAGCAATCACTGCCATATAAAGGAACTGGTTGGATGATGTCCTTGTATATTAGTATATCATTGCCTTTTATTCGGGCGGTCGAAGACTACACCAATGGCCTCAAGCCAATTGGCCCCTTTGGGCATAACAAATTCAAAATACCTGAACTCTGGCATCAGTCGGTTGTCGTCAATAAGGGCTATGTCATCGGCATAGTCTTGGATGTGAGCCGAAGCAGCCTACATTTGTGTGACTGTAACCGACAGGTTGTGGGTTCGATCCCCACTCGAGGAGATGAAATATTTAATATTTTCAATTTAAATATTTAATGTTTTCATTTCTTCGCTCTGGTACAAAGCAAAACGCGTCGCTGAGTTCCGCCACTCAACACGCAATACTTCAAATTCGGTGGATAGTGGGGAGCAAAAGTGAAACGGAGTCTCTAACACTAGGTTCCCAAGTTCCCTCTGAATACCCTGCTATGTGCGGGATACAATGTGAAGCTGGAAGAATTTTTATACTTAATGAATACAAAAAGACAAGAAAAATAAGTAATACGTCTTTTATTGTCCTTATATTATTTGTATTTTTTTCAAATGATAATTTTATATTTATAAATTTCATTTAACTATTGAATCGTAGTTTCAATATATTTGTTCAATATCTATTTGTTCCATTATCAAAGGTAGGCAAATTAAATGACGGTATAATATTTTAGTGAATAAATTCGTGTATAAAATTTGATATAAGTAGAAGTAAGTTTTAAAAGCAGATCCGAGAAAAATATTTCAAAATTTAATGTTTTTATCTTACGAGTAGTTCAAGTCGCAAAACATAAACTTAAGGTTTTATGAAAATATTAATATACGCCCGCATATCTTCAAAGAGATGCTCCCTGTGCTTCATTAAATAACTTTAACGTAGATCTTAAATGGAAAACTGCAATTTTATGTCCAGTTTCTCCGTAAATTCGTAATATTTTATTAACAAAAAATCGTTTAGTAATTAATATTTTTTTTTGTAAGTCTTATTAAACGTGAAGTATTATAATAATATTAGCTAGCACAAGGTGCTTTAATTTCAAAGGTGTTTTATCTTAAAGGTACAAATCATTGCGTACCTAATTTATATGTTCCAATTAAATACCATATCTTGTAACAGATTCGAGATTATGTAACGTGGCTATGCCTTAAATCAAATACATCGTGGCTTATCAGTAGCCGACCGTCTTGTTTTGCTTGTGTATTTTAGCAAAATACTCAAGAAAACAGTAAAAATCATTTCTCTTACAGTGGTATAGTTGAATAACACTTTTGGATGACGAGTCTAATACATTTTACCTAAGTTTTCTTTTATACTCAACTTCACGCTGTATCCTGCAGATGCTAGGATAGGAAGAGGGAACTTGGGAACCTAGTGTTAAGAGACTTCGTTCCCCTTTCAGACGAATTTCAGTCATTGCGTGTTGAGTGGCGGAACTCAACGTGTTTTGCCTTGTTACCAACGAAGCTTGTTACGAGCGAAGAAATCAAAACATTAAATATTAAAATTCAAAATATATATTTTTTTATTTTTTCAAGTGGGCATCCACAACCTGTCGGTTACAGTCACACCCATGTGCCACTGTGCCACGAAAGACCTTATTTGATTACGATCTTTATTTAACATTAATAGGTTAAGATGATATTTTATTTTATGTACAAAAAGACTGTCAAGGTTCATGAGCTAAAGACGGGATTAATGCATTATGCTAGATTGCGTAGTAAGGCTCGTGACCGTCATTATAATACAACCCAAAGCAACAAAGGAAAATAAAAAGAATGTTAGAACATTTTGCTAAGCACAAAATACTTTAATATTGAAATATATTACATGTTTGTGCTTGAATAAAAACAAGAAATATATATGAATGAGGTCTGTTCAGGGGTGAAAACTCATCACCACCTGAGTCGAGACGCCGCAGGATCGCTGGTGCATGCCACTACGACGCCTCGGTGGAAGGTTCACCTATTGTAAGCCACCATCGCTTTAATGATGCCCTATGGTTTCGTCCATGCAGTCTCATTGACTGAGAGCAGCAGGTCCTCTAGGGTAGGGGCAGTTGGAGATGTGTGTACTGCCTTCTCCTACCCCCTGGTCTCCGACGACAGAGCGGGTTGGTGTTTTTTCGGGACTCTCGAACCCGCTTCGCGGCTTTCTTTAATGACCAGCATGACAGATTCGAAAAGGAGACCATAGCAGACCAACACCTTTCACTTTCCAACTTGGCCCCTACCACACTGGATAGCGAGAGATCCCTTCCTACTACAGCCATCAAAATTTGTCGATGCAAAGCCCAAGCAGGGCATTCCGCCAGAGTATGATGAGCTGCGTCCAAAGGAGCATCACACTCATGGCACGATGGCGATAACTCCCGTGCAATTTGGTGAAGGTAATTGCCGGAGACTTCGGCCAAACGTGCCGCCTCATTGTAATTGCCTCCACAGGCAGGGATGAGAGTGTCATCGGCGTTACAAATGACGCTCATCCCGAGGGGTAGGCGAGAATGTAGGAGCATGATTGGCTCCTCGGAGATCTGAGATTCCAAAGTAACGGTCCTAAAACCAACCCCTGTGGAACTGACTCTTCGACGATGTATATGTCTGTCCCTTCCGGACCATAAGACCACTCTGTCCCGAAAGTAGTTATTAAATAGCCGTCGGAGATAGAGGGGCGCAACATAGTAACGGAGTGCCCCTCGTGTCGTCTCAAACGGCAGGCTATTAAAAGCATTAACTATGTCTTATGTCACTACAGCAAGAAGAACATCTCCCTCAGCAGTTGCGGCTAACGTCCGAGTCTTCAGAGCATTTAGGGCATCGTTGGTTGATCGCCGGCCCTAAACCCAAACTGGGCATCCGACAGATCCGGCCCTACCTCCTCCAGATGTTGAGTGAGACGGGCAGCGATGATCTTCTCCAAGATCTTGACCGTTTCATTCCGCAGAACTATAGGCCTATAAGCTGAGGGAGAGTCCAAGGGACAGTCTTCCTTACACAATAAACATAAGCTTCCTTCTTTTTAGATCTTCGGGAACTGACCAAATGAAATCCACTGGTCAAACAAAGCCTGAAGATTATGGTTTAGGTACTGCAGGGCGATACTCAGTACTTTCCCTGGAATACTATCCGGTCCTGGGGCTGCATTTTTGGCCCTTAATCTACCAACAGCCATTGTCATCCTCTTTAGTAATGGGCGGCACTAAAAATTGTCCCTCCTGCGCTGAGATAGAAGCCATCCTGGAAGGAGTGAAATCTGGTGGATCCGTAAATAACTCCTCAAAAATGCGTGCGAGGAAGGCTGGAGGCTGGCTCGCCGTCACCGGGGCGCCATTAATACGCAATTTTTTTCGCGCTGCGAGAACTGGCTAATAATTCCTCTCGGGCTTGGCACTTCGCTAAGTGGATTACGTACGCGTACCTAGCCTACATGACGTACACAAATCCGAAACTTCAGATGTCCACCAGTATACTTGACGACGAACTGAACCTCGCCGGACTCTTGGCATAACCGCATCGCACACCGCCGTCATAACGTCGTACAATTGACCCGCAGACTCGTTGACGTCGGAGCCCATGCCTTGCACTACTTCCTGAGTGCACCAATTAGCAACAATGGCCGCATCTCTAACAAGCTTTACGCTGAGCCCACTAAGAACCCATCTCGGAAATCTCGAGATTGAGCCATGGGCCGGACCGCTAATAATACTGGCTGAGTTCCTTCTCCACGATGGTTTTAGCTCACTCGCATGGGCATCCCAACACAGCTGACATCAGTCAGACGACTGATGGTCCAATTAACAACTCCGAGACTGTGATAGCATGTACTACATAACCGCCAGCACCCGCAACGGCATCAAACACCTGTTTAGTGATTGATCATCTAGACCCACTAATCTTAAAGAGGCGTTTTTATGGGCCCTGGTGACAACAGCCACTCCCTAGCACTACACTTAGCCGTTCAGCTAGCAAGTCTGCTTGCTCTGAAGAATGTGATGCGGACAGCTTCAAAAGCCGAGTTCCTGACATTGCCTGGCGCACCGTTAGGCTTTCGGTGATGCCCAGCTGTACCAGATCAACTCTCTGCTGTGCTCGTTCCAGGGCCTGCGCATATGAAACCCCTTTGGCGGCTGTTTGAATAACTTTGGTCGTGGCGACTGATTCTTCACCTCTGCTAATGCCGTCATTTTAGCCGCAGAGGGATTTGTTGAGGACGATTTCTTCCTTTTCTTACCCCTCTTAACGACAATGGTCCACGACCCACCCTCTTCCTCAATTACCTCAGCGACGATCCCTGAAGTCGGTCGTGGTAGCATTCAGGTATTAGTGCATCATCTCCCACTACTGGAACTTGAGTACGCCCAGTAGCCTTCTTGTACTTAGGTTTGCGACTCACTTCAGACTCAGTTTCTATCATGTCCTTCGATGTTGCCGCTGAACGTCGACCAAAGTTCCCACAGAGCTGAGTGCGCTTCAGCTCCTCAATCATTTCATCTCTAACATTTTGAGTCGGCGCTCAGATCACCTGAATTTTGCGTGAGTGCCATCCTAAATCCTGCACGTCCTTGCTATGAGATTGGAGTTCCGATCTAAGCCTCTCCAGAACTAACCTTCAACGTGAGGCGCTGATTCTCCTCGCGTACACAGCGTACTTCTTCACTCTCAGTACGATTAACGAGTGCCTCGATAATCGCAATAAGAGCTGTTGCGGGTTCCTTAAGCTTGCGCACATGCGTGCCTTTAAGGTGACCAGATTCTGTTGCTACCTCAAGTATGGAGGCTGCACATTGTCCTGCGTATGTGCGCAACTCCTGGGCGGACGTTGACACACGTTGATATCCCTTCTATTTTCTACCCCCGAAACGCTCTCTACGTCTGTCGTCTGAGCCAACTTGTCCTGTTGTGATGCCCTGTCCGAAAGGCTCCTTTTGAAATTATAGTCCTTTTCGCGAGCTTTTTCCACAAGCTGTCTTTGTTCTTAGCGAGCGCATACCGATTTAGTGACACAGACTTTTGGAGGCCTTCCTCTCCTCGCCGTATGGCATTTGCAGCCAGGCACTGCCTCGGTTTCCGAGC
The DNA here is from genome assembly GCA_019049475.1 of Eueides isabella. NCBI lineage: Eukaryota > Metazoa > Arthropoda > Insecta > Lepidoptera > Nymphalidae > Eueides > Eueides isabella. The sequence continues at coordinate 9,864,557 of CM032387.1, forward strand.
CAGAATAATCCTTCGTAGTCTTGCGCTTGCGCCGCAAACTTCGCACCACTCCCCAGTCTCAAGCAGACTCCAAAACTCCGACGTTAACGTCAGTTGTTTTGTTTAATTTTTCGTTTTCCATAAAGTTCTTACCAGTATGGGGTAAAATACAGTCTTGGATAAGCCTAATACACCACGCCACACACCTCTCGTACTGCTTCGCCACTTGGATTGGGGTAATTTTTTATAGAGGTTTTTTTTCCTCGCAGTCCGGCCGGTTAAGGCGGTAGCGTAAGTCCATAATACGCACGCCCGTCTTTGTTACTCGCACTGTGTTCTCTGCTGGTCACAGGAACACGCGGAGAAACGCCGTTGCGTCGGATTATGCGCCAGCGGGCAATCATTACCCCCGGAAGAATCCTATAGGTAATAATTTCCCCCCGTCCAGGGAGCACCGTCACGCTATACTGCTCGTCACCCCGAATGTCATTCGAAAGTGGCCAGCAGTAAGCGTGCACACGAGGAGGTTATCCGATCCAGCTTCGACCCAGCTCCCCAGGTGCTTACCTGTGACAAGTTGTGGGTACGATCCCCACTCAAGGAAGTAAAATATTTAATACTTTCAAATGTAATATTTATTATATTAATTTCTTCGATTTTGGTGAACGCCATTAGAGTTTCGAATTAGAGGTTACTGGAACTAAACTTTTATATGTCAATGAGTACTACTCATCAGACCGAACAAATTTTGTTAAAGCACCATAGCTTTAATTCTTATACTTTAGCTGGTCTATTAAAGCTCCTCATGAGACATTCTTAACACCATACCGATACAACAACGGTTGGCAATTCACCAATTGTCTCATTTTTTAAGTTCTTGTTAAGTAAGGCTAGGTCAGTTCTTTTAAAAATGTACGTAACGATCTCGCCTTAATTGTGGTGACAATAATCTGTGTATTAGTACCAAAACTGATTATTTCTCATTACGCTTTTCTTGATTTCAGAGCATCATAATTCTGAAATGCAATCACTGAGATAATAAGTCCCAAAACTGACCATATTCTTGGTTGTATTTTTAAAAACATTTTTCAAGCTCCATAATTCGAATTCACAACCAATAAGCGCAGGAAGACCGATATCATTCACATACGGGGTCTACTCTACAACCTTTAAACGTTGATATAACCGCATCCCCCTGATCTTTACGAAAATTTCAACCTCGTAATCTACTTGAGATCTATATTATTTATTAATGGCATAATATATACACAGCGATTTAGTTTTTTTTATGTCTATAATCAGGGAAACTCAATATAAAATCAGTTACCCGCGAATTGATTTTGCCCATTGAAGGTTCCATACCTTCAATGGGCAAAATGTTCAAAATTGTATATCAACGGGAAACACAACTTATAAAAGTTAATAAAACTGAGTTTGCGGGCGTATGCTCTCCTTTTACATAAAATGAACTATAAATGTAAGTTTCTAATGATTTTTTTATAAAATATATATAAATTTTCACATTTAAATTTTTTCTTTGTTTGTATTGTAATTTCTCACTTTGTGTTAAATTTTACATAATCCAGAAATTCAAGAAAAAACTTTGCATAATTTTGTTGTTTTGATGGCGTTATTGACGAAGTTTAATTTTACCTGTGTTCTATTGTAGATATAATTTCAATTTGATAACTTCACACGATCTAGAGATAAATGGTTTAATAGAAGATCAAATGGACAACGAACTAATTCTATACGGATTTTATTTTTTTTCCATTTCATTTGACCACCATTTTTACCATAGTAAAAACAACTTTCAATTTTACATATATAAATAAATATAATATCTTTCAGGTACTAATTATTTGCTACACTTTGATTACCCTCGTTATTAGTAATATTTATAAATTACGCTCCCGCGACTTCTGGAGTACAAGGGTGGGAGAGGATCTGGCTGTAAACTTAAGGCTCGATTCGTACTCAAGAGAATGATTTATCATTTTCTTGCGCAGCTTTGAGTTCCGTTACTTCAGTTGTTTATTTAAGTTTCCCTTTACCTTGCCTGCTATACAGGATACAGCAAGAAGCTAAAAAAATATATGACGTCTAAAAGCTTGTTATATGAATTATCACATTTTCCACTCAGACTTGAAGACTAAAAGTCATAATTTTTCTTTATTTTGAACAAAGTTAATTTATTGCTCCTTTAAGTAGCCAAAATTATACGTAATAAAATGTATACTGTTGAAAATTTTGTACTATATACGATGAATGAGTGAGTTCAAATTTGTTTTAGCTCACATTTTACAAGTACTGAAAAATCAAAACACTATCTGTTAAACATGTAATAGTTATTTATTTCTATACCTTATTCACTTGCTGTTTCACGCTGTATCCCACACTGGGCAGTGTAGGTGGAGGAAATTTGGGAACCTAGTATTAAGACACTCCGTTTTGTTCCCCATTTTCCGCTGAAATTGAGACATTCGTATTGAGTGGCGGAACTCAACGCCACGCTTTGACTCATTGAGCGATGAAACGACAGTATTAAATAAATAATTTGAAAATATAAAATATAATTTAACTGTCTATTGTCGGCTTATAGTGACATTAACCACGCGAGAAAAATAGTTCTATTAATAGCTTCAATAAAGTGCAATCAGGTAGTACTATTTTTTTTATTATAATGAATATATGTATTCATGGCTGAATATAAAAAAAAATATTTATATTTTTTAGGTACACAGATTTATGCCAGATTTTCTATCATATATTTTTCTTTTCATTTTAAGTTTAAATTGTTAATTATTACCCACCATTATGAACCAGCCTTTTTCATGATGATGTATGCCTTTTATCCATCACCAGGGAGCAATAACCTTTCAGGTTTTGCCAATTTAGTTAAAGGTGTCTCCTTTCAAAGTAGTATACGTTAATCGCCTCAAAGTAGTATACCCAGGTTTTATTTTGCCTGCTGCCTGCCACCTAAGGCCTTGTTTGGAATTGTGATAATCAGGTCTTTTCAAATTTGCTACTTTCTTAAAAGTATCTATCTATTCCCTACATAATCTCCAATAGATTACTGATCTGCTTGTTTCTAGAGTCTTGCATTGGAAATGGTTTGTAGTCAGCGGAACCCCAAAATGCTGGTGATTCCTAAAAAAGTCTAAAATAAATGTTTAGTTTTTTGCTATCTCAGCATTAGCATTAAGAGCAATTAAAAGTTTTGTAGAACGTAGCATTCAAAATATACAGAAATGCAACATCCGTCTTCAACATTTCATAAACAACAAATGTTCTCAAATTTCCGTGACGTGAAGACAATAACGAAAACCGCCAGCAAGATTCACTAGCTAACAGCCACCAGTGTTGCAAGTATGATATTATGGACGGTGATTTGTACACTGTTTCCAGTTTATTCATGCAGTTCTAGAGGCGATTACCTACTGCCGTACCTCATGAATACATTTTAATAAATTTACAACTGAGGTGTAAATGATGCAAGTTTTTCCATTTAAAAGTTTGTTAATCATTTTCACTTCTCTACGACGACGGCCACTTGGTTTCTGATAAGAAACCTGATCAATGAATGAGCTTAAAGTAGTATCTTGGTTTTATTTCTAATAAATATTTCATTAATATCTTTGATTTTTGCGATTATTACATATTTTAAATAAAAGCACGTAACACGGGTAGACTTTACAGACAACTAACTGCAAATTGTTGGAAACATCACGTTTCTAAATATGTTAAAAATTCAATAACCCGAATAATCCAGTTAAGCTGTTTTCATTTAAAATGTTTCATAATTTAGATTTTTATTATAGGAGAAGTTTTCAAATTAATATACCTGAGAAATGATCGCTTTAAGCGATGAAACCGCTATATTGTAGGTATTGAGGCTTTCAGTTCTTTTTATTTGCTATTATTTACTGTATAATTATTATATTTTCAATATTATTACAGTGCTAATAATTTAATCGTTTAAATTGTTTAATGCAACTCTTTTAGTATGCAGCGACATGTAATTTTTATGTATGTACAGTTTAGTATATTAATAACATTATTAACAATAATTAATAAAATAAGTTACAAACTCTATAGCTCCTAACAATTACCACCGGACCGCAATATATGTTATTACTATAAACTATTATACTGCTCTAATATAAGTATAAAATACAATTATTTCTCGGCAAACATTAAGTATATTGAAAAAAAAAACCGAATCCTGAGGGGCGGAACTCAACGCCGCCTTTTGTTCAATAAAGATGTGAAATGAAAGTAGAGATAGAGGCCAAAGACAATTTGTAAGAATTATTGTTTGGCAAGAGAGAATGAATTTTTTATATTTAAATTTTAAAAGCTTATCAAAATTATGAACGTAGCAGAATATGAACCCGCGCCTTTTGGAAACCGTCCAAGCGCTCTGACCAACTAAGCCATACGTTCTTATCAAACTACGTCAAAATTTTTATGCGCTTGTTACAACTTACTTATGTTGTTAGCGGAAATTTGTGAAAATCTTTTTCACAAAGCTCCGCTACCCAAAGACAATTCGTAAGAATTATCGTTTGGCAAGAGATAATGCTATTTATTTAATATTTTTACTAGTTTTTTAAAGTGTTATTCCACACTTAGGACAGAAAATACTAAATTTAAATTTAAAAAGCGTATAAAAATTTTGAACGTAGCAGAATATGAACCCTTGCCTCTTGGAAACCGTCCAAGCGCTCTGACTAACTAAGCCATTACGTTCTTATCACATATATATATATATATATATATATATATATATATATATATATATATATATATATATATATATATATATATATATATATATATATATATATATATATATATATATATATATATATATATATATATATATATATATATATATATATTGGTGATAGAATGAATATATAAAAACTGCACTGGGTGACAGAATGAAAACTATGTTATTATTTAAATCTATAATTAATTTAATTACGATGGCAGAATTTATTCACTTATATTCAGTAGTTACCAATATTTGAAGTAATTCGTATTTATCGTTTTATATATTTTTATGAAAACAACAGCTAATTTCAGGATGAAAACAAAGATATACTACATACTTAAAGCTGTACCATGCCATTCATTTATTTAATGATTTTTCTACCCTTTAATTGTATACTTATACATATTTTAATAGTAATAAAAAAATATGTTAAAACACCCTTCAACAATAATATACATATTGTAAAGTGCACTTAACTATTTGCGATGATGGCTTCACAACTACCGCTTTGCTACGAACTCGTACTGTTTCTCATTTATAATGCTGATGTTTCGAAAAATGCGAGTGCTATAACGATCTGTTATATAACTTTTGTTGTGTAATTATTTTTAGTATTACACAATATAGAAGAAATACTAACTAGTAATAATGGTATATACTTCTCCTAAGCTTCACGCAAGCAGCTCAGCTCCTCTGCAGCCCGCACATGGCAGGGTAGGCAGAGCACATTTCACTAAATATTAGGGATTGCGTGTTAAGTGGCGGAACTCAACGCCGCGCTTTGCCTTGTTACCAAAATTGCGAAATTATTTTATTATTAAATATTCTATTTATTATATTGCCTTCAAGTGGGGGTCAAACCCACAACCAGTCGTTTACAGTCACACGCTTGTGCTCGTGCACAACGACAGGGTCTTAGTTAATATAATTAGAGTTTACTTAATCTAGTAATCGTTAGAATTTCTGATCTAATATAAACTCTCAATATATTACTTATATTGCAAACATAATCTAAGTAACTTCATGGTTTTTCCCACACAGGACAGTATGCAGAGATATACATAAAATTACGATACACTGTATCCCCCTGTTCTCCCATATTTCGAGACATTGAATATTAGGTGGCATCAAAACAAATCTAATTATTCCCTTGAATGAGGATATAATTTTTATATTGGCATTATCTGAATCTATATTGATCTTCCACTCAAGGAAACGAAATATTTAATATTTTCATTTCCTCGATCGTAACGAGGTGATGCACGCTATTCAGTTCTACTACTCAATACCAAGTGATTCCAGAGTTCGGCGGTAAAAGGGAACTTTAGTGTCTTAATAGGAACGGAGCATCTTAACACTAAGTTCCGATGCTCCTCTTACCTAATTAAGCAAGAAACAGTGTGAAGCTGAAGCTGTAAAATAGAGCAAATTATTTTAAAGTTTAATTAACACGTAATATACGCTAGGACCACAATAATTATCGTCGTGCACATTAAAATGACATCGACACGTAGGTATGTGTTTACATGAACCGAACGGTGAGCACGGATAGTGGTTATATCGTAATAATTAATTAATAGGAATATTATATTTCTTTATTCACTTCTATACTTATTTTTTTTTATTTTATAACAACAAGACAATATAAATGACAAGTTTATAATTAATTACAATTCGATTTTTGGCATAAAATACTCGTATATTTAGTTTATATTATGTACTACTATGTACTAAAAACTACACTATGTACTGTACTAAACACTACTATGTACTGTATTTAAAAACTGCTTGTAAATTTTATTAAATTATTATATAATAATTTAAATATCATTTCCATTCCGTTCTGTCCCATCGTACCGTAGAGGTACGGTTTTTAATATGCTAATATGTTAACAGTTGTGGGTTCATTCAAAGGAATGAGTTATTTATTCCCTCACTTTAGTAATAAGACAGAGCATGTCGAATTCTGCTGATGCGAAATTTAAGATTGGGGAATAGAATGTCTGAACGCCACGTCATTTTGCTAAAGCATAAACAGAATTAAGCTATAAAAACATATATTATAATTACAATTTTACGGCCAATAAATCTGTAGAGGGTTACAGTGGCTACTTTGTTGTAAATTAAATTAAAACGAGACTTGTATTTTAATGCAAGCCTTTAGATATTTTCCAGTTTTAGACTCGAACCCGTTTCCCGACTCGAAAGTTTTTCGTTTCTACAAGTAATAGCATGTTGACAGCTTGGTATTACTTCTTCAATAAATAGATACGCTATCAACGCATTACCCTAGATTAAAAATCAACTACACTTTCGAATATTAAGTTTAATCTTAAAAGTGAACTTTCTTTAAAAAACATTTAAAACAAAACATATATACATAGGTACATCCTGCACTTGGAAGAGTGGGCAGGGGGAAGTTGGGAACATAGTATTGAGACATTCCGTTCCCATTAAGACTCTTCCATTTCCCATTTTCCGCCGAATTTTTTTTAAGGCATTGTGTGATATTGTGTGTGTTGTTGTGAACTAAGTAAGTGGCTGAACTCCACTCATGTAATAAAATGAATTAATCAAATATTAAATATAACTAAAATGGCTGTAACAACCAGGAATATTTTTATACAACCAGGAATATTTTTATATTCCGTTGAGAGAATAATAATATTTTGAATAAAAAGCACTATATACAGTTTTTGAATTTTCATCTTTTTGTTTAGTCGCATCGATAGAAAAAAATATATGAACAAAATCGGCATTTCAATCGGTTGGGTTGAATACAAAGTTAGAGTTGAGATTTTCATAGTTTGCGGTCCCATATGGATTCACGAACGTGAATAGGTACTTGGAAAGACCATAAATATAAACCTGAATACGTTATGATAGACAACCGAACTACATACATAGGTATATACAATTATCAATATCTAAAATGTACTTGATATGTAAATAATTTTATTGGGAATGAAGCCCATTTAAACAACAAGCCGTGTTTCAGAATCCCGTTTTAATATAAAATAATGGCAAATCAATAGTTTCCATATCAGCGCCCTTCAAGTTGAAGCTCATTAAAGCACAATCTGAACACTGTTTTGTATGCGTTAAGCGTATTCGTTATAAATTATCTGACAATGAGAAATGAATTTATGCTTCAAGCGTGGCATGTATGTTACGTTGACGGACGTTGAATTCGATGATTTTGTTGAATATGCAATGCGTTTGCCGTTTTCGGGGATATACACAATAAAGATCCGGGATTAATTCATACTATCAAAGAATATTTTTGAATTGTGAACGTTAGAAGTTTAAGAAACATGTTTATTATTTATTTATGAGTTTCTTTATTTGTATATAAAGTCCATAAGTAAACAAAAATGGTGAATATATAAAATATGCAACAAATTGAACAAACTGAACATTGCTGCATGCACATAAGCTATATAACAATCACGCGACGTCACACTCAATATTACATGTCGCAACTTAATTTATATGTTGCACTATGTAACTTCTAAAACAAATACTATTATTTAAATATATATGTATTTGTATTGATCAAACTTTTTAATTGAATAAATAAGGCTAAGTGTCTTATATTTTAGTTAGTATGTAGTCTCACTAACACTCCTCGGACCCTTCAACTTTGGGCCAAGGTTCACAATACCCGTAGGGACAAATAATTTGTACGTGGGACAATACACGAGCCAATCTAACGCGTGCGAACGTAGTATATTGTGACATCGCAAGTATATTGCTTTAATTTCGGCAAAACTCTCGGTAAATAAGTGAAGTAATTTCCAACAAGAAGCCAAAATGTGATGTAATTAATTTTCTTCGATTTAAATCGAAAACATCTGTTATTAAAATATATTATTATTAGGAAAATAGGAATAAATATATATATTTTTCTTTTTATATGTTTTGTGCTATGGAACCTAATGTTATTTATTACACTGCGTTCAGACTTTTTGCGGGATTGGAGGCGTTGCGTGTTGGGTGGCAAGACTTTGCCTTGTTACCAGAACGAAGAAATTAAAATATTAAATATTTTATTTGAAAATATCTAATATTTCATTTCTTCGAATTGCGATCGAGCTCAAAATCTGTAGCGTTTGTAGTTGCACATTTGTGTAGTGTATGGTACAGGGGACTTGACAGGCCCCCACATGAAGAATATTGATAAAATTGAAACAATTATGTAATAAAAATGTGAAGCAAGCATACTTTTATAAAAAGCAAGTTCATTCAAAACTTACTTAATCACAACTACTTTTATTTATATACATAAAAATATATTAATATAGACAAAATACATTTTTTCAACATCACTACTTTTTTTTAAACTTTAAGGAAAAAGCAAGCTCTAAATTCGTATTCGTATTCGTATTGAGAGTATAAGTCGCCTTCAGAACGATTTTGGCATTTTCTTAAACGTCGTCAAATAAATTTAGATTTCCACCTCACGATAAACTTCCTTAAGTCCATATCAAATCAGTGCGGAATGGTAGGTCCTGTTCATACGAAGGCCGCCATAATTTCGCGTCGCTGAATTCATTTTCTCCGCGAGATAAGGGAATGGCAATTCTGTTATCGCGGCACTGGATCACAAAGCTGTTCGTTTTAAACCGAATATGAACAAACGAATATTATAGGCCTCGGAAACCACTGACCCGAAATATTGGAGTTCGGTTTAAACAAATAGAAATAATATACGTAGGTATTAACAGCTGTTGTCATTCAAAGTTTAATATAATTATTATTGTAGTCGATACAAAATAGAAGCGACAAGTTACAGTCCTTTAATAGTACGATGACAGACGTGGCCTACAATAGCGCATTGAAATATATCGTGATGTTTATACTGTATATTATTTGCTTTAATAAATAATTATTATTACTATTCTATTGAACTTCGGTTGTGTCAGTGCTAACAGAATTTGTAATTACTTAATTAGAAATTTTAGTTAAGCACTGTTATGAAGACAACTCTGTTAGGAACAACACACAACAACTCTGTTAGGACAACACTGTTAGGAAGACATACTGTATCCCATATATGGCAAGATTGACAGAGGGAACTTGGGAACTTAGTGTTAATACACTCCGTTCCGTTTCGGACCTTCTACCAATTTCGAAGCATTGTCTGTTCAGTGATGAAACCTACACCGCGCTTTGCCTTATTACCAGAGCGAAGAAATGAAAACCTTAAATATTTAATTTGAAAATATTAAATAGTACATTTTCTTGAGTGGGGATCAAACCCACAACCTGCCGCGTTTACTGTCACACGCTAGTGCCCGTGCGCCAAGACAGGCCTTACAAATAAAAATATTTGTGCTGCTAAAAGAAAAGCTGATTTTTAAGTATTATTATTCTTAAGAAAAAAACATGATGAAAATATTCCTTTATTATTATAACTACGTTTCGGTTTTGGAGATCGATCAAGTAAAATAATTAAACGTAAACAATCTGTCTTGTCCACAGGCGATTGATATAGTTCAGCTTATTTTTATCAAGTTACTAGATTTGATTTGGACCGTGATTCCAGGGACCGTCTTTCATGAAGCAATTATTTTATCAAGTAAATTCTGTATTGAATATAGATATAAAATTAAATCTGTACAGTTATCAATAGAAAGCTTCACCATTTGATAGTGATAGATTTATTATTAGTTATAAATATTATAAATAAAACTTTACTCATTGGAGTACCGTAAATGAGGTGTTAAAAGAACCAGAATGTAATGTATGAAGAGTTTTACATAAAGTGAAAAGGCTAAAGCATTTTCAAATACCTTTTTAATGATACGTAACTTAACATAGATTGTTGGTTTTTATTTTAACAATACGAATGCGACTGGTTGTCAGCCCATCTGAACACTAAAATTCTACATGGGAACAAATATATAAACATAACCGTATAGTATACACAGGTACTGAAAACATGTAGACCTCCTTTAAAAATCACACGGCCGTCATTGATTTCACATAGTCATATAACATTAGTCCCCCACTTACCGCCGAATTTGAGGCATTGCGTGTTGAGTGGCAGAATTCAACGCTTCGCTTTGCCTTATTACCAGAGCAAAGAAATTAAACATTAAATATTTAAATTGAAAATATTAAATATTTCATTTCCTCGACTGGGGATTGAACCCAGAACCTGTCGGTTACAGTCACACTCTTGTGCCGCTGCACCACGACAGGCCGCGCGCCACGACTATATTATGAAATAATCTATCTTTATATAATTAAATTTAGCTATCAAATCATTCTGAATTTAGGGAGTTCGAAATTTAAACTTGCCGCCAAACTGCGGTTAAGCGCTTGATTGGTTCAATTATAACAAAGACGACCCGGAAATGGCGTCAACAGCCAAAGAGGAATGTGGCAAATTCTACTATTGTAGAATTTATATATTTACAATATTATTTAAATTAGTGAATATAGCAGTCAATATATTAATAAGAAAACATTAAATAAATATGACTTACCTTTCTCTATTATTAGGGCGTTTTTTGTACATAAGTCGGTACGTAACATGCGATATTACACATGTTACGCACCAATATATTTACTCCCGTAGTATCTGTTGCGGGATCAAAAAGTAAAGTAATTATACTAAGAAAGAGTATTTATAACGATATTTCAAACCAATAAAATATTTTGTGATATTTTTTATGTTAATACTATTTGAAGAGAAACAAACATCATATTAACCAAGTAAATCTGTAATAAATTGTATATATTTTATAATATTGTTTATTTGCAGAACATTTCAAAAGTTTCTGCAATATGTTGTACGAATATAAAAACAATGTGATATCGTTTTATTTTAATGTTATTTACATAAATTTTCATTAATATGTTATTATTTTGGTTCGGTTGTTTAGATTATTTAAATTACATTTTTTTCACGACTAGATTATATGTTTAAAACATTTTCTCAGTACCCAGACCCACACACAATGTCTTTGACTTATATCATATTTTAATACGAAAATGACAAATAATTTAATATTACAATTACACAGCCTAAAATCAAACAGAACAGAAAATAGTGTCTTTTCGCAAAACAAAAAAAAAAATATTACTTAATACAACGTCCTTTCGCAATATTCCATAATACTATTTAGGGGCGAAATAGTTACACTAAGGCGGAGGAGAATAAGCCTTGACTTGACTTTCTTATTCAAACTAATCGAAATGTAACTGTAACAAAAAAGAAGAAATCTACAAACACTAATACGCACAAAGAGTAGCCACCATTTTGTACAATTTATTATTCTTTCTTCAACGTTTTGTGTGGTCTTGCCACTTTGTTGCCAAAACAAAAAAAATAAAATTATAAAATTGTTTCGGAATAAAATAGTAGATGTAGTTTCAAAAGATTCCAACCAATTAGTAGGCAAGTGTCACGCCCTCTGCGCGGAATTAGTTAAACCCAAATATCTAACATGTGGCAAATTACATAGTTTTAAAAGCTTAAAAGCTAGATTAACTAAGGTTAACATAGGCTAACACAGAGAAAATCTTAAATTTAGTTAAAGATTTCAAGAAGAATTTTAAACTGTCGTGGTTAGCAAATATAATTTAGGGTAAAAGGCACTGATAACATATTCATTTAATATGTCAGAATTTGCCCTATTATCGATGTAAAAAAATCACGATTAGTTGTCATGAAAGAGTCACGTATCATGTTAAACACAATATTGCATGACAATGACCCATTTACTAACTAGTATAGAACTTAAAAATTAAAATCTATTAAAAAGTTTACAAATATAACATTTTTTACAAATATAAAAATATTTTAAATCTTTTGTATTCGCCAAAATTGTTTAACGATAATTAATATTATATATACATTAATATACACACACAAGGAGTAGTAATTAAATATACTATTTGAAAATATTTATACACTATACTTATATATGTACAACTTTTTCGCCTCTTAAAATATTAATTTCAGAATGCATGATGTAGGACATATTAATTTTTTTATTGAACCTTTTACAAATAAAGTTAACAAACGTCCAAAATGATAAACCAATACACTAATACATTATAGGCAGGTATCTAACATAACTCTTAAAACTAAAACATCCAGGCTTATTGGATCACTCTATAAAGTAAACGCAATCACAGGAGCTATTCGCAAACACGGCGAGCAAACAAAGAGACTTTTTTAATGAAAGCCGAAGGCTTCGGGCCGTTGGTCCGCGAGCCCCGTGGGATTAACTCATTTGGACGTGGGACAAATTTACACGACCCAATCTAACGAAGCACGCACGTACGATATTGCCACACTGTTCCAGTATTTTGCTTTAATTTTGCGTGTCTCTAAAGAAACACAAGCATAGAAATCAGTTGAATATTAAATTTCATTATTATGCAATGCAGATTAAATTATATTTAACTTAAGAAATAATTAATTAGTAATCTTAAAACGAAACTTTTCACAGCATACATTATATCAACATATTCGAAATACCGTTTTGCATCAAATCGTACATAAATTTTAATATTATCAAGTTTTAAATGTTATCAATTTTTAATTTACAATAACCATTTAGTCCATACATTACTTGTGTTAGCAACAAAATTTAAATAATGTAAGTTGTTATAGTTTTATGTTATTTGAAACAAATAGGACCAAAAATATTTCAAATTGTCAAAATGTTCGAGTTAGTGGTGCGTATATACACGTATCTATATGTTGCGATATTCGATTAATCGATAAAAATATAATGTAAAAATTTCCCAGGCGGTACCTACCTAATAATATATCTAACTAGAAATACTATATTTGCTGAAATAGTACAAAGTAATTTAAAAACACTAAAAACACTGTGCACTGCAGAACTCAGCGCCGCGCAATGTTTATTGAAGCGCGGTGTTATATTTTACTTGATAATATAATATGCTTGATTCGTAAAAATCTTTAAGGTGGACGAATTTGAATTGGTTCTCATTTTAATGTAATATGAACTGCATGTTGACTTAAAATTTGATGTTATTTTAGATGACATTCATGTTACACATGAGACTTAAAAAAAAAATTATAATCATGTTAAAATAAAAAAACACCTATATGATGTTAATTAACTTCTTAGACTAAACTATAATATAATAAATTGCTATACATTGTAAATGTTCGCATAAAGGCATAAATATACACATCTAACATTCGTATATAAATTTTGTATTTAATGTTGTTGTATCCGAACGCGGATGACTTGGATTATGGGACGAAGCCCACCAATTAAGCTTCAGGTTTACCGTTGCCATTGTAAGCATAATTAATATATTTAATTAAATACCAAAAAATATAAAATAATCTTATAAATATTAATTCTGTATACATCTAGAATAATTAACGAAGCTAATAGACAATTAAGTTAATAGTAGCGTGGGAAGCTGCAAGTACGTAGCTGCATAAGTAGTGGGAGGCAGCACGCGATGTTCAACACGATAGGACATGTCATGGCTCGATTTACACCCTCGTTTAGCTGCACGTCATAAAACAATATTGAAGGAAATGTGCTAAGATGTATTTATTATTAAATCTTTCGTAGTATTTGACTTATTTAGGTAATTTAATTAAGCCGACGTAATGCACATTTGTAGTTATATCAAATAAGACAGCTTTTTATTAAAACTATTGTTAACTAGCTATTACTCTACTCAGCTTCACGCTGTATCCCGCACGAGGCAGGGTAGGCAGAGGGAACCCGGGAACTTAATGTAAAGACACTCCGTTCCACTTCTGTTTCCCACTTTCCGCCGAATTTGAGGCATTGCGTGTTGAGTGGCGGAACTCGTCGCCGCGTACTATATATTATTGATTATTATATGATGTGTCTTACTTATCTGCAATGCCATAATATGTTTTCCTAGTAATACCGACTTTAACACAATTAATAATAATAAATTGTGTAAAAGTCGGTATTTATTTCATTTGAGGTAATTTGTTATATTGGTTTAGAGCCTACACCTGTCATCGTAAGTCCCAGACACGGCTCCTAGCTTAATAGTAAAAGGATTTACTATATATTCTCAAAGAGTTTACGTAGTTTAGATACCCAAGGTAATATGATGTAACTTAATAGATCAAATTACCCAAAAAAAAAAAAAATGAGAAACTGAACAAAATTCAAAATTAAAAAAAACCTTTTTTCTATACATATATAATATATTTACAATGTGTTTTCCAGTTATTCTTGGCTGGGCGTTGGGTTCCGACAGTTATTATGCAAATAGACTGAAAATGGACGACTTGTTTATCATCAGGTGTTCTCTTTGCCTTGCTCTTACCACCGTGTACATGATGCAAGACATATCACAGACAAAATATTACATTATTATTACTGCATAAAAAACAGTTTTACTTGTTTTTTGGATGTTGATATCGTTACGGCGCAGTAGAGCAGCAATCAATGGCTGATACTCTATATGATAAAATATCATATCTTATAAACTCTAAATACTATATTTATGTATATTGTTTGTCATTGAAAAAGTAGAGCTTATAACTTAATTTAATTTATCTTTTTAAAATTAAAAGTGAAAAACCGTGAATCATAAGTAACTAAGTTATGTATAGCGCTATACATATAAAGCCAGCGTGTCTTCATAATTACCTATCTATAATAATTAATGTTACTAAAATAATATTTTAGTATATGTATGTTTATAATATAACGTTTGTAATATAACGAGCTCTTATAATATTTTAGTATATGTATGTTTTTTGTATATTATGATCCACGTGAATCGATAACAATGTTGAGGGCAACAACTTGTTTAATTATAAACTTTGCTACAGCTGCTCTCAAATCATGATAATTTCAATACACGTTACTGTATTAATTTATACTATAATGTCAAATTTATTATTCGATATTTAAATATTATAAAGAACTTTACTTGAAATTAGGTATTTTCCGAGTTTGTCTACGAATGTCCTGCTATATCATTATGTATAATATTTGAAAGAAATGTTAAATATTTTCGTTTAGCAACACTTTAAATTTGGCGGAAAGTCGAGAACGACACGGAGTGTCTAGCTATACTGTCATGACGGAATACAGTGTAAAGATAAACCACTTTAAAATTAAAAAGAACTTTTTAATTAACAATATTGTTAATATAAATATACAATTTATCTAGTCAATATAAATATATACTGACTGATCTTCGTTTTAAAATGCAAAACAAGTTGAATTATATATAAAGTTATGACAAAGTGAGTCAGCAAAACGTTAGGTCGTGTTTGCGAGAGGGTCGTCATAACTTCGTGTCACTGAATTCATTTTCAAAGTGAGATAAGGAATCCCCAATTTAATACCCACTGGGTCACAAAATTAATCGTTTTTGAGTAAACGCTAACAAAGTGTTCCATATGTTCAACCACACTTATTCAACCTATTATATTAATACGGTAAAATACAATATTTATTAGGTATATTTATATACTGTTACTAAAAATGTGTAACTAAAAAAATGTTGTACAAGGAACTGATAATGTACACACTACTCCTTATATTCTTATTTTTGTACATTTTTTTAAAAATAATCATTGTATAATAGATATATAATAGTATTACTTTGTTAGTAACGTAGATAAATTTAAAAAATATACCAAAAAAATATATATTGAAAGTTTAAAAAAACATATCCATTTTAATTAGATAATTAAAATATGCTAGTGTGTTTTGATTACATATACATTTCATCTTTGCTTTTCTAATCCCGTAATGCTACGCATCCTTTCGGTTGTAATTGTATTAACATAGTAGATTACGTGAGAGAAAGGCGAGATAATCAACTTTTGAAATAAACTCTTCACTTGATTCCCTGTTTTAGATGATGTTTTTCCTCAAGATAAGTAAAGAAATTGAGTGTAAATAAAATTATTAAAGTAGATGTTTTCGCAAATTTATTTTTTTATTGAATAAAGATAAAAATATACAAATATAAATAGAATAAAGATTATTTTTTGGCAATTTTTAAGAATTATAACTATTCTATTTAATGGTTAAGACTGCAAAATTAGTACTGTTTTATACCTTTCACAAGGTTTAGAGGCACTATAACATGACGTTTATTAAAATTAATAATCGGGAATTGGACTCAAAAAATGCTCAGCTTCAAATATATTTTATTAAAAAAATCTTATATAATATTATAGATCCGTACAAAAATAGAACTTTGTACATATTATTTATATGTGTTGTTGAAACCAGCACGCTTTTCATAAATTTACTATAGTTAGGTCGAATATCAATCACGTAAAATAATTAAACGCAAACAAAATGTCGTGTCCATAGGCGATTGAGATAGTTAAGCAGTTCATTTGTGTTTTAATCCAATAATAATATATTTCGTTTATAACGCAGCTTAAATTTTAAATGAATTTTATCACTGTATGATAAGCCTTACGCTATTTTTATTTTTAAATAATTATGATTACTTTTAAGACCATCAATGGTTACGCTAAAAAAAGCGCTTACTAGCTTCACGTACTGTCTTTAATTTGTAATTTGAAAAGCAGAACTGAAGGAACAGAAGTAAAAAAATAATAATGATATTTATCGTTACTTATACGTTTAATCCCTGATGCAAGACGAGTAGACGTTTGACGTCTCTGTCGGTGTGTTTGTTCGTCAGAGGCACCGTAGCGCCTTAATGAATGATTTATAGAAAAGTTTTAAGTTTTGTTTGCTTGTGCTTCTATAAGTAGAGACTATTCTCTACTGAACTTAGATTTTAATCCTATTTTGTACTTCAATTGTAGAAAGGTACGGAATTAAATATCGCATTTAGTTAGTTGAACTGGCTAATTAATTATATCAATAACTAAGTATATTATTTTGTTCTTCTGTATTATACCTATTCGAGATATATTATAATATATTCTATAACAGAATGCATGACCAATTCGGCACAATGTTATCCTATCTCGTTTTATTATAAAAAGTAAAATGAAATCAAATAGTAGTAATAGTATCGAGTATTCTCCTAATGCTCTATATAAATATCGAGAAATGCTTAAAAACTGAAGAAGCTACTGACCTACATGAGACTAGACTATTTATGAAATGGTAGCTAGTCTAGGTACTAGAAAATAAAACCCAAGTTTGAATGAAAAGTTAATATTTTATAGAAACATATAATTGAACATTTTAAACTAATAACTTAATAGTTTTGGCTTACTTTTTATCTAATTCGCAATAAGAAATCAATAAAGAAAATCACCAGCCAATTATGAGTTGGGCTAGTGTACAAGGTTCGGTATCATTGTCTATAAAACGAGAAAAAAAATAATTTGTAGTATGGAAGGCTCGTTAAATATTTATTATATATTATTTTTCTTTGTATTTGTTGTTATAGCAACAATAGAACTTATTAATCATCATGTAAAATTTTCAACTGTTTAACTATTACGGTTTATGAGACAGTACAGTACAGTACCCACTATAGAATATTTAGTGTAAAGTCTGATTTTGTAAAAATATATCTAGAAGTAAACGCCGAGATGAGCCAAAAGCGCATTTCCATTTAAAACTTTATTAAAATAGCTAAGAGTTCATTTAAAAATACAAAATATTCAAAATGTAACCGAGTTTAAAAGGTACGCTATGAATTTTAAACTAAAATCTACTCTGGTTATAAGTATG
This sequence comes from Eueides isabella, assembly GCA_019049475.1. Classification (NCBI taxonomy): domain Eukaryota; kingdom Metazoa; phylum Arthropoda; class Insecta; order Lepidoptera; family Nymphalidae; genus Eueides; species Eueides isabella. The sequence continues at coordinate 9,883,004 of CM032387.1, forward strand.
AAAGCGAGCGATGTGTAAACATTTTGGTCATTCTACCCTTTCCGCATCATATTTAATATGACTAAAAAGATGCCAAACGTTCAAATGTTAACTAGCTACAAATAACTACTGAATACGTAATATATATAATGCCCTACATTTTTATTATTGTTTCAGTATTTTTGCTTAAAATATTATGCTAAAAACAATATCTATATATTATAGATAGCCATATTATTACGTATCAATAAAATGGCTATAATTCTTTGTCTGTTTATTTGCTTATTATGTAAATTATCAATATATTTCCAAAATAAGCAATTTGTTATCAAATAAAGAGAGTGAAAATATTCAACTTTACACTTTGACTGAATATATTAAAAAATATGTTTTCTTTTTACCTATCGAAACATGATACGTAAGAGAAGGGACGAGTTGATAAGAAAACCGCCGTGGGCTTCATACAAAGGGCTTAGTTTGCCTCTGTAGAGTACAAAAGACAACCCTAAGTAAACAAAAACAAACATGTTACTCTACAAATTAAATAGAACAGTATTTTTCGGATGAAAAGTGTAGTTTCGCTAAGAATTTTACTCTGAGGTTAATCAGATAAGTATATCTTCAATTACACATTTGGTATTTTTTATTGTAAATGTACTTTAATAGATATTTTTCATATGATACAATAATATATATTTTTAAATACTATTGCATCGCTGTATATTTAAAACGAAAAATATATCTTTTTATAGGATGCGCGTTAGGATAGAACATAAAATTACATACTTGAAAATATAAAAATCGCAGAATATTCTACTGTACCACTAAGCCTTAGTCACTTTTTAATAATATTTAAATTTTATAAGTTTTATAAATATTAGTAAAAATTTATGAAAAATGAACAAAATGTTAATAAAATCATTTATTACAAATAAAAAAAATAAATAATAAAACGTAGGTCTATCACTTAATTCATTCATCATTAAGATTTTCAAGCATTTACAATATTATGAAAATATTATATTGGATCTCTTAATCAATACACCTGAACTTAAATTATAGAATTTCTAATATATACATACATACTCGTATATGTTTGCGTAGAATATTGAACATATTATGTTTGAATTTAGATGTAGGAGAAATTATTCAATAAGTTTGATATCTATTCAAAGGGAAGCCTGTGCTAACCGCACCCCACTCAGACAACACAGATGCTTTACAAACAAACAAAAGTCTCGAGTCAAACATGGAAACTGTAAATTTTGGATAATTTATAATTTAACTATCGGAAAACATTTGAGATGCTACAAACTTCATCCTCACAAAAATTTTTGAGAAATCTACTATAAATGCTTGATTTGCATATGAAGCTGATATTATTACTTTCTTTTGATTTTTTCTCATATTACATAACGTAACCTAACATTTCCATATCTTTATAAGCCTTAAATAATAAAATTGAAATCGAATGTCTAAATAAATAAATCGAATAATAAAATTAAATTATCTATTTATATAAAGATATTTAATTCTGATATTATCAAAATAAACAAACAAATTTGAAATTTTACTTTGTAAACAAAATCTATCATAGTAATCATATTCAAATTTGTACTCCATTATATACAATCACGCTAAGCATTTCTACTCCACTGCTTAACGGCAAGTAACTTAGCCTGTCCGTTTAGAATATCTAGAGGATTTATTCGCGGAGCTTATCGGGCGCATGTGCACCCAGTTAGCAAACTTAGCATAAGTCCATTTTCATGTCGGCCTCAGTCGCGCTACAGGTCTGTAGACAGACACCCGTAGCGCCGCTTCAACGGATGTGCTACGAACTTCGTAGGCGCTACGTCGTTAGCGCCAAAACTATGAAATAACTTAGTCGCGCTACCACTAGGTTAATAAAGTTCTAGTTAATAGTGAACTGTTGCGATGTGAATTGAATGATGTTTGGAAAAATTTTGTTCTATGTACATTTTGGACTTGTCTTCCATGTTGTAATTTGCTTTAAGGATACTGTTGGTAAGATTTTATTTTTCAATTTATATGAAAGTTAGATCACATTATTCATTAAATATAACACCTTAATTTGGTATTGACTTTGTTTTTTTTGAGGTAAATAAGTTCACAATAAAACAATTTATAAACTAAACTAGGAAAAAGTTAACCACTTATTAAATAAAGTCCTATATACTCGTATGCCTTATATTATGGCTACAAGGGACATAAAGATGCGATAGCTAATTTGACAAGTAGTGGGTTCGATTCCTACTCGAGAATAGAGGAAACATTTACATTTCTTCGCTCTCTTCACAAAACTCCTCGAGGATTTGGCAGAAAGTGGGGAACTGCACGAACGCAATGTCTTAACTCTTTGACTCTCTTGTAAGGTGCGGGTTGCATACAGTGTGAAGCTTAAAAATACGTATAGTAACATTTTCATATTCTATAAATAACTATAGGCTATATTATCATAAACTAAATTAAATTATGATTAATTTAATTTTTAATTTAATTTTAATATCATTAATACTTAATTATTGAATAAATATTAAAACCTAAACAATGCTATTTAATATTTTTTAAATAAAACTAAAATTTTACCTCGTTTCTAAGATTTTTTTATAACTTATATAAAAATATTTTTAACATTACTTAATTGAAATTATATGTAATACATATATACACTCATATAAAGTTGTTGAAATAGAAAAGATACAAAAATCTTACTAACTAAACTCAATAAAATGAAAGAAATTCCAATAAAGCAAAAAATGAAGATCTAATTACAATAAAATGCTATTTAAATGGGAACGTGCCTGTAATTTTTATTTCTCCTTATTGCCCATTAGAATAACTCCAGGCCTCGATAATGAACTGTTTGCCAATTTGCTTTACCCCACTGATCTTATCAGGCGTAAATTGGAATAAAATCGTGTTTATTGGTAAGACGTTAGGTAAATTTCGTAGACTTGGTTAAGTGGTGCTACTAAAAGGATTATATTTTTTTCATTTTAAAAATATTAATTTTTATATACATTAATTAAATATAATATTTTTTTATATAGTTTTATTTTGGTTGCATATATTTCTCTATATTAGTTAAATCTATATAAAAAATAAGCAATTGCTTTTCAGTTACATACATCAATTGCAATTCAATGTTCTATTAGATATACTACAAAATTGGAATAAATGTCACATGATATTGCTTCCGCCACGATTCCCGAATTCGTTTCCCGAAACGGAAATCTCTTAACAATACTTTCCCAAGTTCCCTCTGGCTACCCTGACATGAGCGGGATGCAGTGTGACCATAGAAAAAAATGTTAAATGATATTCATGTGAATGTCATATTAATATTTGCTGCTTTGGAATATAATTCGAAACTACACTTGTAAATGTTTCCCTTCAGACAGTTAGCCGTTTAAAAGTTTCCCGAAATAATCGTTAAATTTTATGTTTATATTTAGCAAAACTAACGTTGCACGTTGTATATTTAATATATTTTGCATATTTTATACTATTGGATAGTCTGCTGAAACTATTTTATTGCAATTTCTAAGTTAGTATTTCTAACCGCAACCATTTAACGGTCTGGAGATCACTGGTGCAATTATTGGACTCGGACATTTGCAATTTTGGATAATTTGTTTTTAAATTTAATTGTTATTTAAGTCCATTTCTTTACTATACTATTTGTATTTGATATTTTGATCAATATTATACGCATTATGTATTGTATCGCATTATCTATCTGTTGTATAACAGCTAAAATAACCGTTTAAATATTTACATTCGTAATCAGCTTAGTAATAATTAATAATGAAGTAATTGGCCTAGCCTTTTTCAATAAAAAAAATGAAATTAGTTGAAAATACTTATTTTGTCAGAGTGTTTTAAATATATAACAATTAGGTTCACATAGCTGTATATGCTGAGGGAACATAGTGTTAGGGCATTACTTGTTCCACTTTCTGTTCAATTTATTACATTGACAGAATATCCAACGCAAATCAACAACATCACTCTTAAATTGACTGTCATAACAAAAAAAAAAAAATATTTTAATCCAGTTAGTGGAAATCGAAACCACTACTGTCGATCGAACAGTCTTCGGCGGCCTCTGAATATAATTTAACATATGCATTTATAAAAAGCTTAATATGCTTAAGGGTCAACCCTATTCTATTTGCGATTAACTAAGCTTGGCTAATGTAGCATTACTTTGGAAATTGCGCACAAACGAGAAGTGCTCATGTAATTGGTTTTACGATTTGTTATTTTAAATATGGCTCTGATACTTCAAGCTTTTTATTATGAAAATAAAAGAAAATAATATAGGTACAATAATACGTATGAAATTAAAGCTTTAAACAAAATGTTATTAACAAACTACATTTATATTCTCATGGCGATGATTTAAACATATAGGAATCATTAATTTTTACAAAAAAAATACTAAAGTAAACAAAATGTAGACAAAGAAGATTTGATACGAAGTATTCTTTCGAAAGTATAATATATAATTAGACACTACCTGCCTATAAGTATAAAAGTTTTTTAGTATCATATATTAGCCTAAATGTCTTTTTCTTACTCGATATCACACATGGTATCGGTTCTAATCCCAAATTAACAGCAGAGGCACATCAGACCACAATAATTCACTCCTAACACATGTACACTGGTAGATTGTTGTTATAACGTAAGTTGAACTAAGCCGGCTTAGCGGCGTCAAGCTTGTCTCGCTTACACTGCCAATTTAGAAAATCCCGTAACTGAAATATCTCAGATCAAAACTATGTTAGAATAGATATCGAGAGGAAAATAAATATCTATAAATACCTTTTTTGGTCAACTCAAACGCGAATAGCTATATTGAAACTAGGCTAGGTTATGTACCTAATAATTTCGCTAATATTTAATATATAATGTAACTACTAGGAACACACCACATATTTTTATTAACAAATAAGTTTATTTTTCGCTTTATTATTAATATAAAGTAATTTATCATTATTAGTATATACTGTTATTCGTTATGAGATATTTCATTTTTCTTAAATCTATATTTGTATATAACAGAACTTAAATGGCCTAATACAATTATTTCTATTCATGTTTATAACATCCAAATATAAAAAAAATCATATAACTTTATAAAAAGCTTAAAAACGCATCAAATATTCAAACAAACTTTTACTTCTCATGCTTTAATAATATCATTTTTAAAATTATTGTAATCAATGAACTTCCAAAACAAAATCTATACGTAGTACACTTCATTTCTGAATAAGGTTCTTGTCTAAGGAAAACATAGTCTCGATTAATCAACTAGAGCCGATCGTATCTGAAGGCGAATTAACACGCAACCCAAATAAATCCTATTACACGGTGGGAGTTAAGAATAAATTGATTCCTTTTGTTTGTGATACAAAATTTTTACACAGCTTATGAAGATATTCATTCCCACATAAATAAATAAGTAATTTTAACTATGCATAAACATAATATTAAAAATATATATTTTTTTCTTTTAGTTATGTGTAAGTAAAAACTGTTTTGTATTATAATTTTCGGAAATCGTTATTTTTTTTTATATATTCGAATTATCGAATAAATATACATTATAAGAAATACATTATAAAAAATAAAAGTAAATAGGCCTACCGCCGCCTGCAACCCATATACTTCGCTAGGCTCTCTCCGACCTTTAGTTCTAATAAATTCAAAAACTATTTAATATGTGGGATAAGAAATGCTCTCATTTTAAATAATACAAAATAAGAACTTTTTATTTAAAATGAGAACATTGTACATTTCAACTCGCCACCGAATACTCATATAAAAATAATATCGAATATATATATATATTATATATAAATTTATAAATAGTAAAACGATTGACAGCGTAGCAGTAAAGAGCTTTATTATTATAAAGCTTTTTACTTGAACGATCACCTGAACGACCACTTAATCGATATTGTGAAAGTTTAAAACAAAACTTTAAGATATAATTTTTCATCCCAAATAAGTTTATAAAAGTTAATGTATTTGTATTTATTAATTAATTAATTATTTATTAATTACATAAATTGAAAATGTCCCTCATCCACTTTCACTGGTTGGCTGGAAGAGATCTCTAACAGAGATAAGTCCACCTTTGTACATTTTTTTTAACAATTTAGTACACTAAAGAATATTTAAATTCTATTGAATAAATTATAATCATCTTTAATATGAAAAGTCAATGCCAAGATTATAATAGTTTTATTCAGTGCTCGTTATCTTCTCATTTTGATGTGGCCTATGTTTTTAAAAGTAGCTTGTGTTCTATTATATAAATATTTTATGCGTATATTATATTAATAATTGTTTAATTGTTGTTAATTACTTAAAAAAATCAATACAGTCTTTACCATGTTTATACAGTAAATATAAACTTTGATAGTTTTAAAAGTACTAATGATATTTATGATAATAAAAAAGGTCGCTGGTCGCCGCAGGATCGCTCGCGCATACTACTACAAAGTAAAGGTTCAGTAAAGAAAGGTTGGATTAAGATCAAGTAAAGGCCCGCTTTTGCGGGACACCGTCACCTTCAAGCTGCCCCGGGATTTTTCCTCAGGCATCCACTTCGCAGTTTCCTTCAAGGCGGTGATTGATTCGCAGAAGGAGATCAAAGCCGACCAATTCACTGCAACCATCAAGGCGTGGCAGAGTTTTTTTTTTTTTTATGGAAAAGACGGCAAACGAGCGTACGGGTCACCTGGTGGTAAGTGATCACCGTAGCCCACGGCCCCAAATAACTCCAGAGAAGCCACAGGAGCGTTGCCGACCTTTAAGGTGGAAGGGCACCGGGGCCCGGCATTACCTAAGGCGAAAGCAGTGGCCTAAGCCACTACTTAACGCCGGTCTTAAATGCCGGGGGTAGTAATAATCCGGTCGAGTATGCCCATGCATGTTGCCATTACTGACAACATGACTCTACCACACGCACTTTAGTCGCCTCTTACGACACCATCAGTACCAGGGTGATCCTATTCTAAGCCGGAAACACACGGCAAAAAGGAAAAAAAGGAAAAAAGTGTAGGACCCAAGTAGAGCATTCAACGTACGTGCATGCCGAGTGTGATACGTCAAATCCACGGAGTATAACACTCACGGAACACCGGTGACCTTCCCAACGTGCACAATCTGATTCAGATATTTTCAATAGATATAAAAATGATAAATCCAGCCCTCTAATATTTGGCAGAAGCCTGCCGAGGGCCCTGGCGGCATTCACTAGTTTCGGTGCAAGTTGAGAGAAGTGTGGCATGAACGACCACCGACCATCCAGGGTTGGATCCAGATATTTCATCTGAGTCTGTACCTCCACTTCCTGTCTTTGCATTCGTAGGGTAGCCATACGGGGCGTGAACTTTATGGGCATGGAGACTCTCAGATTCAGCGTCTCGGTGCTCGGTGCGAACGACAAGGCGAGAACCGGTTTCAGCCAAGCGTGCCGCCTCTTGATAGAAAAGTCCCCTGGGCTTGATAAATATAGTATCATCCGCATAACAAATGACTATCGTCCCAGGCGGAAGAAGACCACGCAGGAGCCAATCACATCCGAAGATCCACAATATCGAGCCTAAAACTGAATCCTGGTTAACCCCGCAACCGACACTTCGTCGACAGATCTGGTCATTTCCCACAGTCTATATGACTAATGTGTTTTGAAGGTAGTCATATAACAGTCGCCAGAGATGGGGAGGCCTACCATGGTATCAGAGTGCTTCTCTAAGCATCTCAAACAGCAGATTGTTAAAAACGTAGACCAGGTCCAATGAGACGGCGAGAACTCACTTCGTTGTATGAATTTTGCATGAGATCAATCAGTGTATTTCAATTATTCCAAAAGATAACTATGAGTATTTATAAATGCCTATATATGTACTTACGATAATTATGATAATCGCAATAAATTATTAAACAATAAATGGTTAACAAAAGCCTGTCATCCGATCACGTCCGCCAAGTTCCGACCAGCCATTAAATTAAGAGCAACCAAACTTCATTTATCTCGGCTTGTTACTTCTACGGACGATAAGGTTTGGAAACACGGCTGGAAACTTCCCAAAACTTACAGCTAACTTGAAGAAAAGTTGTCGAATCCTGCCGATCGTTCGCAAATTTGTTAGGTACTTACGATATTTTAAAATTCGTAACGGCTCTTATCACTAAACTTAAATGTTTGATATTTTCTAATCTAGCTTTGTTTGAGGAATACTTAGGGTGTAAAAGAATAATTGTAAGCACTTGATTTATAAAGTAAAACTAAATGGTTTTAAGTGATCTTCATTTTGTGTTAACAGAGTTGCTACTGTTAATATTGATATTTAAACTAGTGTAAAATTAGGGCAACGTGGTTACGTTTAATTTGCAAAGCGGCCATCGATCCACCGTGAGGGTTTTTAAAGTGGAATAAAGTCACATTCACAATTGGGAGATTGCGTGACGAAGCGCGTTACCAAGTGCGACGCGAGGAAGGCGTGCGGTCGCGATGTGATACGCAAATATTTATATGCATCAACTTTGAAACAAGTCACTGCTTAAAAGCGTTATCTTGTACTCGATGTGGACTAAAGGCAAAACATTATATGTCAATATAATTTATCGCTAAGTCACGTAACAAATAAACTGTGCAATCACTGTTTGAAAGATATCGTCGTAAATTTATATTAAGTGATGTCTGCCATGCCATAAATCAAAAAAGATAAATTATTGCCAAAGAGCTTAGATGTAATGATATGAAATATTAAATAAAATATATATCACGAGTATTAGATTTACGTCTGGGTTAAGCCACTGTCTGATGATGAGTAAGATATATTTACTATTAGCATTATATCATTACGGTCGTGGCCGACTGTGCCTTTAAAAGGCATCGTAATTTATTTTGTTGCAACTTAGAGCTTTTTAAGGAGGATAAAGTTTTTAACTTTAAGATTTTTATTTAAAAGTTATTGCCACAAAGTTTGTCTCTAGCGTATAGTTTAAACTTATTGAAATATTATACATACTTATATAAGGTCTTTTAATGCAATTTTCTTATACAAAAGGACATATATATATATATATATATATATATATATATATATATATATATATATATATATATATATATATATATATATATATATATATATATATATATATATATATATATATTTATATATATATATATATATATATATATATATATATATATATATATATATATATACATATATATATATATATATATATATATATATATATATATATATATATATATATATATATATATATATATATATATATATATATAAACCTTTTTAAATTTTTACATTATATTTTTTATAATATAAAAACTTTTAATGTAGAACTAGGGTAAATGCATTCTATTATTTTAAATAAACTGAATCATAACAGTTTAAGAGCAAACCGAGATACGTCTGACATTTAGTTTGCAAGCTAGACGTCTTCCACAGAATATTTAGTTAACTGGTGAGCTCATGCCATCACTTATTCCAGACTAACAATTTTAAATTGCTTTTAGTTAATATAAATAACTTATTTTAGCACTTAATTTGCTGTTAAGTAGTTTTAATAACAAAAAACATTTTCTTAAATTATATTTGGGAAAATATCGACAAATATACAAAAAATAATAAAATGGGCCGCAAATTTACTAATCTTGAAGATGTTTTTTTTTACTCTACACCGTGATTTGTCTTGTTACTAGATAGAAGAAATAAGTAATATTAATTATTTATTCCCCCTATTGAGAATCGATCCTACAGCCTTCGAACATACATTCAAACACTGTTTCTATGCACTGCAATAGTACCTATTAACTTAAATGTAGAACCGTTTCGGAATGTGAAATAACATGTTTATCAACATTTGTACATACATTTACATTTTGCAAAAATATTTCTCTCTCTAGCCAATTTAGAATAATAATATATTATCATAGCATAATAAATAAATATGTTCTTGCATAATATCGTCATAAAAACCCAAACCCTTACCTTACGTATACCCGTAAAAAGATAAAGTTCATAATATTTTGTGGTGCCTATTATACAAGAATCGTGGAAATAATAGATCATAAATCATTTGTAATATGTTTTATACTTAATATTTATTGTTAACGTTTAAATATATATATATATATATATATATATATATATATATATATATATATATATATATATATATATATATATATATATATATATATATATATATATATATATATATATATATATATATATATATATATATATATATATATATATAAAAATGTGTAATCTGTGTACGCACAATCACTACCGTCCACAACCATAAATACAACCCGCACACTTTATTGCCAATAAAGACAGCTATTTATTGTTTTATTTTGCTTAATCTCTATTTTTCTTTGCCTTTCTGAGTATTTTAAACTCTACGTCATTAGCTGAAGCTATATTTTATGTTGTATTCTTTTGAAATGTTTATGCATCGTTGAACAACATCCGGTAATAAAATTTGAGTCCCAAACAAAGCCATATGAGAAGCTACTGACTTTAGCTTTAGTGTATTGACTTTATAAAGTAATAGAAGAAAAAACGTTCATTATCGGCTCAGACGCGTAAATAAAACAAGATAGCTCCCTGAGGCCCGTTCGCTTGGATATTGCGTTCCACAAGCAAATTTACTCTAGGCACAATAAATGCTTAGGACAGATCGTGTGGGAAAACAACTGTCTGCAACAATAACGTTCATTTCACCTCATATAAGGACAGACAATTTGTAATTTATATATTTTTTTTCTTAATTTGATTCTTCTCTTTACTAAATTAATATACATATATCTGAAATTATTGAGCATACATACTGTACATAACAAAATTTTAAATGATCGCTGTACAAGGAAAATATACAGAGAAAAGAATATAAAGAACTCTATCATTTCCTTAATTTATAAATTTAATTGATCTAAAATATACATTTTCCTTATTTTTTTACTCTGTTTACAAATGGCTTAATCAATATAAATGCAGTTTTAATTTTTCTAAATCTGATATAATAAATTAAAACTGATTTATTATATATTTGCAACATCCCGAAACTAAATAGTAATAGTTATTTACTTATTAGTTGTTATATCAATCCGTTCATAATTAAATAAGATCTGGTCAAGTGCGAGTCGGACTCACACACTGAGTCTTCTGTAACTTTTTAGAATTCTTTGTCAATAGAAAGTACAATCGATAACATTTGATAAATTATATTTGCAGGCATATGCATTCATTTTGCTTGTAATTAACTACAAATATAAGTATGTAATAGTTTTTAAACGCCTATAAATAAACACTTTTCGGTATTTTTTCTTTATTTGTATTTATGTATTTTTATTATTCGCTATAGACTTTAGTCGGCCATGCTCTATTCGATGTTGTAGTTGTAATTAATTGAATGATATACAAATAAAAAACATGAACCATGTGTCTCTCTGTAAAATTGACAACTAAATTGCTACAGTGAGGGCTAGGAGAGGACTTTTTTTATTTGTATTGTTAGTTCTCACTTCGTGCTAAATTTCATAACTGTAAATCATAACTAAAAATTGCATAAAAACGATACATACATGTTCTCAGTGTTCTTTTGAATTGACTTAGAAGCTTAATTTTTTTGTACTCCAAAGGATCGTGGACCTGTTATATACTTATTTCAACTTGTTACCTACTCTCAAGCAGACAGAAGGTCAACAATTAGATTTGTTAGATATTATTATTCTATTGTTTATTTATTTTTATAATTAAACTACAAGTATGAGAAAATAATATCAATAAATAATTGTGTAGTCAAGCTACACTATACAATAACAGAATGATTAACATTTTGAGTATATGATTACGATTTACCTAAACTTTAAGAGCAAAGAAAAATCAATTTGAAAAGGACGAAACTCCACAGGCATTATAATTAGGCAACCTAAAAATGCAAGCCCTTTGTGTGGTAGAGAACAATAATTTAAATAAGTATAAAGTCAGAACAATACAAACACGAAAGTTAATTTAATTGTTCGTGCTCTGTAAAGAACAGAAAGAAATTTTAAGTGGCTTACACACGGACTACAACGGATGGATTTTAATTTACCTTAAACAAATTTTTTTGTAACAATAAAGAAAATAAATTTATCGGTCAGCAATAGTAACTGTATGTTATATGTATGTTTGGAACAAACAGGTTATATTCTAATATTAAGTAAAGATTATTTGGAACGTATTATACAATATGATACGTTCCGTATAATCTATCTATTATAAACAAGAAACTTTTTTAAAAAAGTTTTTTTTTAAAGATTTATGTCTATATCTTTGTCTATTTTATTCCTTGTGCAGTAAGGGATAAATAATTAATTAATAATAATTATTATTAAATAAATCTTAATTTATTCAATAATGTTCATTCTGATTTGAATTTCTAATATATTGTTATAAATATTTATAGGCAGTCTAATTTATAACTTTTTTTATTAATGTATTAAAAAAATTATAGCATAAAGATATTTCATCTTATAAAGCGGATTAAATCGGATTAAAGAGGATTAAAGTATTAAAAAAATTATAGCGTAAAGATATTTCATCTTATAAAGCATAATTACCTTTTAAAATGTATATTACTTTACATTTCCAATAAGCATTCAATTAAATTGCTCCAGTCAATAATAATTCGTAATAAAGTCCAGTAGAATCCATTTTATGCGAGCCATAGTTCATGCTTATTTGGTTTCAGATAATTATGATATTTTTAATTGTTGTCGATCAGAATTTACATAAGGTTATATATCTATAAAAGGTCCTATTTATCGTTTGTACTCATTTTTATCTAGAAATGTAAAGAAATCCAAGAGACACGAAACATTTGTGTACTATGTACATACTAATTATAATAATATACTTGTATGTTATTTATGCTAAGCCGAATTTGGCTCACTATTAAAGGTTTGCTTGTTATTAAAGGATATAAGATATAACCTACAATGAATGTTGATAATAACTAATTTAAGTACGCTTTATAATCCTTAATAAAAACAAATATTAAAATGCTATTTCGTTTTTAGACTAGATAACTATTTTATATGGATAATTCCATTATATATTTTAAGGATGAATAATTGGTTCATATCATATATTAAACTATAAGTCTAAGATAGGTATATGTATACTTATATTTTTTTTATAAAATACACAAATTTTTTAATATTATAAATTTTTTATTACATACATTTCATTATAATTTTGCAGTGTTAAAAATTATAATCAAGATTGGATTGATCTATTTTGTTGTGAGTTCAATCCTCATCAGATATAATTATTTTAATTTTCTCTGTTACATTTACTTCGGTGTTAAGTTCCGCTATTCGATGTCACGCGCTATGTCTCGAATTTAAAAGGGAAAATGGAGAAATCAATAAACACTATTTTCTTCCTACGCTGATGCAGGATTTGTAGATCAAAAGCTGTTGCTACTATATGTTTACTATAATATCAACTATTACCATTTTTTTTTTGTAGACTGTTTTATATTATATAAATAGAAAAATAAAATTAAAGTGTAGCTGACATTAAAAAAAGACTTGTATAAAAATTGTCAACTAAAGCATTGCTATGATAACGCAAAAAACGTTTATTCAGAATAATAACGAAGCAATAAAGTGGCAAGTCTATTGTTAAGAGACAATGTAGCAATAAAATTTATAAAAGAGTAAGATATTTTCTTTTTATTTAAATTTAAGTAATATTACTGATGGTTAACATACGAATATATTATTAAGAAGAATAAATAATAAATTTTAAATTTCATAGATATAAAAAAATTAATAACAATTTTTAAATTTATAATTTAATTTAATTTTAAATTTCATATATATTACTACTACCCATAGTTAAGTATTTTACAATTTTATATAACACTTATATAAGTATGTATAGGTTAGTCAAGAATAATTTCGAGAACAGAGTACCTATTATTTGTTTTATAGGTGAATCGTTTATTGTTATTGCGTATTTCCTTTAGCGAAATTGTCCTTTTGCAGAAGTGCCACGTTTTGAAGATAGCTTAAACAACCTGACAGTATCATTAGGAAGGGAAGCAGTATTTACGTGTGTTGTCAATGACCTCGGCAATTACAGAGTAAGTGTTTTCTACGCTTCTTTTATACGTTAACTAGACTCTTACATATATGTGTATGTACTGGTATACTACATATATAAGGAATGTGCCCATATTGCTATATTCAGTATAAGCTATGTTAGCATCTTTTAAATGGCAAAATATAAGTTAAAAAGAGTATTTTAAAAAGACAAAAAATAATAAAAATAACAAAAATTAAATATTAATAAGAAAAATTGATTATTAAAAAATATATTTATATGCATTTTTTTGAATTCCTTAACTACAATGTAAACGTTAATTGTTAATATGTGACCGTTTTTCACTATTCCCCTCAGATGCTCAGTAATTCCACTATCTACCTGTTTTTTGTAATACCTGAACCTTTCACTCTTAAGTTTAACTGGAAGAGACAGGCATCTAGCCATAAGATCGTCTATTGTACATTGTGTGTTGTTCAAAAAAAGTAATAATAATTATACATTTGTAAGGTGGCGTGGCTACGCGTGGACACGCAGACGATCCTGACGATTGCGACTCACGTGATCACGAAAAACCATCGTATCGCTGTAAATCACAGCGATAGGCGAGTGTGGTTCCTGCATATACACGACGTGCGTCAATCCGACCGCGGCTGGTATATGTGTCAACTTAACACGGACCCTATGAAAAGCCAGACAGCGTATTTAGATGTTGTAGGTATGTATTTGTTTTACTTTATTTGTATATAATATTGAAAACTTGTAGCTTATCTTAAATTTTCTATTTTTTAATTAACTTTTAAATTTATATTAAAATTATAAATAGGAATACACTACATGAAAATCTTGAACATAAAAAACATAGAAATTACATGTATGTACATTACATTACATGAAAATATCGTCGGAAACCATTTATTTATTAATAACATTGCCCTAAACTGAGAAATCAGGTTTGGTAGAGTCGCTATCAATTTAGCTGATCCAATATAGATATATTTTGGTTAAATAAATTTCAAAAAACATTTATTATAGGCTTTAGTTTTTCTGTGATAATTAAAATAAAAATATTTATTACTGGGATGATTTAAAATTTTATTGACTTTTATAAACCGACTTTTATAAAGTGAACGTATAATATGAAGTGCCCAAGCGCTAAGCATTTAACAGGGCTTAGCAGAGTGGGCAAAGTGAACTGTGAATCTATTGCTAAGACAACCTACTTCAATTAATTACCTTATGTTTTTTGTCGTTCCCAGAGCAAGGAAATAAAAAAATATGTATTTCTTACATTGGGAATAGAACCCGTAATCTGTCGTGCATAAAGACGTACGGCACAGCCCCTGCGTCACAACTACCCTTACAGTAAGGGTTAAATTAAGAAAAATATAAAATGTGCAATAATTTGTAATGAACAAGTGTTATTTTTTTAATTTTTTTTAATTTCTGACTCTAAATTTACTATAACAAATAATTGTGTTATAGAAAATTTTATAAAATTGTTTTCTTACTCGTGTCAAAACATATTAAATGTTTTCAAACATATAAATTTGTCATACGTTTTCTGTCTTCATAAATTTCTATATCCCAGAATGCGAGTCCTAGCAATTTCCTACAACGTGTATTGATAGACATATTTCAATTTCCGTGCTGCAGCCGCAGATATAAAGTATGCATTCTACAGCATATAGGTATAACAATAAATGGAAAACCCAATGGAGAATAATTTCAGTATAATCCATGTATGATTAAATTTTCATGTTTGCTGTCGACAATATTATACATAAAATATTATTTAGTTTATAAATATTTTGTTAAGAAATATTTTTACTAAAGCAAATACAAGTTTATGACGCAAAGCAAATTATATAATAAATATTTTAAAATAGACTACAGACTAGCCTATCTAATCGTATTGTCTTATTTTTGTCGTAGAAATTTCAAGTAATTAAATTTTATGTACTTGTTGGCGATTTGATAAAGGACATCATAATTCTTAATTTTTCAACACGACAAAAATCATTTACATTCTTTTAAAATAACAATTTTACGTATAAATATAATGCATTAGTCGAGTTTTGTAGAGCTTCATATGGTTTTATGAAACTTTAAATTGAAATTATACCACAAGCGGAAAATAGCAAAAGTTAAATAGTGATGGAAACTACCGCCGACTTTTATTAGAATAAAACTTGTTGTAATGTCAAACTGTTTTTAGCTCAGCGTAAATATAAAGCTCTATAGAAAACTTTACGCGTAGTCCGCACAATTAAATACACAAAGAAATATACCACTAATTAAATTATACAATAAGTGCTACAAAACAAAGGTATCTAATATTAAATAGGTTTTATTTAATATTAGAGAAATATATCTATGTTTACAATACATGCATTGAATTGTATTTATTTTTTATAAACATCAAACTAACACCATAAAAAAT
Source organism: Eueides isabella (assembly GCA_019049475.1). Lineage (NCBI taxonomy): Eukaryota > Metazoa > Arthropoda > Insecta > Lepidoptera > Nymphalidae > Eueides > Eueides isabella. The sequence goes on from CM032387.1 coordinate 9,899,609, forward strand.
AATTATACTACTATGACATTATATATATCATTATATTATATGGTGTAATCTGTGAGATTATACGTATCTAAAATTGTATAGTATTTTATTTATATAACTAAAAGTCACAAGTACAATATGCGTATATTATTTTATGATAGGTATATTTCATAATTCATTGAAACATAAATACGTAGCACAACAAGTTTCGTCCATCGGAACTAATAATAATAAAGCGAGTGCGTGTCGTGGTCTCCCGGGCAACGACGCGTAATTGCTGTAATAAGTCGCAGCTGTGATAAGCGAACAAAACACACTGTGAACTATATTTATACGAATGCTTTTACGTGGATTAGGTACGTATGATGTGACGTCTACTTCGTGTGTTTTAGTATAATTTCCGACTGAGCACCAAAAGCTTGTAATATATTTTGTATGTACGGCACTTATGTATATTCGCGCATCCGTAATAACCTAATCTCTAGATTTAGCTTAGTAAATACTGTTATTATATATTGTAGTATTAAAACGTGCTCATTTGTTTGTCTATTGTACCGCAGTTGGGCAGCTTGACTTTTTTCAATCATTATGGGTTCAAATATATTTTTTCTTACATATAAAGTACTTAATTAATACTAAAGAGGTTTTTAGAGATATTTTGGAGCTCCATAATCTTATCTGAAAACACAATCGGATATCCAAAATAAAAAACATTGTAACCATATCGAATCAGATATAAAATTTGCCAATAATCTCGTATATGAACGGAATGTGATCAAGCTTGTTATTTTTTATTTGCCTGGATTTTTTATTTTCCTGGCTGCACCGATAGTTCAGCACTCGATACGAAGTAGTAATAAGTTTTATTACTTGTCGAAATTTAACAATCTCTCTCATAAACTATCAATAACAAATTCTTTAAAAAAAATCCTTAACTTAAAATATCCCAAATTATTGGGATATTTTAAGTTAAGGATTTTTTATCTATTAAGTAATATTTTTTATCTATTAAGTTATATATAATATAAATTATTAATTATATTTTCATTTAGTTCCTCCTGATATATTGGACTATCCGACGAGTAGCGATCAAGTGGCAAGAGAAGGAGCTAACGTATCACTCCGATGCGCAGCCCACGGGGTGCCCACTCCAACAGTTGTATGGAGGAAGGAGGCTGGGGACTTATTACCTACATCAAATTTCAGCGACACACAAAGTAAGAAAGATATAGGTATTCGTATTACATTATTTAATAACTATTTCTCTGTCATATATTTTACGTACGTTCTAAACTAAAAGAAAATGTTAAAATAATATATACAGTTCAGTTATATAACTAAATATTTTATTAAAATAAGTTAAATATATATATAGTAAGTGAGCATTAAATGTAGGCTTTCAAATTTTTAATGCAAGGTAAGTGAATAAAACTCCCCTACATCTGCATTTAAATGCATTTAAATAAAAAATTATGAATATTCCAAATGTACTGCTCACATTAAATTAATAACTGTGTAGTACATAAGATTTATTATGAATAGTGTTCTATGTGGAAAGAGTAGAACTGTACGTAACATCAACTTCAAAGCATGCAACATGCAAGCCACAAAGTCTACCACTTTCAATCTCCGAGTAATGCGCAGAGGAAAACCGCGGCCACTTTCACAATATGGAATTTTATTTCCTCAAACGGAAAGTACGATTTCACATTTAAATGATTTTGCTATAAAACTATAATAAATATTTAATGCTCGACGCCGACTCTGAGTATGCACGTCATTAAAAACAATTCAATTTTAGGGAAACCAACGAATTCATTTTTATAAAAATAAAAAATATATATCATGAGGCCTGTCGCAGCCTGTGCTTGTGGCGCAGCGGCAGAAGCGTATGACTGTAACCGACAGCTTGGGTTCGATCCTCACTCGAAGAAATGAAATATTTAATATTTTCAATTAAAATATTTAATGTTTTCATTTCTTCGCTCTGATACAAGGCAAAAGCGGCGTTGAGTTCCGCCACTCAACACGCAATGCCTCAAATGAAGTGGAACGGAGTGTCTTAACACTAGGTTCCCAAGTTCCTCTGCCTACCCTGTCATTTGCGGGATACAGCGTGAAGCTGAGTGAGTGAGTGAGTAAAAAAAAATATTTTGATGACGCAAAATGAGAAAAAGAGAGCGTTTTCGAACTTTTATTATTTTACTATCTGTTGTTGGGGAAATATCTAAAAACATTTTCTATAATTCCCATTTATAATGTTATGTAACCGTATAACATATTAATATATAACTTAATTTTAAAGGCGGTTTCTATGTGTTTGTATTTTTATATTCTTTTTATTTGATAAATAGTTCCATAATTAAAGAGCTTATAGTAAAAGCTTATAGCAATAGATCTTATTCTAATTTTCGTACTGATAATGTAGATATTTTTACAGATTTCTGTAAATGTTGGTATAGTCTGAAAAATAGTTCAAAGCTACGTGAACTAATTAATTCCTTACTTTTACTCAATTTTGTGACAAACATAGAAAGACATTTGACAGATATTTGCAACATACAACATTTTGCGATAAACAAAAGTGTTATGCAATAATAATTATTCAAATTGTATAATAAATATTTCATAAAGTCGTTTCTTTTTATAAAAACATGTATCTACTGAGGACTTTACCTGTTTATCTCATGGGAGCTTTTATTGTACAAGGATAACATTTACAAAGTAAATGAATTATTATGATACAAAATTTATGCATATATGTATGAACGGATATACTCTTAATATCTAAATATATTCAACATGGATGGAAATTTTCACATTATCCTTTCATAGCTTATAATGTTTTTTTAAGAAAATACTAGTATTTTCTTCTGGAAAATCCACACGGAAATAAATCATAACTGGTAGTACTACCAGTTATGATTTATTTCCATGTGGATTTTCCATAACTTTTAATACTTAAACATTATTTTACTCCTCATTTCTTCTGATGATTCTTACTCGTTCAAAATCACATTATCTCTTTGTTACAAGATTATAGGAGACAGAGTGGTTTAAAGATCTAGAAATAAGAACGTTTTTCTAATAGTAGCGTTCAAACAATAATCAGAAATCTACATCTAATACACCATACCATATTTATAATTATTACTTAGTTTACAAGCAGAGTAAGCAGAGCTTAGCTAGTTAGCGTCTACATGAAAAGCTACTATAAAGCCTATTAAACATTTCATCCTACAGTGCATAATTACAGTTTGCTAATCTAGACTCGTCAGTGAACGGCGCCGTGGTGCACTTAGTGAAGGTGTCGCGCCTGCACATGGGGGCGTACCTCTGCATCGCGAGCAACGGCGTGCCGCCCTCTGTCAGCAAACGGGTCATGCTCGTCGTTCATTGTAAGTACTGTACGTTATGTTTTAGTAGTGCAATATATTTCTTTGATAACTGAACTATTTCAGATTTTTTTACTGTTTTAAGATGTGTTTGGCAGCCCGATGAAAATAAAATATCTATCTTATTTTCATGGGGTTTTCCAAATCGAATATGAGAAATATCTAATATTCGATTTCGAAAACAATTGCGGCCTTATGTTTATCGGTGTTTTTTTCTTGTCTGTACTACACTTAGAATATATCATAAACTCACAATAGTGAATTAACTATTCTATACGTTAAAGAATTTGAAGCTCTAGAATATAATATAGCTGTGTTTTTTTTGTAAATCGATATTCGCAGCGGAACAGCATATAATTTTAATTACACGATGTTTGTGAATGAGATATTTATGTAAGTAAATGGTTAAAAATACATTTTCATTCAAGTTTTACGGTAATAAAGTTTTGAGTTTCGGTATTGAGTTCCGGTTGAGTTGCTCAATACACATTGTCAAGAATTTACGCGGAAAGTGGACGACCGAGAACGAAGTATATAGTATGGCTTAGTGCTTTACTAAGTAGCATTAATCAAAGTTATCAGACTTGACCAAGACCCATATTACCCTATTTGAACGATAATTTATAAGAATTTCGATTTTAACATAGTACTCCGTATATTTATTAAATAAATATATATTATATAATTTTAAACTGGGTCATGTAGAACGTTGATTTTAAGCAAACGTTGAAGCATTGACGAAGTTTCTGTAAACTGTTTAATTACAAATATGAGTATATTTATACTCGTTATCATTTCTGTATAAAGAAATAAATGTTAAAATGTGATTATGTACTATTTGATGATAATTTGCCCATATAGTCATCGCGTTGTGTGTGGCGCAGGGTCACAAGCGTACGACTGTATGCTCTATAGGTTGTGGGGTTTGTCTTAGCAGATCAAGTGTTCTTAGATAGGCAACGTTAAAAAATATTAAGTATAGCGGCCGTACGACGCCATTGTACATGTTGAAAAAAATGGTTCTTTTTTGTATTTTTGTTCAAATATAATAAGTGTATTAAATTTAAATAATCATTACCGTAGTTATAATAAAAACAATACAACGCTAAAGTTTAAAAATATGTTTTTTTTTTCTTTCTGACTTGGTTGAAGTACTAACGTAACACGACCGTGAATGTCAAAAAGTCATCGGATATTTAGGTGTCCATCAGCCAGACCACAAGGACGCAATTTTAATGGATTTAATAAGATATATCGTTGCGCACGGGCTCAAGCATGCTAAGTGGCGGTATAATATATAAGTATGCATGTAAGCGGTTTTATGTTCCGCCACTTAACTCGCTATGCCCCAAATTCTGTTCAAAGTGGGGAAGGTAGTTTTTTATTAGAAACGTAGTGCCTTAACACTTGGTTCCCAAGTTCCCTCTGTCTACCCTGCCATGTACGGGATACAGCGTAAAGTTACAAAAAAACTAACGATCCTTTCCATAAGGTAAAAAAAATATCTTCTGTATTGAGGATTAGAGATTTTAGAATATTTTGCAAATATTCTATACATCTGTAATCCTTTGTAAATAAGAATTGTTTCTAGTTTCTTTATCCAAAAGGCATGTTATTTACTAATTTTTAATATCGTTAAAAAGAATAAAGCCCGCATATCTTATTTATATAGTAGTTTTCGTTTCTAATGATCTCATCTCAACTTACATCGTCTATCATCTTGTAACAAAGTCTTTTCTTGTTCTTATCTAAGGCTTATTTTATTTAGTAATATGGTGTACGTATTCATGAAACTTGGATAGTTATTTACTACACATTTCAGTTGAACACCATAAAGCTATTTTCGTAAAGTCCGTTAAACTGCCAAACTAATATCGTAAGTTCAGGTTGTACTTACTCATAGTTGTTCTATGTTTATTTCAATACATATAAATAAAGTGTAAAAGGGTTATCAATTATATATATCGAAAATAGATAAAAACAGAAGTTTTCATTAATTGCAATAAAAATCTAAAATATGACGTTTATAATTTTGTCTTAACATTGTAGCAGCCCGGTTAATCTGTATGAAATATTAAAATAGATCTTTAGTAAATTAGTGAAAATGATGAGAATTTTCTGTTGACTCACAAACAAAAGTCTGATGTCGAATTCTTGCAGCTAAGCTAAACTTTAATAATTATAAATACAACTCCTTAGAAAAAAATGTTCAGAAAAATGAACACTTTTTGAGAACAAAAAAATGTAGGTTTATGAGTATACCACTTAAAAAAAGATAAGACCAATTATTTGGGTACATTAATTCTCTAGCATCGTCTATCGTCGGCAGGCGAAACATCGAAAACTAAAAATATATAATTAATATTTTTTCAAAGAAAATCAAAATACTTTTTATAATAAGTTTTTAAAACGTTCTTTCATGTGTCTTTAATGAAAATCATGTAATCATGTTCTTTATTTCATTTTCTAACATTATAAGCTAGCTTTTGCGTATAATAGGTATATAGATAGGTTCTTACTTCTTGGAACGGACGTTGATTGATTTACTTCAAATATTGCTTAATATTTGATATTAATATGTTATTAATGTTATTTTGGGTAGTATATGGCAATAGTATTAAGCGCGAACACTCTTAAAGGAATAATTAATTATTTTCATTTCACTCAATACAGTGGTATTGACAGTGTGCATTTCTAGATTTAGGTGAAAATCGAGAGAGAGAGATGGAGAAAGAACACTAGATTCTCTCTGCTCACCCTGCTATATGCGTGTAACAGCGCAAAGCCAATGTTTTTTACATAATTTAAATAAGAAAAAAAAATTAAATAAGAAAAACAGCTTAAAATTTAAATAAGAAAAACAGAATACATAACCGGATCAGATTGAAATCCTGTTACGATACACTTCTATAGAGTCATCAGTTATATGAAATTTTAATATTTGATATCCCTAGCCGAGTAGCTTGTAATAATATTATAATATCAATATTTTCAATATGAATATACATTGTACTGTTGTAATGTATTCATAAAAATATATGTAGATATTAAATAAAATAATTATTATTCTCATTTCTTCTCCCTGGCAAGTGACGAGGCGTTGAGTTCCGCCACTTGGAATGGAAGTTATCATAAGCTCCGGGTTCTTAACATAAGCTCCGCGTTCTTAACATAAGCTTCGCGGTCCTCTCTGTCTACACTACTGCGCAAAATACATTATAAAGCTAAGTTTAATTAACTTCTAGAACGTTAAACGTATAGATAATATTTTAAAATTTAAGATATAGTTTCTAAAGTTATTTGAATCTATAAAATTACTACTGGAAGATATCTATATGAACGGTACTTTTCGGACTCCATAATAAGCACAATCTACTTATCTGGATATAAATCTTGCCATATTCCATGTACTTCCACCCTCTGACAGCAAGTGAGTGATACTCATCGTTCATTACGGATAAACAATATTAGCTGACTAAGCTGCAACATTGTTGATGGATTCTTAAGCGGGACATTGATTGATGCTATTCTTTACACAATGCATTGCATAGACAGCTCTTTAAAAATGTTATAACAAGAAATTCTACAAATAGCTACAATTTAAGTTACTAAAATTGTTCACAGTGAAAATAAAATATTAATCTATATATTTCCATTACGTAGCTTCACGTCCTATCCCGCACGTGCCAGAGGTAGAGTAGGTAGAGGAAAATTGGGGAACCTCGCGGTAATACACTCGGTTCCGTTCTGTACATCTGTACATTCATTTACTTTTTTCAACTTCACGCTATATCCCGCTCATTTCAGAGTAAGTAGAGGGAACTTGGAACCCAGTTTGGAACCCAGTTTGGAACCCAGTTTGGAACCCCTGTTTTAAGACACTCTGTTCTGCTTCCCACATTCCGCTTAATTTGAGGCATTGCGTGTTGAGTTGTGGAATTCAACGCCGCACTTTGGCTGCGTATCAAGACAAAGAAATGTAAACATTAGATATTTAATTGAAAATATTAAATATTTCCCTTCTTCTGATGGGAATCTAACCCACGACCTATCTTTTACAGTCACACGTTTGAGGCTCTCCGCCACAACAGGCATCAACTCTAAATCTATACATTTAAATATTATAAAAATAAAAGTCGTATTTAATCATACTTATATAAATAGTACATAGTATTTGTATTAATTTCTATATTACTTATTTTATTTTAATATAATATATGTATATTAAGAACAATTCGATACTATATCAACAAGCAAGTCATGCCTGTCGTTCATTCAAAGGTATTAACAATAATTAAGCTGCAACAGAGTTGATCGATTTCTGAGCAGGACATTGATTGATGTGCAAGGTGCCTTAAAAATTGCTACTGGAAATTGTCTTTTAAGAATTTGTTACGGTTTTATAAATATACTCTTTAAATTTGTAAATTTCATACACTTTAAACAAGCTAACCCTATAAGGTTGTTTTTAGTTTTGAAATTTTTATTTTAGACGGAGTTATCATATTTTTATTAGTTTGTTTAGAGAAAAAATATACAGCCTTAATATATAAAAGAAATGTAAATATCTAGGTTAATTAAAAAAATAAAGTAACACAACCCTGCTTTCAAATCTGGGCAAAAAGAAAGTAAAATCGTATAAATATTAAAAGAGCTCTTTGGTAACCATTTCTCTCTAAAAAAAGTAGCCATGTCATAATCAATAGCAAAAGAAACTAATGGCCTATTAAAATTCTACCCTAGGGCAAAGCCCTCTTCAACTAACAAGAGGGATCGAAGCCTTTTCCTCCTCACGTAACGGAGTGGCGGAAAAATATGTGTTAGTATTTTTGAACTTTTAAGATCAATCTTCAAAATGTTTAATTTTTTTTAATTTTAAATTAATTATTTAAAAATGTTATTTTTCTCTTATATTAAAAATAAGGTTCGTATGTTAATTGTAATCACTCCTATGTCCCAAATTAGGATCAGAAATACAGTGGAAGCTAAACGACTAGACGTATTAAAATCGATGCCTTATACGAGTTCCTTTCAAATTGCATCGTAATAAAGTGTCAATAAAATTTCTCAACATAATGTTTAGATTTTTCTTAGTTTATGATGAAACTAGTTCTAAGATGAGACTTCTTTGTATTTTTAAGTATTTGTTTAATAAGGAAAGCTAAAAATATCGATCTTTGTTATAATGTTATAGCAGCGTCACGTTCCAATTATTCTATTCTTCACACACAAGTCACTTATTCTTTCAAAATGACTATATATATTTTTCTGAATTGAACTCCTTTTTTATGTCCTATTGGTATTTTTTATAGTATATATTTATTCATAACTTATAAATTAAAGTTTCGTTGATTATTTTCTATGTGTAATAAATTTAAATAATTGTTAATACTATATGTTTGATATATTAACAAAATAGTGTTATATATTATTATGCATTATAATGTACCATTTAAAAATAATATATAATAATTTCATAGAACTACAACTAGAACTTTATTTTATCATATATAATCACACAGTTCATGTTTGTACATTGTTTACCACCAATTTCTATTGTTTTTTTTTATTTTTCAAAAATATGTTAAATCTGTGCTTTTTATAAAGCATAATACAAAGTACTTTCATATTACATTAATAGTAATGTTTTTTTGTAGTCCCGCCTATCATGACAATACAGAACCAACTGGTAGGTGCAAATGAAGGCGACACGGTACATCTTGACTGCCACTCCGAAGCTTTCCCAAGGTCCATAAACTATTGGACTATTAATGAACAAATCATATCACAAAGTAAGTACGCCTTATATATTATATTTTATAATATTATTTAATTATTTAAATTAACTAAAATATTATTAATTAATGTAATTATTTAATGTAAATATTCACTAATCATTAAATATACACTAGAAAGAATTTTTACATTTAACAATAACCAAAAGGAATTTTGCAAAGGGCAGCTAGAGCAGTATCTGACTGTTAACGTCATGGACGTTTTACCTTTTATAAGTCGGGATTCTGATGAAAACTAAAGAACGAAGTTACTTGACACTGAGCGATGTCAAAAATGCAATGCGAAAAGTTGAACCATAAATAGATTTTTCATATATGGTCTCTTTAAAATTTTGTATAAAAAAATTGTTGTTTTTATGGCTCCTATTAAAGTCGCCATTTTTGTTTGCGATACAAAAAAATACATTTTTTTGATATTTTACATCTTTTTAGATACTTATTACGCACTTGGAAAGTACGTTCGGCTTTTGTTCAAAGAATAGCGTGTTGAGTGGCGGTACTCAACATCGCGCTTTTCCTCGTTACCGAAATGAGCATATATAATATTTCATCTTCTCGAATGGAAATTGAACCCACGACCTTGTCGCTTACTCGTCAGCCATAACATGTAAAAATGAAATTAATCAACTTATTCTAATGTTAGAATATGAAATGTTTTAGTACAAAAGCATGTGAGAATAGCTAGATGTGATACATTCAGACTGAAATTGTTATTTACACCAACATACAATCACTGAAACGCCATACTTTTATTTTTATTTTATGCAAATTCGAAAACCAATTCGAGTGAAATATATTTGACGGTAAAGTTCAGAGCCCATTGAAATAACTCGGGTTTCTATTTTAAAAATGATAGATCGCCGAAATAACTTGGACAAATTGATTTTGTATTTGTTTTCTTTTTAATAAAACAACAAACAATTTAACAGTACATAACATTGACGTACGACTGTAAAGACTTATTCATATTCTTGCTATTTTGGTACCTCCTTCCTCTCTAAATTTATCGAAATTTATTTTGTTCCTTTTTTAATCAGCGCGCTCGTAACTTCGGCCTTTTTCTAGTAAAACTAGTTATTCATTTATTATCATTAAAATAAACTAAAAGAGTAAATTTAAAACTATTATAGACTTAAAAAAGGCATGATTTGCAACAACAAGTTTTGGTGGTAGTTATTAAATTTTTCCCTCGTAAATCCCGATCCCGCTGGAATTCCTGGATATAAAGAAGCAAATATGTTGCGCCACGACCTTTTCTATCTTCCAGTAAAAGTCCCATAAAAGTCAGTATAGCAGTTCCGAATTATTCCAGATCCACACAAAGATATTCAGATAAATATTTTAAAATAGATTTTTGTATTTTAGTACCGTAAAAATAACTTGAAACATATATGTGCGTATGTGTTTATATGCTATGTTTTAAGTGTTTATTTTTTTTAGCTTCACGCTGTATCCCACACGAGACAGGCTAGGCAGAGGGAACCCGGGAACCTCACTAGGTTTAATGGGGAATGGAAATGGAACGGAGTGTCTTAACACTTTAAGACACTCCCTTCCATTTCCATTCCCCACTTTATATTTAAGTGTTTATAGTTAAAAAAATGGGAATGGAGTGTCTCATCACTAGCTGGCAGTTTTCATTGTCTATGTGCGGGATACGAAGTGAAGTTAAAAGAACATAATTATTTTAAAATCACAAACAAACACTTAAATTTTATTTACCTACGCCCGCGATTGCGTTAATTACAACTGAAATCTTATACTGTACAAAGAAATCACTTGCAATACTCTGCTAATAACTTCTCGACCAATAGAATAAATTGTAATTCAATAATAGATGTTCTTGTTTAAGGTTCAAAATTTCAACCACATCATTGAAATTCAGTTGTTTTTTTTTTAATTTTTCAATTTTTTAAGAAATACATTGGTAAAATTTGCAATTTAACAGAAATTGCTAAACAAAAAGTTTATAAGCAAGCTTCTCATTGTCATACCGGTAATAACAAATGTTTCCAAGCACACTTAACATATTTGACAAAGTAAACGCCAAGTTTTGTAATACGGAAAGGAAATTGCTATTGTATTACAATCGCATGCAAACTTCAACTTGCAGTGCAATGTTATTATGAGAAATATTTCAAATAGCAGTAACTATTGTAGACTCCATTTTATTACATTTGTTAATTTAAAATATTACATAACTTTTAATATTGTTAGTAACTTATATATGACATTTCTAATGTGCCTAATGATATATGACTCCATGACATGCCAGACTTTTTACGAAAAGATATTTTTTTACGAAAAGATGAATTAACATAGAGAACAAAAACAATTTTTCATGTGGTAACTTTTTCAGCTTCAGGCTGTATCCTGCACATGGCAGGGTTCGACAGAGGAAACTTGGAAACCTATTGTTAAGACACTCCGTTCCACGTTCGTTCCCCGCTTCCGGCGAATTTGAGGCATTGCATGTTGAGAGATGGAACTCAACTCCACGTTTTGTTTTGTTATCAAAGCAAAGAAATGAAAAAAATAAATATTTATATTGAAAATATGAAATATTTAATTTGATCGAGTGGGGATCGAATCCACAACCACCAGTCGGTTACAGTCACACGCTTATGCCGCCGTGCCATGACAATTTTTTTTGTTATATAAAATGATAACGGTCATTATATTGATGTAATCGATTATATTACTTAATTATTTACAGCCGATAAAAGGTTTGAAGTGATTGCGGTGGAACGCGGTTACGAGGTGGACATGCGGTTGAAAATAAAGAAAGTAGGTCGCAGCACTTTCGGCACGTACAGTTGCATATCAAAAAATTCTCTTGGAGATACTGATGGGACTATTAAATTGTATCGTGAGTATAACCTTATGATAGATTAATAGTTTTTATAACATCACTTTTTTTCTTGCATATAGGATAGTGAGAAAGAACTATTAATAAGGATACCTGTTTTCTGAATCTTGACTGACGCCACCCGTTTTATACTATGAAAATTGGATTTTCATTCAGACACTGCGCCAGGATATCCTTTTTCAGCTGCTTCCAGCATCCTTCACGCTGTATCCCAATGACAAGCAGGATAGGCACATGGCAGGGTACTATACTATAAGTAAGGAAGGGAATAATATAAGAACTTAGTATTAAGACAGTCTCTTCCGTTTCCCACTTTCTGCCAAATTCGAGGCATTACGGGTTAAGTGGCGGAACTGGCCACTACGGCCGCGTTTTGCCTTGTTAGCAGAAAATGAATGGAAATATTAAATATTTAATTTGAAAACATTTAATTTATTATTTACTTAAGTGACGATCGAACAGTCACAAGCTTGTACCCCTGCGTCACGAAACAGTAGTAGTATGTATAATAAATATTTACCATAAATAATATCATAAAAAATATTTTTTCAATAGATTTTTTATATTATATTAGCATATGTAACCGACAAACGTTAACGACCAACGTTTTTTTCATTCATTTTAAATCTGCAGAACTATAGATAATAATATAATAAATGTCAATATTTTACGGAAGTCTAAAATATTGGATTTATTATTAGAACAACAAAGTAATTGAGATTATTAATATTTAAGTGTAACACAACGATGTCATATATAAATATTAATAATCTCAATACTTTCTTGTTCTAATAACATTATCACTTTTAAGACAATATCTGTCTTAAAAGTGATAATGTTCTATAGTCTGTAAAATAAAATTTTAGCCAAATGAATAAAAATTTTATAGTAATTTTGCCGAACTAAATATTTCAAATTGATGTAACTTTTTATTCATTAAATTATAAATAAAACAAACACTAAATGTTGAGGAAAGTTACCAATATATAATAGTAAAAAGGCATTTAAATCTGGTTAACCGTTTTTGAGGTAAAAACGCATAGACAAACAAATAAACACAAAAAATCTAAATCATTATTTTAGGCTCTTATAATAATTAGCAATAAAAAAATAAATATATTTTTCATATACATTTTAAGTGTAGATTATGATAATTTCATATTTGCAAGTAAACAATCACACAATGCATGCATTGTGAATAAAAAAGAACATGAATTGTTATAATATTACGGCTGAATAAAAAATGTTGCCTATAATAAACATTTAAAGAATAGGCTTTTAATATTTTACTAGCACTAAATTCTATAAATATAAAAAATATGTACACAATATACCCAATCGAGTCAATTCCTTTTAACGTTACGTTGAATAGACTAATCAAAATGTTCGTTAACAGTTTTATATATGTATATAATAATAAATATGTTATTATACAAACATATATGTATACAAGTTTAATTTTCATTACATTTCAGCTCTCACAGGTAGGTTCGAGGAGATGCAATACAATGAAATAGGAGACTTTGAAGAAACTCCCGACGTGAGCGAATTAGAGGCGTTGAAACGAAGCTCTGCGAGTACATTAGTACCAGTACTCACATTTATAGCCATTATTGCCATATTATAAAGCTAATTTGTATATACAAAATATATTGTTACAATCTTTCTGAGTTTGTTTCATTTTAAAATCACGTAAAAAAGGAAAAACCGACAAAAGTTAAGTTACGTCGATAATTTACTAAACAATATATTATTTACAATATCATTTTTAATCTTTTATATAAATAGTTATTGTCATACTGAGTAATTTGTTTTATAAAAATGTCGATAAGTACAATGTCTAAAGATTTAGCTGCAAGCTAAATGTTATACTAAAGTAATCGTTTGATAAATTTTTGATGAACCATTTTTATTTCAAAGAAAAATAATTGTGCCTTTTATAAAACATTATAGAAAATGCCCGAAAAAGCTTTAGACTGTAGCATTTTGAGACAAATTAACTTGAATTATATGTCCAAATTTAGTCATTTAGATATTTAGGTATTATAATGTTGAAGTCAAAAATTATTTGAAATATTTATTAAAAATGTACGATTAAAAAGCCGTTATAAATACTAGTGCTTTCTTTATATTGTTGATCTTAAGTAGAACATTGCTTAAATTTTATAATATTATAAGTAAACGCCATCCGATACTGAATGGGCAGTAGTGGACACTTACTATTTCAACTCAAATTAGATGGAATGTTAGGGAATGTTATCCCCCAGCCATGTGCGAATGAAAGAAAGTTAGGCAATGTTTAAAAATTGCACCTTAGATTTCACCATCCAACAACTTAATTCTGTTAATAGTGATAAATATATTAATATTTCTATCTAATAGTGTAAAGATTGCCATCTAGCAGTTTATAGTATACAAAGTAAACTAAGTGTGTATATATATATATATATATATATATATATATATATATATATATATATATATATATATATATATATATATGTATATATATATATATATATATATATATATATATATATATATATATATATATATATATATATATATATATATATATATATATATATATATATATATGTATAAACCAGCAAAAAAAATCATAAACTTATAACTTTCGCTCTCCCCATACTCTAAAATGGGGAGTGGACGTTTGTATGTGGAGTCTGTCTTAATCAGGAGTCTCATGGTAAGTCTCAGTTATTTACGCCCTTTGACGACGAGGTGAGCAAATCGACTGAATATTTAATCAATACAATAAGATATAATACTAAAGTTAGGTATATAACTCAAAAAAACTTAATAGGCATTATTAATATAGCCTATTTAATTTATAAACAACAAAACTGAGATCTAAATCAAGTGAATAGTACTGCTGATGTGCAAGAAACAAACATCTCAAAAAAGAAGAAAAAAATATTAAAAGATTATCTAGCAACTTACAAAAAGAACTGCAATCCCACCAAAAACATTTCATTTAAAATGTTTCCAAGACAACCACATAAGGTTATACCTGTGCATCAGATCTCATGTAGAACCAAGCTTCTGATCTAAGAGGCCTAACTCTACCGACCCAAAGTTCATAAATTCTACATATCAGTTTAAATGTATGGCTTGGCTGTTTCGATATTTACTTCAGAAACTAAATATTTATGTCACCTGCACCCCATCAGCGAAACGGTGAAGCCATATGTTTTATATATATATATATATATATATATATATATATATATATATATATATATATATATATATATATATATATATATATATATATATATATATATATATATATATATATATATATATATATATATAACATTATCTTTACATTTCAATACAACACTCGGTTTATTTATTCATTTCAAATTATTTTAAACTAGATAAAAATATTAATATATTTATCACTATTTATTTCAAATTAATACTAGGTCCCCATTTTCCTCTGAGGGATACAGTATAAACCTGAAAAAAAACTAATAAAGTACTTACAATTTTATCGTGATATTAATGCAAGTACCATCACTATATTGAGCATACATTTTTGATGAACTTTATGTTCAACCTTCACAAACATTTTCGTTTTAGCTTAGTCACCTGCATATTTAAGTTACGAAGTACCCCAAACTTTAGGTTTACCATCTTCAATTATACGCCTTCTAAGTCGTTTCACTGTAATTTATAGCACCTAAGTAAATAAACTTGTAACTATTTAATTTACAAGAGAATAGAAAGTTTCAATTTTGGTTAAACGTCAATTTAAATTGAAATGATTATCCATAAAATATTTGATACAATATTTTATAGTATAAAGTTTTGATTACTTTCCTGTTAAATACAGAATACACATTAAATTTTATTTACTTAAATTTATTAACTGAATTACTACTAACTATTTACTTAAAATTATGAACTTTTTACTTATTTCAAATTTATTATTATTTTTATAAATCTTTAAAAAAATAAGTTTTACTTTATAAATGAATTTGATAAAGAAAATAGCTATACATAATATATACATATAAGAAATAACATTAATTATTACTGAATTCATCTTCTTGGATCATGGATGTTGGGACTACTTTTTAAAAGTTAACAAGAAATGTTCTCACATAATATGTAACTGAATACTCACATTATAAGAATAATAAATGGCATAAAGTGAAATATTTTTTAAGTCACTTAAAAAAATTTTTCATGCTATCGTCCGAAGTTCAAAAGTCTGTTAGGTTTGTATTTTGAAAGGCAATAGGCAAATACATTTCTGTAATATCTATTGACACATACATTATTTCTTTATTTCACTTTTTTTTCTACATGTATGAAACTCTTTTATTGTTTCTTAGGCATCGTAAAGGGATATTAAAGGAGTAAGTAAGTAAAAAGGGTCTCACGTCGTAAAGTCCGCGCAAAATACAGAGTTGAGAGAACAACTAGTGTAAGGTAAAATAGTAAAGCAAGTGTAAAAGTAAAATATTTCAAACTAGCAGCTATATGTTAGCAGAATATCACAAGCACTTAAACGAACACAACGTAAGCGTTAGTGTTGTGATATATCATGCACGTCGTTGTCCTGAGCCTTTTATATTTTATGTTTATCCAGGGTGATTTGAGCATCTGCGTCCGTTCGAACTATGAGTATATTTTGCAGGCTTACTTCATGTTTATAACGATTTTTATTGAGGACATCATTTCTGTTACGATCAACACGCCGGGTAATTTTTGAAAGCAGACGTGATATGATTTTATAATTGTGTTATAAACATTTTTGGATTATTTTCTTTAGAAGGTCTTTTATTTTATTTAATTTTAAATTGAAAGTGGGTAAATAATAAATTATGTTAGGTTTTTTATACGCAAAATTATCATTTCTAATTTAAATGGAAAGGGGACAACGAAGTGTATTGACGTTATATAATACCCGTGTACACCCTGCTCTGTGGAATAAAGTGGGGTGCGGGGAAAAAATGTCATGAAATAAGTTACATATTACGAATATATCAGATCTTCAATAAATTTATAGAAAGAGCTCTGGCTACACTCGATTTAATTCAATTTACTCACTCAGCTTCACGATGTATCCCACATATGGGAGGGTAGACGGACGGAACTTGGGAACCTAGTGTTAAGACACTTCACTTCCGTTCCCCACTTTGCGCCGAATGCCCCAAGCATTTCGTGTTGAGTGGCGAAACTCAACGACGCGCTTCGCCTTGTAGCCAGAGCGGAGAAAAGAAAACATTAAATATTTAAATTGAAAATATTAAATATGTCATTTCCTCAAATGAGGATCGAACCCACACGCTTTAATTAAATTAAAAAGACAAATTAAAAATAGACAGATTTTATAATCTGTCTAACTGCTTATGTTTAAAATTCAAATTAAAAAACTTTATAGTTTAATTTTCAATCTTTGACTGCTCTTATAGACGGAAACATTCACTAATTTGTAACTTGTTAACGACACGATTTTAATTTTTATTCGGGGCGGTACGTGTTAATAATTACGTTGAACCTTTGGCTATTACCCCTTATAACCTTTGGTTATTCCCCTGAATGTTACAATTTTAGGTAACATTATTAGCCGCCAACGTTGGATGAAATTATTTTCAACACGCAATTTTTGTAGTAAGTTAATCCGAAACACTTTGATCACACACAAAAAAATACACTTTTTCGTCATCTAATCATAAAACTATTAGCACACTAAGCATGCTTACCAGCATCTTTTTGACTTTACTGTATTTTTGTTCAGAACCTGTAACAAATTCATTTGTTGTTCTGTTAATACCTATACAAAAAAGTAGCCTAAGTCAAAGTATGACATTTATTTACATAAAAGTATATTTAGATATTTTTCAAATATCAAGTAATTCGTGATACAGGTCTTTGAGGTCTTTGTTTTGTTTAATATAAAAATAATTATTTTCATCTTTAGTACATCTAACACCAGTCGTCTGTACCTATGAGAAAGAAAGAAAATAATAAAATCACAAACAGAAAATAAAATATTTTTTTGGTCTCATTGTAAATAACAAGGTAAGCAAAAAGACAAGTAACAACAAGACACTCCCTCGTTGTCCGCCCTGAATTCGAGACTATGTATATTGAGTGGTGGCTCTCAACCCCGCGGTTTAGGTTGACAGAGCGTGCGATTGAAAATTTCAACAGTGTGGTGTTTGAACCTACAGCTATTGAAGTTAGATGTTTTCCCACGAAAACACGACGGCCTTACTAGTCAATAGTAATTACTAAGTCAATAATTACTTAGGCCATATATTTCTCTTAACGGACTTTTTTTATGTATCTTTAGCATGTGGTGACTTAATTACACTGTCTGCTGCTGCTAAATATTTTTTTTCTTTTTGTTTTCATTACTGTTCCTTATATTAACTCACCTTTGACCGTCATACATAGATTTTCTCTTACCACTAAAACTCTACCCTTCTGTCGCGTAAAAACTGGGTAGCACATAATATAGAAGCTTTAGTAAAAGTTTGGTATGCATTATCTATATAATACAATATAATATTTTTTTCATACATAATTAATAACATAATGAAAGAAAGAGCCTAAAATCTTTAAAATGCTTAAAAACTTCAAAAACAAAACGATATATAGATACGTACGCTGATAATTAGACAAAGCAATGCCACTTATATGAAGACTTGTAATAAACAAATAACATTTAAATATATTTGAGAAGACGAAACGTAGGTACATACCATTAAGATATGTAATTACAGTGCATATCAGAGCTAGCAAGCCATAAAATAAGTTTGCGTACAATTTGTAAACGGAGTGTGGAAATGAAACAATTTTCAAATAAATGTGAGGCTATATATATTGTTGTGTTTGGTTAGACAATCGCAACAAGAGATTGTATTCACTCGACTGTAATATAGAAGGGAACTTTGATTCTTAAACATTAGCTTATATTAGCATCTCAAGCTAAGCTGGTGTTGATATTTTTTAATTTTGCGCATTTTAATAGCTAAGGAAAAAATAATTTATTAAGGCAACTACTAATTAAAAAAATAATAATACATTAAAAAGCCTGATTATATATTTTTTTTCTTTCAGCCTTACACTTTATGCGGAGTAATATATAGCACGGTGGTATATCTGCTTTTAGTGCAATGGAATTAGTTTGGTTTTTTTTTTGAATTTGTAATATTGTTGCATCCTAACGCTGTAATTCGACTTATCTCAGCGGAGAAATGAAAATGATTAATTTTATCACGAGATATACGACACCATAACCGCGTTTACAGTCTCAAAGGCCATTCTCTATGGCATGACAATTTCATTTTTCTCATTTTGTTAAATACAACAAAAAATATTTGTTTGTGCTTATGTGATTTTTCAAAAGAAATATTTAGATTTAAATAGTGGTCTGGAAACGCTAAACTAGAAGAACGTTTCGAACGAAATTTTCTACTAAAAGATCAGCAGCAATTATAATAAAAAGCATAAGATAATATTTTTACTAATTTTAAAATGTTTCCACACTAAGGACAAAAAAAACTCAATTTTAATTTAGAAGCGTATTAAAATTTCGAACGTAGCAGGATTTGAACATGAACCTCTTGGAAACCATCCAAGTGCTCTAACCCACTAAGCCATACGTTCTGATTAAGCTACATCGATATTCTTATACGTTTGTTACTACTTATTTATAATGCTGTGATCCAAAAATATACCTAATACATTACAAATTTCCACTACTCAAATAAACATTTTAAAAATTATTCTTTTTTTTGATAAATGTGAAAAAAAAAACTTTAAATTAGTAAAAAAAAATATTTTATGCTTTTTATTATTATTGCTGCTACGAACGTTTCGAACGACATTTTCTACTAAAAGATAAAAGATCTTTATCAAAAAATTTCGATCAAAACATTTTTATCATATATTTTTATTTTTTTATCTCTTGCCAAAATGTTATTCTGACGAATAGTCGTTGGGTAGTGGAAATTTCTAAAAATCTCCCTACATGCTAACAACAGAAATAATCCCTGGATGCTAACAACAGAAATAAGTTGTAACAAGGATATTAGAATATTGACGTAGCTTGAAGACAACATATAGCTTAGCTGATCAGAGCGATTGGACGGTTTCCAAGAGGCATGGGTTCAAATCCTACTAGGTTCAAAGTTTATACATTTTCAAAATTGGTATTAAGCATAATGTAAGTTTGTATAAATAAAAAGCATAAGATACTATTTTTAAAGTGTTATATCACAATTAGGATAAAAAATAATAATTTTTAAAACGTAAAAAAAATTGAACGTAAAAGGATTTGAACCTGAACTTCTCCATCCAAACGCACTGACCAACTAAGCAATACTTTCTGATCATGTTTCTTTCATGTTTCTAGCATCCCTAATATTTTTACAACTTTTCACTACTAAAATAAACGTATAAACGTTTTTAGATTTTTTTTCTGCAATAAATGTGGAAAGGTCTAAAAATAGTAAAAATATTAATTAATTGGCATTCTCTCTTGCCTAACTATAATTTCAAGGAATTGTTTTTGGGTATCGGAAATTTGTAAAAACTGGATGCTAATAACATAAATAAGTTGTAATAAGTGTATAAGAATATCAACGTAGCTTGATGATAATGTAAAGCTTAGTTGCTCAGAGCGCTTAAACGGTTTCCAAAAGACTCAGGTTCAAATCCTGCTACGTTCAAATTTTTATTCGTTTTTAAAATCGGTATTATGCATTATATAAGTTCGCCCTTTTATATAAAAAATGATATGTAATCAATACAAAATATTCCCCTAAACAAGATGTAAATCGAAAACCATTACAGTTAAGTAGTCAAAATGCACGATAGAAAAGATTAAAAAGGTTAAAAATAAAGATTATAGATTTTTTCCTAATTAGCTAAAAGTGAATATAATATCTGCGCTCTGTAAGCTATTTTATGCCAATTAGGTTCTTCTTTAATTATCATCAAATGAAAAGAATATTTTTTTAATTAAAATATATTGCAATAGTATCTAATTAGTAATATAAAAGTTGACGTCTATTGATATTTGCTTACCCTGATTTCTTCCAAATGTGATGTTGTATTATAAAAAATATATAATTTTTTTTTCTTATTATTTTTTTATAGCTTCACGCTGTATCCCGCACGAGGCAGGGTAGGCAAAGGGAACCCGGGAACCTAGTGTTAAGACACTCCGTTCCACTTCCGTTCCCCACTTTCCGCCGAATTTGAGGCATTGCGTGTTGAGTGGCGGAATTCAACGCCGCACTTTGCCTTATTACCAGAGCGAAGAAATGAAACATTAAATATTTAAATTGAAAATATTAAATATTTCATTTCCTCGACTGGGGATCGAACCCAGAACCTGTCGGTTACAGTCACACTCTTGTGCCGCTGCGCCACGACAGGCCTCATAAAATAATAATAAAATATATTTTTTAACAATCTATCATCAATAATATTTTAAGATGAACGAAAAGTTAACAACTAGATAGACCATACATTTTTATTAACTTTTAATCCACATTAAGGAAAGCAAAATACTTATTTAGAAAACATAAAAAAAATACGTTGCGGAATTTGAAACCACACCTCTTGGAAACCGTCCAAGTCTCACCACTAAGCTGAAATACGTTCAGCCAATACGTTCATATATTAAGTTCAAATTTTAAATTTTTCTATGTTTTTTAAGTAAGTATTTTTATATACCATCCAGTTTCAAAATCAGTACCTGTATACTAAATTTGTCTCTTTTAATTTGTAAGGGAAAGTAAATATTGGAACATTTCACTTGTAGTTAAGTATTCATTTTTAAACACTAATACCAAAGTGAAGAAGTGTTTAACACAAGGAAAAAGGTAAAAGAAAATAAACCGACTTAAAGCTCTTCAAAGTCTATAAGATCTATAGTAGTCTATAAGATATATCTTCAAAGTGTATAAGTTTAGTGATTTTACTTACTTTTATTTTTCTACTCTATATTATAAATAGCCGCTACAAAAACACTTTGTAAAATGAAGATACACTTACAAATAGATAATTTACACACAGTCCGCCATGTGATTCCGGTTTGAAATAGGATCACCCTGGTACTGATGATGTCGTAAGAGGTGACTAAAGTACGTTGTCGACAAAAGTAACACACGTGGGGAGAGACGGCCGGATTATTATCACCCCACATTAAAAACCGGTGTGAAGTACTAGGCTTTGGCTACTGCGTTTCGCATTGGATGATGCTGGGCTCTGGTCGGCCGGTGCCCACTCATCTCAAAAGCTGGCAATGCACCCGCATACCGTAGTTCCTCTAGTGTTACATCGGGCCGTGGTCGGCGGTGATCTTTCACCATCAGGTGACCCGTACGCTCGTTTGCCTATTATTCCTTTCTATACAAAAAAAACAACCTATTATTTTAGTGACAGGGCACCAACCATAGCAACTTGCTAGTCTACGAAAAATATCCGTCCGAAAATAAGTGTCCGTATACTCGCATAATGACTTGATTAGAGCAACCGACTGTGTGGTAAACGTCACCAATCACTAACAACACACTGGTACAATTTTATTTTAAAATCCAAATATTGACACAAGGAAAAAGAAGACTTTATGATATAAAAATCTATAGTTAAATCGTAAAATAATACCACATTCATCGCTGTTTTTACAAGTTTTGATTGTGTATAAATTGTGAAATTTTATAAACAAACTAAGTAGCTGATATAATGTTCCTAATATTTACATTATATTTATATTGATATTGTTACTGTTTAGACCCACTAATTTTTCATAAATGCTAATTTCGTTAAAATGATAATTTAATATAAAGAATTATATATAATTTTCGGTTTCTATTCTTTTATTTGCAGTATTTTCAGATCACGAACATTTTAATCTCATTCATTGCAAAGCTAACCTTTACTTGTTCCCTGAATGCATCCGGAGCGATCCCCGGGGGTCGATTGCCTTTACCACGTGCAATATTTTATTTAACATTTAGTATACTTCTAAAATAGTCACTTTATTGTTTTACTTTTTCCGTAACTAAATAATAAAAACACACTTTTTTTATTAACAGTTTATATTTATATTATTATCGTGTAGTTTATATAAAAAATATATTTAGGTCGATGAAAATTTAAAGACCAATTCTACCGACCAAAATAAGCGTGTTGATTCCTTGCTGAAGCGTCTAATAGAACAAACATCATTAATTGAATATGTAATAATAAAGTATATATAAAATTTCCATTCGACAGTGTATAATATATAGTGTATACATTGTATATATTGTGTATACATTTAAATTTTTATACACTATATATTAATATAGTGTATGCAAATTTAAAGAAAACTTTAATTTTCTTGGTTAAAAAATACAATACTTTGGAAACGAATAGTAAATCTATAATAATGTCTTTGATTTTCGTGATTTTTACACATTTTAAATGAAACACTTTAACCGGATGAATCGCGTATATTGTTTGTTTAACATGTTTTTTGGAAACCCGACCACGGACTACTGTAAAGTGTTCGAAACGTCGGGTTTCCAAAAAACATGTTAACCAACAACACGATTAATCTGGTTAAAAGTGTTTCATTTAAAATGAATAGTAAATCTCCTATTTTAACATTTTTCAGCAACTCTGTATTTGTCAAAATGAATAGAGAACCCCGTTATTAATATTACTTTTTTTAATGATAATTAAATTTAAGCAATGATTAATTATTAAATAAGAATCAATATGCTAATTCAGGGAATAAGTTATTTATTAATTTAATAATACAATGGCACAAAGACAATAGTAAATTTGAGTTTCAACATTCAACACACAATTTTTTCAATATGGAGGAATAGAAAACAGTGTCTCGAGTTGTATAAAACAAAGCTTTTAGTTTAGCGTTAAGTTTTTTTTAAGTAATATACATAAATTTCTATAACAATAAAAGAATAAAAGATTTACATTTACTAAAAAAATAAAATTATTTTCATTATAGGACTTATCGTTTGAACTAAGTGCATGAAATTAGTTCGGTATACTCGTACAGTAAGTCCTAACTGAATTAACTAACGTTTTACTAACATAAATTGCAATGTACCCCGACACTGGCCTTTTATCGTTGAACATTAACTACTACCTTCTCAGGTCAGGTAGCCAGACCTGTATAATAGAAATAAGGATTGTTTTCCAAATAGATTTTATAACAGAATATCCATTAAGTACCCCAAGTGAAACATATTGTGTTTATGATTCTTTATAAGATTGCCTATGGTTTTTTTATTAATAATATACTTTTTACATTAAGTTTTTGATATATAAACCTTATCAGAACTGTTGAATTCCGATTAAGAATTATTGATTTTATGCTCTTAAACCATTTAACAATGTCATGAATCATTACTTTATTTATTTATGAGCCCACAACGCGACGGTACAAGGATTTTAAAAGTATCAAGTTCACAAGTCGCGATTCGCAACCCAATCACGTACACTTACGTGACTCAAGAATTTTGAGATGCTTAATCTTTTCCAGTTAGGCACACATTTTCATGAAATTAAGAGATTTTAAATATCATATGAATCTTTCTATACCATAGTAATGATCTTAGTATTACGTAAATATGATAATACCATATAGTGTTTTTCAAATAAATATAATAATATTTACTATATTTTATAAAGTATATTAGGGCTGTCGAAGCGCAGCGTATGATTGTAAATTTGATAACTGTGGACTCGATTCCCACTTGAGCAATTTAATTATTTTGATTAAGAGTATATTCAGACTAGCTTCTCTCTATATGCTACCCTGTTATGACTTTATGTAAACTTTATAATATTTCAGGTAAAAAATAAGTCATCAGGAATGATTGATATGTGTTTATTTTTTTTTCAGTTTCATCATGGTAGGGAAGGCAGAAGGAAATTAGGAATCAAAAGCTCAAAGTGTCTATTTATCATAGTAAATATATAGATACTGTTAGTGCTGTCCATATATTTTTAAAACTATTAAGTTACATCCTTTCTTATATCCTTTTTATTTTCCCGCAAGGAAAGCTTAAACAGAAACGTTAACAGTATCAAGTTCACAAACCACAATTTGTACACCGACCACGTATAGCATCGTAGCTTTAAACTTTTAGGTTTTTATTTTCGTTTACATAACAAAGCTATTCAAACAAAAGGATAAATACTTGTAGATACTCGAAACACTTCCAAATAAACACAAATTGAAATGTTATTATTACATTATTATTTTTAGCTTTACGTTATATTCCAAACATGGCAGGGTAGTCAGAGGGAACTTGGGCACCGGGGCATGAGGTATTAAGTGATGCCGCGGAACTCAACGCCGCGCTTTGCTTTGTAACCTCGAATAGGGATCGAACTCACAATTTGTCGTGTTCACAGACGCACGCATGTGCCCCTGCGCCACTCTAGGTGGATATATGAAATATATAATTTAAAAAACTTTATTTATCATAAAAAGCTCTTTTCTTCTACAAAATATTAAGCTGAAAAGAAATAAAAATATAAATGTATGTATGTTTTATTCTGCAATATAACTCCAATATATCCATCCATCCACACTTCAGTTCATCACCTTCAATTACTATAAGTTTTTAATTTTTGCCAGATTTCGTTATGAAATAAGAATACATTCACGGAAAATACCTATTTGTTTTTTTTATAATAATGAATATCAGACAAAAACATGCAACAATACGAGTCATCGCAATCTTATCTTTCTCTTTTGATTACATTGACTAAAGCTTAAAGCTTAATTTTTTCTGAGCCCTAAGGGACCATAGACCTGGATATTTGATATCAATTTGAGCTTGATTGGTCACATGATGTAAAAATTAAAATAATAATATATTAAACCTACAATTTATATATATATATATATATATATATATATATATATATATATATATATATATATATTCATATATATTTATTTAACTATGCGAGTGCTGATAGATAATTTTATGCTTCTAATTAACGAAAGTAAACTTGTAGAGACCACAAACGGATTTATGAATACTGCTAAGTTAACGTCGCTTTTCCTGATTTAAGATAATAAAACGATGCAGAAGAAACTAAAATATGATCAAATAACCACGAGACACATTGATATTATAATTGCCCACGAGCATCTTTGACAGCAATTTCATTGATCGCAAATGAGGTTATAAAAGTATATAAAGATATTAAATTACTGCTTTAAGCAAACATTATATAAGCAAATTTCAAGAGATTTAATATAATTTATTAAAAATCTACGATACTGTAAGCAGGTTTTCTCTATTATAATATATTATATATCTGCATAATAAGTATACACACGAACTAGATTGACGGTATTTCCACTAAACTGTTCCCTCTAAGGTAACAATTTCCTCGTAAACTTTGGACTTAACCAATATGCCTTGAATTAATTTGACACAATTATCACATCCGCCTATAGCAGTAGGTAAATGAACAGCTGCTCTGAATCGCCTATTATTTTGTATTGTACGTCAGATGTTCTAAGAGAATATGGTACTGATAGCCTAATGAAGTTACCATGGGGCTTATTGAGAGAAATAATAGTTGAGTAGATTCAGAGCTATTCGATAATAAGAAATAAGTATGAATAAGTAGAGTGATTATTATAAAATTACAAAATTTATAGTAAGCTTTGTAAACAAACGATTATTGCTTATTAGCATGTTACGTATATATGTATATATTAATAGTGCAAGTAAACATATAAATATTCAAACAGATTGAAATATATATAAATATATATATATATATATATATATATATATATATATATATATATATATATATATATATATATATATATATATATATATATATATATATATATATATATATATATATATATATATATATATATATATATATATATATATATATATATATATATATATTATATATATATATATATATATATATATATATATAATCTGAATTATTTTATGATCCGAATTATACACAAGAAAAAAATATATTATTTTAAAAACTATACAAAAATAGTCAAAAAGTAAGTCCCAGAGCATGTAGTGTGATATATCATGCACGGCGTGTCTGAGCCCTCTATATTTTATGTGTGTCCGGGTCTCGGCACCTGCGCCCCGAGTGCGACCCGTCTTGCGCTTCGAATGTAAATTTGTCACACAGATCGCCCAAAGGCACGTGAGGACTGTTATCTCGGCTTAGGTAGTCTGCGACTTACGCACTACTAAAAGTAGTGTGCTATGAATAGTAATTCAACAGTAAGATTTGGAAATTTAGTTGTTTTCTTTACTTTTTGCTATTAAAAATATTTTATGCTTTTTGATTGGACTTTTTTTTCCGATCCCTTAGGTCCCTTATTTTAATATAGGGGCAACATTAGCCATCATTTGTATTCGTTATAGTGATAACTTAAAATTTTATTTTTACTTTACGTTGATTGTTTTTATATATTTACAATAGGGGATTTTTGTATATGAATCTTTATTTCCTATTTTAATATGAATTTAAGAACACTCTTTTAGAATTAATAATACAATAATTGTATATGTAGCTAAAACTATGACATTCTAACGCAAATTTATGCACATAATATGTTATCTGCATAATAATTATCACTTGTGATAACAAAGCTCTCAAGCAATCACTACACTACTTAACAATTATTATACAATTTAATTTAAATTACATTATATTCTATTTTGTCAAAATTACCCTATAATAAATATACTAGACGTTATATTAAAGAGTAATACAGAATTGGCACTACTTCCACATTCCTTGTAGTAAAAAGCGATAGGTCGCCAGGGACCTGCCCCGGAAGCAGACAGTCGAGCTCAAGAAATTCTTGCTTTACTTAAGACTGCTCCTCGCTCGGTGTCTTACATAACTACATAAGTAGTCATACATTTTTAATAAGAACTTTTAAATTTTTCTATTATATTTTCACATTATATCAAATACTTTTGGGGACATTTAAAAATTTGAATACGCAAGCAAATCTGTTTTTTAAAAAGATACAGTTTAAAAACATCTACATCTATAACACAATAATCTTACAACATTTACTACATATATAAAAATTGAAAATTAGTAATAAATATTTTTTATAGTTTATTTTTTTATAATTTATACAAAAGAAACATATATTTCAATGATAATAAATGATCTTGATAAAACCAGGTTTTATAAAATTTTGCAAATTACTATGTGATAGCACCAGGTAAAAATATGAAACAATATGTAAAATTTAATTTGGCTAAGTCTAATTTTAACTGAACTCGTTAACGACACGATTTCAATTCAAGTAAACCACCAATTATTATATAAGGCAATATGATTTACGATTAAAAATCAGTTTACAACACTGAATAAATTTATATCGGTCACGCACAATATTCAAATATAAAGGGGTGTTAATTTTTTCAGAGAGTTTCAATTATTTATTTTGAACAAAACTAATAATGCAAGTTATATGCAATTGTATTTACGCTAATTATTTATTAATAATAAAATGTATACTCCTATGTGTAATTAAAATTTAAATGTAATACCACTTTTATAATACGTTTTACATGAACATTATCTTATGTCTTGTACATTAATTAAAGTAGTAACGGATTTTCTAAACGCTTTCTTCCCAATGCTTGTAATCAATGAGTGTTCCGACTTATTCAGTATTGTTCAGTATTGGATAAGATGTCTTAATATTGAAGCGAATGCGAAAGCTAATAAATTCAATTTCACGTTTCCAGCGATATTCAATTGATCAGTCTTTATGAAAGTTCCGTCGTAACGTTCACAATCCCAGTTGGCTCGATGTAAACGTGTTGCTAAGATTTAACATTTTTTTTAATTCAATTATAACGAACAATGACATGAAATTCTTCAACAATTTCTAGCTATATTAAAAATCATTTAAGCGTCTCTAATGAGTGTCTTTCAGATTCATATTACACGTTTTACATTTTTATTTTTTCTTTGTTATGATGAGATTTAAATTTAATTCATTATTTTATATCTATTTGTTTAATTATTCTGTCGCCTGTTATATCTTTAATATAATTATTTACATAGTTTGGCGATTTTAATTTTTTTTTCTTTTTTTCGAGTAACTTAGGCAACAGCTCTTCGGAATTTATTCATAATTAATTATGATTTATTTGACTGTCCCTTATTCGAAGCTTATTAAATGAGATAGGCACTACGTTTCCCGCCTGACTATTTCCTCCTTAAGCCCCGCCTTTTTCCATGACGTCACTTCCACCTGGCAGTGCCGGTGCATTTGGTGAGCCGCATTTTATAATACTCATTGGCGTTTTAGTTTCCCGCCGAGTCGGTCGACGTACAAGTTACGTTCCCGACTCTTTAAAGATATTATTAGGTAAGTTTTTTACTACATATACCTATAAAAAAAATATATATTTAATTTTGTTTTGAATTAATATTTTATTTCGTCTTAACTCTAAATTTATTTGTGAAAATAGAATATGTCTAAGTAGACTGTTGTAATTTGCAAATTTACCTTCATGTTTTTGTTTATTGTATAACGTTTTATATTCGTAAACGTTTAACGCATTTATTAAAAAGGAAAATAGTATTAAGCGGAAGGTCTGAAGAAATCGTTAATCGGGGGTATGATTTCGCCCTCTCTTTCGAAACAAAGGTAAAGAATCTTTAATTCCTAAGGATACTGCCTTTATTTGAAATTCTTATCGATTATGAACATTTGGATAAAGATGATTGATCTGATGTCAGATACGTAGATGTTCAAAATAGTATATTTTTACGGGAAGTAAACTTCACTTTCACTTGAAGTTAATCACCAAACAAATTATTATGAAACTCCTCGGTATCTCGATAAGATCTTTGCGGCTCTGATGATGTGTGTTTAAGCAAATGGAAACCTTACAAAATGGTTTACGGGATTTATTGTCCCGGGTGAAAGATTGTAACCGTGCGACATCTTGCATCAAAAGATAAGCACTCTTTGTTTTTCTAGTGACTTTCATGAGAGCTCAACAGATTTAATGCAATTAATCTATGGCCATCGTGGTTAAATAATACAAATGAGGTGTGATGCAATTTTAAAACATGCTAAAAACTGGTCTACTAAATCCAGTCTTCAAAAAAAAAAAAAAAAACAAAGGAATTTTATTGCAGTTTTAGAAAGTGCTGGTGGATTTAAGAAGTGTTTTTGGCCTGCCCAAAAAACAAATGTGACCGCTGCCTCGCAGGCAGCTCTAAAAAAGTCACACGGTCACTCGCAGGGACCCAATCGAAATTATAAACCCTCGCAGGGTTCTTCAGCTTGGTGTAACCGCAGTTACCCGCATCCGCATTGCTCTCATCATGCCCCGCCTCCGCGAGGTGGTTATCAAATTTCTAGCTACATGCCTCAATTCAATTCGGCCGCGCCGAATTATCGCGATTTTCAAAATAGTGCTAAGGTAAGTTCCTTTCGACAAAACCCGAGACAACGAGATCAAGATAAGGTTGGACGAAAGCGGGCAGTGCCAACAGCTCCTCAAAGCAGAGACAATAAAAGGCGGAGATTTAAGAAGTGTTTTTGGCCTGCCCAAAAAACAAATGTGACCGCTGCCTCGCAGGCAGCTCTATTAAAGTCACACGGTCCCTCGCAGGGACCCAATCGAAATTATAAACCCTCGCAGGGTTCTTCAGCTTGGTGTAACCGCAGTTACCCGCATCCGCATTGCTCTCATCATGCCCCGCCTCCGCGAGGTGGTTATCAAATTTCTAGCTACATGCCTCAATTCAATTCGGCCGCGCCGAATTATCGCGATTTTCAAAATAGTGCTAAGGTAAGTTCCTTTCGACAAAACCTGAGACAACGAGATCAAGATAAGGTTGGACGAAAGCGGGCAGTGCCAACAGCTCCTCAAAGCAGAGACAATAAAAGGCGGAGATTCTGACTCGGATCGGTTTCAAGCTGGTCGCCTAGCACAATATCGGATCAAAGGGCACGTCTAGGGGCTCCGGACTTTCTTCTCAATATAATATCAGGGTATCGCATACCCTTCAATCGAAAGCCACTCTTGATATATCCCGGTACCGTCATTTCAAAATTACATGTACCCGAATCACCCAACATGACTCGGATTATAAACTAGATGATTATAAACTGATGGGTATTAGAAATAGCAGTGATCTCTCCAAGCTTTCTCTCGTTAATGTTTTTTAATTTAAGGACATTAAATCAATATGTTATGATACGCCATTTCAAGCTCATAAATGTTCAGCGCATACGAGATTTGCTACAACCGGAAGATTGGTTGTACAAAATAGACCTCTCTCAAGCGTATTTCCATCTTCCCATAATGCAGAGCCACAGAAGGATTTTACGCCTTTGTTATCGCGAGGAACTCTTAGAGATGACCTGCTTACCATTCGGCCTGAGTACAGCTCCACAAACGTTTGCAGCAATAACAAATTGGGTAACTCAGGTGTTCAGAGAGCGAGGAATAAGAATTATCGTTTACTTGGACGATTTTTTTTTTTAATAGCCAACCAGGACAAGCTCATCCTACAAGATCATGTGATGGATGTGGTAGGTTTTCTGAAGAGACTGGGATGGGTGATAAATTTCGAAAAATCATCCAAGGTTACAGAGAAGAGCTTGGTATTTATGGGGATACATTGGAATCCCTAGACAAACAGAAAATTCCTACCTGCAGAAAAACTCCCTGCACTAATGTCAGCCTTAAATCGAATGTTGACGGAACAACGAACATGCCTCGGGGATCTTCAGAGTCTTATCGGGATGCTCAATTTCGCCAGTTTTGTAGTACCCAGGGGCAGGCTCAACTATCGCGCTCCTCTAAAATTTTTAAACAAAATTTTCACAAGAGGCTTCACGACTTTCTCTCAGCGGCAATAGAGGATTTGCTGTGGTGGCTACAAAATTGCAGGCTGTCAGCCCCTATTCATTTCGATCCACCCCGTTATTTTCCCACTACCGATGCGTCGGATGTGGCTTAGGGAGCCTGCCTAAACAATTTGACAGACTCATGGTTAGAAACAGAGCGTCATCTCCATTGCAATCAAAAGGATATGGTGGCAATTCTCAAAGTACTGGAAAGTCATTGTCGAGTGTTGGAACACAGTACTGTTTTTTATTCAGTCCGACAACAGGACAGTGATAGCACATCTACGTCACGAAGGGGGGACAAAATCAGAGTATCTCATGAATCTGACATATCGAGTGTTCGAGATTCTCGATATATACCAAATACATGTAAAGGCATTTTATATCCCTGGAATTTACAACAGTCACGAAGATCATCTATTAAAGTTGCGAGCGAGCCCCGAATGGCATTTGACACACAATTGCCTAAACAAGATTTTTCGCAAATGGGGAACTCCATTGATAGACCTGTTCGACCATCCAGTCTAGCTCATGTAGTGACCAATTACGTATCACTGGATCAGAACGACGATGCGTTTTCCCGCACTTAGGCGTTCAATCTAGCTTGGCTATTATGTATGTTTGTCACCTGAACCAGGCTCACGGAATCTATCTTCTCGTAGTCCCTCGATGGAAACAGGTATTTTGGCTCCCGGATGTCTGAGCACGTGCACTAGCGAGCACGTTCACGGTCCCTCAGCCGGAAGAAGATCTCGTAGATACGACCACAGGCTTGCCTCCTCCAAGAGTGTTCGAAATGACGATGGAGGTCTGGAAATGTGGGGGTGGTCTGGGGCACTAGGTGGATGGAACAGTAACCAGTTAAAGCTTCTGAGAGATTCTTGGCGTCCATCAACACGTAAGGTTTATAATATCGCGTGGCGACGGCGGATTTCGTGGTGTACATCTCGCAGAATAAATCACCTTAAGCCAAAAGCTTGTGAATTCGCTATATTTTTATCAGATCTTCATTTAATATTCAAATTGTCATATAGTTCTATTTTACTCCATAAATCGGTAGTCTCTACCTTGTACGATCCAGATTTATCAGGTCAACTTAGTGGCCATGTACTGCTAAAACATATTTTAAAATCAATAGCATTACGTAAACCTATAGGTCACTCGAAGGACCCGTTTGGAACATTGACGACTTGGTAGCTTAGTTAGAGAGCTACGATTGACAAAATTAATGTTTTCCAAGTGCATAGACATACAGCGGCCCTACTATTACTTTGTTCAGGGAGAATAATAAATGACTTGACTTTGCTATCAGTAGACTCGAACAATTACACATTTAAAGAAGATTTTGTAGTTTTTTGGCCATTATTTGGATCAAAAACTGATTCTATCACGTACAGACAGTCAGGATGGAAATTACTAGCTAATAAAGAAAATGAGAAATTGAATCCCGTTTTCTGGATAAAACTGACAAAGTCATTACTTGAAGATCGGAGAGCGCAAGCTAAGTCGTTTAACCTTTTCATCAATATTAGAATAGAGGTGATCTGATCACGTACCTTGATAGGCGGTTAAATCAAATCCCTGTTTAAGGAGGCTGGTGTATCAGCTACCCCAGGAAGCATTAGATCCGCGGTTGCCTCTAAAAATTGGTTTGACAATCGATCCCTTGAAGATATTCTAAGTAAAGGAAATTGGCGATCCAGGTTGACTTTTGCAAAGTTCTATTTGCGATTGATTAAATTCCCGAATCCGCGCACAGAATCAGTAACGCAATTATTTAATCCTATCGTGTGATTTGTTTATATAAGATGATTATATGACTTAGAATGGATATTATTATTGTATTTTGCTGGTAAATCTAAACATATATTTTGTAATAAAAATTCTTCTTTAATTTATTAAAATTCCTAGTTACATCTTATGGTATAACAATGTTAATTGTAGAAATTTGTAAATATTTCATAAAACTTCTTTTTACTCAAGTAAGATCTCACCGACTAAGTTGATATATAAATAATATTGTTTAGAGCACGCTTTGTGGTATTATTTAATAGTTTAATATTGCATTTGTTGTATACTATTCTTACTCTAGTATTGCAGTCCTCAAATAATCTTTGGTGCAATCACATTGGCGTCTGTCACTTCCACCAGGCGATAACAAACACTTCTCATTTAATAAGCTTCGAATAAGGGACAGTCAAATTAATAGCAGCGTTTTACCTGAAATAAAACGTTTATTAATTTACTTACCTTATTCGAAGCTTACGATTAATCGCTGCCTGGTGTTTGCTAAAACGCAATGAGTATTATAAAATGCGGCTCACCAAATGCACCGGCACTGCCAGGTGGAAGTGACGTCATGGAAAAAGGCGGGGCTTAAGGAGGAAATAGTCAGGCGGGAAACGTAGTGCCTATCTCATTTAATAAGCTTCGAATAAGGTAAGTAAATTAATAAACGTTTTATTTCAGGTAAAACGCTGCTATTTATTCAAAATTAATAAACCAAATTTGAATATATATACTTTGCCGCAAAATAATCCTACAGCCACAACCAAGAAATTTAGCTTTGATAATTTCTAAAATATAAACATTATATATTTTCATGCATTCGTTTCCTTGTACGCCCTTTGACTACTCTCACGAAGTTATTAAACAGTACTAGCGCTACTTAATACTGCGGCTAAGCGAATCCCCAGAGAAATAATTATTGCTTCGCAAATTTCAAAAGCAAAACTGTGATCACTCAGCTTAAATAATGCCAAATTAAATACTGTGCATAAAGCACGCTTATAAATTCCACTTTTAATATCTGTCACATAAAGTTGTTACTATAGTTTATAGAAAAAAAGAGAAATATGTCTGTGTAAACAGGTTCTATTCCCACTTAAGGAAATGAAATATTTAATATTTTGAAATTAAATATTTACGTTTTTATTTTTTGTACTGGTAAAAAGATAATTAGAAAGAAGTGCTTAGTGCAATACGATGCAAGGAGCATGTGGTACTAAAGTAGGCATAAACAGCCAGCGTACGTGATAACTGCCTATTCGTGCTCAGTGCTTCTGTCAGAGAAATTAAGAGGAGGAATTTACATTGTCCCAGAGATCTTTTATAGTACTTGCGTTTCATGTAGGAGATGTCTAATATTTTCATTCTTTAAATACGTCTCGACGTTACTTACTTTTGCAATAAATAGCCTAATTTACAGTATATTTTAAAAATAATATTTAAAGTAATATTCTGTCTGTTTTTTTAACATAGTTTTATCAACATCGTGATTGCAAATTCATCTTACCATGGCCGGAGCTACTTACGTAGTCGAAGCCTTGTAGCTATGATGACATTATGTATGAAGTATATCAGATATGCTTACATTTTGTATAAATAATAGAGGTGGAAAATGTAAAATACAATCTACTGTACTATGCGTAATATGTTATACATTAACCTTAACTGGAATAATCTCCCCTGGCTAAACGTTCCGCATGTCAATGTTCTCATTACTTAGAAGAAAATTGCAATTCGTTCAATTGAGAAATACATAGATACAATCAATGAATAGTTATTTATATTTGATTATAGATAATAAGGCAAAGCGCGGCGTTGATTTCTGCCACTCAACACGCAATGCCTCAAATTCGGCGGAAAGTGGGGAACCGAAGTGGAACGGAGTGTCTGTACACTAGGTTCCCGAGTTCCCTCTGCCTACCCTGCCTCGTGCGGGATACAGCGTGAAGCTAAGTATAGATAATAGCAATAGGAAAATTATACATAAAACATGATCATCTTTAAAATAGGAGAATTGAAATTTAAATAACGTAACGTTAACTGCTTAATTAGTTCGCTGAAAAGTAATAGTCATTGTAGTTTAGCGCTACAAAGTAAGAACAAATCACGCTGGAATTGGCAAGCAGCAGTGAATAACAGATTCGGCAGCGCACTTTATATTTCCTTTTGGATTGAATATTTTTTCTCTGTTGTTTTTATCATTTTTTTTACTTCGCTAATCTAAAATTGAACAAAAAGTTATTTGGGAACACAATGTTAAGGCAAAAATAACAGATTTTACGTAATATTCCTGTCACATTTACAACCACACGTTTTTACCCCTGCGCCCCGATATACCAATACTATACCTATATATCCAAGAACGATGTCAATTTCTATTTTATATGTAAACACTGTGACGGTGGGTTTGATTCGTACCAAAGATTACGTGGCAATACATTATTTTCATTTACCCTGATCAGACAAGGTGTGGCGTAAATTCCGCCACTAACGTCTCTAATTTTGGAGACTGGTAAAAAACACTCTGTCTTTCCACTATTTAGCTATAGGATACAGTAGATTAACATTTTTTTTTTACTTTTCCTAATATCAGAAAAAACAGTTACAACTCTGTTTTACAACTGAAACGATCTTTTAATAATTGAATACATTTTACGTATTAGCAAAATAAATGTTTAGAAAAGAATACAGTTGTCATACGATATTCCGACCCCGAGCCTCAAAGGGCGCGGATGGCGGGCGGAGTGCCAAGGCGCGTACCTATAATACCTATTATTTGAACGAATATTACAAAGCACATTTGTTCACAATGTGTAAAAATTTGAACGGGCCCGCTACATTTAATTTATATACTATATATAATAATATTCCGTAAATAGTTAATAAATAGTGGACAATCATCTCTTGCCAAAGGATAATTCTAAATTATCTTTCGGTAGCGAAATTTTGCAAAAAATCTCCCTACAGAGATAGTAATAACAACATAATAAAACATTTATTTAAGGACTAACATCAATACAAACATCAATAAACTTAATGCATTCTATAATGTAAGTTCATTGTAAAGCAAAGGGATGAAAATAGCAACTTAAATATTTAAGCTTAAACCTAGACAAGCAATAGCCGCTCCGACGCAGGGGTGACGACTATTATAATATCATGTGAGCATATGTTGGTCATATTAAGAGAGATCTGGGGCTTAGTCTATAAGATAATTATACATCTCTTGAAGCTGCTACAAGAATTAATAGTATTTAAATTATTCCCTTATAGATTCTGCTAGGCAGGCAGAGGAGCCTTAACATAGCTAATATTCATTCAATCTATTTCTTATTTTTCGCCGAATTTTCAAGATTAAAGTGTTAAGTGATGGAACACAAAGCCGCACTTAGTCTACAACATAACGGGAATAGAAGTCATCTAATTCACGATGGCCTCCATTACGATTTAAATTAAATTAATTGATTGATTTGAATATTAGTGATAGTTATGTTTTTGTCTTTTAAGGTTTATTTAATATTAATATAGCCTTTGTTCGCTACTACCTGTTAATATTATATAATGTGTCTCTTATATATATAATATAAGATATATAGATAAATAGTTTTTTACACTATATATACTTATATACTAGTATATACCTACCGTAGCGCGATTTCGAATTATGCAACGTTAACACTAAGTATATTTTCGAAAAAAAAAATGGTTACACGGATTAACAAAAATTATGAAAACGTATAAAAAATAATCCAAAGAGCGAGAGGAAAATATGGATTTATAAATTTTACAAACTGTTGCAAACGGAAATTCGAATGGCTGTAAAACTAGAAACGCAACACAACAAAGCCATTACTGGTGGATGCGCGGCGTAATCTTATTTCCAGTTTCGGATCGAGCTAGAAGTTGGCCTGAGCATGAAACATTTTGAAACAGAGAGCATTCAAGTATATTTAGCACTTTCGTGGTAGCATAGGTAGGTATAAAACGAATAAAAGCGTGTTAAAAAGAAACTGCTTAATACTTTTAGCCGCATCTTTTAGGATAGGCAGAGAGAACTTAACGCTTCTAAATAGGAAAAGATTTAAAATGTTTTTTTTTAATGAAAACCGGAACTTTCTTCCTATGTAGTAACATAACTTTCTTCCTATGTATTTCTTTTATTTATTTACGTTTCCGACATAACTAAAGTTTTAAGTATACTGGTAATTTATATTAAAATTAAAATAATTCTTGAAATCGTAATGCTAATATTTAATTGATATTAAAGAGAATATGTGCGTTAAAATATGGATGTAGAAACTTTTTGCCGGCATAGCTTTCATTATTGTAAGTACGTTTTATCGCTCCAAAACGTATGAACAAAGGCTGAGGAAATGTATGCCACAACAAAAGCCACTCTTTTTCCACTTTTACTATATTTCATATTAATGAAATAATTGCAAAGTATACCTACCTATATAAAATACCTAATTCGAAACTTATTCTAGTACTATATTATATAAGAGTCAATTTGGTATATGCTAGTATTATATATATGGGCCCTATATGCTATTACTATATATATGGCCCGAGCGGGCCAGATGTTATTTTTTTTATTATGAAAGTTATGATTGTAAAATGAAGTCTGTTGTGGCGCAGCGGCACAAGCGTGTGACTTTAACCGAGAGGTTGTGGGTTCGATCCCAGTCGAGGAAATGAAATATTTAATATTTTTAATTTAGATATTTTATGTTTTCATTTCTTCGCTTTCACGCAATGCCTCAATTTGTCAGTGGAACGGAGAGTCTTAACACTATGTTCCCAAGTTCCCTCTGCGTACTCTGCCATATGGGATACAGTGGAAAGCTAAGTGAGTGAGATAATAATTGTTAAATGTAAACGAATAAAGCTATAATATTACATACTGCGACCTACGGTCGGCTTTTACTTTTTTTTATTTTTGTTATCTAACAGAATATACCTGAACAATTATTCAAATACAATTAAAAATAACAAATAAAAACGTTAAATTAAATCTATACAGTTATCTGGAGTACCTATACTTCGCCCTTGTTATCACTAGCACTTTATGCCCACCCTTGAGATTGAAAAAGTTAATGGCTTGGAACCATTCAGCGCGGTTTAAATAAATCGATGTCATAGCATTCCCGCCGCAGTTACGTTTTCTGTGGATCCGCTTTTAACATTTTATAATGATATCATTATCGAGTATTAACTCAGCTTGCTGATAAAATGCTTTCTGCGTTACATTTTATCATCCTTATTGTTTTAGATTTGCATAGAAATGTTTTCCGTTCTCTGTAATATTTCATTTGCATTTTATTTTATGTTTTATTTATTGTATGGTTATTTACACATTGCAATCCTTTGTTTCTTTACCATAATAGTTGTCATTTTAACATTATTTTTTTATTCTAAAGCAGAATTAATGATATATTGTATACATTATTTTTCGATGGTTTCCTATCTTTATAAGTCTTCTGTGTTTTAGAAGCTATCCAAACTAACAAAACTTGTACAATTACTCATCTACCTCTCCTATTTAAATCTGAATCATTATTTGGATACGTTAAGTAAAATTGAGGAGAATGGAGGAACTAAAATATTGTTATAAATAAAAAAAAAATCATTTCCTTTGAGGTGATACGCTATATGGAGCTCGAGCAATAAGAAGGCAAGGGTTAGCGCATGGTAAAGTGGCCCACTATTATTAACTTCAAATATACCTTATACCATGAATGTAATTAGAGCAGACTATTAAAATATACAAGTATATAAATAGGTACACGTTTAACTATAAGCATGCAAATTAGCAAGAGTGTTTATTAAAATACATAAGTTTTAAACACTTATCCTGAATCGCTGTTTACAGTGTCGCCACTTAGAAACACACACACATACATACATAGAGTGATAAATACTAATGTAAATTTCTGTTAATTTATTATTTATCAGCAACAGTGGTGGCGGGCACAAGTGTGCGACTGTAAAAACAAAAGCTTACCACAACCTGTCGAACGCAAAATCGATTATATATATATATATATATATATATATATATATATATATATATATATATATATATATATATATATATATATATATATATATATATATATATATATATATATATATATATATATATATATATATATATATATATATATATATATATATATATATATATATATATATATATATATATATATATATATATATATATATATATATATATATATATATATATATATATATATATATATATATTTATATATATATGGTGTTTTAATTTGTGAAAATATTGTCTCAAATTGATGTAAACTAATGTAAACTATGAGTAATGTATTTACATAATTAATGATTATATTTAATATTACTCAATATTAGCTTGATAGCACTGCGTTATATTTCAGATAACTAATTATAACCGTTATTCACATGATAATTTAATACAAAATAATATCCTTCATTTGTATATTACACAATGAAAACTACACCAGTTAATTAAATGTATTGGTTTATGTCGGGAATAGCTATTAGATCTATTACGCAGTAAAAATTTAGCTCACAGCTACCAGTTAACCCTTTATTTGTCTAATGTTATACAGGAACAATACGACGGCGGAATATGACTAGCTTTTTGCGTAACTTTCCTTTCTGTTCCATCGACACCAGGTTCCTTAAGTTGAAGTTGAGGTCTTTTTTTCCTTTTTTATGATTCTCCTATTCAACAATCGAAAAATAAAAAAAAAATTACAGTATTATTTGTAGTTTATATCATGCAAAGTAGATAACAGAACTAATGATTGTCAACTTTACAACAAAAGTTGACAAAGTCACATTGACCTCCAAGAAATGAACTTGGTAGGAAACTCTCGTTTGATCAGTTTTTGTATATTAAAAATATTTTTCTTCAGCTCAGAAAAGCCTTAGTAAATATATAACAATTATAAAACATGCACATGTAGTTATATCTTGAGCGAATGACACTTTATATGATAACCGCGGCTAATGACACAAGAACTTGATCCTCCATTTGTACCAGGAAGACAAGTGACAGATAAAATGTAGTCGCTCCGTTGGTGATTTATTGACGAAAGCTCTGAACCGTCCGCCACTTCTCGTTAAGTTTTTGATGGTGATATAAGGAAAACCACTATATTACGGGGTGTCTTTATTTAATGGCCCGTGAGATATTATATTGATGCATACAATTATAGCAAAATGTTTTTAATTTTTACCAACAAAACAATTTGTACCAACAATATTTAAGGAGCCAACAACAGCGAATAATAAGCAAATATAAATGAGCTGACACGTGAGAGTGACACTTACGAGAAGGACGCACTCTTTTATATTACTTTTATAATCAAATCAAGTAAACCAAATTACAATTATTGATTTATGTAACAATATGTCAAGGTTTCCAAGTCCTCTCTAAGATAGATGATTTTCCAAGTCCTCTCTAAGATCTTTCTAAATTCTCTATAGGAGATATCGATCGACCGAGAAGGTCAAGCAGCTGTTAGAATGTCGGTATCCTAACATTTACTAGTATATGTAATGTAATGAATTTCTTATATTAATCGTATTAAAGATTGACCCCAATGCCCTGGTTTCAGCTTGTTTAGTTATCGTTATCCATTACTTTATTTATTTTTAGTATAAAACAAAACAGTCTTAAGTAAGTAAGTCATGTGACTTACTTACTTGTCAGAAAAAAAAGCCCATTAATGTAAACAATTCATTCACATTTTAAACATAATCATTAAAATCAAACTGACGACTGATTGTTTAAACATATCACCAATGCTTATTATTCATTATAGTTAATTAACTTCCACTCTATATATCGGTGTCACTAAAATGTAAATAAAGAGCATTAATTTTTATGACATTGTCAATAAAATTTTATTGTTTTAATATTTAATAAAATATTATATGCGTTGACTACTAAAATAAAATGCTCTATCGTGTTGCGGCAGGGATATGCTTGAAAGATTATGATGGTTATTTAATTTTAATTGGTAACTAGGATTTTTTTTATTTGTACTGCAACTCGAAGAATCCTATGGGTATATCCGATCAGCCTAAATTTGTCGGATTTGGATCGTATGCACTAATTTTCAAATATAAGCTTGCAGTATTTTTAATAAAAAAAGTAACAATAGATTAAACTTATCGAAATATTTCTTTTATTTGTATTAGAAGTTGCCATTTCGTGCTTAATTTCATAACTGTACATTCACGGAAAATATCTATAGGTTATATACCTATTGTATGCGTTGCGTATATACGCAATGAACTTCAGATACCATAAATCTATTCTTAAATATTGATCTTCTGATTGTGATGACTTTGATTTCCCTGTGTTACAAGGGACCGTCGACCTAAGTATTAACGTTTTAATTAGTACGGTATCCTAAAAACAAAAAATCTTGTTAACAACAAAACTATTCTCTTATTAATCGTGTGAATCAATCATTTAGTAACTAAAAAAAGAACTATTTATAAAAAAAACCATTTACACCAAAATTATATTAATATTTTACGTGATTAAAGTTTCATCATTACATTTCATGTCATCAAATAAATTCTTATTAAGTAATAAATACTAATTAAATAGTAAATGAATGATTTTTTATAGGTTTCGACTGATACTTTTGGGTCATATCAACAAAAATATCCAAATGAAAGCGTCCATCGGAACGTGTATTTCTGTAACTACGGCGGCGGCATCAGCGCTAAACTAAAACAAAAAATCTAGAAACGAGAGCCCACTATTTTCCATTACTGTAATGGAGTCACTTTTCTGTTATATTTTTGTGAATGAATTTTTGTATGGGTTTCCATTAACCTGTGATACTCTTTTGACGAAGTGCTTTAAATTATGACTATATTTTTATTACGAATGTTTATATCGACTATAATATTTATTTACAGAAGCTTTTATGAGTAGGCTTTATAGTAATTCCTTAGATCTTTCTATTAGGTTTATTTATAAAATTGTCTATAAAACAGAATTTTTGAAATCTTAAAATAACTATTATTACTAAGATATCACTTCAAATCAAACAATAAATACTAAGGGACTACAAAATGAGTCCAAGTAAAGAATTAAACTTTAACAATAAATTGATGTTTATTATTCAAACCTCCAAAGCTATAATAGAATGTTTCAAGATTTACGTGCCAGTAAATAAAGTTATCAAACTTAGAGGGAAGCATAATGAAGGCTTTTATGAAAATGAGTTCACTAAAAGTGTTGAAATGAAAGAGCCAACGGTTCCATTGATAGCTCTGGGCATAAAGGCGGACCTTAATCAGACTGATTTAATTAAATTTATAAAAATGTTATCGAAACAGTTTCTATTTACTTATGTTAATAAGAAATATATGCATTTTTTAACATCAATGTAAGTCATGGGTAAGAAAAAAAACGAATATCCAAAAGCCACAAAAATCATATCATAATTAAGTACTAATAAGTAGTATAGGTTTATTGATATAAGATGGATTTCGATGCTATAAATATTCATTTTATTATTTTTAAAAGAAAACAATATTATGTCATTAATTAAAGATGAAAACATATTATATTTTATGATTTATAAAAGAGAGGTCGTCGTAGTGATGTGTCGGGGCGCAGGGGCATAATTTCGTGACTTTAACGCGACGGGTTGTGGGTTTGATCCTGGTTTCAGCAAATGAAATATATAATATTTTCATTTATACACACCGGCAACAAGGCAAAAAAAGAGTGTTGAGCTCTGCCACTCAACACCCAATATTTTAAATTCGGCGGAAA
Source organism: Eueides isabella (assembly GCA_019049475.1). Lineage (NCBI taxonomy): Eukaryota > Metazoa > Arthropoda > Insecta > Lepidoptera > Nymphalidae > Eueides > Eueides isabella. Next base: position 9,943,170 of record CM032387.1, read on the forward strand.
GTACAAAACGGGACTGACTTAACACTAGGCGGGAGTGTCTTAACACTAGAACCCAAGTTCTCTCTGCCTCCTCTGCTATGTATATGTGTAAAATATTGTATTAGTTATTAGTATTGCCTTAATTTACCGAAATATAAGTCTACAGCGTAATTGAGAGTAACACTTATAATATATAAAATGTTGGCTGGTACATCTTTCTGTGAACGTAAATCACAAAGTTCTTTGAAAGCGCAATACTGGTAGCGACATTTTACCGCCGAATTATTCGCTTTAGATACGTACAAGGATCTCGAGGGGATTCATTCAAAACAACGCAAAGGGGAAAAATACATCAAACGTGAATAGCATGAAACGACCTTTTCACCCGCTATTGTGTGGTTATTCATATAGTGTTTGATTAGTTACCTCGTTAGAATTTTACCTAAATCACGTTGAAATTAGAATTCAAAATTTCGACTTTTTACAACAAAAAAAAAATTCTTTTCGACGTGTAATAATATATATATTATGTACATGTCGAAAAGTATAATTGATTAAATATGTTAGGTACACATATTATATAATCTACCGTTTAATTAATATTGATTCATCTTATTGCTAGATATATAAAGCTTAAAACGTTTGCTTACAACATTGCTAATAAAGGTTAAAACATAAATAAAGATAATGTTCGTTACAAAAAAAAACGAAAGAGAATGCATGGTTCACTTCCTGTAAATTGGCGTGAATTATGGGCAAGTGAAGCCGTCTTACTTGGTCAATTTTGAATGCAGACTTTACATACGTATATTTATACTTTTTTATTATAATGACAATCTTTAGATTAAGTTTTAATTACTTTTACGTGAAATTTTATAAAAAACTTCAGATTTAAATTACTGATAAATATGAATTATCGTGATCGTACTCATTATTATTCTTCCGCCTCTCAACATAATCATCATAGATGTTACGAATATGCCCAAGTGGTGATTCCCTTTATATGTATTCCTTTAATATAATTATATTAATGTTTGTAGGTAAAATTCCTTTTATAGAAATAGCTTAGCGTATATACGAGTAAAATTCAGTGGTGAGCAACGTTATATTCCAATGCACTTAGGGCATGTCGGTTAATGCCCCATGTTGCATCGAGATTAGATTGGACTCGAGGCCTGCTATATATAATCGTAATCCCAAAAGCGCATCTAATTCTAGTTTACCGAGCGATTTAAGAAAGATTCAAATAAAAAGTTTAGTTTTAGCGCTTATTTTTGTATATTCACAAAAGTGTAAGCAAAATTTGGGCTAATTTTGGTTCATTTACTTTTACTATTTTGTTGTTTTTGCGTAAAGTAACATTACTCCATCTATTGTGGTGATTGTAAAATTGTTTGAGGGATAAGAACTGACAATCATTGTGTCATGTCAAACATACTCCTATTAATGACATATTTTTACATTTAATGTATATATTTAAAATTGAACTACATTTCAACCATAAGCTAAGGTAAATTTAAATAACGAGAAAATATAGCAATTTAATAAATATAACAAAAAGCACATAGTGTTTAGCAAAAACATTAGGCATACGGTCGTGTAAACGAAATAGAAGAAAATAAAACCTGTAAAATGTGAGGGTTCTCGTAAGACACAGTTTGTTACTATTATAATTTCTTGCTAAGTGCAGGACAAGCCTTACACTTTCTACTTCCTTTTTTAGTGTCCAGTACTTAAAAAAAGGTACAAATGAAACCCTTATAGAATTGCTCTGTTGACCTTCGGTCAAGACCATTTATATCAAGCTGATTAATATCAAATCTCCCTCTCAATTCTACTGTCTATGTTCCCGCTGGAGGACAGAACAAATTAAGCATCCTACGCAATCAAATTATATGAGCAATCATGCATCGTTTTTTGCTGATTTTTTTATAAAAATGCAGCATCGTATCGTATTGCAGACCTATAGGGTTATAGGGTACTCCATAAAGGTCTAAAGTTATAAAAAATGGTATGCAGTGACAATTTTCTATATTAATAATGAGAAAAATCCGGAAACTAAAATGTATAGGCATCTTAAAAAATATATTACATACTTATATTTGTAGTTAAATTCATACAAAATAAATGGATATGCGTGCAAACTTAAAACATTTTCCGTCTCAATTTCGTAATTATAGGCCTATAATTATGAAATTTGGAGTGAAGTGGAAACTTGCAGTACAACTAATTATTACAAATTTATACCTATGCCAACGTCTGCTTGTCGATTCTATCGGTTGTACTTTTCATTGACATACAATTGGTGTGGAACCCTCGGTGGCGTCGGTATGTAGCTAATTAAGTATATACAGTAACGTTACAAGTATCTGATATTAGCGAGAAGAATGCAAGATAGTTCTGTAAGGCTGTTGTGGGAGGCCCAGGGAGGCTTTAGACCTGGAAGAGGTTGTATGGATCAGATCTTCGCATAACAAAAAAAATTTGGCAGTAAACCAAAAAATGTGCTTTTGTGGACTTGGAAAAGGCGTTTGACAGAGTTGTAAGAAAGAGATTATGGGAGATATTGCCCCGGTACAATGTGAGCGGACCCTTGCTGCAGGCTGTAAAGTCTCTTTACAGAGATCACTCAGCCTGCGTGCAAGTAGGAGCTGGCATGTCGCCTTGGTTTGACATCCAATCGGATGTTAAACAAGGTTGCGCCATGTCAGCTTGGTTGTTCAATTTGTATTTGGGCAGCTGTCTTCATGGAGTGAGACAAAGTGACATGGGAGTGAAAGTAGGTACCTCGAATATAAATTGCCTGCTGTACGCAGATGATGCAGTGCTTATTGCACCATCAGAAAGCGAGTTGCAGGCATTGGTTACCACTCTGAAAGAAGGATGCGCGAAAAATGGTCTCAGCCTGAATGCGGATAAGACGAAGGTTCTGGTATTTGAAAGAAATGAAGAAAGAACAGTTTGCAAGATCCGTGTAAATAATAAGATATTAGAACAAGTGAATGAGGTAGTATATCTGGGAAGTATGTTTAGCAGAGACGGAAGATACGAAATGGATGTGGAAAGGCATATTGCTGCCGGTAACAGAGTTAACGGTGGTGTTGAGACGGTTGCTCTCCATATGAGTTGTGGACAAACACAAAGTCTTAATAAGTCATCTCAGGATATTTGACAGTACAGTGTGTGTATGTGCAAACATACAGTACTAACACCATCTATATATATGTAACTAGTAACTTCTGCATGTGTGTATTAAACGTGACAATAAAAGGCAAATTTCGTAATCATGTTCAACAAACCACGTTGTTTTAATTTTATGGGTTTTATCATGTTCAACAAACCACGTTGTTTTAATTTTATGGGTTTCGTCAAGGGCCCTGTACTTGGCAACTTTAGACAGCCTTCGGAATTTCTGGAGGTCATATAATGAATAAAAATCTGATCTCCTGGCCGCTAACTTTCTTCAATCTGGACTATGGATGACCGATGAATAAACTTGCCGACCAAGACCTCAATGGTTGATGTTAAATTTATTTAAAAAGATTTTAAGCAAGCTTTGTCTTCTTTGGACATTTACCAGTCAACTGAGTTACATAGCATCTCTCTTCTAGTGCTCCGCATATGCGCTATTGTTCTAACACTAGTGCTACTTCATCTATTTCGCCACTCTTACTCAGTTAGCATAGCTGCCGACTCTTGGAAGAGAGCTCTTTCCACCCGATCTCGAAAAAAGGTGATGGATCTGATTCAGCTAACTACATGCCTATTGCCATTACTTGTCTACTATGAAACTTTACGGAGATTATAATAAATAGCCAGCTCTTGGTTTATCTGAAGGACAACTACTACCAATATGACTTCTGCCAGGGTCTCTATCAATGATCTTCTGGTTCATTTAACTCACCGCTGGGCTGCGGATAGCCGCACGTCCAGATTTATTGGTAGGCTGCCCCCTTACTTTCAATAGTGAAAGTTAGGGGACATCCTACCAGTAAGTCTGGACGTGGAGAAGGGGTTTGATCGAGTATAATATATCCTTGCAAAACTGGCATTATTCAGGCATCTCAAGAGTTTATGTGGTGAGTGTAGCTTTATCACTGGGCGCAACAAAAAGGTCACTGTCAACAGTTTTTGCTACATAGAAGGGCATGCTTGTTTATTCTATTGGCGCTGGTAGTGTATATGAACGTCCTCGCTTTTATGTCCTCGCACTATTCCTACCACATGCAATACCGAAATTCCTTTTGGTATAGTCGAGAAGAGACTTATAGAGTTATGTTTAGGATCCTCCACGATGCTTAGAAGATTGGCCTTCGTCTATCTCGACTTTTGCTTGGAGCTCGAACTGATTAGCAGCAAATCTCTGACATTCAAATTGTATGTGCTCTACAGATTGAGTTGATTATTTATCACATCCGTAGCCCGGAGAATGGATACAAATATTCTGCAATTCCATCATGTTATTATCTGGACGTGTAATGGTGCAAAAGCCGTAGCCCTCTTTATTCATAATGCTACTTCTACATCTTGGAGGAATATTTTCGTAACTACTCTAGTCTGGGATGTTTCATGTCTATCGTGCCATATGCGGATGGATCTTCTGTAATCATTCCTTTGACATATGACAATTGAATTTTGTCATAGCCTTCAGCAGTGCCTAAAACTGTTACCATTTTCCCTCCATTTTACTATAATCAAAAAAGGGTCTGGGCGCCCGCGATAATATATCATTATGAGTTGTAAACGACTATACACGCCACGCTGGGCTAATATGTTGGCGAGACTTCATGATGTTAAAGAAAATAGAGGAATGCTACTGATTGTCTCTTTTATGATTGTATGACCTTTAGTCATCTCTTACGACGCCCTCGGAAAGATATGAGGGAATGCTGTTTTGATCCGGCACTCTTTGGGAACGGGTGTATCTTGCAATGGTGGCTTTCTTTGGCTATTAGCTCCTAGTGAGAGGTAACCTTTACATTATGGTTTATACTGATGTTCTGATAATAGAAATAGCCCAGAGAGCGATAGCGCAGTTACTAAAGACAGCGATCTATATGCTTTGAAGATTTTTGAGCGAAACCTCTCTGTATTGCGTTTAGGTGACTTGGATTATGTGTATGTTCCTAGGCTGTGTACCTAGGCTTTCTATATATAGTGTTTCACTGCGGCGTAATCCGAAGTAATTAAGATTCAGCTTTGGGATATATACTATTTTTATGAGATTGATCAGGAGTTTCTTAACTAGCTTTCCATAAACAGGGAGAAGGCCTATAGGTCTAGACAAAATAGAAATACTGTAATCGTCCTTTCCTGGCTTTCTGAGAATGACCACGTGAGCTATTTTCTTGCCGTGTGATTCCGGCTTAGAATAGAATCGCCCTGGTACAGATGGTGTTGTAACAGGCGACCAAAGTACGTGTAGGAGAGTCACGTTGTCAGCAATGGCCGCACGCATGGACAGACTCGACCGGATTGTTACCACCCCCGGCATTTAAAACCGGCGTTAAGTAATGGCTTCGGCCACTGCGTTTTGCATTGAGTAATGCCGGGCCCCGGTGCCCATCTATCTTAAAGGCCGGCAACACTCCTGTAGTTCCTCCGGAGTTACATGAGGCCGTGGGCGACCGTGATCACTTACCATCAGGTGACCCGTACGCTCGTTTGCCGTGTCTCGTCCATAAAAAAAATCCATTGCGAAGATACGTTAGCCCTAGAAATACCTATCTATTGCAGCAGATTGCTGGGATGTAGATATCCAACGTTAGACAATTAGGACCAGATTTTTTTCTTCTGATTTTGAATATTTAATACCTTCCCTGGCTGTTCCATTGTGAAATGTGGGTCATCTGTGTTCAAATTCAAATTATCAAATTCAAATTCACGAACGTCACTGAATGTCTTAATACTAGATTCCCTCTGCCTACAGTACTATAAACGAGATAAAGCGTGAACCTAAAAAAATGTGTATTAAAAAAGCATCTGAGTACTGAATAATCAATGTACAATAGTTTGTAAAGGTGAATCTTCACGTAGTGGTTAAGGGTAAAAGAGTTATCACGTACTCGTCGTAGAGCACGTATCGCATTTGATGCCTACTTTATTACCACCACATTTCTGTTGCATAGAGCTGCAATAAGCTTTTTTTTCCTGTGATGCACTGGAATCGTAAACCGTTTATTTTTCTGCTTTTCAATTTAATACGAATTAATTACAAAAACTGTACTATATGGATAAATATTTTATCATGTACTTGGAACAATATTTATTATGTAGATGCTAACAAAATCTTCAATATATAATAAGACTGAATCGCTAATTGAACGTTGAATATATATGAACAAAAGTGATTGGGAGCATTTTTCATTCAACTAAATACCTACCCTCTACCTGCCCTGCCATGCGTAATATATATTACATAACAGTTGCTCTGGCACTAATTAAATTGTCTATAAAAGATAAAACTATAAAAAAGAAAAATATTTTCTCTGCTACTATCTCAAACTTTAGAGCTGTCAAGGACAAGCAAAAATGTATTGACTACACCACTCTATCGTTACTATTTTACAATTTAAATGTTAGCGTTAGTCGTAGTTATCCTATCGTGACACAGAGGTACAAGAGTGCCTCTGTAAACGTGACATTTTCATTTCTTCACTCCAGCAACAAGGCAAAGCGCGACATTGAGCTCCGCCACTCAAAACGCTACGCTTGAAATTCGATGGAAAGTTGGGAACGAAACCAAGCATCTTAACATTAGGTAAAGAAAGCAGTAATTAAACTTCACCTGAACTATTGAACAATGCTTCATTGAGGTAATTTATTTTCTTTAAAAATTTTATAATATTGAACAAGACAAAATGTATTATTTCGTTGTTAATAAAAAAATACCATACATAAATTGTATGTAGCAAAATAAGAATTGAATTAATTAATATACAGCTAAGTTACCCGCATTAGGCTGTATTTGATTATATTTCACCGATGATATATTAAATTAAAAAAGCAAAAAATGCGAGCTAAATGTCTTTAAGAGGATTTTCACAATTAAATCTAGAAAAGAAGATGATAAAAAAATATTTCAATTTCCTTTAAGAAAATGATTTTGTCAAACGGCTTTAATTTAATTAAAACGTTATTAAACGAGGTATGTATAATATAGACAGGCTCTTTTTTTCCCTACGAGTACATCAGTTTTGTATACTGAATAACAAAAGTTTTAATGTGATATTAAATTCGATGTGATATTACTTCCGTAATGCAATCTAAATTTTAAATTTGATTTAGTGCCATAATGCAATAAATTTTATTATATAAATATATTAATATATAAATATATATTTTCCGTTTCAGCAAGTGTAAATAGCTGGATTGTAGGTAAAAAGAAATCACCTATTCTTTCCTTTGGCATTTGGCATATTATAGAGTACTCTAGATCTTGGAAGGAATGAGCTTTATTATTTTCCAAATGTATGTCCTACTAACAAGATTTGTCCTGACGCAGGAGTACAAGTGTTCGCATACTTCTGCTCCTGTCACCACGATTAGTTATGAGTTAAATCTTTACCCAAAGAATTAAAATATTTATTATTTTTAATCCCTTGCTCTGGTAATAAAGCATGGTGCGACTTTAAGTTCCTTTATTCACGGAAATTCTTAAATTAGGCGGATCCAATTCCGCGTGCAAGAACGGATTGGAGTGTCTTAACAATAGGCTCCCAAGGTCTCTTTGGCAAGCCTGCTTTGTGTTAGAAACAGCGTAAATATATATACTCTACTTATATTGGTTTTCTAAATATTTTGATATATAACAACAAATTAAATTATAAATGTTGGCAAACAGGCAATTCCATATTATGACCTTGATTCAAATTTATATTTAAATTAAAATATTTCTACGGATTCCCTATTGACCTCGTAAAAATAAAGCTTGAAGTTAAATGTTCTGCGATAAAAGGCCCGCGTCAGGGCAACAGTGCAATTTATATCAGTAAATGTTAATTTAGTTCTATTTTGGATAACACGAACTTAATTTTGAGCCCTAACGATAAGCTTTATAACTCAAATATGATTATATTTTCACAAAACTTTCACATATTCTTAATTCTCAATTCTTTACAATTTGTGATTTCAAATGGTTTTTTAGTAATTTATTATATAACCAAAATCACAGAATTCATATACGAGTATATAATATTTAAAAAATGTATGGTTTACTAATGAACCCTGTCAGTCATGGCACAGGAGCATATCTATTGTGTAAGTCCATTTTTGTGATATATATAATTATTATTTAGAATAATACTTTCCGAAACAATATCTATTGATTATTCTCATGCGAGGTATTTTTTATATATTTTTGCATCAATATTTTTTATGAGAAAGACGAGGCAAACAAGCGTACGGGACACCTGATGGTAAGTAATCACAGGCGGGCGCGGGGGTTATGTAAATGGTAGCCTGGCTCTTGGGAATTTAGTCACTATCTCCATAGTGACTAAATTCCCAAGAGCCAGGCCATTTCTCGGGAACAGACCACGTACTGTGCGTGCGATAGTTTTACAAAAACGGTGATACACATCGCGTGGCACATAAAGTTGGGAAAATCTGGAGTTTTCTACGCGCTACAGCAATTATTGAAAAATTGTTGTAAAATTCTGCAGTATTGGATACTACAGAATGTTTCTACAATTTTTCTACAATTGCCGTAGCGCGTAGAAAATTATGCGGTATTCGAGGGATTGGCCACTTAAATATGTGCCAAGCATTCCTCTCATTCGACATTGAGTGGTTAAAAAAATTTAAGAGACTGGTTGTTGTACCAGTCTCTTATTTTTTTTTAAATGGATAAATTCAAAACCGGACAACCTAGGTCATCAAGAGCGGTAGAAACCGTGGAAAGTATTAATCAGTTTATTCGTGACGACCCGAAACTTTCAGATTGGAAGCGTGCAAGTGCTTTAAATGTGCATAGATCTTCGTTTGCACAGATACCTGAAGCGGCATCCCTACACCTAAATTTAATTACTCCTAAATTTAATTGGTGCAAGATTCCAGGCTTAATTTCGTAAATCAGGTGATTGAACGATTTTAACGTTTATTTTTAATTTAAAGTTTTCGTTCATAAACTGACTTTACTGGCTCACGAAGCTGATGCCCCCCGCAGTTTTCTAGAAGACCAAACTTGCTTTTTGTGATCGTGATACTATCTATAGTCGCTCGAAATGCTGAGGCCAGAAGGGATTAGATTTCTACAGGTTCTTTTTCCCCATAAGAAGACATTTCCAAGGGATGCCTCAACAGAAGACACATTTACATATTTACCTAATTCTTTTATTTTCAATTAAAATAGGAAAACCAATACTAATATTTATCGTAATTATAGCGTTCAATGAAATGAAAAAACGAATCCTCTAACCGTTCACGTCTATTCAAAATAGACATGGACGGTTCCAGCGTTCGCGAACCGCCCCCGCTGCTTCCGTCTCCACGCCTTTAATATTATTATTAATGACGCCACCGTAGTAGATTTAATCGGAGGTGACTGCCACATGACCTCTTCTGAAGAACAACCGTCCTTGCTCCTATGCGAGCCTGCCACTGGCAGCTTGTCATGTTCCTGCTGGCCAGCCAATAATTGTAACAACCTTGTCAATTTCTTAACATGTGTACTATTTACATTAACCTTTTTAAGGCTTAAACGACAAGATTTAAAAAAAACCTTTCCAGAGTCACCCCTATGCTCATACAATCTTGTAAGAGTTCATAAAGTTTCTTTTCGCGGTCATACCTATATATCTTTATAAGGCTTAAACAAGTCGTTTTCAAGTCACTCCTACGCTCGGCTACACGACTTAGATTAAAACATCAGTGTATCAAAGACATCCCGAGCTCGCTGTTTAACGACACTCGCACGGATCTTATTAAGGTCATCCTATAGCAAACAATAAAAATCGAATTTAATTTAACATTTTTAAATTATAAAAATTGTGAAGAGAGGTATTACTTTCGAACAATACTGCACTCGTCAAGAGTTCACTCGTCTTTCCACGATACATGATACTCGGCAGATTAGTAGCCTTGCCCTTAGAACTGGGAATTAGAGTGAGTTCGTAGCGATTGTTCGTCAGTTTTTGGTGTCGCGATACGGATCCCACATGCCGCTGTGCTTTGGAACCTTTCCCAAAAGGTGTACAATTTTTGTTTCCGTATGCATGATAGGTGATACGATTCTCTTCAAAATTAGTTATAGAACGCTGTCTACGTAATTTTCATCATGCTTCAGTGTGTTCAAAATGCAATTTTTTTATCTATTTTATATAGTATATACATGGCGGAGCGCGGTAATTAGATTTTTGCACTACATGATTTGCTGATTTGGTAATGATATATATATATATATATATATATATATATATATATATATATATATATATATATATATATATATATATATATATATATATATATATATATATATATATATATATATATATATATATATATATATATATATATATATATATATATATATATATATATATATATATATATATATATATATATATATATATATATATATTAAAAAAAATACATGGTTATTATGTATCTGGCAAATGTCGACCTTCGCTATCTACACACTGCTGCATATGTTTACTGAATTTTTCATGTGTCTTCAATATTGTTCCTTAGGTCTTCCAAGGTGTTGGGACGATTGATATACACTTTAGACTTCAAGTAACCCCAAAGGAAAAAAACACTTGGGGCAACTGGTGAGCGTGCTGATCAGTTCACATCTCCCCTCAAAGACTAAATAATAAATACTATATAAAAGATGGCAGGATACGCAGAGGGAACTAGGGACCGTTAAGACACTCCGTTCCATTTCTCATTTTATACCGATTTGAGGTTTTGAGTGTTGAGTGGCGCAACTCAACGCCGCCCTGTTACCAGAGCGAAGAAATGAAAATGTTAAATATTTCATTTCCTCGAGTGGGGATTGAACCCAGAATCTATCACGTGCACTCTCACACTAACAACAGGTTCCTAAGGTCTTTCTGTCTATCCTGCCTACTCTGTCACGTAAAACTACAACGTGAAGTTGAAATAAAAATATTATTCATTATATTACATATAATAAAATATACTTAACAACGTTATCGTAGAATTTATGTAATTTGGATTTGCGGTAAACGTAACAAATTTGCAAGTGCCGCATAGCCTTAAGGCGTAAACAAACTAAGCTTACATAATGCATTCGTTACAGGCTTAAAGAACAAAATGTATTATTAAATTACATATTCAATGTATATTTTTTTATAAGCTTGGCATTATTAAAAATCAATAAACCAAGAGAAAGATTCAGATATTAATATAAAATTTACTCTTATCGAAAATTTTAAATCCATAAGCCTGAAGTAACCAACAGCTACAAATGCCAGGTAAGCTTCTTTACGCATATTTAATTATTTCCGATGGTTACCAAAAGAAAAGAGATTTTATCGTAGAATCGCATTACAGAGGATTTATCCAATTAAAGGAAAAATATATTGCTTAATTTTTTTCGTACTATTCATTCTTTTGTAATAGAATTATCTTTTAAATTATTTATTTTCTTCTTAATTATTTTTATTAATATTTATTTTCTTTTCAATATAGGTAAACAGATCAATTTTTTTTTCTGTTTTTGCAGTCTTTGAGGTACTATATGCTGTGATATGACACTGGGTCGAAAGGTTTTTGGTTGTGGCTTTAGAATGAAATAACATCAACCGTCACGATCCAACTTACACGAGCATATTCTTCTTCATTCTAGTTGGTATCTGCCTTTTCGTGAACTTCTTCGCTGCGGAATTTGTCTAAATGGACTCCGCATGTTCGATAAAAAGGTAGCTCCTCAACAAATATATATATATATATATATATATATATATATATATATATATATATATATATATATATATATATATATATATATATATATATATATATATATATATATATATATATATTTGTTGTTTTAATTATAAAATAGTGATATAATTATTGATAATAGCAGATTACTTTTAAATAAAAACACTTATGCAGCACAACAGTATATTAGTTTAACAGACTACAACAGAATATATATATTAAGATCACAGAGTATACAAAATGTATTATGTCACAGATTATACAGAATGGAAGGCGTTAAAATTAAAATATTCAACAGTCCTGCCAAATTTAAGCCTTCCACATAAGAAAAGAAATACAAATTATTTTAATCAGTTTAAAGTCTCACATTTACATACATAAGCATCAAAGTTTACAATTAATCAAGACCAATATCATTTAATTTTAACATTCCAATTTTATTTCTTAATTTCTGAAATTTTTCTTTAGTGAGAGCTTTAGTTAACAAATCAGCATACTGATCATTGCTAGGTACATAATGCAAATCAATAATATTTTCATTAAATTTATCTTTTATAAAATGATACTTAGTTTCAATGTGTTTACACCTTTTATGAAAATTTACATTTTTTATTACACTAATGGCACTTTGGTTATCTATATTAATACAAACTGATTGCTGATCATATTCATCAAGATCGCAGAGAAGTTGTTTGACCCACATAGCCTCTTTGGTGGCAGCACAGGCTGCCATGAACTCTGCTTCAGTTGTTGACAGTGCAACAGTGTGCTGCCGCTGACTGGACCATGTCACAGCTGCTCCATTTTTAATGAACACATAACCCGTGGTTGAACGTCTCGTTGTTAGGTCGTTAGCATAATCTGCATCACTATATGCAATCAATTTGGAAGATTCAGATGATCTATAGCATATACCTAGGTCTCTAGTGTTGCTTAGGTATTTAAAAATCTTCTTTACAGCATTCCAATGGGCGTCAGTATAGCAATTAAAGAATCGACTTACCAGGCTTACTGCAAACATTATGTCTGGTCTACATATTATAGCAGCATACATCAAGGACCCCACAGCCTCTCTGTAAGGTATATTCCTGTCTGGTTCCTGGTCGCTCTTCTCAAGTTTTGCATGAGGGTTCACTGGAACACTGTTAGAGTTTGCATTTTCCATATTAAACCTTTTAAGAAGTTGTGTAATATATTTTGTTTGATGTATAAACACATGGTTATGTGACCTTACTATTTCCATCCCAACAAAATTTTTGGGTTTACATACTTTCACATCAAAAATACTTTTTAGATCATTTACAACAGCTTCAATAATATCTCCTGATTTTGAAAACAGGAGCCCATCATCAACATACATACAGAGATAGCATTTTTGACCTTTAATTATTGCTACATACACACATTGATCTACTGAACTGTTGCTGAAACCAAACTTATTTAGCACTGAATTGAACTTCTTATTCCAGCATCGTGGTGCTTGTATAAGGCCATACAGAGATTTTACTAATCTGCACACCATATTGGGTGCACAATTTAGACCTTCTGGGGGTTCCATATATAATTCTTCTTCTAATTCCCCATATAGAAATGCTGTTTTTATATCAAGTTGAAGCATTTGATAATTATTTTTAGCAGTTAAAGACAATAATAAGCGTATTGAGTCATACCTTACTGTCGGAGAAAATGTTTCTTTGAAATCTATACCTTTTACTTGAGCAAACCCCTTTGCACAGAGTCTAGATTTGAAACGTGGACCCGTTGGCTCATCCTTTACTCTGAAAACCCACTTGCAGCCGATGACTTTAGCATGTGGTGGTTTATTAACCAATGTCCATGTGCCATTCTTTTCATGTGCTTCTAGTTCTTCTTTTATAGACATTTTCCAGTTTTTAGCATCTGAGGAGTTAATTGCGTCTTCATAGGTAACAGGTATTTCATCTGGTAGCAGAGATTCATCACAGCAGAGGTATGTTCTTTCACTTATTTTAATTTTATTTCTAGGTCTTAAACACATTTTATTTTCAGAAATACTATCAACAGCTGTTTTTTCAGGTAAGTAATCACTATCAGAATCTGATTTACCTTTTACAGTATTATATGAATCATCAGAGTCACTGTTTTCTTCAACACTGATTTCATTTAACTCATTGTGTTTTTCTTTTTCAGATAGTTCCAGAGCAGCATAGTCTCTTTTCACTGAGGATTCAAGAAACACAGCATCCCGACTTTTTACAATTCTTTTACAATTTAAGTTTGTGAATCGATATCCTTTTGTGTTTTCACAATAACCTATGAATATCATTTTGTGTGATTTAGGGTCCCACTTTTTGCGTTTTTCTTTTGGTAAGTGGACCATGGCTTCACATCCAAAAACTTTTAAATTAGAAACATTTGGTTTATGACCACTCCATACTTCTTCAGGTGTTCGGAATGCTAATGACTTTATAGGAGAGCGATTTGACAGGTAAGCAGCTGTTTTTATGGCTTCAGCCCAATAGAGTTTAGGTAACTTTGCATTTAAAAGCATACACTTAGCTTTTTCTATTAATGTCCTGTTTAGCCTTTCCGCAGCACCATTCTGCTCAGGTGTATATGGAGTCGTGGTTTGATGGATAATGCCATTTGATTTCAGATAATCAGAAAAAGGTTTATTGACATATTCCAGCCCATTGTCAGAACGCAGAACCTTTATCTTACACTCAGACTGTTTCTCTACTTATAATTGGAATTCTTTGAACTTTCCATACACTTCACTCTTATTATGTAGAGTGTAAACAAAAACTTTCTTTGAGTAGTCATCCAGGAATGTTAAAAAATATTTAGCTCCACCGAGTGATGCAGTTTCCATGGGGCCACAGAGATCAGTGTGCACCAGTTCTAAATGTTGTGTAGAATGTGACACTTGACTTTTAAATGGTAATCTTGATTGTTTACCTTCTTGACAAGTAATGCATGTTAAATTACTATTTTTGTTTGATAATTTAATTCCTTCAGTGCACTCAGTCATTTTCTTCAGGCTTTGGAAATTCAGGTGGGCCATTCTTTGATGCCATAAAAAGTTATCATCTTGTTTGATATCAGACATGCATGCATAACTTGTTGTAGTGTTAAGCCGGTACATGTTATTAATTTTTCTTGCAGTTGCCACAATATTATTGTATTTATTCATAATAATACATCCATCAGAATTGAAGCTTACATGGCCGCCATTCTCAGTAATCTGATATACAGAGATTAAGTTCACAGCCAACTCTGGTACATGCAGGACATTTTGAAAAAGAATCCTATTAGACTGACCTTGACCATTTAATGTTTCAATACTAATTTCACCAGTACCTTTCACAGCTAAAGTCTTGTTGTTGGCTACTTTAATATTTTGTATTGGTGGAGTTGAAACATTCTTCAGTAAATGGTGATGTCTTGTCATGTGCATTGTAGCCCCGGAGTCAATGTACCATGCAGAACTATCATTGTTAGAAGCAGCGAGGAATGCAGCAGCATATGAACTACTTGAATTTGTATGCTTAAATTTTGGATTAGATTTGCATTGTGGACTCTTGTGTCCATATTTATTGCACTGATAGCATCTCGGACCTTTATTAAATTTCTTTTTCACATTCAGGTAATTTTGTATATTATTATTACTTGTGACAAAAGCGGAGTTATTGTTATCAGTTTTTACTTCTAGAAGTTACTTTGACTTAATGGAGTCTGCACTAATCTTCATTCCTGAGCTCTCAATAGCTAGAATCATCGGCTTATACGTCTCTGGCAGACCTAAGAGCAGCAGTGTCCCGAGCCATTCATCATCTACCTTGAAGCCGATATTTCTAAGTTTATGTGCCATAGACATAATTTTGGTCACATACTCTTCTATATTTTGGCTGCCTGAAAGTGTGGTGGTGCAGAGATCACGTAGTAGACCTACTCTGCGTGTAAGCCCCGAGTCGTCGAAAGCACGTGTCAGGTTATCCCATACTTCTTTTGCCGTTGTAGCTTCCTGGATATGCACATAATTTACTGGGTCGACAAGCAAGATAATCTTTGTTTTTGCTTTTGTATCTCTCTTTGGATCGTCGCACGTGGAGTTCTCTACACAATCCCAAAGCTCCTCGTGTTGTAGATACGTCTTTACTGCAAATTGCCATGTGGCGTAATTGTCCCGACCAGTCAATTTCTCAATTAGTGCAAGCGGACTGCTTCCAGACATTTTAGGTGTTGAACTTTTCAGAAATGCCGGTCACCTTCTTTACTTTTTAGGTTAGGTAAAAGATGGATTATTTTTACTGACACTATTTCGAAACTATGCTCAATAATTTATTGTTATGGCTTAACTGGGCCCATAACCTGTTGTTTTAATTATAAAATAGTGATATAATTATTGATAATAGCAGATTACTTTTAGATAAAAACACTTATGCAGCACAACAGTATATTAGTTTAACAGACTACAACAGAATATATATATTAAGATCACAGAGTATACAAAATGTATTATGTCACAGATTATACAGAATGGAAGGCGTTAAAATTAAAATATTCATATATATATATATATATATATATATATATATATATATATATATATATATATATATATATATATATATATATATATATATATATATATATATATATATATATATATATATATATATATATATTATATTTATCTTATTAATGCAACTAAGCACTACCTGCTAATCCTGGAAACTATTCTCCGTTTCTAATAAAAATATATCGCAGATGTATTTATGCAATTGTATTTACTTCAGCTCTTTAGATTTCTCTTGATTTTTTTTACCATATATTGACATCTTCTGCAGCGTTGAGTTCCGTCGCTCAACACGCAATGCGTATTATTCAGCAAAATGGGATAAGGAACGGTGTGTCTTAGCATTAGTTTCCCAAGTTCTCTCTGCCTATCATGCCATGTGCGGAATACAGCGTGAAGCTGAAAAAAATGACTTTAAATGATGTGTCGTACAAAAGAATTATTAAATTTGTAGTGTTTCTTATCACGTCTAAGCTATGTAATTGGTTAAGAAAAAGAAATGATTACAGCAGGCCAAACCTTTCATCGAGGAAAAATTGCCTTAAATTAATAATTTTTGTGGCACTAAATATATTAACTGTTCGTATCTTGTAAATATCAACTTATTCATAAAGTGTGAAGGATAATTTTAATATGCAGTAAATGTTAAATCTGACCAACGTATTTAGATAAGAACTAACATGAAACTAAAAAAACAAATTATTTTAAACATCAAAAGTAGTTACTTTGAATCAATCTTATTAGATAGAGATATGCTCTCACAGACTTTTTATAGCGTCATGATAAATACAATATTAAACGTTGCCCAATACTCTATTACATTACTATAGTGAACCTAGGCTGATTTACGCGGCGCCCGTGAATATCTATAATGAATTATATACCAAAACCAAAATCTTCAGAACGATCTACTTTATCTTTATGTGCATTAATAAAAAATCCATTCAATTTTTTTATCTCGAAAAGAGGACTTTATTTTATAATATTCATAGAAAGAAGTAATAATAATTATTTTTACTAATTTGGAAGTGTAAATCCACAAATTGGGAAGAAAAATGTTTATCAAGAAGATTTATTAGAATTTGAACCCACGCCTCTTAAAATCCTTCCAAACACTCTGACCAACTAAGCCATATGTTCTTATCAAGCTACGTCGAAATTCTTGTACATTTGTTACAACTTATTTGTGTTTTGTACCTCTTTAGAGAGATTTTTACGAGTTGCTGCTACCTAAAGATAATTACTTAAAATTATAGCCTGGCAAGACAGTTATAGTTTCCTTGAACGCTAGAATCAAATTTTTATACGTCTTCTTAATTAGTATTAGTTATTGCGTAATACAGCAAAATGAAACAAACACACAAACCTTCAAACACATGTACAAATACAGACGTCGTCAACATTGACCTTAAATTGTTAACCGTAGTCATACCTCTGTTAAAAGTATTACTAACTTAAATATTTATATATAAGCCTTAATCTACTTTTTTTTTTTTGAATAACCTATTATATGAAAATAACATTTTTGTGAAGGCTGAAAATAGATTGCCAGTGCTCGCCATATAGTTAATTAATTCAAAATAAAGTAAAGTTAATTTTGGGTTTGACCAACACGTTCAAATAGTAAGGTGAAGAATTCCATTAGTTTAATTAAATTTTCGATACTGCCACAAAGAATTTCGATTCCTTCAAAGGAATGCTTAGTGCAGAGAAATGCAATGAGCAGACTAATAAAGTAGGCAGCAAACACTCTACGGACCTTACGTACGTGAGTACGAGTAATATGTGTGCGACCAGACTCCATTGGACAAATTAAAAAGAGGGACGGGATTTTAAATTACTGCGCAGCCTGAGTTAATCATACTTATATATATTCGAATGTAAATATTCTGACAATTGTCGATATTATTTTTTAGAAGTCTACATACTAATCTATAAATATTCTTAAACGCAAAATAAATATATGCACTTATTATTTAAAGGAAACAAGCATTATATGACTAGAGTCGCCTTAAAATACCATTACGCAAACATCTTTCATGAAAATGTAATAGAGATAGAAATCCGATATTCTCGCCCACTAACTGTTAATGGAAAGCGGTGTCAGGTGTCGACGTCCCTCTCGCAGGAATTATTCTACAAAAATAAAATAGCGTCCAAAATGTTTACCTGCTACCTATAATAAATTCATTAAATAAACAATCAACTATAGTAGCGTAGTAGGACAGCGTATTACTGTAGAAATGGATTCGATTCTATTCTTTCTTATAATCATGGCATGATTATAAGAAATCTTTCGCATAACTGATGTTTATACTGGAACTGATTCAAGAAATAATATTTGCTTTTAATAATAAATGTAGTAATAAAAGTCATCTATAATAATATTCATAAAGTATATATTTGCAAAAGATGATATTTTAACAGGCGTGCGACGTTGAGTTCCATCACTCGCCAAGCAATTCCTCCAAAATTCGGCAGAAATTGAGGAATTAAAGTGTTCTGACAACAGGTTCCTAGGTATCCTCTACATAACTTGTTATATAACTTGCTTTATAGCGACGTAAATAAAAGACATTTCTACATTAGTTTACCAACGCAACAATATAAAGGCAACATGTTTTAATTAATACTCAATTCTTAATAACAAGAAAAAAATGACTGTACAAGTATGTACGTACATATAAACAGTATATAATATATTGAAAATTAAGCTTCGCCCGTTGTTTACACACGTATCTAAGGATACCCAATCAAACGATGTTGCCACGGCATAAGCTATTAATCACGTCCGAACGTGTCCTCCCAGAACCAACATGTCTACTAGAGCTATGCTACGGTATTAATAATCATTATCAAAATAAACAAGAACCATGTGTAAATAAAAATCTTCTACAATTTTGCTAAACATATAATCACAGATAAGTATATGTTGTTTCAATTACATTAAAGATTAGTGATATAAACGTGCGATTGTTTGCGTTACAGGCTGTGCGTTCGATCCATACACTAGGCAATGAAGTGTTTAATATTTGCCAAATAATCGTCCTGTATTCGATGTATTATAGATCTTTTTTTTTAGAGTATGTCACAAATGTCTGGAATGAGGACATTGAGGGGCACGACGAAGCAAGCGCCTTGTTTAATATTACCAAGGCTTTATTGTTAAGGTAATAGGTATAGGTGAGTATCAAATCTTTACAGCAAGCATTTGACTTACCCGAACGCGTATATACTTGGTTATAGAAGTTCTTACTGGATCGATCTAAACAAGTAGTTGGAATGGCACATCGTTTTATACAATGGATATAAATGCCGATGTTCCCTAAAGATCAGTGCTCTCTGCAATACTTATCCTACTCTACATAAATGATTTTCTTAAACTTGGAATTTTAGATCCTCAAAGCAGTCTCCGATATCGGCTTTCCCTTGATACCAATCTGGTCAAATTTACCAAGATGATGCTGGCTGGTTTCTCCGAGAAGAGATGCTACTTTGGAACTCAAAATTTCCTCACACTGTGTACATGACAGCAGTACTTAGTACATGATCTTGTACTTTGTAAAGTACAAAAAGACCACAAACCGACCGAAATACTGCTCTCACATATTTAACTGCTCTGGCAAGTA
The DNA here is from genome assembly GCA_019049475.1 of Eueides isabella. Taxonomy (NCBI): domain Eukaryota; kingdom Metazoa; phylum Arthropoda; class Insecta; order Lepidoptera; family Nymphalidae; genus Eueides; species Eueides isabella. The sequence goes on from CM032387.1 coordinate 9,963,249, forward strand.
GATGAAGACAACAAACTTGTTGATACTTAACTTACTGAAATAAATTCGGGGAATGTGCTTTGGATTTGCGCAAACTTCCCGCCATCCTTATATGTTGGAAATTCCATTAAATTAATAAAAGAAAGAATGTCATAAAATGTAGACCAGTCAAATATGAAGTAATAATGATATTTAAAAGTAGCGTGACTAGATATTTATTAGCATGCTACAACGTTGATAGGGTCAGACACAAGCTTTTTATGTATTAAATTAATACATTAATCAGTGAAAACATATTCTTATTAAGATTTATGACCTGAACATTAATACGCTTGTGAACAATAACTATAAAATTTTCCAATATTTTAAAGGCTACTGCAGCAATTTATTGAATTTCAAATAGAAGTAACATTTTGTTCACTTAGTAGTATTGGTCGAGATTACCTCGTCCGGGCCTGGAAGCGGCCCGCATGGTCTGATTACTTAAAAGCAGATTGCAGTTAGTTCACCTGCAATATTAGAGCACCCATCATGTGCTGAAATGTTATAACTTTTAACCTAATAAAAGTATGTTATTCGAAATAGAGATTTTCATTATTTTTTTTTTGCTTATATTTTTGTAAAAAAATGTTATTTATTACATTTTTTTTACAAAAATATAAGTATACACCTTTTCAAGCTTTATAGAAAATATTCTTACCTAACATTTTAGCCACACTACTTTACTTTCATAAAACAAAAAATATTTTAAATATAAAAATTAACAGCATCGTGGTTCAGTAGCATATCGTCTGACTATAACCGTGATGGTTCGATTAGTTAGAATGATGGTTTTGATTTCCTCCGAGAAATATTAATTTCACTACCTCGCTCTGACATTATGTATTAGAATGATATGACGGCAGGATAATTTTCATGGTATATTGGCCAGAGTTGCTTTTCGCTTCTATTCTGTAGTAGATATTTCAACTCATATTTTTTCTACGGTATACTTCAATAAATTACAAGATGAAATTAAAAAGGAACATCCAGATTCTAAGTAAAATAAAAAATAAAAAGTGGGCTGATTTTTCAGCTGGTATACCTGAAAGCGGCATTCGCTCTCCTTTTCTGTCTTTAATTTTTATCAATGGCATTGCCAAAATCTTATCGAGTCAACCTACCTATAATAGAGATTATCTATAAAAAAGATTATAGGGATTACATACAATAGAGATTACAGGATTATGGCTACGATTTGTCCGCGTAGAAACGTGGATTAATGGTAACTACATAGACAAGTCACTATTGAGGACTTCAATTATGCAATTCTAATTATCAACTCTGTTCTCAATCATATTAGTGAAAGGTAGTCTTCTTACGAAAAATCTCGAACTCTAATGATTGTTAGTGTATAGATCGTGGTAGAGTAGATTTAACGCTGCTTCTTATTATCCTGTTGTGAGGCGAGTGAGGCGATTCTCAACAACCTTCGCGTTTCTTCAAAATATGTGTGGTCATTTTGTTTTCGGTTTACACAAATTTGACCACGTGTCTGATTTCAGTCGTATCTTTATAGAGACGAGACACTAACAATGTCAATTACTTAATGAGCGTATAAGAGTTTTGACGCAACTTAGTGACCTGAGCGCCCATAGTTTGACATTTTAGTAAATTTTATAATAAAGAAAGATTTAATACAAATTATATTTAAACTGAAACTTTATTTAACTATGTATCTAGTATTAATCTACTCGGTTCTTAATATTTAGTTAGTATAGTGAGAGACCGACGTAAACCTACATTTTCCTACATTTTGCATGAGTAAAGCATATGATTAAGAAATTATCAAATTTAATATTCCCGCTTTTCAGTGACTTTACGCTAACTGCTTACGCTAGCATGATATGCTTTAACCTCTACGTTGCCATAACTAAAATATATATACCCACCATCCTGATCAGGCGTGTACAAATGACTATGAGAAAAGACCAGATTGCGTAAGAGCACAGAACGAAACATACCACCATTTCTGCCCTTCACCACAACGTCTGGTCTAAAGCGAGGCGACGCACCAGCCTGTCTACTTTTTAGTATACTCAGCGAGAAGTTTAGGTCCATAAAGGTTAATGTCTGATTAATGTTGATGACGATTTGCGTAACCGAGCTGAGAAAATTAAAATATTTTTAAACTGAAACACCGATGTAGTAAAATATTATCAAGTGTTAGCAGTGTATTATTATTTTGATATTTTATATTTTTTTTTCTACCAAATTAATATAGTAACAGAATAGTTGTATAAAAATTTCATGTAATCTAAATTGTAATTACAGTCCATTATTAATGAAAACTTAAGAAAACACTCTATTTTTAAGCCGTTCTTATAATTACAGTGACTTGAGTTTGTTAATTAAATAACTTCCAAATATACGTTTAATAGACAGCTTAAGTATATTTAGTGAATATTTTATGAAATTATGCTCATTTGTATTTCATAATTGTATTTTAAATAGAACTCACTTTTAAATATCTTTTTATTTTAAATTAAATAATCCATATTTTTATTTCACTGCTCTGATAACATGGCGAGGCAGCGTTGAGTTACACAACTTAACCCGCAATGCCTCAAATTCGGCAGAAAGTAGAGAACAGAACAGAGTATGTTAATAAGTTCTCAAGTTGCCTTTACCTACCTTGCTGTTTGTGAGGGTGGATGCGATGAAGCATATAACTGCTTCATTCCGGTTTTTATGGCCATTTTTAAATATACTCCACAATACTTCTTATCACTTGTTACAGAGAAATCTTAACCCCCACTATAATAAGAGCAGCCGTCGGTATGTCGCGATATTACCACGACCGTCTGAGAGACGCTATTGCGCGACGGTACCTAAGAAAACGTACTGCCCTCTGCAAAAGGATTACCTCTCGTAGGGTGTAGACAACTTTAATTCGGTGCTTTGGTCTACAGTAGAACATTAAGTAGAGGTAACAGCTGAATTAATTTTCACATTAAAAGAATTTGGTCAGGAAATTATTTTAATGGGAAAACTAATTCAGCAATTACCCTAAGCCTGCCGTATGCCATCTAAGCTAAGGCCAAAGGTTTCTAGGATACAGCGTAACATGAGGCACGTATGAGATTTTCAATACGTACTTTTTTTATGAACAAGAAAGAAAACGAGCGTACAGGTCATCTGTATACATAATATATTATTCGACTTAAAATAAGGAATATTTAATAAAATTCTTACTACTATGAACCAATCATAAATTATCAAAATATCTTTTAACACAAATAGTATAGGCAGCTAAAAAATATATTTGAGGGGCAAAAATATAGAACAAAAAAAATAATTGATTAAACATCCATTTTGCGTAGAAAGTAAGACGCAGCTGTTGAAAATCGGTAAATCACTCATTATTATAATTTAGGGGTGATAGAATTTTAGACGTACATTTAACATTTTTTTTAAGAATTAAGAAATATGTAAATTTTCAGCCCCAACTTCAAGCTTTAGGCCGCATATGGCAGGATAGACATACATACCCCTCTTTTCTCTTTCGACCTAACATTTTATGATGTACTGTTCCGCTGTACTTGGTGCAGGGGGACAGTATAAACTGTATATCATAAACTGTAAGGCTAATAGTCCCTGCCACTGGGGTAAAACTCGAAGTCAGGTACACTGGATCCACCTGGTGTGACTTTCGTAGTAGTACTTCGAGAGGAAGTCGCCCCACGCAAGTTTCAACCGCCAACCAGATGGAAGACAATCTTTGATCACGCTACCTAATTTTTCACATAAGTGCCGGAGCTGTGAGGCTCGCTCACTTCCCGCATGCCATCCAGCATGCTAGCGACTCACGTAATAAATAAAAATAGAGTGTTTGATCAATCCGTTTTATCAGAACCTTAACATTTACAGAAACTCAATGGTCATCCACTATAGTATAATTAAATAACACTTGTATTATTCAAGTGTTATTAATTGATGTTAAAATATACCAAAACAAAAGATGTGAAAACACAACTAGACTAAACACAAGTCTGCCGTTAAATTTACCATAGTTTGGTCAAAGTTAGTTTCAACTGTTGAAATAATAGTAAGTTTCTGATTATTATGTTTTAGTTCAATTTAAATTAAAATAATTACAGTGCTTCAACTTGAAAGTTGACGTTATTTTGTCATATTTAGACTCATCTCAATATTTCTATTATTTTTATAACTGAGGGTTACTTATACGAGACTGTCGAGGCTAAGGCCTCGTAAGTTCCATAAGTAACACAAGAATTTAACTGTAAAAGCGACGGTTGTGGGTACGATTTCCGCACCTGACAATGAATTATTAATTTTTTTTTTCATTTCCTCGCTTTGGTACCGATATAACATAAAGCGTGGCGTTGAGTTCTGCCACTCAACACACTTCAAAATATGGGCAGAAAGCAGAACTATTAAACAATAATAATGGAAAGCATGGCAATGCCTTAATATTAGGTTCTCATGTACACTCAAGTTGTTATAAAACTCCCCGGAATTCACTTATTTTATGCTAAGTCGCGCACCTCAATCGATCCGCTACCCCGAGTGTACAACTCCAGGAGCGCTCCGGTAGTACCTATACACTGCCCCACTGCACCACAATGGTTAATTTTAAAATGGCTTCATATGCAGGTAACATAGGTGAAATAAAATACTTTAGTAAATTTTGATAATTCTATTTAAATTTAGTTTTAATAATAACAATAATTTTTACAAATATAATTATCATTAATAAAGAAAATAGCAGTGATAGCTTTGCTTAAAATATAAAAACATAGTGTCAAGGTAGTTACTCAATTAGGCTAATTTGTAAGTTATTTGTTGCCGAACATACGAAACAACGGAAAGGACGAAAAAGGTCATGGAGCTAATTGAAAACATTTATCTTCTTGACGATTAATTGACCTTGTTTTCGTAAAGTATACAAAAAACTTCATTAAATATCTCTATTACGAAAGACATTTAAAAAAGCTTTACTATTTAGATTCCTATCCAAATAATTTTGCTATGGATATTTCAAATCCCACTAAAAACATGTAAAATGTTGCCAAGACGACCACATAAGGTTAGGGCCTGTGAAAAAGATATCAGATTGCATGTAGAGCCAAGCTTCTGAATCTAAAAGGCCTAAGTCTACCGGCCCAAACTTCATAAATTCTATATTTCAGTGAAAATCTATAGCTTCGCCGCTTCGCTATCGTTGTGCACGTTATGTAAATATTTAGTTTCCGAAGTAACTATCTAATCAACCAAGCGATACATTTTTAATGATATATAGAAATTGTGAAGTTTGGGTGATAGAGTTAGGCCTTTTAGATTCAGAAGCTTGGCTCTACATGAGATCTGATATCTTTTGCACAGGACAAACCTTATGTAGTCGTATTGGCAACATTTTACATGAAATGTAAAAACATTGTGGGATTTCAGTTTCTTTTGTAAGGTACTAGGCAGTCTTTTTATTCATATATTTTTTTTTCTTTGGGGTGTATTTCTTGCACATCAGCAGTGCCATCACCTCAGCTGGAAGGAATATATTTATCTATCGTGAATTGCTGATGACTGTCAGCTTATAGGGCTGTTAAATCTATTAAATATGTAATGCTTGCTTGGAAGTTATAAATAAAGTAAGGTACATGTTGTATATGTAGAATCAAAAAATTAACTTCTTCGGATATATCCTATTATTCAATTTCATTATCCTGGAGATAATTTTGTGTAAGCGAGGTAATATATAAAGTAATCATCGGGTCATTCAAAGTTTGAAACTCCAGAACGGAATGATCTCAGAAATTTTAATCGTTATCCGTATATATATTTGTACTAATTTCCCAAAGGTAAATTTTTATTCTAATTTATTTTACTTATAAAAGAACCCGATGATATTTCAGTTGAAAATGTATAATAGAAATTTGTACATATCATTGTGAAACTATTGAATAAATGCTGCTACCGCTGAGGTATAGTGGTTATTATTTTCTTTTTTTTATGGAAAAAACAAGGCAAACGAACATACGTGTCACCCAATGGTGATCACCGTCACCCGCGGCCCCTTGTAACAACAGGGGAGCTACATGTGCGTTGCCGGCCGCTGAGGTGGAGGTAGACGCGCTTTTTAAAGGTACCCATGTCGTATCGGCCTGGAGATACTGACGCGGGTTGGTCGTTCCAGAGATGTGAGGTGGGTAGAAGGAAATTCCTACGAAACCGCACAGTACTAGAGGGCCACGTGTCCAGATGATGTGGATGGTACATTAACTTGAGGCGTAAGTGCGGTTAGAAAATTCAGCGGCAGGTACCAAGACAAACAGTTCTCTAGAACACTCCCCGTGATAAAAAAAAGCCAAAGTGTCAAGCCCCTTACAGATCATTAGGTCCCCAACGATTCGAACGGCTCTACGTTGTACGCGATCAAATGTTTCAAGCTGATACTGAGAATAGTATTCCATATGAAGCCGAACCTTGAGTTGAGAATAGTATTCCATATGAAGCCGAACCTTGGCCCTATGCAGGGTATAACGGTGTTTTGGCGTGAAATACTGTCTCGCGCTGCTAATGAGACCCAGTTTCCTCGAGGCCAACGTGGCCTTGCTTTCCAGATGATCGTGATACTGGAAGTTGCTCGAAAATCTGAGGCCTAATATACTGATGCAGGGTGCGGCTTTAAGGAGAGTGTTTTCGAAAACTGGTGATACGACAAATGGGTTTTTTTAGTGGTAAACTCACAGACTTGTGTCTTCTGGGGGTTGAATTCAACCAGGTTCTTTTCGTTGACATTCTTAAGGGGTGCCTCAACGGAAGACACAAATTGATTTCGGCACTGGTCGACGTTTTTCCGAGAAAGACTTGCACGGCCGGAGTATACAGCGTCCACAGTGCTATTATCTGCATAACAATGTATGTTAGAGTCCTCCAACATATCATTGATATGCGTGTAGGGGACAGCACGCAGCCTTGGAGGACGCCAACGTTCACGGGCATGTATTTGGAACAGAAACCGTCGACGGCGACCTTGATGCTGCGCTCAGTGGAAAGCTAGTGATCCACTTGCATAAATTCTCGGGAAGCCCGTAAGAAGGAAGTTTCGCAAGGAGCACTCTATGCCACACACGATCAAAGGCCTTCGCCATGTCTGACTTACTGCCAGGCCCTCTCCCTTGCTATCAATAGCCGCAGACCAGCGGGGGGTTAGGTAAACCAGAAGATCACCGGTTGAGCGACTCTGACGAAAGCCATATTGGCGGTCGTTAATCAATCGGTGATTCTCTAGATAAACCAAGAGCTGGCTATTGGTTATGCTTTCCATAACTTTTGAGTTTTAGTTGGATCAGAAGCATCGCCTTTTTTCGGAATCGAGTTGATAAGAGCGCTCTTCCACGAATCTGGGACTACGCAGACTGAGTAAGAGTGCTGAAATAAACGCGTTAGCAACGAAGTCAGCTTAGGAGCACATGAACGGAGCAGAAGAGGAGAAATCCCATCTGGCCCACTCGACTTGTGGATGTCCAAAAATCGCCTAACAGCTTTCTAGCTGATTTTAACGTCAGGCATTGAACTCTGACACCGCGGGATGGCGCGGCGTTATTCCTCGGTCATCCATAGTGGCAAAGAGAGCGCCCAGAAGATCGGCTTTCTCTTTCGCCGCATGGACCAAGATGTCATTTTCCATGCGCAGCGGCGGAAGCGAAGGCTGGCAGGCTAAAGTTGTTAAGTGCAGCCTTTGAGAGGCCCCAAAACTGGCGAGTTTCCGACGGGTAACTCTCAAGCTTCTCGCCAATTTTAACGATGTGCTCGGAAGGTCCGAGCACATCGTTAAAATTGGCAGCTCTGTCAATTTGACAAAAAATCTGGCAAAAATTCTGTATACTGACAGACGCCTTTATTTAAAGAAATATCTAATCCGTGTTTTATCTTCACGTGATGTTGACCGTGTCAATGTGCTATGTATCTCTGTCCCTCCTCTCACCATGTAAAGTATTTTTTATTTGTTGACTGTATCCAACACTAAAAAAATGTATCAATTCCACATCAGTATCTTTGATTACTTACTTGATTCAACTTGTACAAAATGTATATGAATAGACCCGATATTTTTTTTATATTACTTTTACTTCCAACTTACTAATAATAAAGTTGCTATTTTTTGCAAATGCAACTCATAGAGTTACGTTTCCAGCATGCCAGTTGAGCACAACTTTACTTCCTCAACGTCACGTTGTATGCAAAAACTCACTAAGGAAATTGACATGTAGAGAAGAGCTAACTTAACAATTGAACATTTCTATTATAAGTGTATGATAAATTTCTATTACTGTATTATTAATAATATATGTTTATTTTATACGGATTATATAATTGATGTAATTTAATAAGGGTTGTAGTTGCCAACTGAACAGTTTAAATTCAAATTAAATTAAAACAGGGTATGATTACGTATTAGTTATGTAATAATGTTTTGTCACATCTTGATAAAAAAAAAACTTTTAGTCTCTGGTGCGAGGAAATAAAAGTGCCTGATTCTCTCCCTCGTACCAGAGACTAACCCCGATTTTTCCCCAAAATAAAAAAAAAAACGTATAGGCACCACAAGAAAAATGTAGATGAGAAATGGTGTGTTTCTAAAAATTTAAAAATAAAATTTAGTGACTGGGCAACCGTGGGTATATACCGCAGTAGAGATAAATTATACGAACTGTACAGTATGAAGCAGTGGAATCGCGACCCAAGCTTACTAAAGCGGATCAGTGTTTTCTCTAAGATATTTAAAAAGGTCTGCATTCAAGCTAAATCTATATATATAAAAAATAAAATTATAAACTCTGAAAATAAAATAGGTACTACCTGGGACATAATATCTAGAACAACTGGTAGATCTAAAAATTATAATGAGTCGGTAGAGTTAAAAGTAGATAATAAATTAATTAATGCAGATCTTGAAGTTGCAAATGTTTTTGAGAATTATTTTGCAGAAATACCGACTAAAGTAACTTCTTCCTTAAAATCATCTCCATCAGGTGCTGTTAAATTATTGCAAAGTAACACTGATAAATATACCACTAATTTTACGTTTGTACATGTAACACCAGAGGAAATTATTAAATCTTTTAAAAGTCTTAATGTAAAAAAAACTGGTGATCTATGGGGTATATCTGTTAGATTACTAAGCTCTATTATACCAATCATTGCACCTCACTTATCATTGATATTTAATAAATGTGTTGACAAAGGCATTTTTCCCGACCTCATGAAAAACAGTAAAGTAGTACCATTGTTTAAGAACGGAGAGAATAGTGATCCTAGCAATTATAGACCTGTATCAGTATTGCCATCGTTGAGTAAAATTTTTGAAAAAATAATTTTTAATCAATTATCTTTGTATTTTAATAGAAATAGTATTTTAAATAAAGCACAGTATGGTTTTACTAGATGCAGATCTACAACAGATGCGGGAGTTGCCCTCCTTAATTGCATATATAGAGCTTGGGAAAACTCACAAAATGCGGTTGGAGTGTTTTGTGATCTGTCTAAGGCTTTTGACTGCGTAGACCACGATACGTTATTACGCAAACTTAGCCATTATGGAGTCAAAGGCAGTACCCGTGATCTCATTGCTTCGTACCTTAGAAACAGGATTCAGCACGTTACCTTAAATAATGTTAAGTCTTCCGGTAGCGTTCTGCGGATGGGTGTCCCACAGGGATCGATTCTAGGGCCTCTTTTGTTTTTAATTTATATAAATGACCTCCCCTTTTGCATTAATAATTTATGCGATGTGGTATTATTTGCCGATGATACTTCATTAATTTTTAAAGTAGATCGATATAAAAAAAACTATGACGAAGTGAATAGTGCGCTGTCGCAAATACTTCACTGGTTTAATACTAATAATTTAGTATTAAACGCACAAAAAACAAAATGTATAGAATTTACTATGCCGAATGTTAGGAAAGAGAAGCTTAATTTAAGCGTGGATAACAAAATTCTCAATTTTTGTGATACCGCGGTATTCCTGGGAGTAACCCTAGATTCGAAACTACAATGGGGCCCCCATCTGTCTTCTCTTGCGGGCAGACTGAGCTCCGCTGCATATGCTGTTAGAAAAGTGAGGCAGCTTACGGACGTTGATACTGCACGCCTAGTCTACTTTAGCTATTTTCATAGCATATTGTCCTACGGAATATTACTATGGGGCAATGCTGCAGATATCGAATCTTTATTCGTAATTCAAAAAAGAGCAGTCCGAGCCATTTACGGCATGGGAGCTCGGGAATCCCTGAGAGATTTTTTTAAAGAAACGGGTATTCTTACGGTGGCATCACAGTACATATATGATAATATAATACTTGTTCGGAAAAATAGCCACAATTTATTAAAAAACAGTGACCGACATGATATTAATACAAGAAGTAAAAACAAGCTGATAACTCCTAGTTTTCGTCTTCAAAAAGTTAGTAAATCTTTTATGGGACATGGTACACGTATGTATAATAAAATTCCACAAATAATTTTAAATTTGCCACTTCAAAAATTTAAAGTGAATGTTAAAAATATATTGTTAGGCAAAGCATATTATTCTATTCAAGAATACTACAACGATAAGAGTGCGTGGGATTAAATGCTGTTGGTACTCACTCAGGAAGCTATGTTATATATTTACTTTAATTGATATTTTGAAAAGAGCAACTGTTGAGTTTCTTGCCGGCTCTTCTCAGCAGACCCGCCTTCCGAGCCGGTGGTAGCTTCCTGTAAGGACTGACACCACAGACACTTATATGTAACTTGACGATTCAAAAGTGCTTAAATGGCCTAATTGAATAAAGAATATTTTGATTGATTGATTGATAGAACATTACCAACGATTATTGACAATAATGTGCCAGCAACAATGACCTACTTTTCCCCTTTTATTTTATTACTATTATAAAAGATAATTTCGCTATGATTATTTTATTAATGGAATCTGAAATTTACGAATTAATTCCAACCGCAGTTGAAAAATATCTGGCATTCTAGCACTTAGTACAACAATTAAGTTTTAATATTACCAATTAACACTTGCATTATTGTTACAATGTTACACATATCTTGAATGAATTTCTAAAAAAATCGTATTTTTGCGTGCGTCATAGTCATTTGAAAATAGACGCATATTTTTTACTTTGCCATTTATCGATATATACAAGTATTTCTTATATCGAGAATCAAAAATTTGTCATTATCTATGCAAAATCGGTGTACTTACTTAAATTACAAGTGCATTTTATAGAAGCACAGCGATTTAGGAGATGTCCTAATCGCAGAGCCACAGATTCGCAATGCTTAGGAATAGAGAGCAATGTTTCTAAAACACAAACGTCAATTTTACGCAGCTAATTTTCTAGTTATATGTATTTAGAAATATTATTTGACAAAATTACTATAGTGTGACGTGTAACGTGAGGCCTAACGTAGCGCAGCGGTACAAGCATGTGAATGTAATCGACAGGTCGTGGTTTCAATCCCCACCCGAGGAAATGAACGATTTCATATTTTCAATTAAAACATTTAATGTCTTTATTTCTTCGCTCTCTTCGTATAAGGCAAAATGCGGCGTTGAGTTCCACCACTTAATACGCAATGCCTCAAAATCCAGCGGAAAAGAGGCGAACGGAAGTGGAACGGAGTGTTATAACAACATTAGCTACCTGAGTTCCCTCTCAGGGTAGTGTAGATTACGTTATGTGCGAGATGCAGCATGAAACTGAGTAGCTTCACGCTATATCCCGCACATGGCAGGGTAGGCCCCTGCCATGTACGGAATATAGCGTGAAGCTACTCAGTTTCATGCTGTATCTCGCACATAAAGTAAAATTCTAGCAGACGGGCGAGATCAGAGCGAATACTTAAAAATAATTCGTTCCCTCGAACGAGAATCAAACTCATTTCCTTCGCTTTTACAGTCGGAAGATGAAAAACGGTCTTAATATTTTTACTTATTCATAGACAATTTTTTTGGAGTTTCAATACAACTAATCCAAAAGTAGAAATGAATCGACAGTTGAAAAACAGAAACAAACAAGATCAACATTTTTATTCAAATAAAAACAGTTTTATGGAAAACCTTTCGATTCGAACAAATTGGTATGAGCTTAGCTGTAGGCCTAATTTCGATAGTTTTAAATTTATTTTTATATGTACGTAATATATCTACAACAATACCAGTCTATAGTTTAGGAATTCAGTCTAGACGGTGGATATAGCGAAGGGATCGTTTATGTACATTTTAAAGGGATTTCTTAAGCCTACACAAGTAGCACATCTTTCAATAAGTCCCGGGACTAGCGTAGAAAGGGCGCTAATAATGCCATGTATATACCTAGGTTCAGATGAACCAGTTTTAAGATAAGATGTACCAAAATTTGACGTAATTCGAAACATTATCAAGAAAGCTTTAGTGGTTTGAAATTGACTTGCATTTTCAATTGTGAATAAATGAACCCAAAACGAGTCTCGTGTGTTGATAAAACATTCTTTTCTAATGGAAAAAAATACTAGTTCAAGCTGAGAAGAATGTTTTGAAAGCCATTGGGCTTACAAAACATTATTCGGACTGTCGAAAACAACTATTTGTCGGTGGTGTTGTAACTTCAAACGCGGTCGTGTTGATACAAATAATGCGAAACGTTCAGTGCGGCCAAATGAGGCACTAACTTCCGAAAACACTAAGCAAGTATTGAAAATCGTGATGAGTGACCGGGAAATGAAAGTGGACAAGATGGCTAAGAAGATGAATATATCAACTGGTAGTGCATTTACTATTTTACATGAAAAATTTGCCATGAAAAAGGCTTTTTCCCAATGGCTGCCGCGTTTGCTGACAAGGGAACAAAAGTAACAACGTATCAATGATTCGGAGAGCTGTTTAGCACATGATTCTTTGCATCGATATGTGACAGTGGACGAAAGATGGATTCACTTTTTCACTCCAGAGTCAAATCGGCAGTCAGTAGAATGGCGTACTAGCAGTGAAAACCGAACGCTCGAAAATCCGTCCGTATTCTGGGATGTGAAAGGTATAAGTTTAATGTCAACCTCGAAAAAGGAAAGACCACCAATAGCGAGTACTACATGGTATTATTGGATCGTTTGAAGACCGAAATATCGAAAAAACGCCCACACATGAAGAAGAAGAAAGTTATCGTTCATCAAGACAACGCACCGTGCCACAAGTCAATCATAACGATGACCAAAATCAACGAATTAGACTTCCAACTACGTCCCCATCCTATGTACTCGCCGGATCTGGCGCCAGCGACTACTGGCTCTTTGCGGATCTCAAAAAATGCTCCAGAGAAAAAGATTTGGCTCGAATGAAGAGATGATCGCTGCTATTTAGTCTCATTTTGAGTCAAAAGACAAATCGTTCTACAAAAATGGCATTAAAAAGTTGGAGAAGCTTTGGAATCATTGTATTACACTAGAAGGAGATTATGTTGATGAATAACAAAAAAAATTGCCGATTAAATGTTGTTTTTATAGTTACCGAGACTATTGAACGGTGTGTTGTATCAAGTTTCTAATACTGATGTGCGCTCCGTAGCCGCATCCGAAAAGTAATTCCATGCTAAGTAGGTTTATCTCTTATTCAAAATATTGTTTGATATTTATTAAAATTATTTATTCGCACATTTTCTAAACCCATTCTGTATTAATATTTGTCAATTGATAATTGCTCGTGTTCTTCATATTGAATTAAATAAAAAATACAGGAGCAACAATGTATTCTTGCTTACAATTAAAGTACTGAACGGCTTGTAATGAATATTGGCACGAACAACGCTGAAACGCCCGAAAAGTACTTTAACTATAATACAGGAAAATGTATATTTATTTGTAAAAAATAATTTACAATTTAGGGAATTTTATATATATTATGGAGTTGGTTTTAAATTATGTAATTTTCAATACAAAACAGCTATACAAAATTTGTGACCTAGTTTAAATTTTTAATATATTTGTTGTACAAGCAAAAAAATATACATCAATCTTAACACGAGAGAAACGTTTATTGTTTTTTTAAATAAAAACAAACGTGAAAATCACAATGCCCGTAACAGCCAAAGTCTCACATAAATACACGTATGAGCGCTGCAATCTGCCGGAGGAAGTTCGTTTCATTTGCTCTAAACAAAGTGAATTCATTCACTACAAACTAAGGTTAAGCGCGCATTATTCGAATATATGCCTGTATACGAACAACGACGACATAGTATGTTACATTATTTAAAACTGTAATTTAATGTTTACAAACTTAAATTTTGTATAAAACAATGAACGGCAAAAGCTAAGGTAACTTATAGAGCTACTATTTTAGTAGATTTTATTTTTTTTACAAACTCTCAATAGATATTACTAAGCACCGGTCTTTTTAAGTTTTAGTCCTCAAAAGGTAAAAACAAAACATCTTTGCTGACCGTCTGTTCGGCCGCCAAGACCTTTTGAATTTTACTTGATTAATTGTTGATATCAAACTGAAATTAATATTAAATATCGAGGTACCGGTCCTTTGAAGCACAAAAAATATCATGCTCCAAAATCGATGAAATCAAAAGATACGAGTATTTATGCATCGTTTTGCAATCACAGCATAATTATAACATTTAAAATATTTCCATGCACGGGAAGCACAGCAATGACATTTGCAAGAAGTTACAACTTACAAAACATATTCAGCGGAAAGTAGAAACAACATCGTTATCAATAATTATTAAGCCTTACAAGAACATATGTAAGTGTTTCAATTATTTCCTGAAACCTTATGAAATATTCTGCGCATTTTGTGATACTATTTTATCTATCCATAGGTATTTTTTTTTTTATGGAAGAGACGGCAAACGAGCGTACGGGTCACCTGGTGGTAAGTGATCACCGTCGCCCACGGCCCCGTGTAACTCCAGAGGAGCTACAGGAGCGTTGCCGTCTTTTAAGGTAGATGGGCACCGGGGCCCGGCATTACCCAATGCGAAATGCAGTGGCCAAAGCCACTACTTAACGCCGGTCTTAAATGCCGGGGGTGGTAGCAATCCGGTCGAGTCTGCCCATGCGTGCCTCCATTGCTGGCAACGTGACCCTACCACACGCACTTTAGTCGCCTTTTACGACACCATCAGTACCAGGGTGATCTTATTCTAAGCCGGGATCACACGGCAATATGTCAACATATAATAAAATATTTAAATAATCTTTATCTACTTTAAAAGCATCCAAGTAAAATAATATGTTACATCTTTACGTATCTTTATAATAAATATAAATATTACTATATAAGATTGCAATTGAGTTCATTTATTTTTATAGTTATCTAGCTCAAAAAGTCAAGCCAGTCAAAACCAGTCAAGGACTAGTAATAAAGCTTTTCAGTGTTATGGAAATTTGAAACATAGCTTTTAAAAGTTGTAATTCCACTAGTAGTACGTAGAAAAAAAGATAAATAAAACTGCTCACATAGTATTCCATTAAATTTCATTTACATTTAAAACAGGCAAATGTTTTCAACACAATACAAATTACTCAACCAAATTTAAATGCTATACGATTCTCATCCATCCATAAAAAATTGTAAAAAAAAGTAAGTGCTTTGTGCTACTTGTTTCTAAGCTTTGCAACTTTTAAAATCCTGGCTAACTTTTACGCGATCTTCACACCCTTGTAAATAAATAAAATTTACAGTAAAAATTTGACTAAGATTGTATTTATATATTTTGATATTCATGTAACATGATTGATCTATTAATATTTGAACCTGAATGACAATTGCACAAAGATTTATTTTTTGTCGTTTTCTTTATACTTATGAAGTTATAAAATAATTATTGTAAGTATGTACGAATTTTAACTGTCAAAATGTGCAAAATTTTATAAAAAACAAATGTCCATATATCACATTATCATAAATCCTATTTACTTAAAAAGTCAGGATAATAGGAAAACTATTATCCAGGTTCTTCGAGCAAATACTTCCCTTCGAAAGCTGTGAAATTTTCTTCCTATACCCAATAAAATGGTACAATCAAATTCTCTTTTATTTATTTTATTCTTGATTATGCTGATACTTCTCAAAATTCTTGTCCAATTTTATAACTAAAGGTCCACGGAAAATATCATATACCTATATTTAAGTTTCAAGTTTGTGACGTTGTGCGCTCATACATAACTTTATAATATATTTTTTAATAAATATTTATAACTTGTCAATTGTATTCTAATTTTTTAATTGTATTGTAATTTTATGTATGTATTGTACTTGTTAATTGTATTGTAATTTGTCACTTATCGCCAAATTTCACAACTGTCTGTCATGGTTTTACGTGGTGAATTTCAAATTTAGAAGCTTGATTTTATCTATACTAGGTTTCCGTTTTACCTATTGTGGTATGGAACCCTAAAACCAGATAATTAGGAGTCGGACTTACCAATCGATGATTCTGTATCAATTTCTGTATCAAGTCTAGGAAAAATATCATATAGGTTTTCGTTAAGTGGCGATTAAACTGTACATGCATTTTGCAAGAAATAAGTTACAAATATAAACTAAATTATATAATATAATTTTTTTTCTGTAGAATATTCGTATTTTTTTTCCATTCATTTAACCTTATTTACGTTGTAAATTCTTCTTTATTTATTACCTCAATTATTTTTAATATGTATGAATGCAATCCTAAGCAATTTGAATTTCGATACAATTCGTGTTCCAAAATATCGAGAACATGCATCTTTAAAACAATGAAAAATAGATAAGATATAAAAAAATATATAAATATCTTAGCATAAACGTTTAATAAACATTTACATTTGCTGAATCGTGTCATATTCATATCACATTACGTAATATTTCATGAAATTATTTAATAACCATATGGTTGGTAATTTTCTTCAAACACAATTCCATACCTTGAATGAATAAAGCAGGTATGTAATTTGAATAAGACGTGCAACAGAAGTAATGGCAGCAACGGCGCGGAAACGGAAAACGAAACGCGCCAGTATTTACGAGCGCCACTTCCGTGCCGCCTTCATTAAGACACGCTGACCAAAAGCCTTTGCAATTCGTATTAAAAATAAGCCCCCGCTTAATACGTTTTATGGCTAACGCTTTAATTAGGTCTAAATCTTTATCTTCAGATACTATTGAAATAATAATATCAATACTTTGTTTTATAAAAATTATATTATTCAAAACGAGGCCTGTCAAGCGCAGGGGCACAAGCGTGTGACTATTAACGCAACAAATAGGTTGTGGATTCGATCTCCACTGGTGAAAATTAAATATTTAATATTAAATATTTTATGTTTTTATTTCTTCGCTCTGGTAACAAGGCAAAATGCGACATTAAGTTCCGCCACTCAACACACAATACCTCAAATTCGACGGAAAGTGGGGAACAGAACGAAATGTCCTAACGCTAGTTTCCCAAGTACCCTCTACCTCCCATGTGCAAGATACCATGCGAAGCTGAGAGAGAGAACTAAGTTCATTAAAATAAGTTAAATATCAAAAGGGTATTATAGCGTCGATTAATGAAGTCTTGTCAAGCAACATGACCTCTAACGTCAAAGCCGATACCTTACGCAGCTAATTAACCGACCACAAGATAAATGTCTGCAATCAAGTCCGGTCACTCCCACATCAAACGCTTACCACGAGTTACATTCAAAAGCAAATTACTTGTAAACTTACTTAATACTTTTACTTCCTCAACATTTTGGGTATAGTCACTTATCTTATGCTTATATTTCGTTACGTATCATTTTACACTTAGGAAGATTACTTTGTTTAACAAACATCACTTTTCGGCGAATTCACGAATAACTTCTTAATGGGGGAATAAAAATATAAAATTTAGAATATTTCCCCTAAATTGGAATCGGACATACAAACAACGCGTATACAGGGGCTGTGATACGATGGCCTCAAAAAAAGTATTTTATTTTTACATATTACATATGTTACTCAGCTTCACGCTGGCTGTATCCCGCCGGCTGTATGGCAGGGTAGGCAGAGGAAATTTAAACTAGGTTCCCTAATATTAAGACACTCCGTTCCACTTTCGTTCCTAACTTTCTGCCGAATTTGTGCTGAGTGGCGGAAGTCGACGCCGCACTTTGCCTTGTTACCAGAGCGAGGAAATGAAAACATTAAATATTTAATTGGAAAATATTAATTATTTCATGTCCTCGAGTGGGGATCGAACCCACAACCTGTCGTTTAAAGTCACACGCTTGAGCCGCTGAGCCAGGACACGATGACAAATGTATGTATATAATATATAAATATGTTGTACATTATACATGACTCTTATCATTGAGCCCATCTAATGTTGTACCTTTTTGTTTTTATTTTACTTGCTATGATTAATTTTCTCCCGTACGCTTATTTTGCCGTCATTATGAAAATTACAATCTTTTTTAAAAAAAATCTTAATAATTGTATGTTTTTATCATTGCCTATTGCGCACATATGTAGGTTAAATTTTCGTATACAGGACTCAATCCATGTTTGTAGAGAACATGTTTGTCTGGCTTGTTTAAACAAAGCACACAGTTGAAGTTCTGTTTCCTCCGCAAAATACACAGCAACGGATAATCAAAAATAAAACAACTTAAATTAAAATATTATGAATATTATATCAATACTTAAATTCTTATGAAGTTATTTACAACCTAAATTGCAATTATGGTGTTTATGAAGTTTAATTTTAATATCTCTGTCGTCTGCGAATCTCTAATATTTTAAACACGTTTTAAATCTTCATAAAAAGGTTTAAGCAACAAACACAGATCGTAATATGATAGCTTCTACGTTTACCTTTATATATAGATAGACTCAGCCCCAATTCAATCCCGCCAGTCCATTCTGCTGTTTTCCACGGTTGCTACGTTTGAATACACCGTAAATTAGTAATGAAATCTCGAAATTATTTTTACAACCTCCTTTAAATACTGTAAAGAGAAGTGAACGTTTTAAAATTTTAATAGATAATTGTAGGCGTTTTGTGCTCATAATTTTATTGCCGTAATATTTTAAATTAAAGCTATAAATAAATCCTTCTTAAATATTAATCCGTAAGAATTGAAATATGGTTAAAATAACTTAGGCAAAAGAATTTTATAACTTTTATCTCATTTCTTACAAAAGGGAAAGATTTTTATTCATATTAAAGACGAATATTTATACTCTTTATGCTGTATACAAAATCATACAGGTTTCTAAAACTCAGTTTATGTGAATATTTTTTTATCAAACAATATGGTTTTACTAAAGGTCACTTGACTACAGATACTGGTATACCTATTGCCTATCAAAAGTATATATGAAGCTTGGAAAAGATCGCAGGACAAACTCTCTCTCTATATGTTCTGTGACTTATCAAAAGTATTTAGTTACGTTCACCACTCAACATTGGTCATGAAACTACACCATTACGGCATAGGAGGACGTCCTCTTAATCTTCTGATCTGTTATTTAATTAACACGTTTCAGATAATTGATTTGAGTAGCTCCAAATCTCCTGAGTCATTATTCAGAAATAGGGGTCCTATAGGTATCTTTACTTGGTCCTTTTCTCTTTTTATATATATATGTATATCACCTAATCCAGTTGGAAATAAAGAAGAAATTTCATAGATTTTTAAATAAAATGAAGAATAAACGTTTAAGGCGATGTTAACTATATTTTCTTAAAAATATTTCATTAGTTTATTGCTGTAATGTATAATTTTCAGATCTCCGAACACATCAAATGTAGTTTTTGAATGGTGAAGAGTGTTAATTCAACAGAATTTTTCGGTAACGTCATTGACTCCAACCTATATCAAATTAATCTTTGTCTTTCAGAAGCGAGCTATTCACATAATTTATAACTTAGGCTTTAGATTCTTAAAGAGAAAAATTTTAGAAATGAATATATCGATCATTGCATCTCAATTTTTTAAAAGGGTATGTACGAGGATGTTAAGAAAAATATAAATAAATTTACCAAAATCGGTGACATATTTGTATATTAGTACTAAAAATAAGCTAAAGTTTAATGCGCATGTAACTCGATCTTATCATAGTGCAATGTAATATCATTGTCACTAAAAATAATATAAATATGTAAATATTTAATTAAAAAAGACACGTCGTGCAGATAAACTGGTAGTTAATGATTTGTCGTTCAAAAAAAGAAAATTGCAACTTCTCTTTTTTTGTCAGCTTCACGCTATATCCCGCACATGGCAGGGTACGCAGAGGGTACTAATAAATCAGGCAAACAGTCTAGCTTTCGCATTAATATTTTATGTCATTTGTTCTTTTTTTATTAATTTATAATCGAACGTTACGTTATATATTTTCACTAATATTTAAAATACAGTCAGTCAAAATACACAGTACGAAATCTTCTTCGGCTATTGTTTGCTATCCAGCGAAAAAAAAAATGTAAAAAATACTATATCAAAAAATAAAATAATGAATGCGCAGTCTTTTTCGGTCTTACTTTTTTTTAAAGGAAAAGAATAAGCTTCATTTCTTCGCTCTGGTAAAAGGCAAAAACGCGGCGTTGAATTCCACCAGTCATCACGCAAATTTGGCGGAAAGTGAGGAATGGAAGTGAAAAAAGTGTAAACACTAGGTTCCTAAGTGCCCTTTGCCTACCCTGCTTTGTGCGGGACCCAATGTGAAGCTGAGTGAGAGAGAGATTTTAAACAGAAATACTTTAAAAAGGATTGCATATAGTACGTTAAAGTCGGTTTTCAAATAAACACGCCGGATCTACTAAGAGCGACCGGTTTTAAATAATTGAAACAGTAAACTAAAACATTAAAGAGACAAATAATAGTTAGAACTCGTTACAAATTTAAATTTATAAATATAAATCTAAAGTACAAGGGCGTAATTTAGTTCGAAATGGTAAAATGTATTGTACACAAAACGTTTCCACAGTATTTATTAAAACATACATTTAGCTCATTTTCTGCGTTGCAAAGAACTTTTTCAGGTGCTTTATTAAAATCTCCTATTGAATTGAAATAAAAGCTTCGGAACTGGGGCGGATTTGCTTTTCATAAAAGCCAGTTAATATTAGTCCTGTTTTACTTGGAAAAGCAAAGAGTATGTAGTTTTGCTCACAATTGTGGTTATGTATCCATCACTTAAGTTTAATGTAGCATATAAAATTGTAATAAAAAAACTAAAAATAATAGACAAAGAAAAAATGTCGAGTTTTTGAATTGTAACATTGAAAAATATTTTATCTAGCACTTACAGTTACTATTTTTGAAAGTACCTACATTCTTATGATTTTTAAGAATTGTAAGTAATACTACAACTACATACAGTATTTACATAGTGTATTTCTGTAAAAATCTAGCGGATGAGACGATCTTCGTATTCCATGTTTATAAGAAAATTTGGGCCTCCCGAAGATATATGTTTTTTTTTATAGTATATTGTATTTAAAAAACATGTTCTTTCATTCGATACCCATTTGCAAAAAAATCAACTGTCATCTTTTATGTCATCATCATATATATATACATATTAAAATCGAAGACATGGAACATTTCATTAACAATCATAACGGTTTAGCTAAACGATAAGAAATTCTTAAATTAGATTAAGAATTAAGAAATTCTGAAATTAGTCTATAATTTAATATTGTATTTATATCTAATATAT
The DNA here is from genome assembly GCA_019049475.1 of Eueides isabella. Taxonomy (NCBI): domain Eukaryota; kingdom Metazoa; phylum Arthropoda; class Insecta; order Lepidoptera; family Nymphalidae; genus Eueides; species Eueides isabella. The sequence goes on from CM032387.1 coordinate 9,984,949, forward strand.
TTACATTGAAATTTACATAGAGGACTAAACACAAACATCAACAAACATTGAACATAAAGAGGTCGGTGAAGGACATCATAAGGGATGGTTTAACTTGCAAAATGTAAAAAGAATGTGAAAAGGGAAATTGTTGTCCAGGCCACTACTTCAATATGATATTTTATATACAATATATAGTTTTTGACGACAGCTGACGTTTAAAACTTAAACGGACATCGTAACGTAACGTAACTTCTCCGTGCATGCTGCATGGATCCGTCGCAAATATGAAATCCCGTCGAAAATTTAAGAATAATAGAAATTCTGTTACTACTTTGTATTACCTTGTATGCATTTTTCGTAAAAACATTCAATGTACAAATACAAATTTTCTACTATTTTAATATAATAATTAATTAAAATTTACCTACCACAATAAACAAATTTAGCTAAGCTGTACTTTTATTATCAACCAGATACCAGATCTCTACCAGATATTCCAAATCATTCCTTTTTTTGTCCATAATTGTATGCTGTATTTTATTATTTTTTGGCGGTTATAAAATAATACTTGTTACTTTTTATTTTGAATAAGAAAAGAAAAAATAAAAAAATCTTTTTATGATATTAATGTGAATTTCTTATCGTTTAGCTAAACCGTTATGATTGTTAATGAAATGTTCCATGTCTTCGATTTTAATATGTCAATGCAAAATGTTCATCATGCTCAATAACTTTTATTATGACAGTATTTCTTAATTTTTGTAGTTTAGCTTTTCTTTCCCTACATTGTGTTTATAAAAAGATCATATAGATTAGGTATAATATAAGTTTTTATTTGATGAGGCTTTGTTTTCTTTCTATATTCTATATCTTTCTTTCCTTCAGCTGCACGCTGTATCCCACATATGGTATGGTGAGCAGAGGAAACTTGAAAACCCGGTGTTAGCTTTATTAATAGAGCGAAAAAATAAAAATATTAAATATTACGTTTCCACGAGTGTGAATCGAACCCACAACCAGTCGCGTTAACACGCTTAAGCTCCTGCGCCACGAAAGACCTCAAAATATTAAAATTCTACATTTGCATAGATAACTAACCGATCAGTGACATGGATGCTTGATAGATCTATCAATTTCTAAATCAATTAAAAAATATAAAAGCACCAGGGTGCCTGATACCCATAGCTCATAAAACCAAAATATAAGTATCTAAGTACCTACTATAATTAATAGGTTGATTCATTATAACTGGTTGCTGTACTCATTTTACTTTATCGTATTATTAAATATTCTATATATACATTAAAATACTATAAGATAAACTAATGTAGTCATTGTTTTATATTATAATACAATGACTACATAAGTATGTGTTATAGTATTTTTGTTAAGTGGAGACAACGGGTGATAACTTTCTTGTTAGGTTATGCCTTCCTACCCTGCTTTATAAGAAATAATGTATGATGATGTAAAAATAATTCATATACTACAATATCATATAAAAGATAAGCGATATATGAGGCAAGTGAAATAGGCAGAAGTTTATCTGAAATTGTAACTGACTTATGGCGTAAAGTTGTTTACGCGATATGGCTTTGCTTCTGACACTTGCCAGTAATTAGCTCGAAATTTATTACACACTCATATACTCCTCGATAGCTCTTATATGTGCTCAGCATAATTATGTACAATACATAATTATATAATTCTACCTGCGGAACAGTAAACAAAGGATAATATCTCACAAGATAATTAACCAATTAGAATCATTTATTTATGGCGCTATTAAAACAGAACGCCTTCAATGACGTAAATGTTCTTTACCGAAAAGAACGTATACATCATTGAAGAATATTTGTTTCAGTTAATGGATAAATGTAACTTTGTCATCCGACCGCGAATAAAATTTCTATATTTTAAATTTTTTTTGGTGATTTAACAAAATACTCGTATTGAATTTAAATATCACTTTTTAAATCAGCTTATGTTATAAAAATAGATATTGTACTTATCGTGTATTGATAAATAAATTTCTAAGAAAATTTCAGTTGTGATGTACAAAGTAACTGCTCCAAATTTACCCCTGCTCCATACTCTCTTCCCTAATGCTTGAAAAATGCAAGATCAAGCATAGTCCTTCTGTGAAGAATCTAAATATTAGGATGGATAGGTCTTTGATATGGTCTCCTCTAATAGCAAAGTTATGCCGAAATGTATGTGCTGCTTTTGTGAGCGATAGAGATGAAAAACTTTACTATCACTTAAAAATAAAATATCATTTGCTCAGTCTCTTTTTCCTTTCTTTATTTTTAAAAACTCCCACTGTTTCCTTGAAGTGGCCCTACTATTTTATGCAGGCGACACTACTTTTTCCGTTATATTGGCGAATTTCTTAATGATATATAATTACAGATAGATTTTACTCGTTTTATTGACTTTAATTAAAACTTTAAGTGTATGATATAAATTTGATAAATGACTTCAAATAATTGTCGTTATTTATTATGCCATGTATCTTAAATGGCGTTGACATTGTATTTATATTGTGAATAACTGTGTGTTCCAATTTTAGTGAGACAATATTTTAGTAAATGTTCGAGATTTTGTATTGATTTTTTTGTACTCGGATATAAGTTACTATTTCTTATTTGAAATTCTTATCTTAAAATCTCTCTTCTTATTTAAAAATTTATTCCAGATGGAAACCGTGGCCTGTAAAAGTCTCGTTCAATAAAACTGTATTATGGATGGTAGCAAACTGATTTTATTATTAGGGAATATTATTATTTCAATATTAGTTGGTATGGCTCTCATATGTAGACCGGTTTCCGCAGCGATGTAATCTAAATTCGTTTTTATTGATTGAAGTGTTATATGTTATTTCGCGTAACTAATAAGAAGGTTGCCATATACATCTTTGCAAATTTACTGCAGACTGCAACTTTGGCTGCGGCTTGTTCCCATATAGACCAACATGATATTTTATCCGTATGAAAACGACGTCACCTGGCTTTCTTTTTCCATATTGAAGGGTTGCGGCTACTAAAGGATTAGTGTGACCGTAGGAATTTCCTTCGGTCGATTCGACATGGGTACCTTCAAAAAGCGCGTCTACCGCCACCTCAAAGGCCGGCAACGCACCTGTAGCTCCCCTGGTGTTACACGGGGCCGTGGGCGACGGTGATCACTCACTATCAGGTGACCCGTTACACTCGTTTGTTTTGTCTTTTCCATAAAAAAAAAAGAAAAGTGTGACCCCTGTTGTTTATTGATATCAATGCGGAGAGAGAGTTTGTTTGAGTTGTGACACTGCCTGATTTTCCTATTTGCTTCCCATTCAAGTGATACCTTTATGACATACAGCTCTGGTTGATAAACTGTGCAGTGCGGTGAAGAACTTTTTTAATAGTATGTCCATCCGGCCATCAGTACTGTATGCAACGAAAGCTGTACCAACTCTATCGTCTTTAAATTTACTTCCGTCTGTGTAAATTTTAGTTGATATGTCAAAATTTTTTTAGCCATATCTTCTGTTGTAGTTACTTTATTTATTTTTATTTCAATTCTATCAGCTGGACGTAGTAATTGAGACGTGAGTATAGATTTTTTTATTTTAAGTTTTTAAAGAGGTTAGTATGAATTAATGTGTGTTTTACTGCTTGTATATTTTTTCTGTTTTTATTTTCAAATACATTGGTGTAGGTGAAGAGGGAGCGATCGCAGTGGTAACGGAGATGATACGGAATTTTAATGGTGAATAATATCTGTGTTGATTTTAAGGCATCCAGTTTTGTATCTGATTGCGTCAGCCCAAATTCTATCAGCATAAGAATAATAATAATTATAGGCTCAATGTTGTGATATGCTACATTACATATACGTTTGGAAGCCATAAAAATATATTACATTAGCAAATGTAAATTATTTTTATGGATTTTTAACTTATGCCTTATGTCTTATGTTGATCTGTTGTAAATAAAATTAGTAATAATTTCATTTTATTGGTCTTTTCAGGCCCAAATATAAGCGTGACTTTCTGTCCTTTACCGAATATTCTATTGAGTGCAACCTTTATTTACATATATTTCTAATAAATGTATATTATTATAATGCGCGATTAACCTATATTCTCAGCTAATGCCTGGATGTAATATGCAGAGTTTTATACGATCTATTTTTCATATAATTTTGTATAAGAAGGCACAAGTTCCTTGGACAAAGCATGGTGTTCAATCTTTTAACTAAAACTGTCGAAGGTTGTTGAAGTGTAGTGTTGTACTATGATTTGATGTAGAGTGATTGATGCTTTGCATTGGTTATTTTATTTAATGCAGTAGCAAGAGTACTTATTGCGGCAATGGTTGAGGTTTGTAATTTAAATCCAAACTATTTAGGTATATTGTGACCGTTTTTATGATTATAAGATGCCTTTGGGCCATTAACTTTTCTAGAAGCTTAACAAAAGCATTTAGAAGTCGGTATACCGAAATTTCTTTGTGATTAAATTTGTTTGGCTTAGGCAGGGCTATTACGTGCGCTATTTTCCATTGTGTTGTAAAGTAGCCAACAGTACAATGATTTAATAATTTACTATGGGTATTCCTATGTAACTTAGAGGCAAATGTCAACAGTCTAATGATCAACACCAGGGGCTTTTTCCGGGTTGGTGCATTTGAGGTTTTTAATAATAACTCTGCAATTGTACACAATCTGTCATCATGGGTTTGTGACGGATATTTTGCCTGTGCTCTGTACCGCATTTGTGTGTTGATTGTGTCTTCTATGTCGTCCGGGTAAAATTTTCGTAACAATATGGGAGCAGTGTCTCCAGCTGATGCAGTGTATGTATGCAAAGAAAATGAAGAGGAAGAGCTTGGACCGCATTTCAGTAATTTGTTAATCACCGACCAGACATTTTCTTTATTTTGTTTTGTGCAAAAGTCCCTAAAATTTATATTTGACACCTTACTAATTGTATTAATATATTGATATTTTACCTCTGTTCTTTCCACTTTATATACTTAATATATAATATCTAGCGGTTTCCTTTCTTTTAAAGTCACATATAGTTTGATGTAATTTTATATATTTTTTTCTTTAATTTCATCATCTCCCAGTATGTAAGTTACTTAATTCATATTCGTTTTAATATTTTATACTTTGGTTATAATGTATACGCTTTCTATATATAATTTGAAATTGTTAATTTGGAGGGAAACAGCAGCTAAGCAAACAGCAATGGAAGATGAGAGTTGGCCGACTTCAATTGTCTCAAAGTACTCAAAGTAGGTTTGGCTAGGACAGCTGATTTTCTGTGTTCTGTTGTTCTCAATTTAACGTAGATAGGAGGTTAGGAGGGTTCTTATATTTCAAATTCGCGTTTTGTCGTACTGGCTACCATAATTACAAATTTTGTTTTTGTCATTCATTAGACTTGGGTAATATATTGCTGTTATTATTTGACAGTCGCTTTAAACAGACCACGAATAACGAAATTAACATATTATGAAATCCCCGAGACGATATAAAATAGTACAATTAAAGTAGTACTTATAATTATCAAGTTTAATTATAAGAATACCTACTAATGTTTTTTTATCAATTACCTATTTTATAAAAAAATATGGTAAAATGTAAATATGGTCTATATTTGTTTGCAACACAATTTGAGTTGTTCATATAATGTTATGTAGCTTGCAGCTTATTGTTAGTCTATTTTCCTTGGTAGTACTTTATTCACTAGCTTTTATATTATGCTAATGACCTTTGTTTAATAATGTATCGTTTGGCTTGCATTGCCTCTCATACTGTCGATCGTGGATTATAATTTTCTATAATTCGATAATATTTAAAACTTGCATGTTCTGTAAATGTTTTGAGGAGATAGAATATCGTCACCAATATATATTTATATTTGTAAATCTGGCATTTGTTTTATTTATTATGTTATCTATACATATATTAAATAAAATAAAACATGTTACTTTTATAAGTTGTTACTTGTATATAATAATAAATAAATGATTTTTATTAAATAACAGTTTCTCATATATGAATATATAAGGAAGGTGGACCATGGATGGCCACACTAACACGAAAACACTTTTTATTCGTTTATTTTCTGGATAAATGAAGGAAACAGATTTTTAAATAATACTTTGTTTTATTGTGCACCATATAAATGACTATTTTTTTACCTAACTTTAATCACTATTTATTAAACTTAATTTTCATAAAGAGCTTCCAAATGGCCTTGCAAGAAACACGGCACCAAATAAGGCCAATATTATACATCAGTCGTTAAACTTAAAAATAGTGTTGTAACAATAAATATATTTGCTTTTACTAAAACTACATCATAAGCTCTATCATTTAAGCGCAACATTAAAATCTTTATATATTTTTAACATCTTTAAAAAACCTATCGAACATTATTTGAACAGCATTGTATAATTAAGTATATTTTAATGGAAACTATTTAAAAATAGTAGTAATGAGTATTATATTGAGATCAAATAATTTGCCAACGCGTTTTATAATGAAATTAAATACTTTTTTTTTTAACCCAAAATGGCCTTCTTACGGGTTCGTTCTTTGTAAGGCCATAATGTTCCCTAGATGGCCAAACTAACAATAAGACTAGACTATTACCTTTTCATATTAATTATAATAACTTACAAACTAAAAAGGATAAATCTTGGATATTTTAATCACAATCTGGACATATAAATATGAGATCTTTTTTAGTCAGACCCATACACTCTTCATGATACCACTTTTGACATGCCATACAGAGCCTCATGTCTTCTATTTTACACTCGCCACATGCATGGCAGTACCACTGGTTCTCTTCATCTTCTTTATGGACCGTAATGCGACACCCTTTTTCATCCATGTTATACAAGCGTTCTGGATGTGCAATAATGTCTAGCTCATTTCTTCAAAGAGTTTCGTCACTTCTTCAAAATGGTGTTTCACAATTGGCTTTTGAGCTCTAGCTAGATTCATTAGCTGGGGTTTTCTTTTTGATATTGATGGGTTCCGAGACATAAACATTTTTAACCATTTGCGGCCGGCCATTCTAGTGGACATATTGAACGAGTGCTTGATTTTAAATCTCTCACAAAATAAAAAAGCTTGCTTCCTGATAAATTTAGGCGTAAGCGGGACACCCAGTTTTGCAAAACGTATGATTCGCTGCGATAAATCATCTTCTAATTGTTTTGTGAGAATAGTTGTCTTCCCAATAATTTTCGTACTATTACCGCTTAATAAATGGTTTCTAAGGGTGCGTCTTGGAATATTGAACTTTAACGCTGCAGCATGTGTATTAAGTTGATCATTTTGTACTGCTTCCATGGCACGTCTTAAACTGTCTTCATCCCATGTACTACCTCTTTTTTTAGGTCTTGACCCCGACATTTTTGAAATCTGAAATACTCATTATATTATTGCTGTATCTATCAACTTATTGTTATAGAAAAACTATCTCAGGCTATCTTATATTTGAACTATCACAGACTTTTTTCATAACATGCCTACTTTGTCGTTTTTAACATGCAAATATTTTAATTTATAAATAAAAACATTATTAATACCTACAATACATTGTTTTAACTATAACGATACGTATTTATAACTAAAAAGTAAGTATTCATGTTCATGGTTCGTAAACGTTCCTTGCAAGGCCAACCGTCTAAATTTTCGATTGGCTTTATTAGGAACTACCGGCATTCCTAGGAACACTACCAATATTTTAACTTAAATTGACGCAAAATTGTGTTTTTTTTCTTTAGTACCATAAACATATCCTCATACGACAATTCACAATAAAAAAATATGAAATAATAATAGGTTATTGACTAAAAACTTAGATTTTGGTGTGCGCGCGAATAACAATTGTTGCGTCGACGATCGAAGTCTACGAAAAGCGAGCTCGCATTGCCACAATAGCGGCGCGATCGACTCGCCGCCGCGTTTGCGGCTTTAAGTTTGAGGGATCTTAGTGTGTAAAGAAGGAATATGTCTTAAGGTGTCACTAAATACGACTTTTTAATAGTTGGCCTTCAAAGGAACATGGCCTTCCATGGTCCACCCACCTTACTTATAATAAATCTGTAACTGATCATTCTGTCTGTACATGAAATATATAAAAAAGCTAGTTCGGCTAATTCGAAAAAATCTATAAAATTTTCATTTAAATCTTAATTTTTATATAACTTTTTTTCATTTGGCTCAAATTTTAGTTTTCGATGAATAGATCATGTCTTAAAAGTGATAATTTCATTAGATTTATATGTGTCTACTTAATTATATTAACCTAATATCGAAAATTACATCCAACTTCCTATTAAACCAGTATAATTGACTTTGTTACTGTTCTGACCCTTAAACTTGTTCAATCAAATAATATGGAATCGTCCCAACTTAAACTATTTCATTAATAGCGTAAATTTTGATATTATATTTTTATAACTATACCGAATGCTAACATTGATCAATGTTTCAAAATCTAGGAACAATAATAACTAAACAATATTTATCTTCATAAAATAATCACGAACGACGAATTGAAGTAATTTTAGTAAGAAGAGACATAACAAGATTTTAGGCTAGAAATTAAAGAAGAACTCTCAATGTGTCGGAAATACTATTTTTTTAGATATAATCAAAGATTCCAAGCTTAAGCAGACGTTCAGTTTGCAAACAATTGTGGATAAACTCAACTCAGCCGCTTTCCGAATTAAAAAAATAAGACAAATGATGGACGTTCCTATTGGCTGACTGGTTTGTTTTAGCTATTTTCATAGCATTTTCTCTATGGAATGCTGCTTAAGGGAGTGGAAAAAATATATAATTAAATATTTATTTTTCAACAAAGTGCCGTCAAATCTGTTTATAACCTAAGCGTTCGAGCTTATCTGTGTGATGTTTAAAAGATGCAGGTATTCTTACTTCACAATATTTATACTATAATATTGTTTTTCAGACAACAAATTGAACGCTATAATAAAAACGCCAAATTTTCACCTGCACAAAAGTTAATATATCTTTTGTGGTCCGAGTATACGTAAAATAATCTGCAAAGCATTCTAAGCTGGCTGCTGCATAGCTGGAGCTGTAGCTGCAATCTTAATAAGAATATTTACAGTTTGATAGTACAGATTTCAAAACTATAAGGAATTAATATCAATAAAATGGCATGTAAGATAGCTGCCAGTTTATACAACAATTAAATTATAAAATTCACATTGAAAAGAGCAACCATTAAGTTTCTTGCCGGTTCTTATCAGCACAAGTACCTTCCGAGCCGGTGGTAGCTTTACCTTTATCATTCGACGATTCAGAAGTACTTACAATAACTTATTTAAAAAAAGAATGCTTTGATTTTGAATTTAAATTGAATTGAAAACAGTAAAAACTAAAAAGGAATTATACATTCATGTACTAAATATTCAAAGGTATCAATTATATTATTGAATGTAATTAATAAAACATAAAGCATTTCGGCCCTTTGTTTATAATCTGTACAATCTATGAGTTGTTAAACATGAACGTAACCCGGCCATTGCGATTTCAAAACAAAGGGCTGTCATCAGCAAACAAAAACGTGATTTAGGAGCATAAGAAATGAAGTGAATGGGTTACCTGTTATTGTCGTAATTATAGCTTCCAACCGCAATGAATTTAACGCAATGCTTTCTTTGTTTAGCACATACCTAGTACTTTTTTTCTTGTCTTAAAATCTTTTGTTTCGGGTAGGTACCTTTTATCTTTTAAACGCATGTGTCACCTATATTGCTAATGAACTTTCTTTTCATTTAGATATTGAATTACTCGTTTCTAAAAGAATGTATGTCTGACATTCAATTTAAAACTTTCTAAATGACCTCTATAGACCTTGAAGAAAATTAACCATAAATAATATTGTCACTGTGATTGGACTAGATAAGTCAGCTTCACGTGAGTTACGCTATGTGCGAAATGCATCTCGCCCATGGTAGAGAACTTGGTAACCTAATGTTAAGACACTCAGTTCCTTTCCTTACTTTCCGCCAAATTTGAGGTTGCATATTAAGAATCGTTATTAGAGCGAAGTAATAAAAATATTAAACAATTTTCTCGAGTGGCGTGGCGCAAAGCCACGACATGCGTCAAGTTCTTAAAATGTCTAACAAAATTAAATAAATATTGACAGATGACTTATATATGCAATATTTTTATTCCTCCTCTCTGGAAACAAGACAAAGGGCGGAACCCATACGAGATATTGTATATGTGAAGCTAAAAATTTAAATAAATAAAACATCAAATGAATAAAGAATAAAATTATTTATTTTGTATTATACAAAAATTATGATATAATCTTACTCCATTATAACCAACAAAATAGCTTATTTGTTATATTTCGCCGATAAATCGTTATAATTTAATTATCTAACATTACGATTACTTGATGCTTTTGTAAATTTATGAATATTAACAATACCATAACTATTATACTCAACAGTTCTAACATTTTTGTAAAGCTATTTTTATACATCATAGTAAATTCATATAATTAAAAATAATTTAAGATATATAATAATAGTATAATAGAAAATATATATATGGAAAATACATTTAAAAATAAAAGCATAGATAATATATAGATAGATTAATTTTCTACCACTAAAGTACATATGTGATAGAAATTACATGTTTTTGCCTATTCAAGCAAAAATATATATTAACTTTTTCTTTTCATATAATTCATAGAATAATAACTCCAATTAGAGTTCCGGATGTTGTTGTTCGTCTTCTTCTTATTCGTTATAACTATATTTTATAAACATTTTTATGTCAATATTGGATGTTTATTATATAATCAATTTTTATATAAAAACAATAATTATTTCTGCAAGAAGAATACCAAAAACATACATGCACAGTAATATGCATAATTTTATAATTAAACTATTATTTGGGTGAATGTTATCTGGTGAATTTAAAAGGTTATTTGTTTAAAAATTAGTATAAGGATACAACAACGTAAAAATAACTCCATTTGGGTAATGAAAAGTAGTGAGCTGAGTTCGGATATCCTCGATTTTTTGTTTTAACAACCGGGCCGGCTGTATTTACAGAAATACAGGTCTCAAAGCTTTTAGTTGAATATTTTTGGCAACAATAACTCAACGCTATTGGCTTTTATTGCCAGTTCATGTTTCACTTCAAAGTTTGTAATATAAAAATTATTAGTTACTTTTATCTGAATTTTTATTATTTAATATACAATATTAATTTCTATCTAATAACGTGTGCTATAAAAACAAGATAATAATAATTGAATTTAATTTGAATGAAATTGTTGTAGCAAATATTTATAAATGCGTATATTAGCACATATCTTTTGATACGTCCTATGGAAAAAGTAAATATATTGCATATAATTCTGGAGAAAATGTATAAAAAATTTAACATTGTGGTATTTCAACCCACGTCTCTCGGAATCCGGCCAAACTCTTACAACTAACCCATACGTTCGAATTACGCCGAAATTCTTATACAATTGGAACAACTACTTTTTCATATTGTTACAAATTTGTAAAAATTCTTTTTACAAATTTCAGAGGGATTTTTACAAATTTCAGAGTATATATAATATTCAAAAAAAAATATCTTATCTTTTGGCATTAGAAAATACTATTTATTAAAAATTATTACTGTTTTAAAGTGTCAATCCAATCTTAATAAAGAAAAATACACGTTCAGAAAACGTATAAAAAAATATGTTCTTTTAATATACATTTTTCTTTCTTGTGGATAGACACTTACAAAATAGATAATACGAGAATATCCATTCCGTATTCTGATTCCAATTTACCAAACTAGCATGCTAAAAAACTAACATGCTAACAAGAGGTCCTACGTAGATTTTTTTTGTATTCTATATTCACTGCGTTGTATGGTTTAACTGCTGTAGTAAAGTTTCATTTTCAAGCCTTAAGAAATAAGTTCTTTGTTGTAGTCGTGCCATAACTGGACGTTTACATTACACGTCCGTCATAAAATGCTTCCTTTTACTGTGTGTTCCAATAAGGCTTTAAGACGTCTGGACATATAACGTAAAGTAAGGCTGTAGATACATACAATTTAATAATAATTATTTTAATTTTGTGTTTCGACGATTATATAATATATCTAACTGACTTAAGACTAATTTATAAATTTAAGTTAATAAATAATTCATTCTTATAATATGATGAGGCCTGTCGTGGCGTATCGGCACAAGCATGTAACTGTAAAGAACAGGTTGTGGGTTATAAAAAATAATAAAAAAAACAAACATAATTTATTTACTCGACAGATTTTACACGGTTACAATTGTTACAGAGATCTCCTTTTAAGCAAGTGATGCCTGTATTAGGAGACCCCGCTTTTCCAATACAATATCTAGTGTTATCTGTCTAACAATTACACAACAATAAATATACAATTATAATAAATATGGTGGTTGGGTTAGATTCTCACTTGAATAATGAAATATTTCATATTTTTAAATGAAATATTTAATGTTTTCATTTCTCCGCTCTGGTTACAAGGCAAATCGCGGCGTTGAGTTCTGCCACTTAACACGCAATGCCTCAAATACAGCGGAAAGTAGGGAACGGAAATCGAATTGAACACTAGGTTCCCAAGTTCCCTCTGCCTACCCTGCTGTGTGCGGGATACAGCGTGAATAATATGATATTCGATTTTTACGATTATTACACATTGTAAATGAAACATTTCTTTGTAGTGTGCAGGCGTAGACAAGCTAGATATCATTTGTATGTGACAAAGGCATATCATACATCGGTCAAACAAAGAGAATCACCGGCGATTCGGCGAATCATCAAGAATGGTTATGTATTGAAGTCAGCAGTCAGTATGGATGTGTATATAGTTGATAGACCCAACCAATACATCAGGTCTGATAAACCTCATATAATATATCCCTAGAATAATCCGTGAAGGTATCTTTTACCGCCTGAGATTAACTCATAAATAATTAGAAGTCTCAAACTCCAGTGTGGTACTAGAAGGTAAGATACAATCACCTCATTTTGAAAAAAACCAAGGCAGTACGCAAGACATTTAATTATACTTGCTACTAATAGTTACTCAAGCTTTTAAATTTTACTCACTCATGGAATTTAATTTTACGTGTGCGAGCATGCAAGATTTGCAGGGGAGTGTGATAAGATCTGATAGTATTTCATATACTATTTCCGTTAGAATCCTAGGTAAAAACTAATACATATTTTGCGTACGATTGGAATAAGAAACTATCGGTGTAGGAGCGTGTCTTTGGTCGTCCATATTTGTTTTATCTGGTGGCAACAAAACGTGAGCTCTCTCTCTCCTTTTTGTCTAGAAAAATAAGAATTCAGACAGAGGTGTAATACCAGTTGAAAATGGCCCTATCCTTAGGGAAAGAGATATCTCTATAATAATTACTTCTGTTGACTTCTGATTGTATGGCTGTGTAGAAGAACAAAGAGCTGCATGGTAGATTTCAAAAAGCCCTAATACAAGTTAAGGTTTTGTTATTCAATAATGACTAAATTATCAAGACAAGAAATTATCAGAGATACGTTATAAAAAAATGTATTATTTAAATGTGTCAGACACCTTCTTGTCGCATCTTGCTATAGATGAGTATTTGCATAGTTCCAATCAAATAGGCAAAATATACGATACGAGCAACTTACTCTTCGATAAGCCCTTGTAGATTTTCAGATACTATATGGGTAGGACCCTTGTCCTGCCATCGGAAGAGTATGTCTTACAATTTTAAATGTTTTATTTTAATTTGTAGTATAAAATTCAACATTTTTATCTATGTTAATAGAAGTATGTTGTTGTGTTAAATATTTAAAATTAAAATTTGTGACATTATGAAAAGCATTTCATAGGCAAGTTTTCTCTTTGGTGGTTCGAAAATGATTTACGATATTAAGGGTGCTTGTTTTAACGCAGTAAATTACGTCGTATTGTTACGGCGCTTATTTAGGCATAATAAACTTCTGGAATATTATGAATTCTACATACTATAGGTATGTAGACAACTGTTTCCTGATCTCACACATTCATATAACTGGGGAAATTGCGATGTAGTTTTAATAAAGTAAAATAATTTATTACCTTATATTAAGTTATAAATATATTTTCATACAATGTAACTATAAAGGTTTTGGTGTGAAGGAATATTCAGTTTCCTTTTTGTATATTTCCATATGATGAGAGTTACGACGAAAATTACCACTTGGTATGAAAAACGTCTCAAAGCGAAGCCGAAACTATACAACGGTATATTCTCGCAATAGCGTATAGTTTCAATGTGAATATTGTTAACAAAATGACTGTGACGGTACCAAACAAACATTATTCTATTGAAAACTGCACAATTATAGACTACTTACTCAAATTGATCGCTGTTTCAATTGTAAAGAGCCATTGCTGTAAATCAGATTATTATAACTAGAAAAGAGTACCTATCATTTTCTAATTGTAATTTTGATATTGAAAAGACATCGTAATTTTGATGTACAGAAATGACGTTTTCCAGCGTCGATATGTATACAATACACAACAAAACCGTTCTGCTTTTCGTCCGAATTCAAGCCTTGTACCAGAATGGAGTAGAGAAAAAATGTATTCCTTCACATGAACATCGAATGTTGTCTTATTTTTGGTGTTTAATTAATTAAATGATATAATAGACGATTGAAGTACTCCATCGTAAACTCTCCCGATCTTATTTGGAAAATTGTATCTATTTAAAATAATAATAATTAAATTAGTAATTTATTTATTTTTTAGTTCTGTGTAAAAATATATTATCCAAAATAAATAGAACAGAATAAAAAATAATATTCATAAATTTTATAACGAAGCTACTCTAAGCCGTTGTCACTGGAAATGATTTACGTGACTGTTTCACGTGTTTAGTTTAGAATAGTAAATCATAGTTAAGGTTACTTTGAAATAATTTTATACAGTAAACGAAAAATTGTTATATTTTTATTGTATTTCTAATATTTTTATATTAATTCAGAAACGAAAACCGATGCTTCAAGACAGTGTACTCGTTGTAAGAGTTATATGGATGTTGTGACCTGCTATTAACAAACATGTCGACGACTTACTATACAATATTTAGTTTCTCATAATTAATTATACTTTTATCATCGATAAGTTCTTAACATGTTTACAAATTTAGAATTCCTAAATATGTATATAATTTCAAAATTTCCAAAATTTTTTGTAGTTATTTTATACTTTATAATATTCACACTATTAAAGATATTTTTTTATTATAAATTAAGTTAAAATAACTATTAAGAAAATACATTAATTACAAAAAACAAACAAGAATGAAAAATGTACGCACACTTTGCGACATTGCTTAATTATTTTGTAACGTATTATTTTATTTATCACCATATAAATTGCATTTACATGTACAAAATGCAATATTTTGAAGGTTTAAAACGTAGCTCAACTGGGAAACTTGGCTATTTGCCAAACGAGTCAACGTTGCCCGCGTCACCTTCCAGCAGACTAAAAAAAAGTTTGGCAGTATGGACCAGAGGCGCAAAGCGCTGAAATCATAGCTTATAAAATAAAAAAAAATAACCTAAGTTGTAGATAAAAAATGGTATTAATTGATCAAGAGCTAAGTTGAACAGCATTTTAAGATAAACTTTACAGAAGTCGTAATAGTCGAATAAAGTACGTGTTGGAGAGTCACGTCGTCAGTAGGTAATGGCAACGCGTATGTGCAAACTGGACTGGATTATTACCTACCCCGGCATTTAAAACCGATTTAAGTAGTGGCTTCTGCCATTCTATCTTGCATTGCATGCTGGGCTCCCTAGAACATGAAAACGGCTCTGAAGGAAATACTTCCGATTACCTACTACTACTACACCACCTGATGGTGATACATGGCATTCTGTTGTACGCTTCCGTTGGAAGTTTATTATATGTGCCACACAACTGTAGAATGACCTACCTATTGCATTGGTTTCAGGTCGATACGATATGGGTATATTCAAAAAGCGTATCTACCTCCACCTTAAAGACGGGAACACATACGCACCTGTAGTTTCCCAGGAACACGAGGTCGAGAACGGCGGTGATCTCTTACCAGGTGTCAAAAAGCGTGTAATACTAATTACAGTTAATTGAATAAACAAAAGTACGTGTAAGTAGTACTTGTGTAAGGACGCCTCGCTCTTTCATAACAATTCATATTATAATTTCCAATATTTTAATCTAACTTAGTTTTAAATAATAGTTCCAGCGTGCGTACAAAAAGACTGTTTGAGTGTATGTGTTTGTGTATGTCTATGTATATATGTGTGTGACTAGTTGTGTTTCATTAAGGCTTCTGTAGTATCGTAATTCAATGTTAGTAACTACTAGCAGTCAGTATTTTCTTTAATTAAAAAATATACATAAACGACTAATATTTAATATTTTGTTAGAGAAATACATATGTTGTCAAATTTTGTTCTTTTATTTTGTTAGTTTGTTACATTGTATACAATAAAATAGATAAAAAAATGATATTATTTATTTAGTATTTGCACATAAAAGAATGTTTTACAAAGCCTATGACAAAGAAGTGTGGATTGTTCAGTTGACATTAATACAAAGGAGTGTCACTTGCAAAAGGTATCTATGTCTAGCCAGTAATTCTTTATAATTTTCGTTCAATTTATCTACTGAAATATTATTTTATGAAGTAAATAATATTTTGTAACGTACCTGTTACATTATTACTTAAGATATAGTAAGTTAAGTTTCACTACTCAACTTACTATATCCATCTTAAGATATAAACTATCTCAAGAAGTCAACGGAAAATGGTTCATAGCACTAGGCTACTGGAAACATGGGAATTTACCCTGCTATATATAGAAAACAGAGTGAAATAAAAAAATGTATGGATACGTATCTAATCAAACCTCCCTAACCTCACCAAGTTCTCATACGTTACATTTGAAAATGTAATGTATGAAAGTATCCTAAATCTTATAAGAAACAATTCTCATATTATACTGGTATATATTTTTTTGTTTGGTTTATCACGTTATTTAGGAACTGCAAGCTCAAATTGAAAAGTCATTTGGCTATTGGATAGTCAATTTATCGAGGACGGCTATATATAGGCTATAGTCCGAGTTACCTCGAGCACTTGGTCATGTCATTGTCATGTCCGAATTGACAATTTTACTAAGTTTTACATACGATGCTTGTCAATTAAAATCAATAAAATATAATCACAAATATTTTGACTTTTCTTTAGAAATTGTTAACTTTATGTAAAAACGCCGAAAAAAACTACTAATGGTAATGTTCAGACATTGTCATTTGTAGTTTTTCCCGGCGTTTCAAATTTTACTTAAACTTTAGCATTTCCATATTTTCGTATTCCATTTATAAGACAGTGTGACTATTCAAAATATTTTAATAACGTAGCGTCATTTATATGCAGTCGAAAATTGTTCTACAATTTTACATATTAATATTTTTTTACGTTTTCATAATGTTTTATTCGAGATAAGATCTAGATTTAATTAAATAAATACTTTTCTTTTTCTTATCTCATCTTAGCTTCACGTTGTATCCCGCACGAGGCAGGGTAGGCAGAGGGAACCCGGGAACCTAGTGTTAAGACACTCCGTTCCACTTCCGTTCCCCACTTAAATAAATACAACCGTCTCTAAACTAGATAAATTTCAATAGAACTTATAACCTTGTGCAAGGGAATTATATTAAAATGTTTTTATGGGTAAGCCTTATTAAAACAAGAGACGATATAAAAAGATTACTATTTAAAAAAGTAATATATTTGTTATATTTGTTTGATAATGAAAGTAAAATAATTACTGTTTTTAAATAATAATACGATTTTATTTTCGTTTCACTTTGTTCTACATATAGCAATATAGGCAGAAGGAGCCTGGAAATCTAGTGGTAAGAAACTCCGTCGCCATTTAGACAGTTCCGTTCTCGGCGGTTTTCGCCGAATTCATGAAATTAAATATTAGATTAAAAAACAAATGATTACTTAGACTTTACAGAAATTAATAATGAATAATATTTTAAAATAAATATGGTTTTTTTTTAGCTTCACGCTGTATCCCGCACGATGCAGGGTACGCAGAGGGAATCTAGGAACCTAGTGTTAAGACACTCCGTTCCACTTCCGTTCCTCACTTTGATTTTTATATATTGATTTTTAACTACTTAACAACATAAGTATAAACACAGTCTTACTTATTAAGTGGTTTTAATTAATTCAACACCTACTACTAAATTGCTATTATATGGCATATTATAAACTTTTATTAGTAGGCTAACAGCCCCTTTATAATATGACATAAATCTATTCTAACTGCTACTTGTTTTGCGGATATCAACGTTCCACATCATTAATTGTGTCGTTATTTATGACCCCTACGATTCTACTTTGCATATTTTACGAGATTTATATAGGATTTTTTGTTATAAATATGTTACTATTACCAGCGAGATACGGCATGAAGCTGAGTAACCAAAATATAAGTTTTTTTTTTATAAGATTTGGATTAGTTTTGACATTTTAAATGTAACTTATTCCTTTTTGTATAAGAACATATGACAAAATGTTAATATTATAATAATAATTTATTTAAAATTTATAAAGATATTAAAATTGTTAACTTTTACAATTTGTTTTTGCTGTTGCTTAAAATATCAGTATTTGATATTATTATATTAAATACAAAAATGTAAGTCACAAAACTACATATAAAATTTAAGTCAGTAAACAAAAAATATAAAAAAGACCGTGCATAAACAGTTCGCGTTGAAATATAATAATATAATTACCAACTTAAAACTTAAATATTTAATCACAAAAAGTAGCAGAAAGTTAGTCCATTAAAGTAATGAAAAACGGTGGCCTCTCGTATTGCTAGATTCTTTTCTCTTAGTCCAGATCTAGCGCCGCACTGCAGTTACACAAATACATATATGGAAGCGCTCATTCACGTGAATGTCTACATTTTATACGTTTAATATATTTACATACATATATTATTTAACATACAATTTTTTAAGGAAAACTTGCTAACGAAGAAAATGAAATATAAGATAGAAAATTAATTAATTACAAATTTTAAATTTACTATTTCTTCAAATTCAACATTTAGTATTTGTTTTAATTAAATCAATAAAAAATTAACGCTGTCTTATTTGGTTCTGTAAAATTACTACAATTTGTTTATTTATAAAACTAATAAAACTAATAATGTATAAATATTGTCTTGAAAGTGATAAAATAGTCTAATTTAAGAGGACAAAGCCGAGGGCCGATCGCTAGTATAGAATAAATTATAAAATATTTAGTTTGAATTTGTTTTTGAAAAATTTGTTTTATTTAACACGCTTCACGCTCTACCCCGCACGGGATACAGCGTGAAGCTTGTTAATATACTACGTTCCATTCCTTACTTACTGCCGAATTTGAGGCATGATGAGTTGAGTAGCGAATCTCAACACCGCGCTACTTCGCGCTGCTTTGTTACCCGAGAGATGAAATGAAAATATGATATATTTCATTTTGTCAAGTCCAACCCACATTATGTATTTTTTTAGTCACACGCTTGTGCACCTGCGACCACGACTGGCCTCAATATAAAAGATACTTTAAGTAACATGTTAATTATTAAATGGTTAAAGGGTTCATTAATATCCATTAGTATTGACAAATATTTGTGAAACTAAAAACTTTAGAAATCTATATTTAATTTAGAGAATTGATTTCACCGAACCAGGATGTAATTTGCAACTGAAATTGTAATATAGGTGCACAGTACGCAGGCAAACTTTACTACTAGTTTTATTTGGTTCAAATGATTGCAAGAACAATTTCCCGAGTAAAACATATGATTAAGCACTCGATAGCGCCTCGCCTCTCATAAACGACTACTCTATGAAAGTTTAACTGCCTTTTTCGTTATGTATTTTGCAATAAATTACAACCGCAGTCAGCACTTTCGAAAATTTAGGGCTGTTTTTTAGAATTTTATACCCACACGTAAATTCAGTAATATATGGCTGGAAATAGTTGTTAATGGTCGGAAACTTGTATTTGTATCAGTAAATACATATGTATTTTCCTAGTATTTAACAAATGATGTAAATGTGAACTCTAATTTACGAAGTTTTTAATATTCATGCTTTATATTGATTTATTGTATAGCTCGAATATTAATGGATAATTTGTCCTTTGATTGAAATTATATTACTAAAAATGCAAAACTACACATTATACCACTTATACAATGATACTTTTATTCTACTAAGGTACGACACGAAAGTATTAATTCTTTATTAGCAGTTTAAAATGGTAAGGCAAGCTACCTAATCTGGCAAATTTATTTACGTTAAACCGATTAACCCATGTGAAATTCAATTATCCCTTCGAAAGATAACATTATAAATTGAAAACACTTCATACTCTTTAAATAATAATACGCTTGTTTGTTTATTCCATTGTGATGGTTGTTAAGAATTCAGTGACAACTGAACCTAAATTTGATTTCACAAACTGCGGTTAGATGAAGACAACTGTTTCTGAGCCTTACACTTGCTTTGTTGAAGAGAAAACCAAAACCACATTGTAGGTATATGAGGAATGAAACGTCTTTCTCTATTTAATATAATTAAATATAATAACGCAATGCCTCAATCTCGTCACAGTATCTCAATTTCGTACACTATTTGAAAAGTGGTTAATGTAACAGAATGAGGCCTGTCGTGGCGCAGCGGCACAAGAGTGTGACTGTAACCGACAGGTTATTGGTTCGATTCCCAGTCGAGGAAATGAAATATTTAATATTTTCAATTTAAATATTTAATGTTTCATTTCTTCGCTCTGGTAATAAGGCTGAGCGCGGCGTTGAGTTCCGCCACTCAACACGCAATGCCTCAAATTCGGCGGAAAGTGGGGAACAGAAGTAGAACGGAGTTTCTTTACACTAGGTTCCCGGATTCCCCCTGCCTACCCTACCTCGTGCGGGAAACAGCGTGAAGGTGAGTAGAGTAGAGTTAATGTAACATTGTCTTAATATTAGGTTCCCAAGTTCCCTCTGGCTACCTCTGGTTGTGAGTTTCATCATTCATCAAGGGAATTAATTATTTAATATTTTCATTTCCTTACTATTGGCAACGAATCAAAGCGCGACGGTGATTTTGACAGTTTGGTGAGAAATAGGAACAAAATGTCTTAATTAGAACAAAACTTCTTAACACTTGCTATTGCAGAAGACAGAGGGAAGTTAAAACAAAATAATCTCAAAAGGAAAAACTTTACGTAAGTGTATTTTTACTTAAAATTCCGACACTCGCAAAGGTTTTGAATTTCTAAAATTTAGATTAATCATCTAAAATTTTCTTATGCTTAAAATAAAAAAATGAAATGTTTCGAATTATGGACATATTCTTTTAAATGAAACATCTATTGCTTCTATAAAAGTAATACTCTTAATTAAATTATGTATTATAATAACACCACATCCGCATTTCTATTTATATAAGAAAATCTCATTTGTTTTTAATGAAGGATTCTGCTGAACTTAAAATACAACAGACTGTAGAATACAAGCAGATAAATTAGATCTCTTGTTGACCGGAGTTAATGAAATGCAAACAATCCCCAAGTAAATACTGCGATGCAAATTTGCTATAAGTAACTTGTACACTCCTCCGCCGGACAACTCTCGTCCGTTTTTAAATTCACAGCACTGAAGAGTTGAATCAGATTAGGGTTATTTGCATTTTCGTGGGACTATCGTTAACACTGTTCCTTATACTTAAAAGATATTTAAAAAAGAGATCTTAGTAATTACTGATTACTTATTGTAAGTAAAGATTCTGGATCTGGAAGTAATCCTTTTTGGTTAAGACATTCTCGTAAATGTATTAACATTCTCGTAAATGTATTATGTTATAAAAGATACAATTGTAATTTTATTACTGCAATGGCAACGGCTGTTGTTGAAACAACGACACAAATTCGCTTCTGCAATCACGTCGGATGTTCGAAATCAGATTTACCTCTGATTTGTGGTCGAGTTAAGCTGCGTTGGCACCGCCATGTATCATTTACCTTTTAAATGACGCATTGCTCTCGCTTTCAGGTATATTTTTCTTGAAAATTTAGTTTAGGGTTGATTTTGATTGTTAACATATAAAAACATTCAAATGACCTTCTTTATTTTTTTGTTATAATAAATATCTTATTAGATTATTTTTTTGTTATAATAAATATCTTATTAGATTAGTTTCGACGTCTATCTGTTATTCTTTAATTGTCGCATCCTTTTTTTCAAGAAAGTTATGGAATAAAAAACTATTGGAGGATATTTATTTAAGTTTTTTATCAAGTCTTATTTTATTTTTTATATTATGAATCTCGAAACATATAATATACACTTTCATGATCATAAAAGTATAGGTATATTATAGTTATATATATAGTTATAATAAAAATTTCAATTTTATATTAAGTTATTCAGCAACAATATTTTCAATCTAGGTTAGTCAAGCCACAAACAGTAAACATTGAACAATAAGTAAACCAGCAAACAAAATTACGTAAAATGATTGGCTGTTGGACGAAACTTTACAACAATTTGTAAAGTTTACTCTGCCGAACGTTTATTGGCATAATCATTTTTGACGAGTTCCGTTAAAAACTTTTGTGTACACTCTAACTTTAAACGAAAAACTAAATCTATAACATAATATAACCCACATACAGGCTATAGAATCAATTTTAAGACGTTTCTAAATAACTTTCTTGGTCTAAACTTAAATCCTAGTCAATTATTATAAGTCTGATAAGAAAACATATTAAAGTGACTCCATAATCAAGTACTCAGTATTTTTTACTTATTTAAAAGAAAAAAGAGAATTTGATTATACTAGACAGGCACTTTGCCTATTCTGTTTAATATAAAAAAAATATATATAATTATATATTTTATTTATTTCTATCGCCTATATCATCAAAGAGAATTCATTTTTCAAACAACTGTATTAACCTGAAATGTATGAACATTGACTGTCATTTACTCTTTCGATTTATAGCAAACTATAATTTTGCACCGTTGAGTAAGTAACGTACTAAATCATCAATAAGAATCATGTTAGATTAATATATTGAACATGTATGTATCAAAACTTTAATACACGTACAAACAGTAAAACAGTAGCTACTGTTCAATTAATTAAAGTTAGATAGTTTTATTAGTATGATAAAAATACGAAGCTTCATAGATAACTCGTTGAACTAAAGGTTTGATACTATCTGCAGATTCCGTTATGAATACTAAAATACTGAAATTCAGTAAAGCGCAATATAAAGTAACTCTTTCATTCCGCGAATAGAAATACGTCGAACGGTTTTGTATACATTCATGTACTGGGAAAAAATGTTTAATTTGAGCTTTTTACTTCCAAAGTATTTTTATCAATTACTTATATGTATACTAGAAACCCACCAGCGTTCGCTTGCTTTAACTATTTATTAACGATTATGTGTTTAATGCACTGATTAACAGTGCACTAAAGGTGATTTCTAACAAGATTTTTTAAGGTTTTGCTATTTATGAACATTTTTCTGTGTGTAAATAATATGTTGAAAGGTGAACAATAGCTTATTTTAAGGCAAGTTCTAAAATTTTCTGAAAAACTAGAAGCCTTCTGAAGGAAAATATTTTTTTTAATATCAAAAACGATCATCGTACGATGACATCAAATAAAATGGAAAACCATGCTATATCCAAAGAATTATTTAGCTCAATATGTATTTGTGCTTAGTACTCAATACGTTACCGGCTTCACGCTGTATCCCGTACGAGGCAGGGTAGGCAGAGGGACTTGAGAACCTAATGTAAAGACACTTCCGTTCCCCACTTTCTGCCGAATTTGAGGCATTGCGTGTTGAGTGGCGGAACTCAACGCCGCGCTTTGCCTTATTACCAGAGCGAAGAAATGAAACATTAAATATTTAAATTGAAAATATTAAATATTTTATTTCCTCGACTGGGGATCGAACCCAGAACCTGTCGGTTCAGAACAGTCACACGTTTGTGCCACTGCGCTGATTTATATTATACCATTGTTTACTTGAGTCTACTTCAGTTATTAAAAATAGACTGCCTTATGAATCTTACATCTGCCCAATGCTTGCTTCGCTCCCCAAGCCCCGGCTTGCAATGATCACAAAATAAAATTAAAATTTATTCTGTGAACAAGAGCAATCGCATTATTGCAGTATTACATAACATAGTAAACGAAAATTATAAGCAAATATTCGTTCAATATATTACAATTACAACAGAAAAAACACAACATATTATCTACGCGCTGTTTGACGTTCAATTCATTCCGTTTTATTGCTATATATTTTTTATCGAGTAAGAATTGCCGCGCGCGTCGTTATCTAGGCGTAAATTTTAGCGTTTTTATATAAGTATAAGGACACCTCTTACACATGTGTTTAGTAAACTATCAGCATAGAAGCAAAGGTTTCGTTCGTGCAAGAGTAATCTTCCGCGGTGAAACGGTCATTTCTATTGTGCATTTTTATTATTGATCTTGAATTCAGTCCTTTTTATTCCATTCTTTCCATGCATTCGTTATAATTTAAAATACAATATTTCCGTAGATAAAGACAGTTTTTTTGGCGCTTTTTTTCTATAAAGTTGTGATAAGGTTTAATAAAGTGAATAATAACTCCTTACCTACTACTTATAATATTCATTAATTTTGTCTGAATTTGTCCTCCAGTGCATTCAAATTTACAGCTAAGGTATTAAAAAACAATTATTTTAATTAAAATCACATTTTTTATTATAATCACAATTACATTAAATCAATCAATTATTATATTCACAATCTAAACGACAAAGCTATTATAAATCTAAAATATTAATTTAAAAAAAAATAAAATGATGCTATAAATGAAACACTTTTAACCGAATACCGGTATACATTTTTTGGAAACCCGATATTTCGAACACTTTACAGTAGTCCGTGGTCACGGGTAGACTGTAAAGTGTTCGAAACGTCGGACTTCCAAAAAATGTTTACCATTCAATATACGCGATTAATCCGGTCAAAAGTGATTCATTTAAAATGTGTAACAATCGCGAAAATCAAAGACATTATTAAAATGATGTTGTTTTACTGCGTCGCTTTTTTCAATTCAGAAATCAGTTTGGATTCCATATTTTATGAGTAGAATGGTTCATGAAGCTTATACAATCTTCATGAATCTATTATTGTTATATTGTGCTGAGTAAACGACTAAAGTGATTTAAAAACCATACATAACGGAATTGGTATTTTTTAAAGGTTTAAAAAAAATCTTCATCTTTTTTCTAAGGATAACCTACATTGACTATGGGTATGTTTTATAAAAAAAAAACAAATTATTTCAAAATAAAAAAAAATATTTACGATTATTTTTCCAAGTCAAGCATATGGCAAGGTAGGCTAAGGAAACATGGGAACCTCGTTTTAAGATACTTCGTCACGTTTCTCCCTTTATGCCAAATTTAATGCATTTTGTGTTGGTGAAACTCAATACCACACTTTTATAAAACGAAGAAATGAAAATATTAAATACTAGCTGTTATCCGCGACTTAGTCCGCGTGAACCAAGAAACATCTTCATTGAGTTCCGATCAGCAGCTCTACCAAAGTGAAAATGGTTAGACAAACATTTTAACACAAAGTAACAAATAAGGGTCGCACAGTTGTACAACAACAGTTTAATATTATGACTGAGCGAGCGCGAGTGAATTTTTTTTTTCAATATTTCTTGGACATACATTTTTTAAGTTAAAAGATAAAATTAATTTAGTTAAAAAAAAGTTTTATTTTTTGATCAGTTTTCCCATCTTCGAGTAATCTGAGGAACGAAATAAGAATCTCCTCCTTTTTGTATTCGGTTAATAAAATGAGATGATATTGTGTCTTTCAAATTTGATGGTTGCCCTCGATTTGTCCAGGATTCCATCATCAGATCCTGATCTCCTTACCATGGGACC
Organism: Eueides isabella; assembly: GCA_019049475.1. Lineage (NCBI taxonomy): Eukaryota > Metazoa > Arthropoda > Insecta > Lepidoptera > Nymphalidae > Eueides > Eueides isabella. The sequence continues at coordinate 10,011,075 of CM032387.1, forward strand.
TATAATGAAATATAGGGTATATTCATAATAGGTCCCATGACCTCGATCAAAAAAAGAATTTTGAAAATCGGTCCACCCATTTTAGAGTAATCAGAGAACATACATAAAAGAACCTCCTCTTTTATGTCGATTAAAAATTTCTATAAATTTTAACTTGTTTTGTTATTCTGATATCAAAGCTGTATTACTGCAAAGTTTCATGAAAATCTGTTATATTCATAATAGGTCCCATGACCTCGATCAAAAAAAGAATTTTGAAAATCGGTCCACCCATTTTAGAGTAATCAGAGAACATACATAAAAGAACCTCCTCTTTTATGTCGGTTAAAAATTTCTATAAATTTTAACTTGTTTTGTTATTCTGATATCAAAGCTGTATTACTGCAAAGTTTCATGAAAATCTGTTCAGTAGTTTTTGCGTGAATGAGTAACAAACATACACATCCGTACAAACTTTCGCATTTATAATAATAGTATGATTTTATTACATCGAGCGAAGATCAAACCTATGACCTGTCGCGTTAACAGTCGCACGTTTGTGCCCCTACGTAACCATAGGTATCCCCCAACTTAATTAAATATTTCATTCAATGACAAAATCATATTATTTATATTGATATGAATTTGTTTTTATTATAATAAAACTGCTTACGTGTAAATTGGAGTTGCACACCGAAGCTTCCGTATTATAGCAACTTAAGAATTGCATTTCAACGGAAAGTTAACGATCAAATTTAAATTTAAATTTGTAGGCGTATGCAGTAAGCTGACATCTTGAAAAGAGGATGTTGCCTAAGTATCCTTTTTTGGGATGTAAATAAAACATTAGACTTACTCAAAACTATAATGATATTCACAAAAAAAAATAACTTAATAGATATGAATCAAGGGATATGTTATACAATATTTAATTAACTAACTAACTTTATATATTATACAATATTTAATTAACCAAATGTAAAAAAATATCCGATGCCAAGGAACTCAAAAAAGCAAGCACCGCTGCTGTCCGTGATGTTTGGGCATGAATTGTCTCGAAAGTAAATTATTGTTTGATACTGTCTACTCGAAAACTAAAACATATACTCACCTTCACACTGTATCCCGCACACGGCAGGGTAGGCAGGGGGAACAAAGGAACCTAGTGTTAAGACACTCCGTCCCACTTCCGTTCTCCACTTTCCGCCAAATATGAAGCATTGCTTGTTGAATGCCTCAAATACGGCGGACCTTGTGGCGGAACTCAACGCCGCGTTTTGCCTTGTACCAGAACGAAGAAATGAAAACATTAAATATTTAAATTGAAAATATTTAATATTTTATTTCCTCGAGAGTGGAATCGAACCCACATCCTGTCGGTTACAGTCACACGCTTGTGCCACTGTTCCACGACATATATATATAAATAAAGATAATCACAATGACATAAAAATAACATCAACAAAAATAAATATAACAAATAATAGCATTTTTTTGTTCTTAGATCTTTTTTTAGCTTCAAACTGTGTCCCAGACATCATAGGATAGACAGAAAGAATTTAGGAACCTAGAGTTAAGACATTTCGTGCCGTTCCCTAGTTTCCGCTGAATTTGTGGATTCACGTGTTAAATTTCGGTTTTCTGCCACGCATGTGGCCCTCCCTACCTTACGATTTTTATTTTATTTTTTTAAGGTTTGCTTAGTTACCATATAAGTTGATGAAGCTTGGTAAGTTTATGAAATTAATACGTCATTCATCGTCCTCATCATCATCATCTATCATTGGTATATTCCATATTGACATTTAAATAAACGACAGAGTACTGTAATTAAAATACAAACATTTATAATCCTTACCTTACACAATTTTTACAAAACCATATTTTTAAACGAACCTTATTTAGTTTTTTATAATATGTTAAAAAAAAAGTCCTAAGATATTAGGATAATAATAATAACATTATTATTCAACAGTTTTTATGAGATTCGTTAATGTTTCATCTAATTAACATTCACAGTACTCAAAATCAGATTCACCGCAGAATTAAATTGCATATTTAAGTTTTACTTAGCCCCAATATATATGACTACATAATCAATTTGCTGAAATGTATATTATATATATAATATATATTTGCTATTTTTAATAATAGTATAGATAATATCCTCGTTGCACATCATCTTCGTATTGTAAACCGAGGGTTATAGATTCGATTTCAACACGGGGGAAAGAATGAACATTCTTCCAAGTCATCGTGCTTTAAATTGATCAAATATATTTAAAAAAGGATTTCAAATATATGACATAGTGAGGCCTGTCGTGGACAAGCGGCACAAGAGTGTGACTGTAACCGACAGGTTCTGGGTTCGATCCCCAGTCGAGGAAATGAAATATTTAATATTTTCAATTTAAATATTTAATGTTTCATTCGTTCCGCCACTCAACACGCAATGCCTTAAGTTCGGCATAAAGTGGGGAACGGAAGTGGAACGGTCTTAACACTAGGTTCCCGGGTTCCCTCTGCCTATCTGCCTGCCTCGTGCGGGTGAAGCTACATAGTTAAACTCGAAACATTAAACTCTTATCAAGATCATAAAATAGATTGTAAGGCCGAAGTCAGATTTTTTAAATTAATTAATGGAAATGACATTAATAGAAAATGTTTCATTCTGTCATTTTCTTCTATGAAGACTTATAATTAAGACTTGGTACATACTTCGAACTTCGAAAGTTTTTCGCAGCTGTAAAAGAGAAATCAGTTTACGAAAAGGCATATATTACTTATATTTAGAAGCTTTTTTATGACTGTCTGTGTGTGTGTGTGTTAGATTAGTTAGTGAAATCTTGCAAGATTAATTTGACCTACTTCTCATTGTCATTGAGCTGATATTCGGATTCCACTGATTCCGTTCTGATGACAATGAATTAATATACAATCAGTACTAATGTTGAACTGTAATGGGCGCTGCAACAAGACGGCAGATATTGTTTTTCTGTAACCCTTTTATAGGGGTATTAATTGAAAATTTTGATTTACTGACTGTATAATACAGTACACCATAAATAAAACATGTAGAAAGATTGTTTGTATAAAGTTGTTTTAATTCAGGAAAATTCCACGATAAGCTGAACATAATCAGATATATCTGTATATTTGATTCTGTGTAAAACTAGAACAGCGACATAACAAAGCCATTACTTGAGGGAGTGCCTCAATCTTATTTAGTGAGTTTAGAATGGAGTTAAAAGTTAGTAGTGCCGCTGAAATTTTAAATACTTGCTAAATTCTGCATGGTGAAGTTTCAGAAACTGCATTTAGTGTTGTACGTAGTTTTAGATATTATATAGGATTTACATTATATCATTAAAGAAAAGTTTTCTCATTCAGTTATTCAAATATTTTTATCCTATACATGCTTGTTTGGACTCAATTTTCACTAAAAAAATATTGGTATATGTAAAAGTATGTACAACGTAAATAGTAATTATAAGTCAGTGGTATATCCACATATAACATTTTGTTTAAGTAGGAAAATAAACTTTTGTATTTGCGGTTGTCGTGTGGAGACTTGAAAAGACGAAAAGCCACTCTGGCGGGATAAGAGAATTCGTACTATTCCATCGCCACTCAACGGTAAAGAGGGCTTTGCAATCTCAGTGCATGCATGCAAGTAAATGCATTCCGAATACTTTGTTGCTTTCGAAAAGTTTAAGTAACTTTTTTTTTATTCATTTTACCGCTACCTGCTACCATTTTATTTAAGTTGCTTTTTAATTAATTAAAGAAAGAGATAATTTCATAATGTTTCCAAATATTCTGTATTCGATAAATAATAAGCAATCATACATTCTTCTAAAATTTAAATAATTTGTTGTAAAAAACTCTATACTCTCATTAAAACAACCGAGTAATTATTTTCAATTTGCGATTTCAGAAGCGAATTACATGTAGATTGTTCTTAGAATTACATGTAGACTGTTCTTTAGGATTTAATTAAACAGGGCAGACTTTTAAAGATTTTTAATGTTTCTTCTTTCAATATTTTTCTAACATTTTTTATTCCATCGATTACAAATCAAATTAGAGATATTTAACTAACTATTTATATTTAGTATTTGCCAAAACATTTTAGACTTTTTGAAAGCTAACTGAAAGCTTAACTGAAAGCTGCTTTTTGCTCATTAACATTTAAATTTCAATGCAGTTTTAAATAATTCCATGTGATTTACATAAATCAATGTCATACGATTTCAACAGATATGTTTTAAACAGTACGATAATGATATCATTATCAAGTACATGCAATCTAATAAACGAAAATATATTGCAAAGTTACACGTTGGATTATAAGTTAAGTTAATATAAATATCTATTACATCTACTTACATTTATTTTCATCAATGAAATCATTTACAAAAGATTATTGTATTATTTATCTTCTGTACCTTCCGTACTCAAAAGTAATAAGCGACATTCCCTTAAAGGATCACTTTGTTTTCCTTCTGTCAATCCACTCAGATAATAAATATTCAGGCCTGCGTTTCCTTGGACCACTATAAAAAGAAGCATGTGAGTTATAAAAAGATGAGAATATGTATAACTTTGTTTTCGTTTTTTAATAATTGTGAAAAATTGTCATGATGCTATTGTAGTAAAAAGCAACTAACACACATACATACATTACATACAGTACATTGTAGACAAAAGCGATGATTTTTGAGTTATATTCTTCAGCGCCGTCAACTAACTCAGTTTCAGCTACCTAACTTCAGTATCTTTGTTAAAATCATCTAACGCTGCTTTAAAATTATCTACTTGTACAGTCAAATTTCATATAAATATCTGTAGGTTAAAAAAATACAAACATAATTATAAAACAAATATTTACATTGAGTGACATGTTATAAAATAGGCCTGTCGTGGCGCAGCGGCGTAAGAGTGTTACTTTAAACAACAGGTTGTGGGTTCGATCCTTACTTGAGGAAATGAAATATTTGATATTATCAAATTTAATATTTTCATTTCTTCGCTCTGATACAAGGCACAGCGCGGCGTTGAGTTCTGCCACTCAACACGCAATGCCTCAAATTTGGCGAAAAGTGGGGAACAGAAGTGAAATGGAGTGTCTTGACCAGATCAGGTCTCCAAGTTCCCTCTGTCTACCCTGCCTGCAGGTGAAGCCGAGTGAGATTAAGTGAATTATAATAAAATAGTAATTAAAAATATTTAATTTGGTTTGTTTAAGCTAAATAATCATTTAATTAAAGTTTATTATGCCCCCTTCTTTGAGCTGGCTTAGAACGATTCCGTGTTTAACTTAAAACTTGTAAAATAGGATTGCATTCAGTAATATAATATTTTTATAATATAATACTATATTATAATACTTCTTTAAACTTCACGCTGTGTCCCGCACATGGTGCGGTAGGGCAAAGGAAACTTGGAAACCTAGTGTTATGACACTCTGTTCCCTTCCCAACTTACTGCCGAATTTGTGACATTACAGTGTTAAGGGTCCGGAACTCAGCACCGTACACAACAAAATGCTCAACAAAAAGAGTGAACACAAATACAAATCACTGATAGTACATTAAAGTTGTAAAGTAAAAATCTTACTAACGATTTAAAACTAAAAGGCTTTTAAACCTTAACAACTTTAAGCTAAATAAGACCAAATACTTTCCAGCACTTATTTAAATTGTTATTCAAAAACCGCTGTAGTTCTGCATGAATGCGAATCCGGCGGAAGTTTTTCTATTTGTAGATTCAAAGCGAAGCTTTTGCACCAGCACGAGCATTTTGTGATTACAACATTATTTAATTTGTGAACATAATAAAAATCTATTTACAAATTTATAACTAGAAAATTGTCTTTATAATAAATAAAATTCCTTTTTTGTAGCTTCACGCTGTGTACGTCTTACTTACGTACTTTTCGTACATAGCAGGGTAGGCAGGGCTACGTACTTTTAAGACACCTCGGTCCCATTAAGATACTTCTGTTTCCACGTTTTACGCCGAATTATTCAGGTTTGGAGTGCATAATTGGACGCCGCGCCTTGCCTCGTTGATAGAGCGACTAAATTAAAATAATAATTTAAAATGGCCTCGTGTGGAAATTGAATCCACTACCATTTACAGTCGTACGTTTGTAATCCACTCTGGCCTCAATTAATTAAAATAAATAAACCTTTTTTAGTAGATTAAATTTTATTATTATGCTTATTTTGTTTTCTCAGAAGATAAAATAATAAAATTAAATAGAAATACTAATTATATATATATATATATATATATATATATATATATATATATATATATATATATATATATATATATATATATATATATATATATATATATATATATATATATATATATATATATATATATATATATATATATATATATATATATATATATATATTATATATATATATTTATATATTATATATATATATAGTCTGTAATAATGGAAGAAAACACTGTATCAAAACAGAATAATTTATTATTTATAATTTAATTTTGCAGTTTAAGTGAAAATTATAAAAATGTATGAATGTGTAACAGAAAATATTACAGAAATATAAACAGTTTAACTTCTCAGACGTTCACTAATAAAAAATCGCATCTATATTTGCATCTTTATTTTGCACTATAAGATCGCAACTAACGGACTCCGAATAATTTTAAATTAAAACTTGCTAACTGACATTATGCAAAATTTATACAAGTTATCTTTTTTTAAAAGGAAACATTTAATACCTTTCCGGTACCCTCTCAGTAAAATTTCCAAAGTTTATGCTAACACTTTTTAAGAATGCCTCAACAATCCTTTAGATTTCAGTAAATATAAGGACAAGCTTCAATTAATATAAAGGAACAAAGAGTCGAAATAAGGCTGTTGTCTTTGTTGAAAAGTATTTACCTTTGTTAAAGAGAAAGCAAAAGATAAAAATTAGGAACTCAGAGGTGCCAGTCGGCGTTTTTATCAAAGCCTAAAAACAAAGGATTGTTTAATGACGGTATTAGTGGAAAGTTAAGGATAAATTCAGGTCATTAAAGAGTTCTTTGTCGTGGCTGTATTGTTCCATGACTTGCTTGTTAAGTTCTTGAAAATATGATAAAATGCTCAAAAGTGCGTTTTCTCTTGGACCAGGCTAACTTTTTTTAAATATATTTATCTTTTTGAATTTATTTATATATTTTTATAAATATTTATATTTTTAAAAATTCTATTTTTTTTCTATTTTATAAAAAAATGTGTTGTCGTCACGTCATATGTTTTAAGAATACCAATTCCGTTATTTATGGTGCTTGTGAATCTTTAGCCACTAACGTAGTGTAAAACAACTACGCAATGAATATTAACTGATTCATTGCTTGTGCTCCGTACCTCAAAATATTAAAACAAATATAATAAATAATTCATTTCTCCGTCAGTCAAGACGACTTTATCGACCCGACCTACACCCAATACTACCATATACCCATATATATAGGTTCTTCATTTACTAAAATGATTGTTTATTCAAGAAGATAGTTTCCGTTACGTAGCATCACAGATTTGTGGTAAATCTGATTATCATGCTGCCTGTGGTCGTTGCATTTGTAATGACAATCAAAGTAGGACAAATACAAACAAGGGCATGAATTTTAAGCAGGCGGCAAGTATTTTTGCGTTATATTCTATATCGATATTATATTTTTATGCACAAAATATATTTATTTATTCTATAATATTGGGTTGGGGATTTTGAATCTTTACTTAGAAGTAAAATGGTATAAATCTTTTGGCAAGAAGGGCATACAATTTATAATGGTAACTTATTTTCGATATAATATACGTTTTATACGTCTTATTCAAGAAGAACCCTGCAAATTCTTGTTCCTTTATGTATAACATATTGTCGAGTGACGCACTGAATAGACGGCCAGTTCTTTGACGGTATTGAAAGAGAAAACGCTTATCGCACCATCGCCAGTAAATAGCTGAGTGGGTGCCAAATTTCTTTATACATCGAAAACACACTTATCCTTTCTACTTAACCGTTTTCACTTCCTTTCAATACATTGTAACTATTTACGTGAGTCTTAGCCTTTTGGGTAAATTCGAAGAAAATTGTATATATACGAGTAGACATTTTTACAAGAACCAACTGAATCCTGATCTAAAAAGAATTTACTGCATTAAAAATATTAAAAAATATCCTTTGTATTTGCCAATTTAGTGCGTTCCCAACTTTTCACCAAAATCTGAAGACATTCTTGGTGAATAATTCAGTAATTCAGTATGCTGTTTGATAATTCAGTAATAAAAATGAAATATAATTCTCAAAAGTATGCAATTTTTCATTACTGATTATTGTAAAGGCCGACGTAACTGAATATATAATGGTTTTAAAAAAACAATAATCTATAATATATAAGATTAAGTGTTTGTTGCATCTAGTTATAATTTTGTGTATTGTTTATCCATTTTTTGTATGAAGTGATGTAAACAAGCGTTGGTGGATCAATAAATAAATAATAAATAAATAAATAAATAAATAAATAAATAAGGCGATATAAATGTTATGAAGCCGAAAATGTGTTAAATATTATACGTGTTGCCAGAGATTTAATTGTGAAATAAATTTTAAAACGATTAAGACTTAACAAACAAAGTTTACATCTCGTGTTTCGACTTTATTGGCAAACGAATTCGAAAACTCGAACCGAACACGCAGTCGAAATACGTTTGTTCTTCAAAGTTTATTACTTAATAACTTGTTACTTGTTGGACCCAATTCTTAGATTTTAGAGCTCCTTAACGATTGTTATAATATTATTACAATAACTTATCACCTATGTACATAACGCAGCAATATTGTTATTACTGCTTATTTCTATTATAATACGAGAGGTTATATAGTAGTCACTCAATTTTCAGTTTCCAATCCTCCTTCAACAAGCTGTTTCGCCTAGTGACCAAGAATGCGCAATCCCTGGTACTGATGGTGTCGTAAGAGGTGACTGAAGTACGTGTAAGAGAGTCACGATGCCAGCCATGACAACACGCATGGGCCTTCTCGACCGGATCATTACCACCCCCGACATTTAAAACTGGCGTTAAGTAGTGGCCACTGACCGTGTTTAGCATTTGGTAATGCCGGGCTAGGGTGCCCATCCACCTTAAAGGCTCCTCCGAAGTTACACGGGGCCGTGGGCGACGATGATCACTCAACATCAGGTGACCCGTACGCTCGTTTAAAAATAATCGCTGGCCATAAAAAAAATCGCTTCGATCGCTGCACCACGCCGATGGCTCTCTGCGATATGATCCCCAGGACAAGGCCAGCATTTTGATAGACCACCTGGAGCATGAATTCCAGCCAAATCCCAATCTTCATCCAGAACACCATGCAGTAGTCGAGATTGAGGTGCTCAACCAAATTAGTCATCCACCCTTAACACTACCTCTTCCGCGATTTGTATCCCTATCGATCATCAAGAGGGCAATTTCCTCTTTGAAACAGGGAAAAGTCCCGAGGATCGATGGCATTACTATCGGCGCGCTCCGGCATCTCTCGATGAGGACAGTAGCATCCCTGATCAGGCTGTTCAATGGAATCTTACGTCTGGGTTATTTTCCCTAGGCGTGAAAGAAAGGATTTTCATAACGATTACAGGCAGCCATCAGGTTATCGACCGATCTGCCGCGATTTGTGTCCCCATCGATCATCAAGAGGGCAATTTCCTCTTTGAAACAGGGAAAAGTCCCGAGGATCGATGGCATTACTATCGGCGCGCTCCGGCATCTCCCGATGAGGACAGTAGCAGCCTTGACCAGGCTGTTCAATGGAATCTTACGGCTGGGTTATTTTCCCTAGGCGTGAAAGAAAGGATTTTCATAACGATTATACAGGCAGCCATCAGGTTATCGACCGATCACTCTTCTAAGTGCAATTAGTTACTATCGAAGGATGCCCGCGCCAGTGTTCCACACCACATCCGAAGACTCCTTGCGAGTTACCTCTGCGGCAGGACCTTCTGGATAAGGGTGGACGGCGCAGTGTCCGATAGCCACCAGATCAAGCTCCAGGAAAGTGCGCTCCACTGGTTAAAGTTATATATAAAACTTCTGTTACCGAGCATTACTTTGGCATATTAGCAGCTTACGAAGGCAGGCAAAGATTTATAAGACCTGTCGTGGAGCAGGCGCACAAACACGTGACTGCTAACTAAACATGTTCTGGAATTGATCTCCACTCTAGGTATTGCAAAATTTAATATTTTCAGTTCTTCAAATGAAAGCATTAAATATTTAAATTAATACTTTCAATTTCGATATTTCATGTTTTCATTTTCATGGTTTTAAAAAAAAAAATAAGAATTAAAATTTATATTTCTTATAATTTAAAACAACAGTGAATTAAAATCTATATAAGTTTTAATTTTCTCTGGAATTACCGTAAAATCGCTGGTAAAATGTACAACTAGAATAGTTGTAAATGTCCTTTAATACACAAGATAACGAAGTAAGCGATATAACTTTCCTACATAATTGTATGAAACGATTATTGGTTATTGGACGCAACTTCAGTTGCTGAAGTCATAACAACTTCAGAAACTTCTATAAAGTTAAGCTTTTTTGGCGTATTTGACTTCACACAGCTTCATGTAGTTTGATGACAAATCACGTTCAGAAAATAGGTGTAGGCAATAAGTGACATTAGTGTTTTTATTTTTTGTATCATTCATAATATGCTTAATGACTAAATGAAAATTAGTCTATTAAAAAATCATTACTTTGACACCGAATATAGAACAGTAATAAAATTTATTTAACCTTAAATTACCAATTATCTCCATAAAAGTTATAAATATTAAAGAACAAATTCCCCAACCCGTGCGTATGTTGGTTCACTATAAAATTACTGCATTATGAGTAGTATACAATAAAAATTAATAGATAGATAACATAAAAGTTAGTGAACATGATTCCTGAACCAACATGATGATACAATGTGAAAAAGCAACTGTTAATTACTAAATTTAAAAGCGTATAAATTTCCTAAATGTAAAATGTAAAATTTTACGCTAATCTGATTATTGATCAAGTATACTCGTACATTAAGCCATATCTTCCTATAGTGTCCGTTTATTTTTTGAATGGTCTTATATAAAACATAAAAAAATACGGTTTATTAAATTGATACCATAAGATTTCATTTGATTTGGATTGATTTAAAGTTTAGATTTTAGTAAGTGATATTATTTTAAGATTTAGTTGCTGCCCACAATTATGTTAACATAAGCTTTAAAGTATTTTTAGCATAAGAATTTAGAGTTACTTTAGTAATTATTTTCCAATGAGTCAAGTATATTTTTTAATGATATTGGTTAGAAATGTTTTACAAATAAAATTATTTTGTTGTATACTATATGGGGAGTTTTCCTCTCGGGGGCAAATATAATACAGACCTGAAACCACCAATCACAAAGCAAGTTCTCACAGGGAATTAAATACGATATAATAAAATAATAAAACACATGAAAGTGGTATGCGTGGTAAAACCGCGATTTCAACAGCCCCACATCCTCTGAGAACTTTCCACTTCAGAAACATTTATTTACGATATTTTGACTTTAAGTCGGATTCCGTTGCATAGTTTCGACGGAGTGAAATTTCTCATCAGCATTACCGGAACACTAACTTTAAGTATTATTTTGTGAGCAGGGAGACCGCCAGCTGTTAATGAATTGAGAAGCTTAACTGGGTAATTTATGGTGTCACTACCTTATCAAAGATTATTGACCTGTCATCTCGATGAATGTTTTCCCACAACGTTCTATGAACGGCGTCTGTGACCTTTTTATGAGACATGGTAGGTTCATCCCATACGATAAGACATCAATATAGAAACAATTTTGCTTTGGCTGAAAAAGCAAAATTATTTCTGTATTGATGCCTTATCTCATGCAACAGAACATGTTGGTGTTTTTATTCTGGCCAAATCGATTGGGATTTTAAACATTGTGTGTGCCGTCTTTCCGCCATGAAGTAATTTAGCAACAATACCTGAAGATGCCGCTTCAAGAGCGATCTTCTTTTGTCGTTTCAATTCAGCAAGAATTACCCTTGTCTGATAGGTTTTTCCAGCGCCTTCTCGAGCATCTAAGAAAAATAGTTTCGTTACTTAAGGCCATTGGACCACCTTACTAAATATTTATCTTTGTTCCATTATAAATTTGGATGCGCTCTCATTAACTATAGTAGTGAACTCGGTGAGACGATGCTAAGGCAACATGTCGACCGTAGTCAGTAAGAGAATTGCCTACATTCGAAAAGGCAAAAAACTTCTTGTAAAGAACAAACAGGACTATTAATTGCTTCTTTATCTGTTGGAAAAGAGATTGTACAAAATACTAACATTACAGCAGATAACTGCCCTAAACTACTGGGACTGTCACTGACGCCAGATTTCTTAAGACTTTTCCCAGTGGATATCATCTTCAATTACCTTAAGTGACAGCAAAACACAGGAAAATGACAACAAAATTATTTTACCTCTGCTGCGTGTGATGCGTCGAGCCGTAGTAAATTTAAAACCACGTCGAAATTTTTAAAATAATATATATTCTATTACTACTTTTTTTCACCTTGCATGTTTTTTTTTGTAATAATGTTTAATGTACTTAATTAAAGGGTGGCCTTTTACCACTATTTAATAATATAGCAATTTAATTTAAATTTACCCATCACAATGAACAACTTTAGATAAGCAATTTTATTGTTCATTGTTATAATTTATATTTCTTTAAAAAATATTCCATATTTTTCATGTAAATAAAAAATATTTGTCAAGCATCTTTAATTAATGCCATATTTTATTATTTATGATTGTTCATGGGAGTGTATATATTTTCTTTTTTAATATGTCAATGTAAATGTCCGCCGTGGGCGGATTGTCTTGTATAATACAAATTTTGGTACCTCTCATAACTTCTTTTCAAAGTATTATACAGACAGTAAGCATTTAGAACAAAAAACTATAGCATCCTTCGTAAAATAATCGTATTTTTTGATGGATTACTTGGTATAGTTTTGAAATTGCTTCATGAGTTTGTTTGAATGAAATTGTTTCATGAGTTTGTTTGAAAATATATTATTGAATAATAAACAATATATTATATTATTAATCAGAAGCATATTTATATATATTAATTGTAAACAAATGTTTATTTTATACGCTCGAAGATTCATTAAGAAAGTTTTGTATTAAACGTACTTAGGCACTTTGAAAAACGTGACAACGTAAAAAATAAAACCATCGAATATATCATAAATTAATAATAAATGCATATTCCAAACGTACTCTTGGATAATCCTTCTTGGACAATTTATTTAAATATGATTTTGAATTTCGCTGTCAATTGAAGCAGCTGATAAACCAATGAAGTATCGATATAACCGTTATAAATCGGCACGTAACAGTGACTTCATTATTAATTAAACTAGGTCGGTACTTCAGCCGATTTCAACCGAGTGCAGATATTAATGAGTTATTAAAATTATTTTAAGTCTATGAAAGCTTTTAAAACACCACAACTGGCGGAACTTAGATATTCGAAAAAGTTAATTATTTAGTGACACTAACTTTTATCTAACTAACTTAATTTAGCTTCACGCTATATCCCTAGCGGGGTAGGCAGAGAGAACGGAGCGCCAAACGCTACGGTCTCGGCATACCTCTTTCGCCTCGTCCACTGTCATCAACCTCTTCATACATGCCCTCCGGGGGGTCCTCATGCTTTTTACGTGACCTTCCTCCAGTATCGTCGATACTGTGTTTTCGAAGGTCAACCGAGGTCTCCCCCTCCCTCTCTTACCACTCACTTTTCCTTCGTAAATCTTTTTTACCATTCTTTCTTCACTCATTCGCTCGACGTGCCCAAACCACCTGAGCACGTTCTTCTTCATTCTCACTGTGACATCCACGCTAGTACCTGCCATTCTGTGTATTTCTTCACGAAGGTTCTTTCTTCGACGAAGAGATCGCATCTCTACAGCAATCATCTTTCCTAAACCCTTCTTCTGTAATACCCACGTTTCGCTGCCGTATAACAGTGTCGGTACCGACACTGCATTGTGTACGGCCAAACGCGCAGCTATGCTGACGTTTCGCCGTCTCGACAATGCACCGTTAACTCTGTTACCGGCAGCAATACGCCTTTCCACATCTATTTCGTATCTACCGTCTCTGCTAAACATACTTCCCAGATATACTACCTCATTCACTTGTTCTAATATCTTATCATTTACACTGACCTTGCAAATTTTTATCTATTAATGTGAAAAAATAAATATATGTCTATGTAAATGACTCAAGGCTAATAGATGGTAGTGTTAAGTATTTATAATGCTCTAAGTTTGTAGTAGTTTACGTAATCACAAAGGCAAGTGCCTGTCAATGACTTTGGAGACAGCAAAGCGGAACTTCTGACCACTGGGAAAACTGACGAAACAATGCAATAGCGTCTCAGTACATTGTCTAATAAACCAGAGCTTTTGCTTTTAGTATAATATGAAATAGCTTAAATAATCTAAATAATTTATTTATGGCCTGATTTTTTGTTATTATCATTACCTTCGTACAATAACGTATTTACCCGGACTCGATTTTACTTTGGACTTGGTTGCGTAAAATACCATTTTTCACCGAATTTAAAATGCATATAATTTTATTATAGCTACATATATATTTTTTTCCTATTCACATTCATGTTCACATTCGTTGAAACTATAAAAATTTATGAGTCCTTCAACATACATCATTTTTTACTTAGGTGCTAATAGTTTTAACATCGTTGTCCTATAATGTTGAATATGTTTTGCTTTGCTTATGGAATATTAAAAAAATGAAGTGTCTTATTTCTATATAGGTATTTGTTTACGATGATTTCACTCATCCTACAACTTTAAAAAAACAGAATAGTATAAAACGTGTGAACTGAAGGATATGAGTTGGTATCGTATGTATACACTGTCACTATAGAAAAACATTTTATAGTAATTTTTTCTCTGAACTTTAAAAGAATATGTATAAATTATTATTAATAATAAGTATATTTTTCATATATATAGTCAAAATTATATTGTAAATTATATCAAAACCTTGTAGACTCCAATGTAAACAGTATCATAGTTTAAATTCCTAATTATATAAATAAAAAAATACATTAAGGCCTTCATTATAATAACAAGGGTGTATTACAATATACTCGTATATATTTTGAAAATCCTCTTAAAGAGTATAATGTGTTTTAGAGAACGGCGCGGAGTCTCGAAGTAATTTGTATTATTTCGCTCGATGTTCTGCTTAACAAAATTATCCACAACACCGGGACAGCTGCGATGGATCCGTATTTATTTGCATTAAAAATAAATTTAGCAAAACACTTGGGCTGTTAGGGATTATTATAGTCACAGTTGCGGTAAACATTTTGAAATTTTAGATTATGTCCTAATATTCCTATCAAGTTGATTAATATAAAACTGGATTAGACATATGACAAATGTAAAATGTGTGTAAATTAATTATTTGATACTTGCAAACCACCTGCGGCTTTGCTGGCTTGAACTATACACTAAGTTAAATAATTATTTGTTATCTGAGCGGCGTTCGTGTTCTATTGAATAATGAGAAACAAAGTGTGTTTTTTTAGAAATTTAGGTTGCTTTATTATTATTTTTATACACAAAGCAACAAAAACCTTATATACTTTCATTGGGCTGAACTACAAGCTAGTCATGATTATTTCAGTGCTTTAAGGGACGGTATCCCTAAATTTAGAGATAATTTGGTCTTGACAGATGGACGACAAATTTCTATAAGTGTTCTGTTATTATTCTTTGAAGTATGCAACCGTAAATAAGATAAAACAATGATGATTATATTTAGGAGAAAATGATCACCCCTTGTCTGCTATTTTACACTAACATTCGTACAGTAAACATATTTAAAAACTGAAACAGCGTTAAACTAAGACTATGTTGAGAGCTGACGTGCTATGTTGAGAGCTGACAATAAGTAAAGTGTTTTCGAACGTGGTGAGTTTTTTTTTTACTTAAATTTGTAATCAGGCAGTTATTCTACTTACTTTCTTGTGGTTGTTTATGGGATGGATGTTTATGGAATGGATATAAATATACTGAAATCATGTTAATATTGTTTATTTTATGTTATAAAATTTAATTTATTCTTTATGCTAAATTCGAATTAATGTTAAAGTTGCAATTTGTTTTTTGCAATACCAGGGTTCCATTAGGACAGTTCTATAAGGGGCACATTCGTATGTGTACAAATGTTCCCCCTAACAAC
Organism: Eueides isabella; assembly: GCA_019049475.1. Taxonomy (NCBI): domain Eukaryota; kingdom Metazoa; phylum Arthropoda; class Insecta; order Lepidoptera; family Nymphalidae; genus Eueides; species Eueides isabella. Next base: position 10,027,424 of record CM032387.1, read on the forward strand.
GTATTGAAACAAATTTAATATTATAATGGCTATAACTAAAACATTTAAAATTATATGTATGTATATATATTTAAAGGGTGCGGAATCTCATGACACTGATTAATTATTAAAGTTTAAGTCTAAGACGGTTACCGATCATAGAAGATTATTGTGATTATGACTAAAAGAAAAAAATATGTTGAATACGTGTAAAATTATATCTGATTAAGTTCGCTAATAAATATTTATAATTGAGTTCCACCACTCAACACGCAGTGCCTAAAATTCGGTGGAAAGTGGGGGACGAAAGTGGAATGGAGTCTCTTAACACTAGGTTCCCAAGTTCCCTCTGCCTACCCTGCCATGTGCGGGATAAAGCGTGAAGCTGAATAAATAAATACTTTTTGTGATTTAAGAAAAAGTTGGTTGAAATTTTAATTAACCTGCATGAATCTACCAGGTACTTCCGTACCTCATATAGTGTATGAAAGTGCCCCAACAACAACAACTATTGCGTGGGTATTTTCGTACAACATCTGGTTTTAAAAAATCGATACATCTATAACTCTATTAGTCTATATATAGTATCTAAATAGTAGTTTTGTTTTGTAATGATCTAAGATATTAGATATATACAGTTTCCCTTACCTTCTTTATAAAACATTGTATTGACGAACATCATTATGCTTATAGGGCACAGAAGCGTTGTAGGGCCTAGTTTTATTATAATGATAGACGTTTTAGTTTTAACATATTCTCCTTATTTAACAATCTGAATCACTCACTGACAACGCTTACGTGAGGTAAACGCTGAAATTTGACTACTTTTAAAAACTTATTTCATACAAATGATATTCAAATTATTATTATGTAAATTGAAAAGAATGATTTGAAAAATATTGTATTTTACAAAATATTAAATATTTTTAAATCCATTCTATAATTTCATCAATATTTTTTTTTTGTTTTCGAATATTGGGAAATAGTAATACTTATATTCATCAATAACAATGCCTATCTAAATACACATGTATATAATTTTTAAATTTAGATACATATGAATCTTAATAAAACTTAAATAAAATAGATACATTCTAAGTACAATAATTGCTCAGCGTCTTTCACAGCACAAACTAATATACGGGACACCTAATAGTAACCAGCACCTAATAGTCAACTGTTTGATATCTTGTAGTCGATTTTTAAGTTGCTTTCTAGCTAAGGATACAAACTATTACGAAAATAAATATTTTCATAAGATTTTTTTATCCTGAAACTTTAATACCAGTTTCTATTCTTATGTAAGACTTGGAAAGAACAAACTACGTGTTGTGTGGCTCGGGAATACCTTTGGGGAGTTGCAATGAAACGACGGTACGATTTTTGAAGGACAGGCCTCTTTGTGAATACTTTTTAGCACAAAAATGCTTAAAGTTCCCAAGGGTTGATTTTTCTACTTAAGAGTATAAATTAAAATATAATAAATATTTTTGTGCCTCACGCTATAAAAGAAAGCGTTACCAGCCATAAACAAATTATTTTCATCATAGAAGATAGCGCACACTTGTGATTTTGGTCTCATGGTGACAGTGACAAATTTTCTTCCATTTGATAAAATAGGTCTTAAAAGAACGGTGTCTATGCCCTTGTATTTAGAAATACTCAAACAAATGCAAGAGTAAAGGGTATTGGATAAAAAAATAGGTTACTAAGAAGAATGTTTTGCACGTTAGCCAACCAGACATCCAGATGGATCAATTATAGTCCACAGCAAATAGTTCTTATCCTGAGAAAATTTTTACATTGTTACTTAGTTAATACAATGATCCACTTTTTTAACTGAATAAGCACCCAAGGATGCCATTTCCAATATTTTACTGATGTATCTTTTTACAAAATTGTATTCCCTTTTAAATATTTTATAATTAATTAAAAAATCTATTTTAAATGAAACACTTTTAAACGGATTAATCGCGTATATTGAATGGTAAACATTTTTGGGAAACCCGACGTTTCGAACACTTTACAGTAATCCGTGGTCACGGGTAGACTCACGGACTACTGTAAAGTGTTCGAAACGTCGGGTTTCCCAAAAATGTTTACCATTCAATATACGCGATTAATCCGTTTAAAAGTGTTTCATTTAAAATGTGTAACAATCGCGAAAATCAAAGACATTATTAAAAAAAATCTACTTTTGACAATTATCACAAATTGGGAAAAATTATATGTGACTCATTTTAAAAGAGGTCCAAGTAAACTTCTGCCTAGTCCGAGTTAGTAAAAGTGACATATTCGGTCTCTTAATTCCACTGTCCGGGACATATGTGGACTCCTTCTTGTAAAGCAAAGCGCTGTTCGCCTGGTCGAGGGAATTTTAGGATTCTGCTATTTTTTGCATCCTCATTATCTGAAGTACCCTAGTTACTCCTTCTTTATTTGTTTTTTTTTTCGATATTTCCTTAGTTCTATACTTACCATCGAGTTCTACGACTCCATTGAGATGCCAGTCTCAGGCTCCGATTCTCCCAAAACCAATCTTACGACGTCGTGGGGAGCGACATGGACTTTCCGCTGATGATAGATGCGGTTTTGGCCATGTCCACTCGCTGAATCACAATCTTAGCGTCCTTAAAATCAACAGCCTCTTTGTTGTTATCACAGAGGCCACGCCATTTCCGAGCAACAAACCCACATCGCCCAACTCTGGCAATTTTCTCATTCTCCTTATTCCATTTCATTCCATTTTCCTCATTCTCCTTTTCGAGCTCCGCACCTACACTGCTCCCAGGTACTCACATTCACTCTGCGCATCTCTCATTGACTCCATTGGAGAAAGGTGGAAGGTGCCTAAGATGGGTCTTAGGCACCTTCCACCTTTCTCCACAACATATGGATATTCATAGCCCCCTACAGATTACTTTTACGCAAGCTATATGTTTTCATGCCGGAGCATAGAAGGATTCTCCGGCCAAGTTGGCTGGCCTTTTGCCTTGTAGCAAATTAAAATTCTGACTACCGGCATGTTGTTGTTGGCTGATCAGCAGCTTCAGGTTTTGCTCTCCTAACGTTCTCCTCCTCCATTTTTAGTCCACGTAAATTCATTAGACGACCAGCAACTTAGACTTTTAGCCGTGTGATTCCGACTTAGAAAAGGACCATCCTGGTACTGATAGTCGTAAGAGGCGACTAAAGTGCGTGTGGTAGAGTCACGTTGCCAGTAATGGCAACACGCATGGGCAGATTCGACCGGATTATTACCACCCCCGGCATTTAAGACCGGCATTAGGTAGTGGCTTTGGCCACTTCTTCCACCTTAAAGGACGGCAACGCTCCTGTAGCTCCTCTGGAGTTACACGTGGCCGCGACGGTCATCACTTACCATCAGGTGACCCGTACGCTCGTTTGCCGCCTTTCCATAAAAAAAACTCCCTTAGACACTTTAACCTAATTTAACCTTACCTACAGTTAAAATTCGAGTTCCTGCGGTGGCGTTTGAACATTAAAACCAAAAACACAATGTATAATCTTGATTTTCAATTTTATATATACTTTGATATTCAAACACAACAATAAATTATGCTTAATGCAACATTCTTTGTCACATAAATCATGAAAGTTATTTACTTTCATTTTACCGACACTCTTTTCGATTCTTCCTATGTGGTCATAACACGTATTGGTCGGTAGAGCTGCAACACTGGCCAATCAGGAACAGCGTTTTATTATATGTTATATATTACAATGTTTAGATGACAATACCGTGAGGGAGATTGTAATTTAATGAGGGATTGTAATACTACGAAGATATCTATATATAGTTTGAACCCACTGTACATTATAATACATTTTCTTTTCTTACATATAGATATATAATATTAATTTAGGAGCGAAAAAGGACAGTTTTCAGGTGTATATCATTAAATTACTTCTTAACTTTATCCGAGCAAACAATGTTCACTTGCAGACTTGAAAATTTTCGTATTAATTTGCCAAATAACGTTGAATCACGAATTTAAAACTTGCCGCCCAACTTCGCTTGTTAAATGTTAATTATCATCAAACGTTCTTATTCAAAAGAGAAGATAGAAACTTCAACTTACTTTTATATATGATAATTTTTCTTTAAATCTTCTTACTCAAATCATATTAATTCACATTTTCAAATCACAAAAAAACATTTAATTTATTAATTTTGAAGTAAAAGTAAGAAAAAAAGAAATTCACTTTAAATTAAGCAAGGACAAAACAAATTGTTTAAAATATTTTAAGTGTATAATTTTAATATTTTATTTATATTTTATTTCTTTTAACAAATTTAATAACTTATTCAAGTAGCTTTACGCATAAGCATATTGAGAAACCAAAATTTGAGAAAATATATGTCATGTAATTAAGACACATGTAACCCAATACCCAACTCCTACAAAGGCTGGTATAGCGATTAACAATTGATATTTATAATTTATGGTAAAAAATGTTTAGAACTCATTCACCATCAGATATACTTTAAACTTAGAAAAAATGTTTGATAGGTTTCATATCTTAGATATCGACAGATAATGTTTCCAAGATATTTATTCATCTTTAACTTTGATATAGCTCTGAAAAAATCGCGTTGTTTATAAAGGTTAGACGCAATGATGACAACATTCTTATTATTTACCTAAATTTTACGTATTTTTAACAAAATCTCCCATTGCACATGTGCACGTAGAACATAGCTAGGATCAACTTGTTAAGTACGACTGTTTTTAATTTTAACAAATATCAAGGTTCGTAGTCTACTGAGTCAGAGGATTTTAGCATTTACTCGTATGCATCGTTTTTGCATTAAAGTCGCTAGATAATAAAAACTTAGATTATATTTCACATGGATCTAAAGATAGACAAAATTACAATATTATATATGTATACAACATTATATATAAAGTCTATAAAAATTACAAATTTATATTTCTAGTTCATTTCAAACAAAATGAACACTTATTTGTTACGCTCGAAAAATTAAATTTCTTAACTTTATACGCTTACATCAAAATCTATGATCAAGTAGATCAATTTATAGTTGCAGTTAATTTTATAAAACGTGCATATCAGTAAATTTAACTTTAAATTAGTGCTTCCATACACTTCTATAGGGAAGCACTAACTTAAACTTACTGTGTATGCCAAATAATTTCACCTGTGTAATGTCACATACAATTTTTTTTTGCTTCAAGCCGTAGCACATGGCGGGATAAGCAAAGAGAACTTGGGAACCTACTGTTAAAATACTCTGTTCCTCGCTTTATCTCGTTACGATAGGAATCGTACCACGACCTGCACTTGGCAGCACTTGGCCTCTTATTTCAATGTACTATAAACAAAAATGTTCAAATATAATGACTATAAAATTTTACCATTTTGAAAACATAATAAATAAAAAAGGCTTTTCAATTTAGTTATCAATCGAAAGTATAAAATGATAAATAAATATAAATACACAATCTATATAAAAAGGAAACCATATATTTTGAAGTACTCGTTATTAGTATTCCTATTTGCAATAGATGTTCGTTTCTATTTAAACATGCTACGGTTTTTTATTAATTGAAACTCACGGACATGAATATGCTTTAGTATGTTTCGAAAAAGTATGAAAGCGCTTCCTGGTCGATATGTTTCAAACTAGATTACACTTTACAAGCCCAATTGAAAAGATTTATATTGTAAAAGTATATATATATATATATATATATATATATATATATATATATATATATATATATATATATATATATATATATATATATATATATATATATATATATATATATACATATATATATACATATATGTTTGTTATTATTACTTTACAGAATGAGAAATTTAAATTCTATTTCAAATCAAATTGAAAATATTCACCAAACTTTCAGGACATCAATTTTGTCAATCAATCTGTCTATACGATCTTATCAATGATTCCTTTTCTTTTTTCCAATCAACAGCGCAAAAACAAATTTTTGTCACGTTTTGTTTAGTAGCGCAAAAACAATACTAAATTACTTTAAATATGAAAGTAATAGAGCTTACAAAAAATCTTGCTGCTAAAGGTAGTATCAAAGATATCTTATTTATACCAAAAGATTTTGATAAAATAAAAAAGCAAACAGACTCATAATTATTATGATTACAAACCCCACACGAAAGTTTCGGTATATATATTTTTTTATTTACTAAATTTAATTACTCTGATTCTCGGCTATGAAAACGAACATAACGTAAAATATTTAATGAAGAAACAAACAATTCGCCACTAGGTACGTTTTAAGACTACGTGGACTGGAATTAATAAATTCCAAGTAAAACCAATTTCAATGTAAACAATTTTGTAATCCTACTCAAACACCTCTGTTAAGTGTATCCGAAAATATCTTCTTTGTACAACTTAAAATGCTTCTTAAAGTAATATTTGTATAAAAGAATATTTTATAGCTTACATTTCCATCTCTCTAAACTATTTGTGCATGTTGAACATACAATAGATGTTTACTTCCACAGAATTTTCACAAAGAACAACTCTCTACGAGTAATACACTTTGTGCTAGTTCAGACAATCATGTTATATTGAACCGTATCGTATGAGTTAGTTAATATTGTACCCGTTAAAAAAAATGATTTACTGTCTAGTGACCTCATGCATTTTGACCCATTATTTAATGAATATTTGCAATTAAATGTATTTAAGAAAAAGTAGTTACTTGTTTTAGTAAAATTATCTTTACTCTTATCCACTTAACATTTAGTAATTTACATATTTTTTATCTATCTAAATCTCTATTTCACGGAAATTCTTTAATAAGAAGAAATTAAAAATCGGTTCTTAACATTTTGGTAAAATTATATCTTTTACAGCAAAGATAGGGCTTAAAAAAGTTACTAACGAGATTTTGTTCATATATCTCCTTTATTTATTTGACAGGTCGCAATAATTATTTCTCTTTTTGTCACACCACTTAATGTCCATCGTTGAGATTTAAAAAATCAATGGTCTGGAACAGTCCTTAATGGTTAAAATAAATCGACGACACTCGATTTCCTATTGGGGTCATCGATACTTTCTCTTGCAACTGTGTAATTTTTGTCTTTTCCCTCACTTTGTGCTCAAGAATACTTAATGAGCGTATGGTGCTTCGCGTTTTTCTATCACGTTTTATACTCTTTTTTACTGTAAATATCATATTCCCGTCAAATATTAGTTGGACAGTGGAAGAGAATAAATTTGAGATCTGTTATTCACATATTTTTAGTTTATTTCCAAAATCATACTTAGATTCAAAACAAATATTGAAAATAACCTAAATGTTTAAAATAATATTGTATGATATATTCAAACAAACCACAAAAAAAAAATAATAATATTATAAACTACTTTCTTACTCTACACTTTCTACTACTTCATATTATGATGTAGCAAAAATTTCCGTAAAAGTCCCTTTATGTAAAAGTCTACCGAACATTGGACATGTTGTGGCTTAAATAAAATATAATTAGTTAAGACTATACGCTCCCCATTTTCCGCCCCAATTGTCAGAGATCAACGCCTCTCTTTATCTTTGTTAACTGGGCGGTTAATGAATGTAATAATTTAATTATTACATTCATTGCTTTGAACAGATATAAAATTTACAAACACTGCGTTAAAATATTACCCCGTCTTATATCTATCTTAAGGCGAAACACATAGATCCATCTAAATTTTAATTTTATAAGATACTAGGTGCTGCCCGTGGCTTCGCCCACGTAGAACTCGATTTATTTCATGATGATAATTAATTAATGTCTCATTGGCCCGATCATGTTGACTACGACCGTTTTCCACCTGCTCCGATATTTGAGCTGCTGTGAAAGGAGCTTGATGTGCAGCCTGCTCCATGCTCTATACATTAAATTTGCGCTTCCAGGGCATGTTTCAAAAACAAAATGAAAAATCAAACTCAAGAAATAAACAAAGAGTTAATTAAGAAGATTATTATTAAATTCAATAGATTGCGTTTTATTACGCAGAACCAAATCAACAGAAAAAAAAATACAAAGAAGAGATTTTATAATTGCACCGTAGTCACAGGCGTTTATATCCAATTGGATATGGCATTTTAATATCGCGATGTAGAATACAGGCAATAATCTAAATAAAATTTAAATTTATAAGGCAGGACATAGCAAAATTATACTCGTATGTAGTATGCACGTATGTATGCACTCATTTTGTATGAAATGACTACAGAGTCTATATAGTATGCCCTCATTTCATACGGTGCATGCACCTGCAAAGTTAAATTTGTCAAATTTTATAAATTTTACTTTTTTTTTGTCCTACAATACTGAAATTGATACGGAAAACTCGGTTGTCAGTGGTCAGTTCCATCCATAACAATGGGTTTGGGTTCGTTTCCCACTTGTGGATAGTGGAACAACACCTATCGTCAAAAACATCATGGATAGATAGTAAGATAAAAATAACAAATATCGATATCTGATTAGAAAGTAAAAACGATAAACACAAACAAGATAATCTTGTGAAAGACGCGACAGGTGTTTTTAATTCTAAAAGAAGCCGCTTAACAGTCTTTGAATCGTTGTCTGTTTACTTCAACAAAGAATATAAAAGATCGTTTTCTTTATCATATTTTAACACGATGTATACAGAGAAATATTTGTCTTTTGTGTTTAAAGTATTCTTTATACCATGAAATACATTTTTTGTTAAATAATATAAAATATAAAATATTATTTATCGATAAAAGTCGGTAAAATGATCTGTTGTTATACACACAAACTCAACGCCACATACTATTAATGGGACTTGAAAACAAAATAAAAATATATATATATATATATATATATATATATATATATATATATATATATATATATATATATATATATATATATATATATATATATATATATATATATATATATATATATATATATATATATATATATATATATATATATATATATATATATATATATATATATATATATGGCATAGTAACAGCAATAATGTGTATGTTACATTTCCTTTTTTCTAGTCTGGCTTAAGTCGTGTCAGATTTAATCCCCACTGGATTCAAAAATTATAAAAGGTAAAATTCATATATTTAAAACAATGTAAATTGGTTCAGCGGTTATAGAGATATGAAATAATTAAGAATATATATTAAGAAAAACGTAACTTTTCCTTGGCAGACGTTAAAAAGAACATCCGAACATCCTCTAAAAGTACGTTATCCCAACTAAGTCTGCAATAACACTGGTCAAAAAAATACACTTTTTATATGTATCAAGATCTTTTTTTCTTCAAACGTTAGAAGTGAAGATTAGTGTTTTAGAAATGAATTCAGAATGTTCCAGATTCGAATAGGTTTTGATGTATAAATGTGAATGTAGTAGGTATATTTTCAATCAATTATATTAGTCTAACTCCTTATATGTACAGCAGTAACAGCTTCGAGGCAAAATTTTTATAGCTACTCGATGGACATTTCTGAGAAAATTGTTTTATAAAAGATTTCTCAACTAATTTCTCTAAATTTTCTAGCTTTTATAAAAAGAAAAGCATCATTCATCAATTACCTAATTTAATGACCCACAAATATCCTCTTTTTATTTTTGCAGCACTTAATTAAGGAAATTTCTTATTTTCAATTGAAGAACCCTAGTGGACATATCAGAAACTTGTGGTGGTTCTGGTAGCGAAAGTTTTTCAGTATAAAGGGTCAACCCTTTTATTAGAGAACCTCTTTTATTAGAAAGGTAAGGATATCTAGTTTTAGTTTTTATCTCTAACTTTAAGTAGTAGTTCCTTTTAAATCAGTGAGACAAACATAGACGAGCAGTTTGTAGTTTCCTTCAACATGGAAATCACAGTTATTTGGACTTAGTCCTGTTTTGTTGTCCAATTGTAAAACCAAATTTCAGTTGATATAACTTGGTTACTAAAGGTGTAAAATTTTATCGCCATGTTTAAAAATTAACTTCACCACAAACGCGTCAAAATTATCATATATAACACTTTCTTGACATTATTTAAGACACATTCATTTTTTTATTGCTAAAACCATTAATTTCTTAGTCTAGGCAACAATGCTCAAGAGATTTATACCGGTAGATAGAAAAATAATTCTGTACACATTTTTGTCATTATTTATTTACTTTTTTTAAATTAAGCTTCTCTCTGAATCGCCAAACTTCTTTTGTCTTGTACTTGTCATTAAGAGCATATATATATATATATATATATATATATATATATATATATATATATATATATATATATATATATATATATATATATATATATATATATATATATATATATATATATATATATATATATATATATATATATATATATATATATATATATATATATATATTGAAATTATTTTTTTATTCATAAAATATGTAAAATAAACCTTCGATAGATTTTCAGTTATACTCACAATCCCTTTGTCAAGCGCAATTCTCAAAGTAAACACGTTTTCTTGTATAAAAGCAATGGAAATGTACTTGACTATGATTGCGTAAACTTATGTTCTATAAAAATATTATTTGTAATATTTACTTGTAAAAGAATTTATTCTAATAACTTAATGAAAGAGCTCGGCTGGAATTTCAACATTTTAAAAAAAAAAGTAAGAGTATTTACTTTAGTATTTAAAAATTAAAAGTAAATATTAAGATTATTCTTAATTATTTTATAAAAAAGTACACAATAAAAAAAACGCCCCTCTTTCAAATCTTCCAAGCGCTTTGACCAACTAAACCATTCGTTCTCACCAAGCTACATTGAAATTCTTATACCCAGATTTTTACAAATTTTCGTTTTTACAATTTTTCCAAAAAACGATGTGTTATCTAAAAAGATACTATCAACATAAATAAGTTGTAACAAGCGTATAAGAATTTTGACGTAGCGCGGGCTTATATGTTATATAATAACTTAACAGTTTTAGTATCTCATGCTGTTAACATAACCCTGTACGTATGAGTTCTACAGGGAAATTTTCAATAAAAAAATTTGCAACAACGGGAGAATTTGTGATCTTCAGCTGTGCGTCACGTGTATTGCGTGAACAGTTAAAGTTATACAAAAATCTTATATGACCGACATAAATGTCTGTCCTATAGCCTAAGGAGGACGTTCTATCAGAATGCGCCCGTGTAGTGATGATGAAATGGATGGATGAAATGATGGTGGACGGAACAATATAGCCCGCTAGAGGGCTGACATGGGTCGCTGCGGGCCAACCTTCCATCGTGGTAATAGAGGTAGAGGGAGACCTCGGACTTTTGAAAACATAGTGTTTAGGTACTGGAGGAAGGTTGAAAAAAGTACAGGACCTATGTCATTCTCATTTATGAAGAAATTAATGTGGACAGACGAGGTGGAAGAGATAGGCCGAGACTGTAGCGCTTGACTCTCTCTGGCTAACCCGCTAGGAATACAATGTGACAGCATGTATCTATCTTCCAAAGATAACGTACAGTAATCATTTTAATGTTTCATAATTAAAACACAGATTTTATTAATTATATATAATTTAATAATATAAAATAAAGTAAACTTTTTTATCACTCTCAGCCTCACATGGCAGATACTCCGTTCCGTAACCCACTTTATTTTCGCTAATATAAAAAATATGACTGTGTGTGTGTGTGTGTGTGTGTGTGTCTGTAGATAATATACGACTATTTCTATTTAAAATTATTTGTCCTCAAAAATTATGATAATGTTGCAAGTAAAAATGGTCACCATAGTGAACAATTACAAATATTTTATTATTTTATATCTACACAACAATCAAATGTAAAAAAACAACCAATGTGATCGGTTTTTATATGATGTTTAGTATATTAAATAAATAATTAGGTTGTTTATGCGTACAAAGCCACTGATTTCTTATAATTCAGCTGAGTTTTCGTAGTTTTTTATCACATAGGAGATCTTTAATTTTTAATGTCAATTGAAAATGCCTAACGCCTTGAACAGCACGACGGCATCTTTTCATTATGTTTTATATTTTAGCTGGACCGTTATGGTTGTTAATCATATGTGCCAGACCATTAATTTCAATATCAAATATGTATATAAAAATGTAATATATATGGAAAATGCTTAATCAACAGTTTGTTGAGCATAATAAACATTTTCATATACATATAAGTAATATAAAATAGTGAAATAGTTAAATAGTCAATGGTTAAATAGTTAATGGTAAACGTATATTAAATGGTTAAATAGTCAATGGTAAAAGTATATTAAATGGTTAAAATGGCATAATTTTTTATCTAGTTCAATTGGATTGGTATGATTGTTGTTCAGATATTCTAGATCTTAAATTTTTCGTACATCATTTGATTACACTCAACATTTTTTATTGTGGACGCACATTTATTTCTTAAGATTTAGCAGGACGAACTGGACCTGGACATGATGCAGAACACAGGGCCGTTCTGCATCAGGTATAATTTCAGGTATAATTGCCTTTTATCGAAAGGCAGCATTGTAATTTGACATTTAATAATAAAATTGAAAATAATGTTTCAATTTGCAAATGGCCCAAGTATTGTTTATTTTCGAAAACGTTAAACAAAGCTATCCAGTGTTTTTGTTGTATTATTTAATTCGTTTCTTTTGCATAGACACTTTTCTTCATAATTAGCACAAATTGAAAGTAGTGTTCTAGAAGTGATTCGTCGAACTATAACATCAAAGGAGACATTTTATACAGGGACATTTGATACAAGGATTATCTGTTCTTATAAAAGGCAAGTGTAAAGTGGAACTATGCTATTTAGTTAGATTTGTAACGCTTATAATTTTGTATTCAATTTATATTTTTTCTTCAGGTTTTCCATGTTATAAAATTGATTTAAATGTTGGTGATATGAGTGGAGTCAACGAAAGAGCAATATTAATTTTGGAAGATTCTAAAGACAAGACAAGAAATGGTTACTACATTAATCTACTTCACTGCAAGTAAATAACTTCAGAAATGTTTCTTTTAAAACACAAAACCTTCAAACAATATTGAAGAAGAAGATAATATTATAAGGAAGAAGGTTGGCATTAATATTGTAATACAAATATGTATTACAATCTATTGTAATTAATATACAGAAATACTTTTTGTTAAAAATGTTAATATGCAATAAAATGAAATATAAAGTGTTTATTCAAATTCAAAATATTCTTTATTCAAAAAGGCTTTAGCAAGCACTTTTGAATCGTCACAACATAAAATTACCACCGGCTCGGAATGCAGTTCTGCTGAGAAGAGCCGGCAAGAAACTCAATAGTTGCTCTTTTCAATATCGAATAAAGTCACAATTTCATTGTTTAATACAATAGTGATTATCCTGCATGAAATTCAAATGACCTTAATTAAATACATTTTTATCATTCAAATATTCTTCGACAGTGTAGTACGCTTTCTTAATTAACATTACTTTAACATTTACTTTAAACTTCTCTAGTGGCAAATTCAAAATACACTGCGGAATACTATTGTAGATACGTATACTCAGATCCATAAATGACTTATTTACTTTTTGGAGGCGATAACTAGGCGTCACAAGTTTGTCCTTGTTTCTCGTCCCAATCGTGTGTCTGTCACTGTGTTTGCTATAGCACTGAATATGTTGCCGGACAAACAAAATATTGTAAAAAATATATTGAGAAGCAACCGTAAGAATACCTGTATCCTTAAAAACATCTCGCAGAGAATCTCGAGCTTTAAGATTATAAATAGATCTCACGGCTCTTTTTTGCAGTATAAATATTGAATTAATTTCGACAGCGCTGCCCCATAGTAGCATCCCATAAGAAAGAATACTATGAAAATAACTAAAATAAACTAGTCGGGCAGTATTAATGTCCGTAATTTGCCTTACTTTTTTAACTGCGAACGCGGCTTTGCTGAGTTTATCTGCGAGTGTTGCAAGATGGGAATTCCACTGAAGCTTGGAATCTATAGTTATACCTAAAAACACCGTTGATTCCGTCACCTCGACAGGTTCACCTTTAATAGTAAGATAAAAATTTTGTTTTCTAACGTTAGGTAACGAAAATTGATTAAATTATACATTTAGTTTTTTTTGCATTTAACATAAGATTATTAACGTCAAACCAATGAAGAATATGCGATAAAGCAATATCATTCGTCAAAGTTAACTTTACTTCTGTCAATCTTAAATATTAGAGAAATATCATCAGCGAATAGTACAATGTCGCATAAATTCTTTGCATAAAATGGTAAATCGTTTATATATAACAAAAATAAAAGGGAACCGAGAATAGAACCTTGTGGAACGTCCATTCTTAGAGGAGATCCAGACGATTTTACATTATTTATATTAACCTTCTGGATTCTTTGAGTTAAATACGAGGCAACAAGGACAAGAGCTGCGTCCTGTATGCCGTAGTGAGAAAGTTTTAATTGCAAAGTTTCATGGTCTACACAATCAAAGTCTTTGGATAGATCGCAAAACACTCCCAACTACATTTTGCGATCTCTCCCATGCGTCATAGATGTGCTTGAGAAGTGCAGCACCCGCATCTGTCGTTGACTTGCCTTTGGTGAAACCATATTGCTCACTATGTATAGAATTGTTCCTATGTATAAATAGTGAAATCTGGTCAAAAAATATTTTTTCAAATATTTTGCTTAATGATGGTAAAATCGATATTGGTTTTTATTTATTAGTTTCATTTCAGTATTTATATTTTATTATTATGATCACACCAGAAATGATTCACAGTTTCAAAATCATTTGAAAGTATTGATGTTTAAATCAATATTTTCATGATTTTGAAAGAGTGAATCTTTCTGATTTTGCATAAAATAAAGGGATTATAAAGGGACTTTATGAGAATAAAGCCAAATTTCAATTTTGCCGCCGAGAAATTTGACAGATTAGTTTCCGTGGGATTACGGATGGTGGCAGCAGTGGCGATTTTTGTCCCCCACTTTTTTGTATGAAATCGACACTCTTCCCGTAGGGTAAATGTGCTCTATGGCTGTACCGTCCAGCAATGTTTTCAGCTTGGGAGTTTTCCCCAAAATTTAGGGAAAAATTTAAGTGAGACAGTGAAAAATTATTTAGGGTATTTTTTAAGGAAAACAACAGCTGGAATAAGAGACTTTATTAATAAGAATGTTTTGTTTTAGCTGTCTTTATAAAAATAAACTATACTAGAAAACGTTTTTATATATTCATTATATAGAATGTTCGTGGTAGCTAACTAAACGTCTAAAGCAAACAACTATTAGTAAACGAGTAAAATTTTAATTAAAAGATATTAATAAGCATTTATTCTTCATATATGTGCACTCTTATTTAATAAATGAAGTTAAAACTTTTATAAAACAATAAATAATGCCCAAAGTTAAGATCATAACGCAAACTAAAAGAAAAAAGAAAATTTCCTATATTTCTAGAAATATCAATTAAAATAATAGAATAACAGAAACGAAATCAAAATAAATACAAAAAAACAAAATAACAAAAAGTGTAAAATAAAAAAACAAACAAAATGATAACCAAGGCTTGGACAATGTCATTAAGACATTGAGACCGCCGACTCCCAACTGAGCCAATACATTAAGTCAATTGCGAATATTACATATTTATATAAATTATTAATTTTTAAATATTAGATATTTTTACGTATAATTAAACAATAAACAGCTTTAAGTAGATTTTTATTTCTTACTAGCTGTCCCGGCAAACGTTATTTTGCCATAAAAAGGGAAACATTTTAAATTTGTTCAACCTTTATCACCAAGGGGTTTGAGAAAGTTAAGAATTGTTTATAACAACACCTTCGCAAATAATGTATTATTTTAGAACAAATTGGTGAGCATAAAAAGCTAACCTAATAAGATAGATATATCCAGTCGCGGACTTTTTTAAAAAACTTTAAAAGGAGAATCGGAATCAGAACATTTCTATCATACATGATTTTTGCGAAACCTTAACCGTTTACGCAACGCACGCAGCGGAAACTCAATTTGGAAAAAATCCCCCGTTTTAGAAACATTCTTAATTGGTGCTCCGGTCCTATTGGTCTTAGCGTGATGATGTATAGCCTTCCTTGATAAATAAGCTATCTAATACTGAAAGAATTTTTCAAATCGGACCAGTAGTTCCTGAGATTAGCGCGTTCAAGCGAACAAACAACTCTTCAGCTTTATAATATTAGCCTATGCTAATATTATAAAGCTGAAGAGTTGTTTGTTCGCTTGAACACGCGTGAGTTCAAGAAGTAAAATATTACGTTACGCAATTCAGTATAGATAGTACTTGCAACGACATCTATATGTCGTTGCAAGTACTATCTATACTGAATTGCGTAACGTAATATTTTACTTCTTGAACTCACTAAATTAATCATATCTTTTGATATAGTGACCCGATTTTGATGAAACAAAGACTAAGTTATACCTCAAGTTGCGTATATTTTTTGTTTATAAACATTGTCTGCGTTGAATTCGTAGATTTTATGTGATGTGCGCACAAACAAACATACAAACAGACAAACAGATAAAAAATTCAAAATTGATGGAAATGGGTTCTGTTACTTATCTTTTCACACGCTGGCTAATTTTTTTTTTTCAATTTCTTCAATGTACAAAAATTACTTTTTTACAGATTTATTATATGTATAGATATAGATTATTATGTTACTTTTATTTTAATACTTTAAAAGAATACGTCATTGTCAATTTACATAATACAATACAAAGTAACTGTATGTACTGTAATTTGTAAATTATAAATAAGTGGATTCATCAATTATTTATAATTGACAAATTAAAGTATCCTTGGTTACTGTAAATAATTGGGGTGGAGAGTGAAAACCGAACTTATATTTATTATTTAATATTAATATACCTATAGAAGAGATAGAAATCCGACTTAATATTTATTATTTAATATTAGTATACCTATTTCTACGTTTTTTAGTATAAGTAATTTAAACGTTTATGACTATTATAATTTACAATACTCCCTAATATACGATTTTTTTATGACGTATTATTTACGATCCTTGCATGCAAAAGACGAGTGATGAAAATAGTCTTTATATATCTCCTTCCTATTTTTATCCAAAACAATGTTGTCATCTTAGCGCTTCTAATTCATATTCGTTACGACGTGTACCACTTACGATGGCCTAATAGCAACTGAATCAAAAATTGGTTCGGTTCGCCATCCGCACGATCGAACATAGTTCGGTCCGAACCACGTACTGAATTAAAGTTGCTCCGCACAAGCCTGTCTGAAGTGAAGTTGGTCCGCACCACCTTTTTTTCGGCGAACCGTGCTACACACGATCAAACATGGCTCGATGGCGAACCATGTTCGTGGTGCGGTTCGGTCGTCTGTTACGGCTATTATGTTATATAAAATAATTCACAATTTTATAGGCCTACTCAGTAAGAAAGTACAGTATACTATATAAAACTTATTTCATGTATAGAACAGGTAAACCAACGTTAAAAGATGCGCAGAATGCATTGTAAACTTCGGTCTTGATATGTAAGTATAGTGAATAAGATATAAGAAGAAACTTTTTGTTCAAACTGAGAGTGAGCACAACAATGCTGTTACAAAGTTTATTGACAAGTTAAGATCGAAAGGAAAGTTGTACGATCACTCGAAACCACACACTGCATATAGCAACAGAGACTAACACATTCAATTATAAGTCACAACAAAACATGTGATTTACTTATCTATTACTGAAATATTTCAATACTAGTAAATATATACTTTTTTATATAGTAATGAATTAAATTATTGACCTCGCGTAACATTCATCCTTATTATACGATTACTATAATATAATTAAATACTTAAATATTATAGATATTAGGAATTTTTACTTCAAAAAGTATAAGAGGAAATTTCTATCCTTATAGGATCGTTTTGCTATGCGTTTGTCAAAACCATTTTTCTCAACATCACATGGAAGTATTAAGGCAAAATTTATATGAACTATTCTAGTCTACGAACCGTATAAAATTTTTTACAGGAGTCAGAACTTTCTATACAAACCAAAAAATAACGAACCACGCCACGAAACGCCCCAAATAATTTTTATTAAAAGCTAGTTAACTGATATGGATATGTTTACCATTTTTTATTGAATTATAAGTATGAGGCCTGTCGTGGGGTGGCGGCACAACTGTGTGACTGTAATCGACAGGTTATGGGTTCGATACCCACTCGAGGAAATGAAATATTTAATATTTTCAATTTACATACTTAATGAGTTCCGCCCATCAATACGCAATGCCTCAAATTCGGCGGAAAGTGGGGAGCGGAAGTGGAACGGAGTGTCTTAACACTAGGTTCCCAGGTCTCTCTGTCTATCCAGCCGTGTGCGGGATACAGTGTGGAGCTGAGAGGGAGAGAGAGACTACCGTGTTTATCGTAGCTAATTGTTTAGATTGTTTTGTATTTTCTTCCGTGTCATGGGAGGATGCTGGCAGATATTCTTTATGTTTTACTCTTTCGTCTATCTGGTAGGACATTTATTCTACATCGATCTCTACGGTGTTATAATCTTTCTGAGGATGCCTCTCAGTGATATGTTTTTATTATTTTTAGGGCCTTCAAACAAGTCTCTATGTTCTTCACTGTCTTCTCAATGTTCGCCATATGTCTACATGGTTTTCTGATTTCATAGCTCAGCCAATCTCTAAATAGGTCTGTGGTTTTGTTGGTATTATGAACGACCTCTCTATATTTTCTTAGTATACAAATAAGTCGTTATGTAACTCAGATTTGTTTTAATTAAGTTTGTACAAAATTTTCAAAACAAAAAGGAGAGAGTAAAGAGAATATAATTAAATTAAAAAAAACAAATATTTAAATATCATACTCCACTATGTAAAAAACTCGACAATTATATAAGTCTAACGTTAAAAATATATAATGCGGTTACCTACACTTAGATTGAGAGCTTACTAGCTCTCGCAGATTTCTTTTGATTTTTATGTTTTATTATGTAAATTTTAAAATCATATTAAAATATTAAAATATTTGTATAATCAAATAAGATAATTAAAATCATTAATACCTTTAACCTTTGTCGATGTTATTCGAAAAAGATATCTATTCGAAAAAGATATCTAATATTTAGATTTTTTTATTTTTTCGACAAATACGCACAATATATTCCACCATGTACAATTTGATATTAATCAATACGGTATAAAAGTGATAAATACAGATACATGCAGAGTTTGCAATCTTCATTCAGTCAAGTTCAACCAAAAGAGGAAAATTGTAAAAGTAGTATTATTTAATTGATTTTTTATAGTTTTTAAGTTAACTTAAATTGTGTTCAATACAATTGATTAGTAGTAAACACTATAGTAATAAAAACAATTATTTCTTTCGTTTCCTTCGTATTTCAATTGTTATTTTGATACATATTTCTTACAAGCAAAAAATTAAGAACACTGCGCACTCAGCTGAAATAATAACTGAAGACAGACGTTGCCATGCCGACAAATGGTATCATGGCTTCACAACGAATCACGAGCACCCAGATAAAATTTCTATTGTTTTGCTTTAAAACGAAAAACAACTAGTTTTGTTCATAATAAACAACAAAGTAATTATACATATACATGTGTTGCCAGGTTAAATAAATAATTATTTTACATTTTAATATAATTATTCACTCAATTTTTCGAGACGTGACGTGAGAAAGCGTGTTGAGTAGTTTTTTTTTTGTTTACTATTGATACCTTTTATGAGTAGAATAATTTAAATTTTGCATATGCAAAATATGAATTTATAAATAACTCATTAAAGAAACAATTTTATTGCAAATATTTTTACATGCTTACTTTATTTTGACAATTTCTTTCTTAGTAACTAGTAACACTGTATCCCGTATACCTATAGTAGGGTAAGCCAAAAGAAACTTGTATTAACAAACTGTATGTGTATCCACTTTCCGCCCAAATTTAACACACCGTGTGTTAATTTGCAAAACTCACCATCCCACTTTGTCTTATCATAATTAGTAATACGTTTACTTTAAAATATAATTTTAACCCAAAATTTCGAGAAGAACGTACAATGGTAAAGATTGAAGGAAACCTTTATAAATGATTTTCAGTTTAATAACTTTGTACTCACGGTGTAGCTGTTTGCAATAAGTTTTCATTCGTTCGCTTCTGATTCGATATAATAATTGACGATTGTGGCTTTGTCGGAACATTCAAACGTTGCGCCATGAAGTTAATTCTGTTATTTGTTGCTATAATGGCAATTTATTTCTTCAAAATAGAGCCAAAGCTATTAACACTTTCACGTTGCAATAATTTTAATACTATGCTCGACATGTAATTTCTAAAGTTCTATAAGAGATTATTAACTTATTCATACACATCATATCATATATTTATTTTTATAATTTATTGACTATGTATGTACTCTCTCTTTTTTTTCAATTTTATAATATGTACCTATGTTCATGTTCATGTTTAATTAAAAAGGTTTTTTCGTATTCCAAGCGATGGGATATTACTAAAACAATCGTGTAAAATTATTAAAGTATAGAAAGTATGTATGTAAAAAATTATATTCTATTATAGGCAATCTTATTGATATTCCCAATAATACGCAATGCATTATGTAAAAAAATGTAAATAAATACTAAATCATGTAATAATTATAGCAAGCGGAATGATAAGTATGCAGAATAATTTAATACAAATGTAATTTAAATATATATTACTGTATATATAAAGTTTTGTCGTGCGAGGGAAATCTTCCATTTTTTTATTATATTTTTTTTATTCTGGCGTCAATAATTCATAAACTTAACGATAAAGATTACAAAATCGGCGAGGGATACTGAAAATATAGTATTAAAAGTTGTAAATACTAATTTAAAAATATGTTTTTAATAAAAATAGACCCGTGAAATCATATGAAACTTGTACAATCTTCATGAACCTATTATTATTGTTTTATTGCACTGCTAAAACTACTTAATTGACTGTAAAACCATATATGACGGAATTGGTACTATTTTAAAATACAGTAATAAGTAAGTATAGTGCACAGGTCTACAACTTTGCTCCCGCCGTTTCTTTTTAATTTTAAAAATCATATACAAAAAATGGTATCTTATTTATGTTTCAAAGTATTGTCCGTCACTTTCCACTACTTTTGCCCATCTTTCAGGCAACAAACGAATCCCGCGTCGGAAAAATTCTTCATTCTTTGATAAGATCCAAGAATCGATCCATTCTTTCACTTTTTCTAAAGAATCGAAGCACTGGCCCGCCAGGATGTGCGTCGCTTAGGGTTGTCGTAGTGCACCCACCCTTTTCGTTTTTGTCTTTCAAGCAGCTGTTCACAAGCAAATAAACGTCGCTCAACATCTCTTGGTTTCCACTGATACGGTACCCAGTATCCTTGATTTTGGATCATCCTC
The DNA here is from genome assembly GCA_019049475.1 of Eueides isabella. Taxonomy (NCBI): domain Eukaryota; kingdom Metazoa; phylum Arthropoda; class Insecta; order Lepidoptera; family Nymphalidae; genus Eueides; species Eueides isabella. The sequence goes on from CM032387.1 coordinate 10,048,926, forward strand.
AGCTGTTTCAAGCGTTTTGATACTGCTTGCTGAGTTACTCCCAATGATTTTGCTAGCGGTTCTTGAGTTTGGCACGAGTCTTCATTAAGTAAAGCCTCCAGTTCATCATCTTCAATAGTTTTTTCTCTGCCACCCCTATGCCGATCTTCATCAACAAAATCACCGCTTTTAAAGCGTTGGAACCACTCGCGACACGTTCTTTCACTAATAGTATCATCACTATAAGTACTTGAAATAACCCGATGAGCCTCAGTCGCCGATTTTTTCATGTTGAAATGAAAAAGTAAAATCTCCCGCAAATGACGTGAATTCGGTTTATAAGTTGACATATTTAATTAAGTGTAACTATATGACGCAAACAAAACTTAACTAATATCGATGTAAGGTTATAGTTATAGATGTCAAAACTGATGGAAAACATAAACTATTACTGGCTACTAGCGCCATCTTTTGGAAAACGGCGGGAGCAAACTTGTAGAACTAATAACAAGCGGATATTTTACAGACCGGTGTCTGTAAAATATCTGCCGGTCAGCAGATTACAAATGAAATGAGACAAACTTAGCGGAATACTCAGCTGTTGTTAGTTTTTGCCTGAGCAGTAGCCTAACTTCTCGTCTAACGTCTCGTCGTCTGGTAAGAACTCTGAGACTATACATGGTACATAACCCCTTTCTGAAGCCAAACTGAGAGGGCTCTAAGATATTTCTACTTTCCACTTTTCATTCCAGACGATTTTTTAAAAGCCGTAAATTTTGTTAAGACAGGTGCTAGGGCAGGGTCTGTAGAAAATGGAATCCGAAGGACCTTTATTTTCTACGTTAAGGGATGAGAATGACAATTTGGAATTTTCAAGATAGTGTAATATTGCCAGATTGAAACATAACGTTAAACAAGTTTAAAAAATAAAACTTAGAGTTCTCATTTAGTCAAGAAATAAAAGAGTATGAAATACTATCTTCACCTGGACTAGTATCACCTTTATTCGTGCATCCAATTCTGAAAAAAGTTTTCTAGGAATATGTAATTAGGTCAGCCGCAGACAAGATGGCAGAGACAAAACGATCACAGCAAAGAATGATATTGTCAAAATTAGCGGATTCAGTAGGCGTACTCATTCCTTGGCTTGGTTAAATTTTGAAGAAGAATTTAGAGAGAAAGGTCTATTATGCATTGAAATAAGTGTAGGGAAATGATCACTACCATGCGTATATGGTAGAACTTACCATGATAGCTGGGAAGCAAGAGAAGGGGAGGTTAGAGAAAGATTAACAGCAGTCCTAGGATTCTGATTTGGATTAACCCTACCAGTCGGAGAACCATCATTAAGAATGCAAAGAGCTACATCATCAAGCATGTCTACCAACAAAGGAGATAAACCATCACAGTAATAACACCCCCATTAAAAATCGATGAGGATTAAAATCACCTAGGACTAGGGAATAATAGGACTAGGGATCAAAGAGATAATAGACTTAAGCTCAAGGAAAAGAGAGGAAGAAAGATGAAGGATATAAACAGATAGGAAGGAGATATTGATAGGAAGGATAAGAATAACGGAATAGGGAGAAGAGTGCTAGATGAGGATAGCACAACCTCCCGTACCCGTAATTTCTGTTCTTCCTCAAAAAGGAGAAACTTGATACCCTAAAGCGGGAATCAGGCACCAGCTATATTTCCGAGAGAGCAATAATAACAGGATTATAGTATTAAGTAATTCGTGCTTTTGAACCAAATATTTTTACTATTCCATTGTAGGAAGTTCAGTGTTGCCATTTTTTATTATTATGAAAGTTGTTAGTAGATTTTGGTCAACATTGTATGGTATAGAGAGACTTATCAGAGGATCTAAAGATACTTTCAATGGTTTTAGTTGATGCAACCAATAGATCTTTCTATTGGACTATCAACACCTTGGTTTAATTAAGAAGGGACGAGAGATATTCGGCATTTAAGGCTTGATGAGTTTTTCTAATATGTCCCTTTGCTAAAAGAGCACGGGAACGATACGGGAATATGGTAAAGTCCCTATCAGGCAACTTTTGATTACGGAATGTAATAGTCAGAATCCATGTAGTCACACCCTTACTGACGCATTTTCTATTTAACCATCTTACTTTCGTCTCCTATATATAGGTGGTATACCACCTGAAGGAAATTCCAAAGACATCTCTTACAATACCTATTGGAGTGATATTGAAACTACGGATAACTGTCACATACTTACTTATGTAAGTTTGTACTTAGAATGAGATTGGACAAAAATAAATTCGCTGTAGTAGCTGTTGAGAAATCAACGCTGATTTTGCTGCGACCAAGATTTTTCATACCATCACTGGTGATGTTACCTATTATATGTATGTGGAGAAATTAACCTAATTCTCAGCAGTGTCTAGAGTTTCTTTCGGTACATTTGCTATAAATGGGCCTTTGTGCAAGGGTGTATATATGAATTTTGTATTGACGGAGTAGCAGTGACTGGGTCGATTATTATTTTTTGAATAGATAGATGCTTTATTATGTGAATATAGGTCAACACCTTGCTTTTTCTATGTTGTCTCGTGTGAATTGAATATGCCACCACCAGTATCAAGGGGATCAGGTGGATGCTCAGTGTCCATTTTGAAATAAATTTAATAAATAAAACACCACAGACACTCACAACAACCAAACACCTTAATACTACCGATCTCCTTATTAAACAACCGCACTTTCCGCTAAAAATATAAGTAAAAATAGCAATAACAAACACTCACAAATACGTGTGTTAACCAAAACAAACGTCAGCGAACTTATTTTAATCTTAATTAAATCTTTGTTAAAAGAAGCTTTGACATTATAGCTGTCGTAACATGACGTGTAATGATAAAGTTAACACAAGCGAAAGCAAACCGACCGACTGTGTTACCGACTTCCAAATGTCAGAGTAATTTTTCGTTTTTACTTCCATAAAAATAAAACATTGCGGATATTAAAATATTGCGACATTAATCTTATTTATTTTTATGGCAATCTGGACTGGAACAGCTGTGTCTGAGTACTCAATATTACTAGACTTAACATTTAATATTTTCTTACTTTATTTATATGAATTACTTTAAAACCTACAATATGATTGACAGATTTCCTATATAGATGTATACCTACGTGTCTTCGCCTCTAACTTTTAGCCACTGACATTTAGTTTAAACGCTTTAAAAAGAGTAAATTTTTTAAGTTATTTTCGTGTTACTTTTTTTTGAGAGAAATACTTTATAAAAACTCAACGAGTACGTAGCCAATGTATTAAAAATTAACCAACGCTATTAACCATCAATTATTTAAAAAATCACTAATGTACAGACACTTTCGTTACCCACTGTCCGCTGAATTAGAAGCATTCTAATTTGAAGAACAGAACTTAAGGCTACGCTTTGTCTCATTTCGAACGAGAAAATAAAAATATAAAGTATTTTATTTCCTCGAGTGGGATCGAACCCACAACCTGTCATGCACAGTCCTTATGTCCCTGCGCCACGACTGGCCTCTAACTATTAGGTAATTGTGTTACGGAATTGTATTTATATATTTTCATTACTTAAAAATAATTACTATTAAATAATGAAGTTATACGCATCAGATTAATTGAAGTCATATAATAAACACAATGAATAAATAATATTTTTTTATCAAACTTCTCACGTTTCGCCCTATTGAAATTTAATAATGAATTTATAGAATAATGGCTTCTATACTTTACCATCGCTAAGCGAATAAAACGTCCTTTGATTTTCGTTGTGTTTTTATTTTCATGCTGGAATGATCAATGATTAGCCGACTGGAAAATTATTTCTTTAGAGAATATTTTTTTAATAGACTAAATATCTGGTAGTAGTATGTATTGTTTATATTTTAATACTTATATTCGGTTTCTAGACTTTGATTAATTCAGATTATAGTGTTTTTAAATATATTCATACGTTATTTACATTATTATTAACAAAAATAAACTTTAATTACTTTAATGTGTTCGTATATCTCTCATACTCCTAATTTCTGTGTAATATACAAATATAATAAATGTTGATTAGAAAAGAGAAAAAGAAAATAGATTTCTAAGTATTTACTTTTTGCTAAAAATTATTATAGATATTTTATAATATAAAGCGACATAGCATCACTAGTATCTTTTAATTAGAGATATTAATGTATTAGCCTTAGAAACGTTAATAGTAACATATAAATAAGAATACCATGAGTTAGTTTGTACATAATAAACATTTTATTAAGTTACAATAAATGGTCATCCGCTTTACTGACCCACATATATAGGAAAAGGAAACTTATGCCATAAAATATTTAGCAATTATTTTACCTCTCATTTATATAAAGTCTTCTCTTTTATATTATAAACACATGTATATTATAAATATTTTGATTTAACATATTAGGTTCTCATTAATATAATAAACATATTAAAAAGACGACGTTACTCGTACCTCGTTTATAAATCTAATAGATTTTTAACGCAAACGCTTTTTAGATAATTAAATAATGCTGTTCAAGCGGGCAAAACCGCGGACGGGTCGCTTGTTTTATACAATAGTTATATATCAGGAAACATATAAATCACTTTATCAACCAAAAAGAATCTTTCACTTCGTTCAGCTCGTTCAGCTCGATATATATTTTTTATATTTTAGTAATATTATGACTTTAATAACAACGAAACCTAAATATTCATTTTACTACTGAACATTAAGTTCCTACGGACCACTCGCACAATTTCAAAGATGGTTATACGACGTGCGTAACTATGTAAAATCATTTGAGGGCCTTCCTTTATCTTTGACACAAAAGAATAGAATTTTCCTGGGAATTATCCTTATGTTATATTTTGTTGTTTTACTTGTTTTCTATTTCTTCTCTCATTTCTGTTACAAAAAACCTTATATCAAATTACATTTACAGGCAATTATTTTATAGAACTTAGATGTCATAGTTAATATAATATAATAAACTATAAGATTCGCCTTGCTCACTTCGCTAGTAAAAAACTAAGATTAAAATGTATTCAGCTTACAATAGCTCAAGCGTTTGATTTGTTTGTAATGTAGGCATTAACGCGATTGTCTCCTTATAAAGGGCGTAGCTACCGCCATATCGCCCGCATCAATGATACAATACCTCCGAGATACTGGGGGCCCTAACGTGTGTAAGCAAAAATTTGTAAAAATGTTATCCACACTGTCACTTAATCCCTTCCTCCCTGGAAAAACTACTTGTAATAAAGATACCATACGTGCCTTAGAGATTTCATTTTATAAACGATATAAATCAAAAAAAATATCTACATCGGTAATTGGAGGAATCTTTCGGTTAAGTAATTAACTTAAATAATTTTTACACGTTTTTTTTTTGCTTCTGAAAATATTAAACACTTATTTTCTCGCTTTGGTAACAAATCAAAGCGCGGTGTTGAGCTCCGCCGCCCGACATGCAATACCTCAAATTCGTACGGAACGAAATGTCTTCACACTAAGTTTCCACATTCTCTCTACTTACCCTATTATGTGCTATATACAGCGCTAATTTAGAATTTTACCTTTACAATTTATGATATGTACAGATATCATAAGTTTCAATATTTATTTACAGAATATTTGCATTTAGAAAAAAAACTTTATAATTTCTATTTCATCTTATACTATTATCGATTGTTCATGGCTTCCCAAATATACTACAGCACGATATAAATATTTATTATCTAGGTCACTTTTAAGCAAATTGAAATGGATTGCTTGACAGAATTATTTGTAATAATACAAAATAATCTTTTATGGTTATGTATTAAGTTGTCATAAAATATAATATTATATTGTGAGTTTGATTAAAAACGTCTGCTAAAATATAGAAATGTCGATTCTAATTCTATTCTTTATTTATTTTGGACAATTTGTCTGTTAGTGACACTAATATTGAAGTAGATCCTGGGAATATTTTTTTCTTAAAGATGTAGGCGTAATGAACCATTTGTGTGTTATTCAATGGAGCATCTTGTTTCGTTCTCACGCACTTTTACCTCCGTCTTAACAGGTTCAGAGGAGCGTAAAAATCCTTTTTCTAAACCCTTTTAGGATATAAGGAAAAGAATAGCTACATAAAAGAAAACCGACAAGCCGCATCGCTGTAATCTAATGAAAGCTTTATCGGACATATCATGTGTGCATTCGTTTAACATGTCAAGACACATATCATATCGGTCTGACCTTAAAATTAAACTAAAAGCATAAAATATCGTATTATCTGCTTTATACAATATAATAAGCCCACAGGATATAATACCTATATTAAAATCTTACCTCACAATTGCTAGTAATTCAAATAATGTAAAAGATTTTTTGTTTTCTTTTCTAAAGTAAGACATTGTCGAGTAACTTTCTATAAAAATCTTAATCGTTTTATACAAATTCAATCATTTGGTGGATAAACTTTCAAGATTACTTGTAATTCTCATTATTGAAGAAATGAATAACATAAGATAGTTTCAGTTTCTGTTAATGTACATGAAATGTATTAACCACATAAAATGTTATTTTAGTAGATTTACATTTCAATAATGAATGAATAAGTAATATTGAAGTGTTTTGACTTTTTCATGTAGGAAGGATTTCATGTAGAAGGATTCCTTATTACCTTTAAATATTGCTACGCACAGTCGGAAACCTTGAAATTTTGAAATATATAAAGGTAAAAACATTTACAGAAACTTGAAACAGTGCTACGTGATCATTATATAAATATAATCCAAAATAGAAATAGCTTTTTCTGTACTAAACAAGGAGGATTAACTTACTAATTTAGATAATTTTGGACCTTGCCTCAAAATCAAAATCAAAATCAAAATATTCTTTATTCAATTAGGCCATTTAAGCACTTTTGAATCGTCAAGTTACATATAAGTGTCTGTGGTGTCAGTCCTTACAGGAAGCTACCACCGGCTCGGAAGGCGGGTCTGCTGAGAAGAGCCGGCAAGAAACTCAACAGTTGCTCTTTTCAAAATATCAATTAAAGTAAATATATAACATAGCTTCCTGAGTGAGTACCAACAGCATTTAATCCCACGCACTCTTATCGTTGTAGTATTCTTGAATAGAATAATATGCTTTGCCTAACAATATATTTTTAACATTCACTTTAAATTTTTGAAGTGGCAAATTTAAAATTATTTGTGGAATTTTATTATACATACGTGTACCATGTCCCATAAAAGATTTACTAACTTTTTGAAGACGAAAACTAGGAGTTATCAGCTTGTTTTTACTTCTTGCATTAATATCATGTCGGTCACTATTTTTTAATAAGTTGTGGCTATTTTTCCGAACAAGTATTATATTATCATATATGTACTGTGATGCCACCGTAAGAATACCCGTTTCTTTAAAAAAAAAAATCTCATATTTGTCAGTGTTAATTTGTACAAATAAAATTATTAATGTACATATGTGATACATATGTAATAAAGCAGCAGCCTACAGATCAAATATTAAAATAACAAAATGTATATTTTATCACATGAAAATTACATGACATAAATTAGTTCAGTACAGATAGATCTAGTTTGGTAACTAGGATTGCTTTAAATCACAGTCCTATTAGTACCTATTACAAAATACTCGTAATGTTTTATAGAATAAATTAAAATTAAACTGAATTTTCGTCGTTGTCTTGTGTACGGAAAATGTTAATGCGTCATTCCCTATGACATTATATTTATTCTGTTTTAATGTAAAGGGCCAAGCAAATGAACTTACGGTTCAGCTGATAGTAAATGATCACCACCGTCCATGGCCCCGTGTAAAACCAAAAGAGCTACAGGTGCGTTGCCAATCTTTATGATGGAGGAAGACACGCTTTTTGAAGGTACCCGTACGTTGTATCGACATGGAAATACTAACATATTACGCAAATGAGCGGCGTGTGGAATCAATTTTTTCCGAAACCACACAATTGTGGAGTGCCATCGTGTGAGTCCAGATGATGAGGATGACATTTCATCTTGCGACGTACTATGCGAATAGAAAATTCGACAGCAAGTACCAAGTTAAACAATTGTTCAGAACACTCGATAAATGCAGCAGATCTTTGGACCCCCAAAGATTCAACGGCTCTAGGATATATGCGACTAAATGGTTCAAGTTAATACTGAGGTGTACCAACCCGGAGGAGGAGGAATGAGGCTAACTTGCTTGCTGAATGCTGGCTAAAGTTGCCAAGTATAACCTATGAGAAGACCTTAATCTGACAAGTTCCGGACGGATAGCTCACATGCTTGTCACCGATTTTACCGATATGCTAAGTACCTAGAGGCACGATTGTACTTTCTTATTAAGATTTTTATCTTCGCATCCTTAGTAACAAGAGCCTCTGACCAGGGTTGATACGCCTTACATCTGCCAGAAGCAGCAATTTTGCAGGACGTTTTTCAAACTAAGGTTCTGACTTGCTACCGATTAGGACTACAGAGGAATGTAAAATTCCATGGGAATAGGAATGTAAAATTCCATACCCTGCAGAACCACGTCAGTGACAGCAGCTCTAAGAACATCAGAAGGGAAGCAAACCGGCCTCCTAGAATAAGACCAATAATTTGAACGCTTCTTATACCAATCTATGGACTTAGTGCCAGACGCGATGAGCTGCTGTAACAAGGCACCAAGTTTACGTGTCGTAAATTCGAAAATAGCGGGTTGCTTCAAATGTGGAACATAACAAAGCCATTACCTGAGCATGGACGCAGCAAACTTATCTCTGCTAAGTATAAGTCGACCACTTCGCCAAACCAAAACTTATAAGACATATTTATAAATGTAATACTTTAGTCAGTTTTAAATATATCTTGCAGTTTCTATTAATTGAAACGATTGACGTTCAAAAAACGAAACTTGTAACTTCTTATTTTGAATAAAAATATCTAAATTTGACAAAATTGAATTTGACTGTTTAGCTTTAAGTTACTATAATAAAAATATTATTTAAAGTTTACAATGAAACATCACACTTTTGTATTTATTATATAAAAATTATATGTATTATTGTAGTCAATTATTTTTGCATAGACTTGTGTTTAAGCAAAAATAATTGACTACGATATTATTTGGCAGTTATTCGTGAAGAAACTTCAGTCTGATTTAATGGATTAATCATTTTATCTTCATATTTATGACTGTCATAATCTGATACGAAAATATCAACAACTTTTTGTTGAATATGCATGTTGTTTGTGTCCGCAGGAGTTTGATTGCGATCACGAATGCAGCGGCAACCGACGCCCAAATCAGATTTACCGTTGATTTGCGCTTCTGCGGCAACAAACACACCTCATACGTAATATGCAAGCACTCGTTAATTGTATGCTAACTGAACGTTACTGAAATTGCGTGACATGACAATGATGAAAAGACAACACGTTGACGTTATATGTCAAGCCTATCTGTAAGTAAATTATTCTTTTAAATTTTTAATATTTTGTATTAAAAGTAGTAAATAGGACCTACCAATAAATGTATATGCAAAATATTTTTATCTATATTATATTTCATGAAAAATCTTTTTATCGACATATATGTTTTTATCTACATACATCAGTACATGTAGTCTCAGAATAAATTCCTTTTATCTTCGTTAATTTGTAAATATTACCTCTTGTTTTCTTTTTTTTTTTGTTTTTTTTAGCTTCACGCTATATCCTGCACGAGGCAGGGTAGGCAGAGGAAAACTGGGATACTAATGTTATGACACTCCGTTCCGTTCCCCACTTTCTGCCGAATTTGAGGCATTGCGTGTTAGTGGCAGAACTCAACGCCGCGCTTTGGCTTATTACCAGAGCGAAGGAATGAAACATTAAATATTTAAATTCAAAATATTAAATATTACTTATTTTTCAAAATATTAAATATTAAAATTACTTTAAGTGGCAAATTGCCAGAGCAAGGTCCGAGCACATCGCTAAAATCGGCGAGAAGCTTGAGAGCTATCCGTCCGGAACCTGCCAGTTTTGGACCCTCTCAAGGGCCTCTGGGCTGCGCTTGGCAACTTTAGCCAGCCTTCGCTTCCGCCGCTACGTACAGAAAATGACATCCTGGTCCATACGGTGAAAGAGAAAGCCGGTCTCCTGGGCGCTCTCTTTGCCTCAAACTCGACTATGGATGACCGAGGAACAACGCCGCCAACCATCCCGCGGTGTCAGAGTGCAATGCTTGACGTTAAATTTAGTCAGAAAGCTGTTAGGCGAGCTCTCTCTTCCTTGGACATTCACAAGTCGAGTGGGCCGGATGGCATTTCTCCTCTTGTTCTCCGTTTATGTGCTCCTGAGCTGACACCAGTGCTAACGCGTCTATTTCGGCACTCTTACTCAGTCGGCGTAGTCCCAGATTCGTGGAAGAGCGCTTTTATCCATCCGATTCCGAAGAAAGGCGATGGTTCCGATCCAACTAACTACAGGCCTATTGCCATCACTTCCCTGCTCTCAAAAGTTATGGAGAGCATAATAAATAGCCAGCTCTTAGTGTATTTGGAGGATCACCGATTGATTAACTTTTGTCAGGGTCGCTCAATCGGTGATCTTCTGATTTACCTAACCCACCGCTGGGCTGCGGCTATTGATAGTAAGAGAGAGGGCCTGGCATTTAGTCTGGACATGGTGAAGGCCTTCGATCGTGTGTGGCACAGGGCGCTCCTTGCGAAACTTCCATCCTACGGGTTTACCGAGAATTTGTGCAAGTAGATCGCTTGCTTCCTCGCTGGGCGCAGCATCAAGATCGCTGTCGACGGTTTTTGCTCTAAATATTTGCCCATGAACGCTGGCGTCCCCCAAGGTTGCATGCTGTCCCCTACGCTGTTTCGTCTGCATATCAATGACATGGAGGACTCTAACATACATTGTTATGCAGACGATAGCACTATATATGGGGTGAAAAGAATCTGGTAAAATTCAACCTCCAGAAGACATAAGTCTGCGCGTTAACTGCACAAAAAACTCCATTTGTCGTATCACCAGATTTCAAGAACACTCCCCTTAAAGCCGCGCCCAGCAATAGTAAGTTGGGCGTCAGATTTTCGAACGACTGCCAGTATCGCGATCATCTGGAAAGCAAGGCCAAGTTGGCCTCAAAGAAACTGGGGGTCATCAGCAGAGCGAGACAGTATTTCACGCCAAAACACCGTTTGGCCCTGTACAGGGCCCAGGTTCGGCCTCATATGGAATACTGTTCTCACCTCTGGGCTGGTGCACCCCAGTATCAGCTTGAAACATTTGATCGCGTACAACGTAGAGCCGTTCGAATCGTTGGGGACCCAATGATCTGTGAGGGGCTTGACACTTTGACTTTGCGTAGAAACGAATCTTCACTGTGCGTTCTCTACCGCATTTATCACGGGTTCTGGAGAACTGTTTGACTTGGTACCTGCCGCCGAATTTTCTAACCGCACAGTCCGCCACAAGTTATTGTACCATCCACAACATCTGGACACGTGGCACTCTACTACTATGCGGTTTCGTAGGAATTTCCTTCCACGCACCACACATCTCTGGAACGACCTATCCGCGGCAGTATTTCCGGTCGATATGACATGGGTACCTTCAAAAAGCGCGTCTACCTACACCTCAAAGGCCGGCAACGTGCGCTCGTTTGCCTTGTCTTTTGCAAAAAAAAAAAAATTATTTCCTCCAGATAGATATAAAATATATAGATATTATATAAATACATTAGGTATATATGTAATTGTTCGAATCGTTAAGCACTCATTGCTTAATATATAGAACCGTGAAGGGTGCTTTTATTTTTTTACTCGATATGAAAAACGCTCTGCAGCACTTGTGAAAATGGTGACTCATTTTACAACAGTTCATTTCTGTAAGTATCAAAATTATAGACTGCATTCTTTTTTATATACAAATTTGGAACATATTTTTATAATTTTATCACCAAAGATACCTGAATTGAAAACATGTAACATTAGTAAAATTTAAAAAAAAAATACTTTTTACATTTAAATGGTTATTTAATACGTACTCTATCATCATAATTTAAAAGTTCAACTTTTCTTTTTGCTACTTTTGATTTAGAATAACTATAATATTTCTTTCATTGTAATAAATATTTTTTTCTACGTGAAGTTAAATCCAGTGATAGTTGAAGTTGCCGCGTTGGGTTCGGAGCGGTCGATAAATCAGATAATATGCAAATGGACCGTCAGTTGAATCTACTTTCACTAAATCATCTACGCTAGCAGTGCTTTAGTTCCATTAAAAGATAAGATAGTTTATTTTCTTTTAAAAAATATCATTCCTTTGCATACTATTGGAATAGTTGAAAAGGCATATGTATAAAAGAATTTTATCCACATTTTCGATCATGTTTTTTTCTCTTCTAATAATATGTGTATAAATATTTGAACAATCTTCTCTCTCTATTTCTCATGTTCTTCACTATTTGCCCCTTACTAGTTATCTTACAATAAGTATATGACAATCGTCTAATGAAATGTATTAAAACAAAGGAATTTGGTCAATTCCCGTTTCATAGATAAAAAATGCTCAATTCATCTCAATTTGCAACATATTGAAATAGAAAACTAAAGTTTATAATGGAAAATTGTGTAAATGATATTTAATTTAATTAAATGCTCTACGCTGCATAAATTCATTAAGGCTAATTATATTATTGGACATATAAAGCTCATATGAGAAAAATATATCTTTTGTCTATATATAATAGAAGTAAGAACAGAAGTGTTGATTTAAATATTAAATTTATAAATTTTTAGCTTCATGCTTTATTCTGTACAAGGCTGGGTATTCAGAAGGAATTTGTGAACCTAGTGTTAAGAAACTTCATTCCCGGTTCCGTTCCTCGCCGATTTGAGGCATTGCGTGTTGAATGGTGAAACTCAACGCCACGCTTTCCCTTGTTACCAGAACTATGAAATGAAAGCATTGAATATATTAATTTGTAAATATTAAATATTACACTTCCTAGAGTAGGAATCGAACCACGGGGCGACAGGCCTCAACACTGTTTATTTATTAAAGAAAATAAAATATATTATAACGACAAAAGTATTCTATATTTCAACTTCACACAGTATCCCGCACATGGCAGTGTAGACAGAGGGAACTTGGGAACGTAGTGTTAAGACACTCTGTTTTATTTCTGTTCCCCTTTTTCCGCCGAATTTGAGGCATTGTGCGTAAGCATTCTATAGTTTATGAATGAATAATAGATCTTGGTATTTGTATGGAAATATAGATAACCATTAATATATATCAGAAGTATAAATGTTTATTCGCACATATACTAATTAATTATAAGATTTCTGTATCGAGATAACATTTTATTTGGCAATATTATTTAGCCTAGTTGGCATAAAAAACAATATACTTGCAGTTAAAATTAATGGGGTATTATTTAAATAATAATGAAAAGGAGACTTGGTATACAATCTTATCACACATTTTATCATCCCTGCTTGCTATTTGTAATAATACGTAATTTTACCCAAATTAAAACTGTTGTAATGATAATTCATATGTACAACTTAATCACAAGAACTTGCATCATGCATAAGCTTTTATCACATCTGCTTACCTACTATCCAGTTATCCACTCACGCTATATGCATCGTTGCCAAATTGCATTGGACGCCAATTATTTGTCCCAATCTCGATGTTAGCATTGATTGAGATACAATTTAATTAGAATAATCTCTTTGAACATCTGATAAATTGCTCTGGAATGAAGCGCCAATGGAACTGGGTAATAGGTGGATTTGCAATACTATGAATTAAATCTTAAGTTGGTAATGCAATAATACTCGGCAAATGTAAATTACCACTATAAATACACATTATAATATTATTATTAAACTTAAATCAAGGTTATAATTAATTAAATTTAGCTGAAAATCTAATAACATTCTTAAAAATAACCAGATAACATTTCTTGCATAAAATGCTTGTTAAACCAACTTTCGCAGTATTTTTAAAATATAAGTGATAGCATAAAATAATATCTTTAGCTTAGAAAATATCATAATAGAAGATAACGAGAAACCAATATAATAAATAAATTATTTAATATCTTTATAAACGTTTTTAACTTCTAATGCAATGTGACGTAATTCTACATATATAAAAACTAGAGTGGTTAGTAGTTCGGTTTAATAGCTTTCGTTATTAACGCATGGTGTCATTAGAGCGTCAAGTTTGTGCATATAAATTGCAAAAGGTTTTTGCGGCTTGTTGATACACCAGTGGACGGAAATAGTGCCAGCAAATACTGGTGCCATTTGTTCTGGAATTTTCATTTTATCTTAATCAAATAACGTATTTACTTTATTTAGAAATGTATTTAATCGAAATTTTTTTCATGCATATTTTGTGTCCATTTTCGTATTTATATTGAGGTCCAATAAATAAAAGGTTCGATTTGTATAAGGTCTAGAGACGTCGTAAAAATATTACCCTCAAATGAATAAATATTTTTTCCTAATAACATATTTATTTAGAACCTACAACTACGTCACTCGCCTAAGTAATGCTTTAAAAGTTCCCGTCTTCTTCGTTTTTAAACCTTCAAAGTTAACTTAATACATGATATAATTCGTATTTAAAACTACCAGCTAATGAAGAAATTCTTCAATAGTTTTCCTATGCGTCATTTAACATTTAAAATTGATACAAAATGATACGGTTCAAAGAGAACAGCCTTATTACTCAGTAGACCCTGAAAAGTTCAGTAATTGACATTTACGATGACACTATATAGCTAAAGCAATGCCAAGATCTTGATCACAGAGACATAAATATACAATTACAGCCATAAATATACCCTTACAATGTATATTATATATATTATTATGGTCTTATAGTGTTTGGAAATACTAAAAGTTCGTAATGGTAAAAAAAGACAAGAGAAAGTAGTAGTTTAGAATAACATTTTTTTTTTAATTTATGACTCACTCATAAATCTTTAACATAAATTAAATGTAACGAACTATACGAACAATAGATAGAGTCGTTGCACTAAAACCTATGTTTAGTAATATAGCAAGAAACAAGATAAATATGTGATATATGTATGTGTATTTTAAAATGTGTGACTATAAATTGAATTTGTGTTTAAAATTAGTCATGTAAGACATAATAGCATAACTTCATGGTATTTTGTTACGATGACGTCATAAAACACTGATTTCATGCATACAATTAACTATGTTATTTTGCCGACGTCGGTCTATGTGTTAATACGCCAAGGCTCGGAAGGAACACTCGTAAATTGCGCCGCGATTCGTTTTTCCGCTTCCGCTTTGCCGTTGCCATTACTTCTGTTGCACGTCTTATTCAAATTACTTATATGTTCACTTAATATTTTGTATTTGTACTGGTTACTGTGTCCTATTTTATATTGATTATGCAATTTATTGTCTGACTATAATTATTATTGTAGAGGTATTTTAGCATATGAGTATATATCTCGTAACTCTATATATTATTTGATGCCTAATAGTTCTAAATTTTCTTAAACAATTTAATGCGTCACTTCATCGCGTGCACGTGCCTGTTTGTGTCGATGTCACGTTCTCCCTTAGAAACGCCAAGAACTCGCTTGCCTGCCGCAATGATTGCTGATTATTGACCACAATCTTAAACAAACTAGCAGGTTTGACGTAAGTCGAAAGGTTTTGACTTTTCACCTCTGCCAAAAAGTCGGCCTGCATCAGTCTATTCAGCAATCACCATTTTATCTTAAGTTTACGCTGTTCGAATTTTAACTTTTTCGAAGTTACTTTATAGTCCATAATAAGGAGATAATGTTAGCCCGTAAAGCTTTCACCGGAATTGATCTTACGGCGGGGTACCTCTCTGGTTTACATATAATTAATTCTAAATCTGAATCTGGTCAGCAGATAATGAATTTGGGTTGAATAGGGCCTTCTTCTCTTCTCTTTTTATATGATAAGGGATTCTTTTGGAAGAACGTATTCACGATGGTCAGATTGGAGGCAATACTGGTTCTGAGAATATTTAACCTCTCCTTATTGCGACCATGTCTGACATCGCTGTGAACACTCTCGTACTTCGCCTTACCCACTTGGCTGTTTAAACTCCTCTCAACTAAGATTAGTTCGATAGGCGATATGGCTAGTAGAACCTATTCATATTGCTTTCATGCCTTCTTCTTGGCCCTGTTACAGCCTGTCTGAGCAGCATAGAGGCTAATTAAGTTTTTGGTAGTGCCTTCAATTAGTTCCTTTAACCGCATCATGTGATCATAATGACAGGCAACTTCAAGAAGACTATCCTAAAGCTCTCCAGAATATACTTCCACGTTGTACCTGTTTTTACCTGAAGGTGACCCAGTGTATACAACCCGGTAACCCTGTCCGATGTTATGGGATTTATTGCCCTTTCAGTTAGTTTCTTGGAAGAAAGTACTCCGGACCCGAAATCTCATTAGTACATTTGCCAATTCTCTGCATCGTCCGGTTAGCAAGCCACGTTGCAAAGCGGAATTTGGGTTTGGGCACCGTACTTGATACGGTACCCACGGTAGGAATAGAGCAATGTGCCAAAAGTGTTGTCAAGTGGCGACTTCCTTGCCATACCCATTTTTTTCTTTACTTGGTCCTAAAATAATGAATAGCATTTTTATAGTACAGCGATTACCATCTGAACAAATATCGGATAAGTGTGTGTCATATTAAACTCTAGAAAAATGTGTTCTTTACCGCTGACTGTGGATATACTCATACATGACCTACTTTTATTAAGTATTTATTACTGTATACTGTCTGAAATCGAGTCGGTAAGTGGATTAAGGGGCTTCTTAACTAAGAAAGATAGACAGGTGGTATTTGGACTTTTATGGAGCTTACCCGAAGATGGCGATTGACATTGACAAACATTGAAATGAAACTAAATAAATTTCTTTTATATATGTTATAAGCTTTGGAAATTTCATACAATTACCGTTATACTTCCATGACATAGTTAAAAGAGTATATAGCATCCCTCGAGAATGTCTTCGTATAAGGTGAAAAGAACCTAATTCACTTCATCCCCCAGAAGACACAAGTCTGCGCGTTAACCACTAAAAATAACCCCATTTGTCGTATCACCAGTTTTCGAGAACAAAGACGCACCAACCATCAGTATATTGAACTTCAGCTTTTCGAGCAACTGCCAGTATCGCGATCATCTGGAGAGCAAGGCCAAATAGGCTTCGAAGTAACTGAAGGTCATCAGCAGAGTGGGAGAGTACTTCACGCCAAAACACCGTTTGGCCCTGTATAGGGCCCAGGTTCGGCCTCATATGGAATAGCCCAAAGGTGAGAAGATTGACACTTTGGCTTTGCGTAGAGAGGTGCGTGTGCGGACCCTGTGCGTTCTCTACCGCATTTATTACAAAGAGTGTTCTGGAGAACTGTTTGACTTGGTACCTGTTGCGGAGTTTTCTAACCGCACAGTACGTCACAAATTAATGTACCATCTGCATCATATGGACACGTAGCACTCCACTACCGTGCGGTTTCGTAGGAATGTCCTTCTACGCGCCACACATCTTTGGAATCGCCTACCCGCAGCAGTATTTCCAGGTCGATACGATGTGGGTACCCTCAAAAAGCACGTCTACCTCAAAGGCCGGCAGCGCACTCGTAGCTCCCCTGGTGTGTGATCAGGTGACCCGTACGCTCGTTTGCCTTGTCGTTTTCATAAAAATAGATTTTATTGTAATTCAATATTATTTTTAACATAACTCCATGTTTTATATTTTTACGTGTATGCGATAAATATACCTGTATGCATATATTTAATATATTTTTTACACATAATTACCATGTAAACAATTTAAATATATAAATTAAGCTGTAAAGTAATGCAGCGCACCTGTATCTCCCCTGGTGTTACACAGGGCCGTGGGCGACGGTGATCATTTACCATCAGGTCACCCGTACGCTCGTTATCCTTGTCTTTGTCATAAAAAAGATTTTATCATAGTTCAATATTATTTTTAATATAACTCCATGATTTATATTTTATCGTGTGTCCGATAAATATACCTGTATGCATATATTTAATATATTTATTACACATAATTACCATGTAAACAATTTAATTATATAAATTAAGCTGTAAAGTAATGCACATGAGGCCGGCGGCGCTTGTTAACAAAACAATAATTACGGCCTCCAGAGAACCGCTGAAATTATCTTACATGAGCCTATTATGTCTAATAAAATATAATTAGCCGTTTGAAATGAGCCCGCAAGCCCAAAGTAGTGAAGGCGTTATTTATCCATACAAAATACAATCTATGCATAAAAAAGTAGTGACTCTCTTACCTCCTTCTCTTCTCTCCTTCCCCAGATTGAACCAAAATAGTATAATTTATCACATGACTTTATTTTGAACAAAATTAATCCTTATAGTATCGTATAAGCAACATACTTATACATTACATTGACTTATTATTTATATCAGACTTTAAGGAAAAAAAGATTCCACATGAAACATTCATGCCAACTTGCAATAACCTTTTTCACTTGTTACTCTTGGACAGAGGGCCGTCAGTGATTTACGGGATTCTACACAATAGAGATCAAAGACGAACTTAATTTAATATTGCACAATGTTCATGTCTTATAATTGTTTATGTTTAGAATATGAGTTTTAAGTTTCTTCAAAAATATATGAAGAAAACAATATGACTAATTATTTTGTCTTATTTTTAACGCTGTTTTCTGCACATAGCAGGGTAAGTGGGTAAGTGGGCAGTGTTAAGATACTCCGTTACTGTTAAATCTTTCCTATTTTCTAGTTTCCCATCGAATTCGGAGGCTTGTTGAGTTTTGAACTCAATGCCACTTTACCAGAGCGATAAAAAGAAAATATGAAGTATTTTACTAGTTCACGTGGAAATCCTGTAGTGAATATTGTAGCACGCTCGTGTCTCTGTACCATGAATAGCTTCAATATGTACACAAGTACATAGAACTTTAACGAAACCTTTAATATGTACAATTTGTAAAATAAATGTAGCACATGTTAAATGCATACAATTTATGAAGTTTTCATTCTCTGAACTCTATTATATTTGGAATATTACTAGATCTTTTTATCGTATAAAGACGAAGACTTGGGCAAAATTCCTTTTAAAATTAAGGAATCCTTAATTAATAATTTTACGATGAGCATTACGTGCGGATTATTTCACTAAAGCTTCTAGTTATGAATTGTCTAAAAGTTATTCCTGCAATAATTTGTCATGACTGCTATCATCTATTTAGTAGGTACGTATTGTATTTTAATTTGCTGTTAAAAGATGCATGAATATGCAATGGCATACTGTTTTTATAATAGGCACGACTGGGTCTGAAAAGCACTTTTTGTAATTAACATACTGGTAAACCCCTTTTTCTTTCAATATATGAGGGATGCTTAAAATTTATACCAGGTTCTGCATTAAAAGGATCCATTAAAAGCAATTATTAAGTGCCATACATAATATATAATGTATAAATTAGTATTAAATTTCGAATTACAGCTTGTAATATAAAACTTACAATATTTAAAAGGTTTTCTTCTATTTACTTTAAGTAGGCAGTTCTAATTACATTTAAAGTTTTAGACGTAAAATTTCGTAGATCTGAAGAATAAAATTCAAAATTTTAAATATTGTCTACTTGTATACAGAGTCCTCTCGCGGCGTTGAGTTCCGCCACTTCACCTTGTTTCCGCCATGCACACACACAACACGCAATGCTTCAAATTCGGCGTGGGAAGTGGGGAACGGAAGTGGAACGGAGTGTCTTAACACTAGGTAGGCTCCAATCTTATAAATTGTAGACTTACTATTTATTTAATCATATTAAATCATTCAATCATTACTACTATATATTCTTAGGTAGTAACAAATACTAAATGAAAATACTGGATTAATATGCACAGTTTATTATGACTGAAGTTATCTGGCGTTTCATTTGCATATTATCAGATCCATCGAAGTGGAGACTACGCGGCGTAAACCGACTGTTCTTTGAAAATTCTCTCATTAATTATTTATTTTTATTATATTTGGGTCTTCATTGTATTTTTGTTCATAATTAAAATATTTATAAAATTGACAATTTATAAATTAATATAACTTTTATTTACCTTTCACATTCTAAGCACCCGGAAAAAGTCTTCACCCGGGAAAAGTAGGTTACATAAAAACAAATATAACGTTATGCTATAGCACATAGCTCCCTTAGTGAACGAATTAATCAACAACAAAATGATTATACCCGCAAATATTCTATTTGAATACAAATAGAACCATTCTTAAAATAAGTGCATTACAACAAACTGTTTTTTTAGTTTTACAATTAAGTAAGATATTTCCATTTATCCCGCAAGTGTTTGATAAAACCAATAAGTGCAATATTTAATATCACATTACAAATCCAATTTATATTACAGGACTTCACTTCAAGTCTCAGTTAGAATTTCCATTCATAATCACTACTTGTAAGACATAACTGACGCTTACGCTATCAGAATACCCGAGCCAAATTACTCCTGGTCTGACCCAAGTTGCCCAACTTGCATTTCTAACGTTAAAATGAATATACAAACTTAATGTATACTATTAAATAACGTTATATTTTTTTAATGAATTTTGCTTTGCATAGTGTATGAATAGCCATTTTATAGAAACGTTTATTCACAGCTTTATGAGCTTTTGAAAAGTATATTAAAACGTATTACATGGAAACAATTGCCGGTAGCTAGTGTTATTAGAATTTTCTATAAATTTATTAAGTTTGCAATATTGTAGACTTTATATTTATAAAAAAAAAGTTATTAGAAGCATGGTAAAACATTTGAGAAGGTAATTTAAAAGATTTAGATATTCCAGTACGTGTTAATTATTTACCTATACTAGCTAGTATATGAACTAGATTGTGACTGTAGCTTACCTTACATTTGTCGTTGTGTTTATGTCAATATATAGGTCTGCAGTGAACATAAAGCTGATGGACCCACCCAACCACTACATCAGGTTGAAAGAGCCCCACTTTCTCACAAGTCCCGCCACTCAACACGCAATGCCTCTAATGTGGCGAAAAGTGGGGAACGGAACGGAGTGTTATAACACTAGTTTACCAAGCTGTCCTGCCAAGTGCGGGATACAGCGTAAAGCTAAGCAACAAAAAACAGCTTCGAAAATAACGTAATATTTTTCATGAGTATTTAAACAAGAGTTTTAAGAGTCCCTACTTCTTCTTTGTTAGAGAATATTTTTATGCGGACATTTTTTAAGTGTTGTTGTAGATCTATCAATCTTTGGTATATTACTTTATTGTAATTCTACTGGTGGCGTACGCAACTGCTAATCTTTAAAAATCCTGCTTTCTTCAATAATAATCATAACGATTAATAATGAAACATCAAAACCTAAACGTTCATCACGAATCATTCTATCTATTGATAAAGGCCGCATGAAAATCCGTAGTTCTAAATATATAGCGAACAAAAAGATAGACAGACGCGATGATGGTCTTTGTTATATAATACTTAAAAAACAGTTATTGGTGATGTTTAGTTTATTATATATTCATATCAAATAAAAGTTTTTATGTTAACATGTTTATTTACATAAGTTCCTGAAATTATTTACCAATGTGCCGTGTATAGCACATGAGGGAATTGGAACACGGGTTAATGTCACTCCGAGCCGTCATAAATATTTCATTCGAAACCCTTTTAAGTTATTACGCATTTGAGGAAAGCTTTTAATAATAATGCCATGACAAATGCACAGATTGTTGGAAAATTGTAGCTTTCATTGGTATACTAAAACGATACAAAGATGTAAACTTACCACTTTTGACACCACCGGAACTCTATTATGAACTCTTACAAAGCTTAAATATGAGTTTCAACTATTATTAAATACTCCAAATTATCACCATTTAATAAAATATTTCTTAATTTAATTATTCGAATTATATATAAATACTGTCTTACAAGTCTAGTTTTCTAAATAAATTGCAATTATATATATTAATAATATGTGTATGTTACGAGCATAATCGTGGGTATGTAATCACAATGTGAAATTATGAAACATACAACAATATTTTGTAATTTAACGCTCCAATACATCCGCTCAACGAAGCCCATGAGTACTCAGAGAATTATTCAAATATAACTTTTTTAATAACAGAACTCAAGATTTATTTCAAGGTAAAATAACATGTACATATTTACAATAAAAACAAGTACATGTTTATTATAAACCAAATTGTAAACTTTTAGCGCTCTTATGTAATATTACCAAAATTTTAATCACTACTTTTTTATCTAAAAGACCCAACGTCTACATTTGTACACGTTATTTTATATTAACTTTTTTCATGAACATATATCTTGAGATCATATTTTAATCTTTTCATTGCAAAATAAATATAGAAATACGCAAGCAATTAAATTGTTAATCATTAATATTTCTAACCGGTTGATAAACCAATGTACCCGTAACAAACATACAATTAGAGCTAAATAATTTCCTATATGAAGGCGTTTTCCGTGCGTATCGTGCGGAACTCGGAAGCGCTGTCGGTCGTAAATCCACTTTGCTTCGCGCCCCCGACGATTACGTTCCATGTAAACTGACTCAGATTATTGCGTATTAATTTTACAATATAATTCCATATAGGGTTACAGGTATGCAAATTATTTGTTATAGAAATATAACATTAAGCTAGAATTTCTTTGTTTTTATATCTTCACGCTACATCCTGCACATAGCATGACCCCTCGTTAGTTCCGAGTACATTTTTTTTCATATTCTTCCTTTATATCTCAAGAAAACGTAGTTAAAATACTCTGTTGTTATCGTACCTCCCGATTTCGAAATATTGTAGATCACTCAACATGCTGTGGTTTTTTACCGTTTCTGTGGGAAATGTATGCTTTAGGTATATTTGATGTAGAGTTTAAGTATATAAAAAAAAATCTTCACGTAAGATATAAATAACTTTTTTTTTATGTCGCTTAAAAATTTATATTACTTAGTTAAACTAGAAACTAACGATGTTTGTCTCTCTACTATAAAGTTATATATAAAGATGCATATATATGTAAAGATATATCTTTACATATATATGCATCTTTATATGTACTCGTATCTCTTTAGTGCGACTTTCATCTGCTGAACTAATTCTGTATGTCTTACGAAGAGATTGCATCCCCACAGCATTCATCTTAGTAGCGTATAAGCGTCGGGTGCTAGTACTGCATTATGTACATACCCCTCTTTCTCTTTTGAGACTAATTGTTTCTGTTATACTGTCCCCCTGTACCATCCTAAAGGTTACAACAGGTGAGTCCAGTATACCTGCCTCCGGGTATTACCCCAGTAGCAGGGACCACTAGGCAGATCTGACCTTCTACTACTTTTGTGGTAGTACTTCGAAGGGAAGTCGCCCCACGCAACCTCCAACCGCCAACCACATGAAAGACGGTCTTTGATAACGCTATCTCATTTTTCAGATAGTTACCGGAGCTGAAAGGCTCGGTCGCTTCAGTCATGCCATCCAGCATGCGAGTGACTTTCCTCGCTGAGGACGCCAGAGAAGCTGACTACCAATTTCCAGTTGGCACCAGAGTTGTATAAGGGGCACTCAGTTCCCGAAACTCGCCCCGTGGTCTAACCTCAACCTACAAACGGCTAAATTGGATCCGAGTCTAATTCCCGGCAATCACGCTCAGCAGGCATGTACCAGTTTTTCACGTAGTCTCGAAAGAGGAAGAGAGGTATGAATTATGTACAAAAAAACGTGCGGTTTGTTGATCTTTCGCCGTCTTATCAATGCAACTAATCACTCACTCAGTTTCACGCTGTATTTATGCATGGTAGACAGAGAGAAATTGGTAACCTAGTTAAGACACCGTCCCATTCCCCGCTTTTCGTGTGTTTGTGTGTTTGTGTGTTGGGTTGCGGGACTCAACGCCGCGCTTTGCCTTTATAAAAAAAGGAAAGAAATGAAAACATTAAATATTTAAATTGAAAATTAAATATTTCTTGGATTGAAGCCGCATCCTGTCGCGTTTAAAGTCACACCCCTGCGCCATGACAGGCCTCAACTATAACACTGTTAACTCTATTATCGGCAGAAATCCAATTTAAAACTTATAACTTATAATTATTTACTATTATTAATTGAAAAAAATTGTATTTAAAATTGAAAATTTATATCAATCGTTAAGAAACAATAAAAATATACATAATATTTTTATTGTTTCAGATGCATCTATGCATATAGACTCTATTCAAAATATTTATTACGGTATCATGTTCATTCATTGTTCATATTTGCATAAATCCTGGGTATACTGCGCTCTTTCTACCTAAATAAAGATAATAATTAAAAAATAAATTGAATATTGCATAGTAAACATTAATAGTAATAATATATAAGAAATTTATATATATATATATATATATATATATATATATATATATATATATATATATATATATATATATATATATATATATATATATATATATATATATATATATATATATATATATATATATATATATATATATATATATATATATATATATATATATATATATATATATATATACACACATTGTACATTATTATTAGTATGTTGTAGTATAATTATATTATTATATACAATAGACGCAAGAAGCATTTCATGGTCTTATTTATTTTTAATTTCGTGAAATACAACTTACATACGTATGTTATACTCGTATAACGAGACAACATATTTTCTAATGAAAACTCGCATAGAAGTTAATCATCAAAATGGATTCTCGGCTAGGGGTATGTAATGCCTTTACAGTATAACCTAGGTGCTAGTGAAAAGCATGAAAAGGCCATTTTTAATCTCTCAAAAGCCACATCAAACGCAGAGGCTTCACTGTGTACCATTTGTTTAGTAACATCGTTATTATACACACTACTCATAACTGTGATTGTATAATATATATAATTTTAACAAAATTAAACATAGTAATTTAGGAGCAATAACAAAATTAAGGCCTGTCGTAATGGTGTTGACAGATTGTGAGTTCGATTTCTATTCGAACAAATTAAAAAATTTATTATTTTCATTTTTTTGCTCTGGTAACAAGGCAAAGCGCGGCGTTGTTCGCCACTCAACATGTAAGACGTCAGCGCTAGGTAAAAATAATTAAGCCAACAAATAATAAAAGAAAATTTCATATAAACAATTTTAAATTAAAAGTATTAAATGAATACAATGTACTTGCTACAGTGGAGCGTCGTAATAATTCAAGGTTCGCCTACGTCCTAAAAGATTGTGTGTATCTTCTGGCTGAGCATTTGAACGAATGCAGGAATAAAACAGACTATCCCTTTTTCAGCTTCACGCACATGACAAGGTAGACCCTCTCTCTCTCTCCAGTAAAACCCGGAAAACCTAGTGCTATAACACTCTGCTCTATTCCCCACTTTCCGCCGCCAGGTTATGTATGTGAGGTATGGCATGTTGAGTAAATATCTTAACTTATACATGAAAAATAAAACAGACTATTTGTTCTCTATTAAAAGTATATCCTCTATACATGATGGGAGATATTCTATTAGATAGTTATATTAATTCCATATCAATTAATTAGTATACTCCTTTCAAATGTCTCAATATATATATATGCAGAAGCGTACGACTGAAACTATATGAGATGTGGCTTCGATTCTCTCTCCAAACAATAAAATATTTAATATTCTCCTTTCTTCGCTCTGGTAACAAGACAATACGCGGCGTTGAGTTCCACTACTCCGCACGCTATGTCCAGAACGGAGCAGAATGTCATATATATAAATCACATATAATGTGCTACAGATTCAATGCAAAGCTACTAACCCAGATAGCAAATTGTTTCATAGTATTTTCGAGACACTACGTTGAATTCATCTCTAAAAGCAGTAGGTACTCTTTTACTACATTTTTAGAAATTTATTCTTAATTAAAACTTTCAAGCAAAATTATTTGAAAGTCTTTGTAGTTTAGTTAAACTACAAAGTCTGTGAAATATGCAGCTTCAAATGTAATTTCATTTCAAAAAACAAAAATGCTAAAACTTAATTAGACATTTTCTCATTTTCGCTAAAATAATAACAGAACAAGTGATGTTGCTCAGAATTTCTTCATAAGTATATTATAAGCTAGCTTTCTATTGGAATTTCTTCCATAAATGTATTTCTCTTGGGAGAATAAATGCAATTCGCTAAACTCAATATCTTACGTCCTGAGTTCTAACTAAGACCCGAAGCTATCTGTATGCAACTCCATTTAGCCTTTGGATGTCATTAATTTCATCCAATTTAGACGTCAGCTTATCTTTAAATTTAAATCACCTTACATTTGCCACCTTCACGTTAAGTTAAAACAGGCGCAAAAAGTGTTTAGTGTTTATTTCTTAACACAGAATATAAAATATGTTTAGTTTTCATAACAATATAGGTAGCGTATATTGACCTCGAATGTCTCTGTGTATGTCCGTAATATTTATTTATATATAACGATATATGCATTGTATAGTTTCCTTAGTATCTTAACTACGAGCACATGTTCAACTTCAAAATTTTAAAATTTTTTACACTGTGATATTACTTTTTAAGTAAACAAAGCTGACAATGATTTGTATCTCAATAAAAATTACGCAGAATGTATTAAGTGTTATTAACAAATAACTCGACACTATTTTGTTTTGTAATAGTAAATAAGTACATTTATGTAAACTCATTATTTAATTTTATATAATTATTATTTAAAATGTATTCATTATCGAAACAATTAAAAGTATGCGACGAGTTGTTAACAATTTGTTGTAAAATGTAATTATAGCGTAGGTTTTGTTTTTTATTGCGTCTCACCTAATTGGTAAAACATAATTTGTGTGATATTTACCGTAAATACCAGTAGTAGTATGTCAAGTATTGCTTTAAAAATAAATTGCAAGGAAATGTTAAGAAATAAATTACAAACTATGATCACTGGAGTAAGTAACTACATTGCAATAATGAGTACTGTAACAATACTACACATGTTATATGCATAAAGAAATCATAAATAATATTGTATACCTACCTACCCATTATATAGTTACTTATCATATTGATGTTTTGGTTACACAAGCCTTCATAAATTGTAAATCGTGCGTAAGTGGTTGTATAGGCTGTATGGGCCTACATGAAAATATTAACCGTGCGTTCATGAGAAACCGTGCGTAATAGTAGTGTTAGGCTGTATGTCTGTATGTGTGTTAGGCCGTGTGGGCAGTACAGGCTTAATGTAAAAATATAAACTATGCGAATAATATATATGTCCGTGTGCATATAAATTATGAATAGGCAGTATGATCCGCGTTAGGCCGCACATCTAGCTCCATCCATCTTCATTTCCGTGACGTGAAGCTCCTAAGTGTGTCGACATAGTACTGGCCAGCACTTGCTGTCGTATAAATTAATGAGTTGATTTTTGGTCGGTATTCTGCAATCGAAGACGATTCCAGTGACGTCCCGCTATTAGGCCCAGGCAGTGCTCATCTAGCCACGAATATCATGATCGATGCCTCCTGACTCGTCCATAAGGGATCCGAGGTATCTGAACTTTTCCGACTTAACGTCTGGTTCAGGACTCATATGGATAGTACTCGAGCCAATCTTGGACACTGCCCGTTCCTTTGTAAATAGGGATAATGAAACTAAGCCGCCACTGGTGTGGCATCTTTCCAGTATCCAAGATATGGTTAAAAATGTCAGTAAGCTTGACAATTTACCAAGAGAGCCCAGCGATTTTCAAGCTTCGATCGAACTATCGTCAGGTTCCACCGCTTTTCCGTTCTTTATGCGTCGAAGTTAATTCTGAACTTCGTTAAGGGTTACTAAGACAACAATTCAGAGGCAAGGGGATGGATTATGATGAATATTGCACTTATGCTGAGTGTTCAGCACACCTGGAAGTAACTCCATCTCTCCTTTACGGAAGCATGATTACAAAAAAGCGTACCTTGGGAATCTCTGACGAAAAGACATTTTGCGATATCTTGCGTCGCTTTATACTGGGCACGTGCTAGTTTGTTTATAAGCTTCTGCACGTCCGCAGTTTCAAACTTATCATATAATGGTGATGAATTCTCACTGCGGGCTCTGGCTGCAGCTCTTTTGATGGTACGTTTCGCTATTATATACTGAATTTTGTCTTCCGGAGAGATGAATATCTGCCCTTTCCTAAAGGCAGCATTCTTTTATGGTTAAAGCAAAGCAAACCCATTGTCGTACACACCGTTCCTCGTTTTTTCGATCAATTCTGAAGATATTATGTGCTGAGTGATAGAAAACAAATTCGCGGTTTATCTTTTTGCCACCACGAATAAATCAAAATAATTCAATCTCCAAATGGGAATTTGAGCCACCAGCGCTGTATTAGCATGATATTTGCAATATAGATAGCGAGTAAACGAAAACTACACCCTTATTCTAAAATCGTAACTATTATTCCATATGTACATACCTATGTTAACGTACGTTTTAAAGAACCATCTGAATTGCATTAGATTTAGTTAAGTAATTTCTTTTACCTTGTACAATATTTATGATAATAAATAAAATTATCTGTCTATTTTGATAGATCAAAAAGCCTATTTATGTTTTGAGTGGCGGCAGGCAGATGCGCCCGAGAGCAACGACGGACAAAGTAAACTGCAATGTTTGCTTTCAATTAACCTATGGTCAACAACCAGGTCCACTCCATACACTTTTCATGAAACAATTCTGCTGCACTTAATTCAGTTTCTTGTTTGCTTACATGTAACAAACTGGTAAATTAAGCTTGGTAAATAATTTTTCGACATAAATGACGGATTAAAAGCGATTATTATTTAACAACATTAGAATATGCAAAAGTATATTAACTGTAGAATACCTTTAGGTGATTCTTTTTATAATCATATCATTTTTTTACTCTAATTTGTTTTACAACCTGTTCTCCGGTCTCCGCCGCAATACAAGACACTGCATTTTGAGTGATAAACTCAATGTCGCACGTAGTCTTATTATAAAAATGAAAATAAATGTAGTAACTTAACTTTAATTTATTAAAAATAATTCCTTAATTTTAATGCAGTCGTAATACCATCTACAAATAATAATAGGGAAAAAGAAATCAAACGATTTTGACATTCACTAAAATATTTCCAATATAAATACATATTCTTAAACTAAGTTATTGCAATTTGTAACATTACAAAGCGTAGCGTGACTCAGAACGCCTCCAGCACAATTTAAGTTTGAATTTCCATTTATAATCACTACGTGAAGTGTAACTGCCGTTTGACGCTATCAGGATACGATGCCAAGTTCCTACTAGATTATACCAAGCTAGCGTTCCAGTCAGTATGAGCCATTTCAATGTTAGCAACATTTTTTAATAGTAGTAATTGATTTATGAATGTATATAACTATAAAATAATATATAAATATATCTACTAATAACTACACAGTAATATAAGGATAAGTATAAAATATGTTTACATTAGTTAAATAAATTATGCCCATTGCTCAATATTTAAGTTTCAAAAGTATGTAAAAGATAAAAGGCGGCGAGCGGGGTACCAAATAACACAGGTCTGTCGCCAATTTAATTCTCTTCGGTCTAGTAACTAGGGAAGGTTCCGCCACTCAACACGCAATGCCTCATTTTCGTTGGAAAGTGGGAAACGGTATGTATAAGTTAATTTGCTTAAAAAAGCCGATGACTCTGTAACAATTCCAACATTATTTATTTTATTTCGATACAAACAGCATATTTTTAGTTATTCAATTAAACTCTCTGAGCTCTTGTTAATTCAAAAGACGCCTTTAACAAAACCTGTTTCTACGTTCGTAGCTCGACAAACTTGCAATAAGGAAATGGAAGAAAAACTTATTTTGCTATGAATGAAAACGACTAGTGGTTGCTACTGTAAATTAAATTATAACTTTCACCTTTCTTGGAGTCTCGAATAATTACAAGGCACAATTCTAACATTTTAAAGACCAGTTTGTTATCTAAATAATCGTTATAAATAAATAGTTTAGGTATATTATTTATATAAAGCAATTAATAAATTCCTGACATTATAGTCATTGTTTTACAGTAGAAAATTGTCTTCAAATTTTTATAAGAGATACATTTTACAGACTAAGTAAAATTTACTCGTACATATTACAAGTATTTGTATTAGTTAAAAAATATTCGGAGACATGTAGAATCAGGGCCAACGTAAGTGAATAGTATGTAGATCAGAATCAGAGAAATATGGATTTCTTAAGAACTAATTTCAAAGCGTTCATTTTAAAAATAGTTTATTTATAATATCACATAATTTGAAAATAAATTATGTTTAAACAACATCACATAATATACAGCAATTGTAAAATATCATCTAAAAATATATTATCAGCTTATTTAACCGTTCAATACTAATATTTTTATAAAATTAAAAAATATAAATTAATTTCTTACTTTCGCAGGTTTTGTCGACAAAATTTAAGCAAAAATATTATAACAC